>OZ022258.1:8153377-8753377 GCA_963978905.1 Trichostrongylus colubriformis | reverse complement strand
TTCTCGTTGTTTTCTACTTCTTTTTATTAGATATTCTTCTTTATTCATGTTGTATATTCGCTGTATAGTTCTACTTTAAATTCTTTTCAGGCGATCGAAGCAGGACTTCGGAGCAGCATCGGCACAGAATGTGTAGAAGCAGCATTGTTGGTTTTTTTGATTTCGTGATTGTTGTTTCACACTTATTTTTGTCGAATTTCACTTTCGTTCTCTTATTCATACTGTGTTCTAGTTGTATAGTTCTACTATTTCAGGTGGTCGAAGCAGGAATCTGAAGCAGCGTCGGCACAGAATGTGTGGAAGCAGCATTGTTGGTTTTTTTCGATTTTCGTTCTGTTGTTATCTCCTTCCTCCTTTTAAATATCAATTTGCTTTTTACCGGTCTTAAATTTAAGATGCATTGATGTTCTTTAGTTTTTTAGATGATAAGGCAGGACTGTGGAAGATTTCATAGCGTGCGCTGCTGTTGCTGAAAGTTCTATCAACATACTCCTATTCGGGGAGGGGGGGGGGGGGGGGGAGGGGCAACATTTCCTATCACTTTTTCTGATAGCACTAGTTTTGTCTCGTTATTGTTCCTCGAAAAAAAAAATCACCAAAGGTATAAGGAAGACTCACGCACAGGGAAACTAATAAAGATACGTGGCAATAATGCACATAACAATATTGTACAATTAGGCAGTAGTAACTGTAGTAACTGGCATTGTTAATGGTTAAAGAGGAGGGGACTGTCGAACATGGTCCCGCAGAGGGCGGGGGATCGGAGGCAGCCATTTTCCTCGACATGCTCAGGGTGTGCCACTCCCCAAGTCTCCCTCCCCATGTGACTCAGATAAAATTTTTCGACAGATGTTTCTTCACTGGAGAACTCTATCTTTGATTCTTTGTAGATCTTCGGAGAACTATCCTCCCCGTATGAATGTGAAGGAACTAATCTTAACATTTTCATATCCTAAGGTGCTTCAAGGCACACCACGTGGTAAACAGATTGGTGGCTTACTTTTTTTTTGAGGGACGAGTAGGTCCTTAGATAACTGTACAGACTGGACCTTTGTTGCGGCTGCACGGTGCACCTTCATGGTTGTGCCTGCTTGAGCCCAACCAAGCCACACCCATTAAATCGAATCACACCTGGCCTTAGACGAAGAAATCTCCAACGTGGCGTTCACTTAAAGAAGGGAACTTGCCATAGGGGACGATTATTCAACGGAACATCCATTTCGATGATGAAGGTAGCTTCCACAATAGAAACTCGCTTGTCTTGGTCTGGCGTGATCTCGATGAGAGGGCGTGGCTAGGTCATCTTCAAGCAGGCACAATGCCGGGAAGGTGCATCGTGTAGCCTGAACGAAAGTGCAGCGTATGTTTTATCCAAGGACCTAAGAAGGTGAGCTACCATTCTGATCATAGCGTAGTGTGCCTTTAAATGCCTTTTTGTGAATGTTGAGTTGCCAGGATCAATGCCCACCCAAGTCAACGGAGCCTTCCATCCCTTGGATCAGGTGAAATGGTGCCAGGCTTGTTTGGGAGGATAAAAGCATTGACAGGAGTATCGGCCAGATTTCAGGAGTAGAAAATTCTTTGGCAAGGGAAGAGGCCGTACCTGGAGAGGTGGGCTGTAGAAACAGCGCTAAAATGTCAAACTTTCAATGAGCAGAAGAGAAGCAATAGGTGTCTTACAGCCATTCTGTGTAAGGAGATGTGAAGTGAATATCTTTTTGCTCTAGGTAGATTCTTAAGCTAAACAACTATCAATAGATCTGATGCAGCATCATGAGCAAAACATTTGACTTTGGGCAAGACTTAAACCCTGAAACTCGAAACGAAAGCGCGATCCTTCGCTGTTGATATGCTGCCATAATTAAATTAAAATTGTGCAAATAAGTAGTTCATATCAGCAAGAAAGTACTTGGTTCTATGGCAAATAAAACTTACGAGCCTCCGTTGCCCGCAACAGTCACGAGGAGTGATGAATAATTTCACTTTCCTTGGTTTTGATTGCATTGTTGAGGCATTCATAAATGTGTCCAATGATTCTCTGCGTGCTTTATCCAACAACTGCCATTCCGCATGTTTGTATAGATTTATGATCTTCTATCATTATCTACAGTTCCACCATTTATTTGCTGACACTGGTAGTGCATTGCATTTTGAAATCTGTATTGCATAATAGAGCGCTGTATGTATTTGCAATGTATCGAACTCGACTACATCCATTGCTCGTTCAATGTGTATTTGCTAATCCTTCAAATGATGCATTCTTTCATCAACAATCTCCGAAGCCTTCCAACGGAAATTTTTGTGGGATATTACGTGAGCAGTATAAAAAATTCCACCAATAAATCAAGGGCAACCAGAATATGATCGATGACAGTACAACCTAATTCCAAGCTCAGCAAGTTTATATCGAATGTAAAAATACCATAACTTATTTAATGTCGGTGATCCGATGTGCAGAGTCCTCTCATTCAAAGGGGGAAGACTTGAATTTTGCTTTCATGGCCTCAAAAGATTATTTGTCTCTATTTACTCCATGCTTGCAAATTACCAATGTGAGAATAATCTGTCGTGGGCAACTGAAAATGGCAATCTTAGCAGTGACCATAATTCCTCTCAAACATCCCTTCAAAAATTTTGTAGGTGATATCATAACGTGTATGTCGCCATTGATCCGCACTCATCGGCCAGCAAAAAACATGGTCGTGTGCTTGACAGATTAAGAGCATTCTCAGGCAACAATGCTCGAAATGTGGCTTGAATAACATAAACCTGTGAGGATTTGGACAACTTTCAGTGTTCTCATGAGTCCAAGAATGAGTGAAAGTGGTTTGAAGAGCACTGAGGGAACACTGTAGCTCCCTTGAACCAGACAAGAAATCCGCGAAGGCTTCTAGACCAGATAACATCCTCTTCTTGACTATGCGTCTTTGAAGAGCACTATCGTTTGCGCCTTATCAAAAATAGGGGGAAATAAAGCCAGTTTTCTACAATGATACAAGAATGCCATCCTCCTAACCTTGTGCTTACGCAACTCTTCTTGCGGTAAGAAAAGTGTTTTCTGCGTTATTTTGTTTAATTGTTCGCAAACTAATATGGATAAGATGCGAGATCAACCGCAGTCGAATTTTGTGATATGTATGAGACCTCTGAAACGAGCCACATGTTTGACAGGCACTTCGCTATTGCATAAGTCCCATCAGGGTTGATGACGGTGCTCCTCGCCAGCTTTCCACCCACGCAGCCGTTCGAATACCGCGTGATGAAATGGCCGTCGGCGTATCGCCCTAGGCGAGTTTTATCTCGATACATGCATCTGCCTATATAATACTTGTTTCACTGTTATCCTAATTCGGGAAAAAGGATTTCGCGGTGTTCGACTTTCGGAGCTACATTAGAGATGTAAATAAGTAAACTAAAGGGATAGGAAAACAAGGTAAAAGCAGCTTGCGCTGTTAAAAATTTATTCTTACCCTTTCCCCGAGCTACAGGGGTTACAATAACAGCCGAGACGTGCTTGATTCGCTAAATGAAATGTCACAGGGAATAGGTGTTATCACAATGAATGGCGACAACTTATAAAATGTTGGACACCGGCATTATTGATTTCACACTCAGCCGTATATTTTCTCCCAAGCCTTGACGGACAGGAAAGGGTTTCTCCCCCCTTCTCGAGCATAGGCGAAGTAACGCACGGCGCAGAGCCCCGTGGGGTTCCCTCTCATTGCTACAAAACGGAAATCATGTCACGCCCTTCAGCATAGCTATCCGAATCTTGTTCTCCCATAGCAGTAATAGACAATATAACCCGTACGTATACGATCACTAACAGTACAAAATAACTCAAAGCTAAACAAAGTAAGTGCAGGTGCGATTATGCTTATATAGAATGATCACTTCATTTAAATATGCAACGTCTATGCACTCAGAAAGGGAAAGGTTTAAAATTTACCTCTATGGCCTACGAGGGATTTCTGTCGTCGCTTAGCTACGTTCTTAGATTACAATGTAATTTTGACAGTGATGATTTTTCCCGAGACTAACCGGAGGTCGCAACCTCAGCAGTGAACCGAGTTCCTTTCAGAGCTACTTCGAGAAATTGTGTAGGTGGTATCATGCCGTGTTTGTCGTCATATCATGTCGTACGTCCGGGCGTATCAACCAACAAAAGTATTGTTATGTGCTTTATTCAAGTAGTCTTATACATCAATACTCAAAATGTGGCTCCAATCAAGAGCAAGTTCCAACAAATACATTCATATGTCTCAGTCCCTGAGTTATAAGTTCATCCAACTCGAAGTTTTAAATTTGTAGTTCACTACCAATCTATGAAGGTTCGGGCAGTCCTCGGCGTGTTTATGAGCCAATGAATGAGTGAAAGTGACATTAAGAGCACTAACACGGAAGGCTCATCAGGTCATGGTGAGCTTTCTCAAAACGTTTTTTTGCATTTTATAGAGCCACATACATGAAGCAAAAAGCCAGTCTCAAATTCGGCTAAATGCTTTTGGGGGGCCCAAAAAATGGTCAATGGTTCGATCCCCCCTGAGGCCAAATTTTTGCATTTATCTAGTTTTCATCCATTTGTGCTCATGTGTGACCGCACGTGCAAAATGTGTGCAAAATCAATTTTCATCCTGCCAGGGAACCGCTATCTTCAGTATTTTTGCGTATTAGGTGAATGATTTGTTTGGACCTGCCAACTCCCATAACAAGGAAACTAGGGGTTTTCCCGCAAATCACGTGTGATATTCATGCTCAGGGGATCGAACTACCCTGGGTAACATGCATTCAGCCTGATCGTGGTTTTGACCCAAACTCGGAAATTGGGTGACCAATAGTACTACTACTATTTACTACCATAGTAAAGAACACACAACGAAGGGAGCTCGGTAGCCGATATAAGGGAATGTCTGCTATCTTTCTCCAACGCATAGTGTTGCTGGGTGCAGTTCAATTGGAATGTGTTGATTTTGCACATGCTCCATTGCATTTAATCGAGGCTGCTAGTTGTTCGTCTGTGCATATAGAGCAGTGACTGTGTGCCCATGTCCATCCCATTGTCTCGAGTTTGGGTCAAAATCTCAATTTGGATAATATCCTGTATCTAGGGCTAATTGGGTCTCCTGAGCACGAATATCCCACTAGTTTCGCACGAAAACGCCTGGCAGGAGTGCTAGGGGCGCTGAAGGGTCCAAATAAGTTAGCCACTGGAAACTTGTAAACGGGGTCAGTCTGGTGCACCAGCAGCAAAAATTGCACCCATTTTGCATGTGCGCAAGTAGTTTAGCGCTAGGCAAAGAAAATTATGAAAATGCAAAAATGTGGATGTCGAGAGGTGAACGACATTCGCCTCCTCCACTGTGCCAGTGCCAGTCCATCCCACTATCCACTCGGCCATCCATCCACTACGTGAAGACTGACCTGTGCATCCCCTATGAGTTTTCTTTGCTTCATTTAGCAGTTACCATAAGAGATTCTACATTTTTGAACCAGCTCGCAGTTGTTTTGGCGTAGGTTTGAAGACAGTCTTCTGATATGCATGTACTGAACGCCGCAGCTGGAAAGCATTGCAGCAAACTGGTCAAAATTGCTTCTTTCTAAGCAATTTTTGTCACTCATTTTTTGGGCCTCCCAAAACCATTTAGCCGAATTTGAGACCGGGTTTTTGCTTCATTTATGAGACCTTATAAAATTCAAAAAACCGTTTTGAAAAGCTCACCATGACTTGATGGGTCTTCCTTGTAAGACTCTTTAGTGGTTAGAGACTGAGCACAGATAAATAGGAAGCTGCAGCAGCGGTGCGACGGAGTCTCGTGATGTAGTGAAAGGCGTGATACATGTCCAGCAGACCCTCATAAGAAGTTGTTTCTTCGGACTCATAACGATTTTTAGCGCTTAGAATAGACGTCTCAATGCATTTGAAACTTGATTTCTATTTCACAACTCATTTCATGCATGCTTTTTAATGATTGAGCTTTCACTATGAATTCAGGCTACATCAACCTATCTGAACATCACAAAAAAGATAATCTGCACTGCAGTGGAAGGGTGACGAACAGTCAATGCCTTCCAGAAATTCAGGTATTCATGAAATGACGTTTTCCATCCTTTTCACTCTCAGTCCCGTTGATGACATGGTCTACCTTTCTGGTTGCTTGATCCCATCGTGTTGCTTGGCAGGGATGTGTGCCAGCGAGTTCAAGTCTGCATGTAATGTGTCGAGTCAACGCTACTTCGGACGTCTTTCCGACCACACTTCGTCCACAGTGAAATGGAAACACCCACGAGCCATGAATTTATTACTCAAAGGCACACCACACGATAATAGCTTGCCTTGTTGGGGTAAGTAGTTTCTTGGATACCTGTGAAATTGCACGCGGCCTCGCGGCCTTTCCATCTTCACGTTCCTGCTGGGCATAGCCAACCACGCCCATTCAACCAAATCGTACCGGGTGTGTGCACTTATGACGAACTTTCGCGAGGCCGCGCGCAACGAGCGGTTAGGCGGGTGAGAGTACCAGTGGCAGGGCATGACCGCCTTCAAGCGAGGCAGTGTGGCATGGGTGGAGGAGGCAGGGTGACATGGGAGCAGGAGGCAGTGTGGCATGGTGGATGTGCAGCGGTGACGCAGCCACGCTCTGCCGGGCTCCCAAAGGCAACCAATTCGACGAGACGTACTGATGGCGCCGCGAAGCAATTTTCCGTTATAAGTGCACACGATCAATCGTACCTGACATTCCGAACAAATCTCCAACGTGTCGAAGGAAACTTGCGAACCATTGATAAGACCAGATAAGGAAGCCATTTCAATAGTGAGCGCAACCACAACAGTGAGGAGCAGGTGGCATCGTAGCACTGCGCGATATCATCAAGAATAAACTCATTCTCCAGGAGTGAAGTGCTTGTGAGACTACTGCCGATGAAAAGGAACTTTTTTGGTGCTTGGGGGGGGGGGGAGAAGTTTTATTTATTCTTCCGATCACAGTGAGTAAATAAATTAGTAAATCAGAACTTCTATGGGTGCTATGGCCACACGGGGGGGGGGGAGGGTGGGGGGGAGGAAGGGAATATCGGATATCGGTGGATCGGTGTAGTCTCTGATTCCTACTCATGAAAAGTTGCACTTCTGAGCACTTTAGAGAGATCTTTAGAGGTTCAGTTTCACTCAGACGTATGTTTCTGCCCAAGCCTTAGTGGAAGGAAGGACAGGTCCCTCCGTTTTCAATGCTTAGATAGAATAATATCCATAGTGGGATGCCTCCATCATTGCGATATCACCCTTCCATGTACTTTCTGTAATAGGCGCGATATTCTCACAGTTTATTGCGAGATGTGCCTTTAAGGCGAGCTACAAAACCGCGCTCCGCTCATTTTTGAGTTAAGAGTATGGTAAATCTTTTGTGCATAAAGTCAGTCTGAATACCGCAGGAACGCAAAACTTCGGCTATCCATTGCAGCATTTTTGTCTCATTGGGCTCGGGCACATATCGGTTTATTCGCACACTGGATGGCTGAGTTTACCTTTTATGGTTCCATACATCATCGACATAATACGGTTTCTTTGAAAAAAAAAAGTCAAAGGGATCAAAAAGGGCAGGACTTGATGTAAATTTTCGCTGTGTGAGAGAGAACGACTGGAGGACATTTTCCTGAACTGCCTCGCTTATTTCAAATCGTGGGGTATATAGTTATTCAACTCCGAGCCACTGATCCTATACAGCGCAATTTTCGAAGAAATCATACGAAAAAACTAGTTTCCTGTTACGCGTATATTTATGTTGTATCTGCTTGATAGGAGCAGCACGCAAGGTTTCACATGAAAAAGTGAATGCGACTGATCGTGAAATACAACTCCTCAAAGTTTCAGACGGGTGGGGGCTCAGGACTGCGCTCCTCCTCGTCCTCCTGTCAGAGACGAAGTGTGGGAATAGAAAATTAAGTAAGCAGTCCCACTTTCCATCACCAATCGCTGCGGACGACTTGAAGGGCTCTTTCCCTGACGATGAGGTCCCCCATAAAACCTTATCTAAGTCGGATTCTCCCTTTTTTGCGTGAAATTTCGCATAATGCCCTTATTAGGCAGATAAACATAGAAAATTTGGATAAGAGACTCGTTTTTTCGCCATCGATTCCTCTGAAGTATGCAAAACCTATAAAATCTATCATATTTCCAGTGATGTGCATCCTGCATTGAAATTTAGCACATCAAGGGGTATAGATTTTTCAATACTATAGTTATGCAAGTATGTTACGCGGAAAGGTTCCGCATCGAAATTGCTCAAAGTGCACCAGCTCATCGAGAAAAGTATTCCAGGAACAAATCCAAATGCAACGAAGAATTACACGGAATCAAGATTGTGGTAAAGGAAGCACATTTATATGGATAAGTGGACAAACCGATGATACACTGCTACTTATCACATTGATTCAGTCTCAAACAACGGCGCATCCCTGAATACGTCCTGTCGTCGTGGAACCGACCCTCCATTTTTACATGAGAGCCAACTTTTAGGTTGTCCCAAAAGCCTTGTAGGGTTTTTCCAAAAAAATCAATTACTCTTGTTTACTTCCAGGCAGATCTAGGCGGTTCAGGAATATGGTAGAAGGTTCTTTAAGCTTTCTAACAAAATATATATTGACCCACCAAACCAGAGAGAGCTACAATGCTCGTAGTCGATACTCACCTAACACGCGGTGTCGTCTACTATGAGTGGTCTTGCAGCACCAAAGCGACGGAAGCTTGCCACTCCATCAACGCTGCACTGGGCAAGGAATGTGTGAGCTATAAGACCGTGCGCCGCTGGTTCATCAGCTTCAGCAACGGCGAAATT
This sequence comes from Trichostrongylus colubriformis, assembly GCA_963978905.1. Classification (NCBI taxonomy): domain Eukaryota; kingdom Metazoa; phylum Nematoda; class Chromadorea; order Rhabditida; family Trichostrongylidae; genus Trichostrongylus; species Trichostrongylus colubriformis. Next base: position 8,744,546 of record OZ022258.1, on the reverse strand, counting down.
GACATGGAAGACGAGTCACGCTCGGGACTACACTGCTTCTGGGACGCGGAAGGAATGCTTTTCCGCGAGGTGCCGGTACAAGGCGAGACAGTCACCGCTGCCGTATGCACCCACCGCCTCCAGCAGCTCGCCGTCGCTGTTCGAGAAAAGTTCCGGAAAAGGTCCGCGGTCACCCTTCTTCATGACGACGCCCGCTCCCATATCGCTCCCATTTCGCGAAAAGTACCCAGGCCAAGTTATAGGAGCTCGACTGGGATGTGCTGCCCCACCCGCCATACTCTCCAGACATTGCCCCTTCTGGCTATCGCCTTGCCACTCCATCAACGCTGCACTGGGCAAGGAATGTGTGAGCTACAAGACAGTGCGCCGCTGGTTCATCAGCTTCAGCAACGGCGAAATTGACATGGAAGACGAGTCACGCTCGGGACTGCACTGCTTCTGGGACGCGGAAGAAATGGTTTCCCACAAGGTGCTGGTACAAGGCGAGAGAGTCACCGCTGCCCACCAGCTCCAGCAGCTGGCCGTCGCTGTTCGAGAAAAGCGCCGGAAAGGTTCGCCGCCACCCTCCTTCATGACGACGCCCGCTCCCATATCGCTCCCATTTCGCGAAAAGTACCCAGGCCAAGTTATAGGAGCTCGACTGGGATGTGCTGCCCCACCCGCCATACTCTCCAGACATTGCCCCTTCTGGCTATCGCCTTACCCATCCTCTCGAATCCTTCCTGGCCAAGAGAAAACTCGTTGATTATGACTTGCTTGCGAAGGCGATCGCTGACTTTTTCGACTCTCAGAACCCAGAGTTCTGGGAGAGGGGAATCAACGATTTTCCTATAAAGTGGCAGAGGGTTGTCGATAACAATGGTGAATACGTTGTTGCCTGATTGTTGTTTGTTGGAAGAAAAAAATAATAAAAAGTGATGATCGAAGAAAATCCTACAAGACTTTCGGGACAACCTAATAGAAGTGTGGAAACTCACATGCTAGTCGAACATACAAAGTATGTGCAGCAGATGCTTTTTCTTCTTCAAACGGACATAGCATCCAATTTGGTGGGAGGAGCTTGAGTACCACATTAGAGCTATCTAAAGTGGATGAACTTGTCGTGAAAAAAATTCATGTAATTGTCTCTCGTTTATTTCACCCTATGGTTGAAATTTCTCACAGAAAGCAAATCAAAAGTCACTGACCTCTTTTTCCTCCATACTCAAAGCGGTCATAAATGCTTTTTTCGGGTTGCTGTAGAATTCTCTAAATAATACTACAGTTCAGGACAAAAGCAACCCGGGATCAAAAAATTCGAAAGCGAAAGTCGAAACTTAGGAGACGACAGTATTGAAACTTACTCTTCGCTTATCGTTAGACGGGCGTCGAAGCGATGGAAATACTTTTTGTGAGGCGACGTGCGGTAGATTATTCTTGCATCTTTTTCAAGCATATCGCTATACCTCTAGAAGGGAAGTCTCTCAAACGCATAAATACTGAATTCGATTAATGATTCAGAAAGCGTGCTCAAGATATTTCTACTCTGGAACGGTATGTATCTCGAACTGCCAGTTTACCACGCCTGATATCAAACAGCCTACCATTGGCTCTTTACCAAGAGGGCAGAAGATATTGAAGGCCTCCAAAAGCTTTTTCTGATAATTTTTGGGTCCTTTTCCATTGTCATCAGGTATGACAGGATTAGGAGTGGAGCTTTTTACTGAAAACATAAGACGTAAGAAACAGTTTGCAGAGCTCCTGGCGTACCTTTGGAACGTTTGAATAAACCTGCGTATCCTTGAGCAAACAACAGCATACAACATGCCTGAAGATAGAGAAAGCAGTGACTATGTGGAGTTTATTCGTTCTCGGAATTTCCATATTTTTGCTTACAGCTCATTCTTTAGTGCTCTGTTTTGGTTTTTAGTGAGTATATGAGGAGCCCAAGATCGGCGACAACGAAAAGATTCCGATTTGCAATCATCGGAAGGAGCTGAAAGGCGTAAAATGTGCAAGGTAAAAGTGTGGAAATCGCTGGCACTCCGTTTACGCCCTCAAGCGGACACATCGAGTGAGGTACCGATTCTCAAGCAAGCAGCCGCACAGATAATCTTATAATACTCTAACAGAAATGCCGGGTAGGGTGACATCGTAGAAGGATGAGACGACGATTTTGGAATTCCTTGCGATCATGGGGATCAGTTCGAAGTTATCCTCGTGAAGACCAATACTTGCTGTCACGTTAACGCGTTATAAGTGCAAATGGGCCAGGATATCAGAGCAAATTGAAAGCGCAACATTACGGGGGTGCACTCCGGTCTCTCTTGAGGTAGAAGTGGGAGGGTAAGTCAATAGAAGCACTCAGCTTATATAACATTACTTCAACTTCTTACTGAGACCATGCTGATTGAAGTAAATGACTGATATGCCCCGTGTTTTTTTTTTTTTTTGAGAAAAAGCGCGGAAGTAAAGCGGCGGTAACGCACCTACAGGGGAACAACAACCTTTGAAGCCACGTAGTGAAGGTTACTTACATATAAGCCGTCCCTATTACACCCATAACGTACCCATAATCTTTTCGTCCATGAGTCGAATGCTCTGAACCGCACTGTAATGCTCTTGTATATTGAGAGATACCCAGTCATTTATACTTCGGTAACAGCTATGTAGCAACTTATTAAATCACTTTTTGTCTGAAATGGTGCGAAGCGCTCATTGCTAAGGGCATAAAATTCTTTTTTGAAAAAATGCTTCGATCTGATTTTCTGAAAATCTTATGAAACGAACCAAAGAAAGGGTGCACAGGTGCATGCTGACGAAGAGATGGTCTGATCCAAGAGCCAAATATGATGCAGTGCCATACGGGAGGTGCTTTTATGGAGATTTGCTCCGATTGTATGGATAATTTTCCAAACAGCAAAGTGCAGTTATGTCGGAAAACAGCAAAGTGCAATTATGTCGATAATTGAAAAAGCGAGAACAGATGGTTCGAAAAATGGGGAAACACGAAGCCGAATAAGTTTGGTGGCAGACTTGGATACGACAAGCAGTGTGATCTTGGATGTGGTATATTTCATAGCCCACTACCAAAAATGAAACAGCGTGAAGTCATAAGGGCGTCTACGTATTTTGCATATAATATATGCGTGCAATAACAACAATTGTGCCTACTACATTCATCGCTCATGTTATTCAACATTAGAAAATAGGCATAATGATCAGCGATGTTCAGCACTCGCTACGCTTGAGCTGTTTGCGTCAAGAGCTTGAGATGTCCCAATTTCATGGTCTTACCCTTGAATGCAATGAATCATAACTGTCACCCCGTTGTGCCTTGAGATTCGATGCAGTTCCGTAACGCAAACATTAGAGCGAAACTAACATGATGAAATGGATACGACCACAGTCCAGAGCAATCACCATAATAGAACTTCTTTATAGCAGGTATAAAATCACTTGGCTTGCGAAAAAAATGTTACCCCCGTTGTGCCATACCCTGTAGCTCTTCATACACAAATATGGATAGGATGCGTAACGAAAACAAACGAAAGTTATCGAACGAAGGGAGCAAGGCAGTATCGGCATCTTTTTGGAATGCCCTTACAGTGCATTCCCCAATGCTATCCTTATGAGATGGGGTACCCCAGTGTGCTCTACGAACGATGCTTTTTGACAAAGCTTCCGGTATGAAACGGAACCTCTTCCTTACCACCCAGAGGAAGGGACGAGCTTTTTATGAAATGCCTGGCACCTCAGCATCGCTGGCTGCTTGCCCATACGTATATTTTCTTTCAAGCCGTGGTGGGAATGAGAGAGTATCGTAACGTTCCTGAAGCTTTTCCAAAACAGCATCGCAAATAAAGCACAGTGGGGTGCCCCCATTTCACTGATCACTAAAAGTATACATAATATATTATCAAAGTGAGCAAACTAATGACATGTGACAGGAAAACTCGCTCCATGACGAAAACCATTTCAAATTATCGATGTAAGAAAATGCCCCTTCAGCAGTTCGAGTTTTTCGTGGTGCAATAAACAATGGGCATTGCAAATTTTTTGTAGAAAATTGTGAGCGGTTAGATAACATACACACGAGGGGTAACATATGCACTTACTGAAATTCTCTGCTCAAGTGTTCCCGCAAGGCCAACCAAATACGGCACCAGTTGCCTGGATTTTCTCCGTTCTCCACAATTTGTGTGCATCTGTTGCACACAGTTGATCTTAGCATTTACAGCTCTCACATTGTGGCAACTGCAAGTTGTTTGCTAATTGCTCGTAGTTTTCTGGGCACTGTCATGAGGCCATCCCGGATGGTAATTTCCGATGGCCCCATTCGAAACCTCTGATCGAACGAAACTTTTGCTTTCTGTCCTATGTGAGCTACATCCTCTCCTAAAAATTTTCCTCTATTCAATAAAACTCGCTCTCACCTTCCCATTAACAGTCGGAAAGTGTTGGAAAGTCCATGTGCTCAGTTTATTCCTTGAATAACAGACTTATTGGTAAAACTAATGCTTACAGTAATAGATTCTTCATGCAGTAGTATGTAAAAGCTACTTTTGCATTTTCTGAAGCTGAGAATGCCGAAATAAAGCTCCTTTTTCCTACGTTAATGGCCCATGGCACACCCGTGCCAACCACCTCTTTGGTTGCTGAAGCCTTTGATATATTTATAAAGAGCCTTTAGGACACAGAAATACACTTAATGTGCCTTAATTCCGATTGGTTCTAGATTCTATTTTAATACCACTCATAACATTTTTTTCGAGTTCGTTCGTGCTTTCTTCTGAGAGTTTCCAGTACGGCTCCGAGCAGGTATAAAAGACTCTCGGAGCTTAAGGCTTACGGCTATAAAAGCGAGCGCATTAGTGCTCAAAGCCGCGGATCGGTTCGCGAATGGAATAGCGTCAATCTCGAGCCATCTACCTCCATGAGCACCAAATTGGCACCAAGGCTGAAAGGCTCAGCGCTGCACTCATCGCCGCACATGATTGCCGATCGCATCTTTCTTCATTGGTTCAGTCGCTTTCAAGGCGGAGATATAAGTCGCGACCTATATGAACGCCCTGAGCGACCAACCGATTTCGATGGAAACGCGTTGCCCCTTAAGCTCGAGCTTTATCCGATTCCACTATTCACGAATTAGAGAAGAGGGACTGCTACTGCTTGCTCATCACCTGCATTCCATGAGCATCCCAAAAGTTCTGCCGAGTGAGTACCCCATGCCCTGACCGAGAGGCAGAACTCATGAACTACCGTAAGATCTACATAGTCTTCGTTTTTTATCAAATCAAGAAACTCTGGGAAGGTGAGTTTATCCCCCTTTTCACTGAAAAAGAACCATTTTTCATAAAGTGATTTGTGATCCCAGACGCCCCACCGCACGAGTAAGGGGATCACCTCAAAGGAACTATCTATCGGCGGTGATGACCGATATGGCCTTTCCTTCGTCTCGCTTCTTCTTCAGCATTTGTCCCGCTCTGTCGCAGGGTCCGCTTGTCTAAACTTCTGTCTCCATATCACTCGATTTGCTGCGTAGTCGGGATGGAGTCCTCGTTTCTCAATGTCTTGATGAGTGTGTGCTCCATCTTTGCTTCGGTCGTCCCTTTGTCTACCATCCACCTCTAGTTCGTATCCAATCCGTGCTATTCTGTTTTCATCTGCTCTCAGTGCGTGGCCAAACCATCTCAGTCTGCTTTCTCTCATCTTCTCGTCTATTGGGGCGATACCATATCGATTCCTAATGCCGATGTTTGATACTCTGTCCAGCCTCGTCAGCCCAGACATCCATTTCAACACCTTGTTCCCCACTGTTTCGGTCTTCCGTTCTGTTTCCTTTGTTGCGGCCCGTGTTTCGGATGCATGAAGGGCGACAGGTCCTACCACAGTGCGGTATACCTTCGATTTGAGACGGTCGCTGATTTTCCTTTCACAGAGCACGTCTGCTGTGGTCTTCCATTTCATCCATGCCGAGTTGGTTCTAGCCGTGGCTTCTTGTCGGGGACTTCCGTCATCACTGATCGAGGTACCAAGTGTGTTGTTCTAGGCATTCCTCTCCACTAATTCGAATGGTGCCATTTTGTGTAGTGTCCGTTGTTAGGTATTGTGTAATTTTAATGTTTAGTCTTAGTCCATGTCTTGCCAGCCTGTCTTTCCATCTCTATACTTGGCGTTGGAGCTCGGGTTCGGAATTTGCCGCTACCATGACGTCATCTACATAGAGGAGAGACCGTGGTGCTGTTAGCTGGAGGTCCTTCATTAGTGGTATACATCTGCCTTATCAGATCCCAAGAAACTTTTGCTCATCCGTCTAGCAACGCCTGCCGCTTATTCGTTAAAATAACCACTAACTAATGCACTTTTCCTTTTCACCTTTCCGGTTCTGTATCTAAAGCATAAGTATAACAGAGGTAGGAACCCATCTGAAACCTGATGCAGACCTCCTTCTCAGGATCTTTGCAAGAGCATTCGTAACATTAATTTGTTCACTTTGGCTCCTCAATGGAGAGCACCTACAGAAAGGTTTGTATAAAGAATTAAAATACTGGGCGGAGGTGGTGCAGTAACAGGTGACGCACACTTCCATTCTTATGGTGCTGGGATCAAATCCCGCATCAACTTCGGCCAGGCCCATCAAGCCTTCCGTCCTTTCGAGGTCAGAGAATTGTTACCATTATCGTCCGCAAGTAAAAAAGGGCTGACTTGTATTGCTGCTGCCCCGGCAAATCATTGCATAGGACAAGTGGCATTCACCTGCTCTCTGCGGCCTTTTTAGCTCACCTCTCTCACCAGGTTAAGCCGGCGGACTTCGCGATTTTGCGTCTCACGATTGAGAGATTTGCGACGTCGCATTTTCGCACCCGATACTACGTCCTTGAAATTGTGCAATGCCGCATTTTTGCGTGCGGAACCGCAACACAGAAATCGCAGAATCGCAAAATCGCGAAGTCCGACGGCGGCCTTAAGTCGAATTATCCACCCTCACCTATTTGAACTACCCTTCTACTTCTAAATTCCATTAGAAGTGATTTCGATTATCTATCGAATCATCAGAAATAATTGTCGGTAATAATTTGGTCGGAACAATCCGATCGTGTCACGCCCTTCAGTATAGCTATCAGAATCTCGGTTCTTACACAGAAGTAATTGGCAATATACCCCGTACGTTATTTCGACAAAACTGGAGCAGAGTAGGATTTCTAACAGTACAACATAATTCAAAGTTGAAAACTAATTACAGGTGCTATCACATACATAATAAATGATCACTGTATACAGATATGCAACGTTCTTTCACTCAAATTGAGAAAGGGTTGAAATTTGTCCCTATGACCTTCGGGATTACTATCTTTGCTTAGCCACGTTCTTAGATTAACAATATGATTTTGACAGCGACAAATTTCCTGAGACTAAGCGGAAGTCGCAACCTTGGCAGTGAACAGAGTTCGTCTCAAATGTACATTGAAAAAAACTGTAGGTTATATCATGCCGTGTATGTTGTCATGTCATGTCGCACGTACTCCGGGCGTACCAACCAGCGAAGAGTATGGTTATGTGCATCATTCAAGTAGAGTTACACATCAATACTCAAAATGTGGCTCAAATCAAGAGCAAGTTTGAACAAATACATTCATATGTCTCAGTCACCGAGTTATAAGTTCATCCAACTACAATTTTTGAATTTGTAGTCCACTACCAACCAATGAAAGTTTGGACAGTTCGCGGCGTATTTATGAGTCAAAGAATGACTGAAAGTAATACTAAGAACACTAAGGCTGTTTAGTGCTTAGGGCTGAGCATAGACAACAAGGAAGCTGCAGCAGAGCAGCGGTCCGACGGAGTCCCGTGATGTAGCGAAAGGCGTAATACATGACCAGCAGACCCTCACTTTAAAAAGTGGTTTCTTGGGCCTCAGAACAGTTTTTAGCGCACAGAATAGACGTCGTAGTGGTATATCAGACTTGATTTTCATTTCACAACTCTCACATGCCAATTTTTGATGATTGAGCTTTCACTAGAAATTCAGGCTATATCAACCTATTTAAACAATCGCAAAATAATAATCTACACTGCAGTGGAAGAGTAGTGAACAATCAAAGCCTTCCAGAAGTTTAAGTATTCATGACGTTTTCCATCCTTTTCACTATCAGTCCCGTTGATGACATGGTTTACCTTGCTGGTTGCTTGATCCCATTGTTGTTGCTTGGCAAGAATGTGTGCCAGCGAGTTCAAGCTGTGCATGTAATGTGGGACGTCTTTCCGACCACGTTTCGTCTACAGTAAAGTGGAAACTCACACTAGCCATGAATCTATTACTCAAAGGCACCCCACGCGATAAACGCTTGTCTTCTTGGGGTAAGTCGTCCCTTGGATTCCTTTGAAATTGCACGCTTGTTGCGGCCTCGCGGCCTTCCCATCCTCATTTACCTGCTTGGGCATAAGCAAGCCACGCCCACTCAACCAAATCGTACCTGGCATTCGACGAACAAAGCTCCAACGTGTCGAAGGAAACCTGCGAACCATTGCGATAAGATCAGGCAAGGAAGCCATTTCAATAGTGAGCGCAACCACAACAGTGAGGAGCAGATGGCATCGTAGCACTTTGCGCGATATCATCAAACAAAATTTCATTCCCCTGGAGTGAAGTGCTTGTGAGACTACTGTGATCAAAAGTACTCCTTGCGGTGTTTAGGGGGGAGGGAGGAGATTTCATTCATTCTTCCGTTAAAACAAATAAATCAGAACTTCTATGGGTGCTATCGCCACGGGAGCGGGGGAGGAGGAGGAGGAGGGAAATCGGTGGAGCGGTGTCATGTATGTATTAGCCCCTAATTCCATCTCATAAAAAGTTGCACTTCTGAGCTTTTTGGAGAGATCTTTAGAGGGTTGATTTCACTTGGACGTATATTTCTGCCCAACCCTTGGTGGAAGGAAGGACAGGCTCCTTCCCTTCCTAAGCTTAGATAAAAAATTATCCATAGTGGGATGCCTCTATCACTGCGATATGTTCAGTCTGAATACTGCAGGAACGCAAAGCTTCGGCCATCCATTGCAGCATTTTTGTCTCATTGGGCTCGGACACATCGGTTTATTCACTCACTGGAAGCTTATCACTATAAACTGTGGCTGAGTTTACCTTTTATGGTTCCATATATGTATGTATATGTATGGTTTCTTTGAAAATAGCTTAAGGGATCAAGAAGAGGGGCAGGACCTGATGTGAATTTTCGCTGTGTAGAGGACGACTTGGACGACATTTTCCATGACTGCTTTGCTTATTTCAAATTGTGGTATATAACGCCGATCCAATGATTCCATACACGCCTTATTCTCATAGGAATCGTGCACATAGTTTTCTGTTACCCGTATATTTATGTTGTACCTGTTTAATAGGAGCAGCATGCAAGGTTTCCGTGAAAAAATGAGAATCCGGCTGATCGTGAAATACAGCTCCTCAAAGTTGCAGACGGGTGGGGGCTCAGAGTGAGTGGGCGCCCCGTCGTCTCCCTGTCAGAGACAAAAAGTGGAAACAGAAAATTAAGTAAGCAGTCCCACTTTCCGTCTCCAATCGCTGCGGGCGACCTGAAGGGCACTTTCTCTGAGGATTCCTCATGGGACCTTATCTAAGTCGGACTTCCACATTTTCGCGTGAAATTTCGCATGTAGCCCTTATCAAGCATATACAACATGAAAATTCGGGTAACAGAGATGCTCATTTTCTCATGGCCGATTCCTCTGAAAAATGCAACTCTATAAAATCTGTCATATTCCCAGTGATGTGCAGTAACGTGCCATTTTGCATTGAAATTAAACGCTTCAATGGCTATAGTTTTCTTAATACAGTTGTGCTAACGTGTAAGGCGGAAAGTTCCGCACTGAAATTGCTTGAAGTGCACTAGCTCATCGAGAAAAGTATCCAGGAAACTCTATAGGATTCCTCTGAAAAATGCAACTCTATAAAATCTGTCATATTCCCAGTGATGTGCAGTAACGTGCCATCTTGCGTTGAAATTAAACGCTTCAATGGCTATAGTTTTCTTAATACAGTTGTGCTAACGTGTAAGGCGGAAAGGTTCCGCATTGAAATTGCTTGAAGTGCACTAGCTCATCGAGAAAAGTATTCCAGGAAACTCTATAGAACTCCAAATGCAACGAAGAATTACATCGAATCAATATTGTGGTATAGCAAGCACATTTATATGTATGAGATGGACAGTCCAATGACACACTGCTACTCATCACATTGATTCCGTCTGAAGCAACGGCGCAGCCCTGAATACGTCCTGTCGTCGTGAAATCGACACTCCTTTTTCACGTGAGAGCCAAGTAAAAGCGTGGAAACTCACTTGCTAATCGAACCTACAAATTATGTGCAGCAGATGTGTTCCATTCTTAACTTTGACATCGCATCCAATTTGGTAGTCGAAGCTTAGGTACCACATAAGAGCTACCTAAAGTGAATGAACTTGTCGAAAATTTCTCATAGAAAGCAAATCAAAAGTCACTAACGTCTTTTTCCACCTTACGCAAAGCGGTCATAAATGCTTGTTTCGGTTTGGTGTAGAATTCTCTAAATATTACTACATTTTAGGAGAAACGCAACTCAGGATAATGCAACTTACTCTTCGCTTATATTTAGATGTGCGTCCAAGCGATGGAGTTTCTCTATAGAGATCTCTGAAGTCCCTATTTTTTCTTTGTGGGGGAATTTACTTGCATAGTTTTCGAGCGTATAATTATACCTCTGAAAATAGAAATCTCTCAAGCACATAAATACTGAATTCGATTAATGATTCAGAGAGCCTGCTAAAGATATTTCTGCCCTGAAACGATATGTATCTCACTCTGCCAGTTCATCACGCCTGATATCGAACAGCCTACCATTGGCTCTTCACCAAGAGGGCAGAAGACATTGATGGCCTCCAAAAGCTTTTTTTGACAATTCATGGGCCCTTCTCCCTTGCCATCAGGTATGCATGGTTTAGCAGTGACGCTTCGTTCTGAAAACATAAGACGTAACAAGCAGTTTCGAGAGCTCCTGGCGTACCTTTGAATAAACCTGCGTATCCTTGAGCGAACAACAGCACACAACATGCCTGAAGATAGAAAAAAAGTGGTTGTGTGGAGGCCTTATTCGTTCTTGAGATTGTCACATTTCTGCTTGCCGCTCATTCCTCAGCACTCTGTTTTGGTTTTTAGTGAGAAATATGAAGGAGCCCAAAATCGGCAACAACGAAAAGGTTCCGACTTCCAATCATTGGAAAGAGTTGAAAGGGATGAAATGCGCAAGATAAATGCATGGAAATCATCGGCATTCCGTCTAAGCTTTCAAGTGAACACATCGAGTGAGGCAGCGATTCTCAAGCAAGCAGCCACAAATGATAGTCTTATAATACCCTCATAGGCATGAACTCGGAGGGAGTGTCGTCGTAGAAGGACGAGACGACGATTTCGGAATTTCTTGCGGTCTATGAGGATCAGGTCAAAGCTAGCCTTGTAAATATCAGCACTCACTGTCACGCAAACGCGTTATAAGTGCAAATGAGTCAAGGTATTGGAGCAGACTGACAGCACAACATCACGTGCGTGCTCATCCGGCCTCTTTTGAGGTTGAAGTGCGAGGGAACGTACAGTAGAGGCATTCCTCTTATTCACCATTACTTCGATTTCTACTAAGACAATGCTAGTTGGAGTAAATAACTGCGGTATGCAGCATGTTTTAATTAGGGAAAGCACGTAGGAAAAGCGGCGAGAACGCACCTATAGGTGACAGTAACCTTTCTAGCCAAAGGCGAAAGTTGCTCACATGCAAGGAGTCCCTATTACACCCATAACGTGCCCAAACGTTTTCGTCCATGTGGCGAATGCTAACCGCATCGTAATGCTCTTGTATAATGAGAAATACTTAGTCATTTACATAGGTACCAGCTGCGTAGCAACTCATTAAATCACGAATTGTCTGTAATGTTGCGAAACGCTCATTGCTCAGGTCATAAGTTTCTCTTTAATAAATGCCTCGATTTCTGATAGAAAACCTTATGAAACGTACCAAAGAAAATGTGCACAGGTGCATGCTGAGAAAGAGATAGTCTAATCCAACTGAACCAAATATGGTGCAGTGCCATGCGAGGGGTGCTTTTATGGGGACTTGCTCTGATTGTATGGATAATATTGCAAGCAGCAAAGTTCAGTTATGTCGACAAACAGCAAAGTGCAGGTGGGTTGATAATTGAAAGGGGAGAAGAGATGTTAATAAAAATGGGGAATAACGAAGTCGAATGAGATTGGTGACAGACTTGGATACGACAAGCAGTGTGATCTTGAATGTGGTATATTTTGTAGCCCACTACCAAAAAGGAAACAATGGGAAGTCATAAGGTCGTCTATGGATTTTGTATGCAATATATGCGTACAACAACATCAATTTTGCGCACTGCACTCATCGTCCAATTTGTTCAGCATCACAAAATAGGCGAAATGATCAGCGATATTTCAGGCATTACTACGCTTGGGCTCTTTCCGTCGAGAGCTTGAGTAATCCCAAGTTCGTGGTCTTATTTTTGAATGCAATGAATCCTGACTTTCCCTGTCATGTTTTGAGATTTGATGCCGTTCTGTAGTCCAACATTAGTGCGAAACTAACATGATGAGATGGAGACGGTTACAGTCCAGAGCGATCACCATAATAGAACCTCCTTATAGCAGATATGAAATCATCTTATTTGGCAGAGAACTCTCATTCTGCGTTACCCTCTAGTTTTTCAAACACAAATATGGATAGGATGAGTAACGAACACTAACGAAAGTTATTGAACGAATGGTGCAAGGCAACATTGGGCACTTTTATGAATGCCCTCCCCGGTGCTATCCCAGTGAGATGGGGCCCCACTATGCTGCACTGCTTTGCTGTTTTTTGATGCATGCCTTTTGACAAAGCTTTCGGAATGGAATGACACCTCTTGCTTTCCACCGAGGAGAGAGTGCGAGCATTTCATAAAATGTCGAGCACCTGAGCAGCGCTGGCTGCATGTTTAAGCGTATATTTTTCCTCAAACTCTGGTGGGAATGAAAGAATTTCGCCCTGTTCCTAAAGATTTTCTAAAATAGCATCGCAAGTACAGTACAGTGAGGTGCCCCATCTCATTGATCACTAGAAGTATACATAACAAATTATCAAGCTGAGCAAACTAATGACATGTGAGAACAAACTCACTACATGATGAAAAATATTTTAGGTCACGTTTTCTAGTATGCAACTTCCTTTGATTCTAAGAGCAATAGAACAAATGTTTGCTTTCATGAGCTGTGGGTTACTGCTGGTTTGATTGACACTCTTTCAGATTACCGATGTAAGAAAACGCTCTTCAAACAATTTGTGTATGCGCTTGGTGCAACAAACAATGGTCATTGCTTATTCTTTGTACAAATTTGTAAGTGGTTTGATGACATGCGTAGGGTAACATGTGCACTTATGAACCAGAGCAAATCAGAGTGTCCTACCCGAAGCTACGCTCGATATCTATACTCAGAATGTACATATCTAGCATTAAAAGCCAGTTTGAGAAATTTTTTTACGTGAGCAGCTTTCTCCCGCTTTTACAAAAATTTACCCTACCAGAAGTCAAGAGAGATGCTTTGTAAGTAAACAAGTCGGCCTTGGACATGACTCAGACCTTAGAACTAAAAATGAAGATGCGATCCCTTTCTGTTGATCTGCTTTCATGGTAGTGTTACAGTTGTGCAAATAAAAAGAATCATGTCAGCAAGATGGTTTGTAGCTATGTAATAACTGAAATGCCTACGAGGCGTCGCTGACTACAACCGTCACGAGAAGCACTAGGAGCGATATCAGTTTCATTTTCTGAGGCTTTGATATCAGTCCCATACGGCATACGGCCTGCCGCTTGATCCGAGTAGAGTTATAGGATGAGTAACAAAATAGATCCTATATCATAGACACAGTTCACGATAATTTTCAGCCTCGTCACTCTTCATAAAGACTCACGGAATGCTGGAGAACCTAGAAGCAAGTAGGTAGACAAATCCTCACGTGATAGTATCATCCGATAAGGTTGCTCTTACTATGGGAATTCGCCCTAGCTTATCGTGTGGCAGTCGATATCTTTACTCTCATACACATAAGAGCCACATCTACCTCGCTAGCTGAATCGCAGATGGGTGCAGGCTGCCATCTCATCCATGGATTCGTTGCGCGCTTAGCATCGCAATCGCGCTGCGATGATGGCAACACTGGGATGGAACCACGATACTCATATCATAATGAACTCTGCCTTCATAATGATGCATTGCTACCATATTGTGATCGTTGATGCTTGCAAAGACGAAATGTCTTTATCCACCTGAGGAAATAAAAATGCCATTGGTGCACTTACATCCATAAGCTTCCCGCCATATACTACTCACGCACAAAATCGCTCCCTAGGGTAATACAAGGGTTCGTCGCGTCTGATATGGAGTAGATGATGGATGCATGGCGCATCTACTGGAGAGAGCGATTGAGCTCATAGCAACCCACAGTACTGGTGCTAAACTGGTACTTCATCTCATAACAACATTGGAACATCCTGTAGGATTGAGCACCTTTTAACGGAATCCAGAAAATACAATGGGTAGCCGCGAGTCCGTGGTGGAACGCCGGGGAGAGAGCTATGGGTATTCAGACCCATCCGTAAGCTGCTTTTCCATCTGATAGCCATGCGAAAATATCTTGCGAACCCGAACATGCTTCTAATTGTATCCATTGCTCGGTGTGCACGTAGAAGGAATGGCGTATACCCAGAGCAGAGATGGCGAACGCCGAAATGTTGAATCACTGCACTATTACGAGAAAAACTGTCTAGAAAGCATAAGGCTGATTCTGCAGAGGTTCTGAACGCACTCAGTGAGGCTATCACGATCTTGATGGAACTATTTTTCCTCAATTCGAATATCTTGAGACCTAAGCAACAGAGGAGTTTAGAAGCGCCATAGAAAGAGCAGCGTCTCTAGTTTTATATAAATCATTCGCTTCCGAAACACTTGGCACGAAAAAAGTTATAAAGAAGTTATAACTGTTAGAACTAAAAAACCCGCATGTAGTTTTCATTTTCCTCGACTAAACTTCGACTCGCGTACCTCCTGGGCTTCTGAATATTTGAAGCGACTTTAATTAGGCTTCCGGAATGGAACAAAATCTTTCCACCGAGTGGAGGGGACGAGCTTCTTATGAAGTGTCGAGAGCCTTAGCATCACTGACTGCTTACTAAGCGCATATTTCCCTCCAAGCCCTGGTGGGACTGAAAGAGTTTAGCGACGTTCCTGAAGGTTTTCTAAAATAGCATCGCAAAAAAAGCACAGTGGAGTGCCCACACCTCTTTGATCACTAAAAGTATACATAATTCATTAACATGCTGAGCAAACTGTAATAGTGATAAGTGAGAACAAAACCTACTACATGATGAGACATCATTCTTTCCGATTATCGATGTGAGAAAATGCTCCTTCAGTAGTTTCTGTTTGCGCTTGTTGTAATAAACAATGGGCACTGCGAATTCTTTGTAGAAATTTGTGAGAGGTTCGATGACATGCGCAGGGTAACATATGCACTTACTGACAGAGTAAATCATATTGTGTCTTACCTGAAGGTACGATCGATATCTATGCTCGAAATGTATTGGGTCATTCCATAAGTAGTGTCGTTTTTTTCCAAGCAAAAATTTTTGCCATGAAATCACGAGTTTTCGCAGCATGTCATATATCATTCGGAAGAAAATTTCCTGCTTTACAGAAAATTATGCTCAATTTTTGAGTTTGTCAGAATGGCGCCGACATTTAGGCTGGCGAAGAGGTAGGTCCTGCACACAAAAATTGAACAAACCGGCAATCAATCGAAACACTATATATTACTTGAGAAAAACTAACCAATCATGTGTTCCGCACTTAGCCCCGACCTCTCCTGCAAGTTCCATCAGACGGTTGCTGAGAAAGTCACGTCGGTATTTTTCCACATTTGGTTTTTCCGCCACAACTCGGTGATTTCAGACATTTCCTTCCAACCGAGGCGAAAAAAACTTCTCAACCAATCAGTTGAAAGAATGATGGAATGTTAAGAACCGGTGGTGAGTAGGAACAGGGGAATATCACTGACCGGATTCCTTAACCTTCTCATGGAAAAAAATAAATTGTGAAAATGTCAGCTGGACCCCTATCGCGTGGTATCAATAATCAATCTGAATCTCAGCTAAAACAGACTAAAAGGATATTTTCGATATAGCAGAGGAAGTACTTCGGAATGGTTCATAAAACAACTCTAAACAAGGAGTTTGAAAGAAAACACCTTATTTTGAATAAAAGTGAGTGCTTTCGAAAAAAAGGTTTCAGCAAAAGGACGACACGACTTCTTGACCAACTAATATTGGAAATTGTAGAAGAGGTCAGGACTAAGGACGCGACACTTGAATGGTTGATTTTCCTAAAGTGAATTATATTGTTTAAGTGTTTGATTGCCTGTTTGGCCAATTTTTGTCGGCTAGACCTACCTCTTCGCCAGCCTGAAGATCGACTCCATTATGACGGAGAAAAAAACAACTAAACATGCCATTTAGTAGAGCAGGAAAACTTCTTTCAAATGGCGTATGACACGCTGCAAAAACTTGTAATTTTATAGGAAAAAGTTATGCTTGAAAGAAAACGACATTACTTATGGAACGACTCAATAGATTGCATCGAAACCCAGTTCAAGAAATCTTGAAAAGCTTTCTTCTACTGCCACAGAGATTCACTCTTTCGAAGCATGGGCTACCGCTGTGCATGAACATCAATCTCAGCAAAGAAGTGTCGGCACTGCACTGGCTAAAGTGCAGGCAAAATGTGCCCAGGATTCTTCGGTAGTCGAGGTATCTCGATATAGGGGGAAGGCATATTTGACAGGATAGAAGAGCGGGGAGGAGGGGGGTCGTATCTGCAGGTCTGCGATGGGCTCTAGAATCCAAACATTCGGCGAGCACAACTATGTCGTTTGCCAGCGATCGAGGGAGATGCTTTTTTGAGTGGGCAGGTTGGCTTTGGACATGACTCAGACTTTAGAACTAGAAATGAAGATGCGATCTTTTTTTCTTGATCTGCTTTCATGTCAGCGTTACAGTTGTGCAAATAAAATTTTATGCTCTGCAACAATGAAATGACTACGGGACGTCATTGACGGCAACCGTTACCAGAGGCTTTAGAAGCGACATTACCTTCACTTTCTGAGGCTTTGATATCAATACCATGACGACATATGGCTTTCCGCTTGATCCGAGTAGAGTTATAGAATGAGTAACAAGTAGATCCTATACATATTAGAGACACATTCCGCGCTAATCAGATGGGCCGATTTATCTTCTTGGAACAGTAGATCCTCGGATAACTAGTCCGGCTGCACCTTTTTCGCGTCTCCACGGTGCGTTATCACGGCGCAACACCTGGTCGAACCCACTGCGACGCCACCTATTTTGCTCAGTTGACCAATAAGGGAGCTAAAGTAAAAGTAGGCGTGGTTACGGTCGCCTCCCGTCCGGTGCAATTACACGCGATTCTTACCGAGAGCAATGAACTCGTGCAAAAACGTCGCTCGCCGCTTTGTGTTGCGCGGCATCCTGACATAAGGGCACACACTCCCTTCTGAGGGGTTCATGTGATCTGAGTGAGCCGCTGAGTGAGCTGAGAGCGTATAACCTTGTGAACTAAAAAAAAAGCAAAGAAAAAACAAGAAAATTGGTAAACATAGCCTCTTAACATATAATAGCACCGCTAAAACAGCATTTGAATATGCCCCTCAGTTCCCCAATAGGACCAGTACGACCTTTCTGACAGATGTATCGACCCAAGATGGATCCATGTCTTTGTTTCTCTGAATTCCACACTTGGCTCAGCAGCACTGAGCTCGCTGGTCGCTGGTTAACGAGAACGGTACTAGGCCTGCTAGAGAAATGCTCTGAACCGTTTAGAAAATTCACCGCTCTCATGTGTTCCGGCAAGGCCAACCGAATCCGGCACCAGTTGCCTGAATTTCCTCTGTTTCCCACAATTTGTGTGCATCTGTTGCACATTGTTGATCTTAGCATTTACAGCTGCTCACGCTGTGCCAACTGTAAATTGTTTACTAATTGCTCTTAATTGACTAGGCATTGTCATGAGGCCATCCCGGATGGTAATTTTCGATGGCTCTATGCGAAACCGCTGATCGAGCAAAACCTTCGCTTCCTGTCCTGTGTGCGCTACAGCCTCTCCCATAAATTTTACTGTATTCAACAAAACTCGCTCTCACTTTCCCATTAACAGTCGAAAAATGTTGGAAAGCCCGGTGTGCTCAGTTTATTCCTCAAATATCAGATTTATTGTTAGAACTAATGTCTACAATAATAGTTTATTTCATGCAGTAGTATGTAAAAGTTGCTATTGCACCTCTTAAAACTAAAGAATGCCTTAATGTAGCCCCTTTTACCCATATTGATGGTCCATGGCACTGCGCTTTTATTGTTGGACACCAACCACCTCTATGGTTGCTGAAGTCTTTCATACATTTATAAAGTGCCTACGAACCACAGAACTATACTTAAAGACAGTGTTAGGGGTAATGTGGGTGGTATGAAATCCCAAAAGGAGTCATTTAGTGATAAACTACGGGTCTGAAAGGCCTACGCATGGCAAAATCCCCCTCGGAAGGCGCCCCCTTTAGCTGTGGCGGAGGCGGCGTCGTCAGGGCAAGCCGCCTTGGTTTAGGGTAGCCCGCCTCCGAGCGGCGTGATTTGTGGTTGGTCACGGTGAGGTTGGTCAAGGAGATCAGCAGGATTGAAAGTATCGCAGCGCGCTTTCTCACTTTTAGCTTGAAGCTCACCACATGAAAATAGATGCTGTCGCATTTCCGAACATCCGTTCATGTTTACTTCTTGTTGATGAAAATGGAAAACCTATGCGAACTACCCGCCTTCTGACGGAAAGGTCGTCCGCGCCTAGAACCAATGGTGGGGAGGGGTCCTATTTCTCGGGTTTTTGGCCATCCCCATCCGTTTTTTCTCCACTGTCCTGTCACTAGGCATCTCGGCTTCATTCACTATTCACTACATACTTCTTTTACTTTTCGTCCGAATTTCCCCTAAAGCTGCCTTTAATGCGCGTTAATTACGAAACTATTACGTTGGTTCTTGAATTCTGCCCCACTTATGACATTTTTTGAAATTCTTCCAAGTTTCCTCTCTGAGTTTCCACTGGGGCTCGGAGTAGGAGTAAAAGGCTCTTGGAGCTTCAGCCTTATGGGTATGAAAGCGAGCGCGTTAGTGCTCAAAGCCACGGATTGGTCCAAGAAAGAATGGAACAGCGTCCATCTTGAGCATCTACTTCTACGAGCATCAACGCAACACCCAAGCTGACAGGTTCAACGCTGCACTCTGCGCCGCTCATGATTACCGATCGCACGGTTCTTCGTTGGTTCGGCCGTCCCAAGGCGGAGATACGAAGATACGAGCCACAACGGCTATGAACGCCCTAAGCGACCAACAGATTTTGACGAAAGCGCTCCTCGAGTTCGAGCTGTATCCGATTTCACTACTCACAATGAGAGGAAGGCACTATAGTTCGTCACCTGCATTCCATGAGCATCCTGGAAGTTTTGCCGAGATGTATATTCCACCCTCTGATGCAGAATTTATGAATCAACAAAATATACACACAATCTTCGTTTTTGATCAACCAAAGAGCCATATATCAGGTTGATTCATAATAAATCGGACAAATTGACCAATTTTAATCATTGTCGTACAACTTTTTTACGACAACAGGGATTCACTTGAAATATACTCCATCTTTATCGATGACCTTCTGCCACGGTATAGGCAGATCATGGATGCCCTTGCTCCAGAAGGCCGGAAGCTGGAGCTCGAAGAAGTTGCCGAGTGCCGCCTTGACCTCGTCGCGAGTTTTGAAGTCTTGGCCGTCCAGGTGGCGTTGGCTGTGGGAGAAAAGGTGGAAATCTGAAGGGGCCAGGTCTGGGGAGTACGGTGGGTATAGAAGTACGGTCCAACTGTACGACAGCAGCTCGGCCTTGGTCGATCTTGCGAAGTGCGGTCTGTGGAAGTAGACACGTTGTCGTGCTGGAAGTAGACATGTGACCGCCGCCGTAGCGAACTTTGGACATTGGCCTTCAATTCTCGTAATTGACGAACGTAGACGTCGGCGGATACTGTGGTACCTTCATCGAGCAGCTCCCAGTACTCTACGCCGTGTACGCTCCACCAACCGCGGTTTTCGTCTTCGATGGAATAGTCGCCTGACGCAAACTTCGAATGCTACAACTACAGTGTACTTCTGCCGGGGGCATGCTCCTTGTGAACTTCTATCAGACGTCTGCCGATATCCGCGGGTTCCTGGCCAGATAGCGATATAAATAGTATGACGTTGCGGATGTGGTCTCTGGACCGCTTGAAATCGTGCGGCATTGTGGCGGAATGAATTTACTTTGGAGTGATCATTTTGCGGTACTTCAAAGAGCTTTTCATACTCATTCCAACGGTACCTCGCGCGTCCATTTTCGTTAATTCCTTACTGAGTTATGATCTCTAGAAATCATCACTACCATTTGTCCGATTTATTATAAATCAACCTAATACAATAGGAACCCTGGAAAGGCAATTTCATCCCTCTTCTCAACAATAAAGTTTTTTCTCACAAACTGATCCTACATGACACCTGAGGTCCCCATCGCGCGACCGTACGTGTAAGAGGATTACCTCATGAGAGCTCTTTATCGGCGGTGATGACCGATATGACCTTTCCTTCATTAATGGTATATATGCCAATCATATCCCCAGACACTTTTGCACTCCGTCTATCAACGCCTGCCACATATTCGCTCATACAAACACTTTCTGATGCTCTTTTTCGTTTTCATATTTGCGATTTTGTATCCAGAAAGCATAAGTACGGGTACGAGACCAATCTCTTTGCAAGACCAATCGTAACATTAATTCGTCTACTTTGGCTCCTTATTGGAGAGCACCTACAGGAAGCGCTGTACAAAGAGCTGCGCTGATATTATAGGGCCGATATCTTATTGAGCGGAGGCGGTGCGTGGCAGGTGGGGCGCATCCCCATTCTTATGGTGCGGGGATCAAATCCAGCATCAACTTCCTCAGGCCGACCAGGCCTTCCATCCTTTCGAGGTCAGTGAATTGGTACCATTTTCGTCTAAATGTATGAATGCGCTGACTCGTATCACGGCTGACCGGGCTAATCATTGTATAGGCCAAATCGCATTCTTCTGTCACCACGATTTTGAATGAACTAGAATACGTGGCGCATCCCAAAAGGGATCGATTAGCTCGGAAATTTGTATCATTCTATCCGTACCAAAATGATGTGGACAAAACGGTCGGCTTGATCACAACTCCAGATATGCGTCAGTTCTCACGCCTTCATTGTCGAGGAACTGACACTTACGGATGCCTGTGGTCACCTTGTAATACGCGGGGCTCTCACATATAAATAGATGAATCAAGCTCCTCCTTACTTATATATTTTGGATGAGTCAATTGCACTTTTCACCAATTGAATACGTGAATGTCTAATCAATAAGATCGTTCAAACTATTAAAAGTCTTCAAAAAATTCAGTTTTCTCAAAATATAAACATCTTGTTTCAACTTCCGTCTCGAGCTTGTTTATTACTTAGTCATCTGTTTAGCATTACCATGGGTCAGGCCGAAGTAACTGGAAGTGCATAGCAAGACCTACTCTATAGATGTTCTTAGCAGCCCTTTTAGCTCTCATCTCTCTCACTGTGTTAGGCCGCCGTCAGACTCCGCGGTTTTGCGTTTTAACGATTGAGCGATTTTGCGAATTTGCGGCTTTGCAATGTCGCACTTTCGCACCCGATATGACGAAGTTAAGATTGTGAAATGCCGCATTTTCGCCTGCCGAGCCGCGACACAGAAAATCGCACGATCGCTAAATCGCGAAGTCTGACGGCGACCTTGGGTCGAATTATCCACGGATACCTAAAATTACCATTCTTCTTCTAGATTCCATTAACAGTAATTCCGATGCTCTGAGAAATAATTGGAAAAGGAGTTGTATGATTGTAAATTGCTTCCAAGTTATTCCTTCTTGTACCCTGGCTTTACTTGCCTAAAGTGATCTTTGTTTTTGATGCCACACAAGAATTTCAAGTATTATAGAAGCTCCATTCGTGGCGCGACGGCCCGACGAACCGTTTCGTTTTCTTCACAGACCGATGGCTTCTCCGTTTGTCGGGAGCGTGCCTTTGTGGTTGTGAACTCACATTCTGCACACGCGGTGGAACCTCGGCCTTTGAAGAAGATAAAAGGTCGAAACGCTGGGCCACGAGTGAAGGTTTCACTTTTGAAAAAACAAGCATAACAAGGATGGCAATGAATTGTAAATTGCGTATGTAGATATTGCAGATATAAGACTACCCATAGCTACACGTGCGACAGTCGCCTCCTGTAATCACCGGACTTGCGGAAAGCAACACCAAAAATGCTTCTATGTGAGTTTAATTATTTTTGTATAACAACATCTCACAGAACGTTTTTTTCCTAAACACCTACTTATACACTTGGTTAGTTCCGCATATTTGTACTACTCTGTGTTATTCTGAAGTACTGTTTTATTCTTAAGTAATGATCAATCAAAAACATTGTGCTCCTTTTTTCAGAACTTTTTTAAGCAATAGCTGCAACACAAGGGATTCTATGCTTGCGATAATTATGACGTGATTGCTTCATTTTTATATTAGAATAATTACGCTTTTTTTCCCTTAAATTGTTAGCATAGAATAGTATTACCATCGTATTCAAACGTATGTACCAGATAAAGGAATGCTTTTTCTCCTTTTCCACATCTTCTTTGGAAGTGAACGAATTCCTCTCAGGGATCCCCGAAGGGTCATTCAACTCGCTGAACGGTGAGAGGGGAAGGACGTCTTTACATATCTGCCTATGCGCAGGCATGCTGTAAGGGAAAAGAAGGCGGAAAAATGGTGTGAGAAGTAAAACTTTTCAAAAAGAAGAAATTATAGTCAGATTGTATATACGTCCGCCCCCCCCCCCCCCTCCCTGTAGACTTCTTTTTTAGGGCGTGGAATTCTTAGGAGAACAGATCTTCTAGGGAGGAGTGTCGAAATGGATGAGTCCGTGGCGATGCAGTTAGTTTCCTCGATACGATAAACTCCGTTGGGAAGTCTGTGTGCCGACATAAATAAATATACGATTTGTAGAAACCAAGTAGTCAGAATCCAAGTGTATATAGTCGCGACCCAAGTAAATAACCTGTGACCAGTACTGGTTTACGAAAGGAAATACCCTGAAAAAAATAGTAGTGTGCAATTGCTTGGTTTAATGTCGTTATTCAGTTACTTTACTTGTCGAGTTGATTTATTTTCAATAATTAACCAACAGCTTTTGAAATATTATATTATCAGCGATTAGGTAGTTGAATTCGATGTGGTAAAGAGTGGCGCCGCTAGCTCTGCAGTCGTCTAAGGATCAATTCCTGGATTACTGCCTACCAAGGCCGATCGAGTCTTCTATCCTTCCAGGTTGGTGAGCTGATACCAGAGGGTCAAGGAGGATTACACTGAGGTGACATTGGCCAGTCCCGTAATTTAATAAGTAGCACAATCAAATGTCTCCGCGATTCGGAATAAATGTGGACTTTGTGGCGTATTTCGAAAAAGTCTGATTAACCCCCAGTGCCCTACCCTTTGATACATCCCAAGTTGCACCACTATCCTTTGCAATTTTGCAGACAGCATGGTGTAGAGAGGACAAATCTTATATTGTCAACATTTATGCGCAAAAACAGCGAGTAAAAGAAAAAAACGCACCACAGTGTGATTGACAAACTGAGCAGTTACGCGATAAAAGACTATGTACCGTTCTGGGAGCGAAGACGCTCTCTAGGCTTCATTTTGGAACCTTCACTGAATTATTTTAATATTATCTACAAAAAGGCACCTTGTCTGTCAGTTGGTCAGCTTTAAACTCTTACTCCTACCATTGTTTACAATGCTTCATTACCATCAATAATGGCAGCAATTACCTATCATAACTTATTTTGACGCAGCCACTTGTCTACAGAGGTCTTTCCAACTGACATGAACAGCTGTGGTAGTTAGCTGCAGCCGCCGATAAATGCGAACACCACTAACAGCTGGGCTGTCGGTGGATGTCGGCGGCAAGCCACCCGAAACGAGGCGGTGATAAGCGATTGACAAGTGGACTTACTTTTCGGAAGCTCTCTGATGGACACTAATGACAAGGTACTTGTCTGGGAGTCTTCCATGAAGAATTTGGCAGAGAACCTTTGAAATAGCTCTCTGTGAGAGAAGCAGACTTTATTCCGAACGAACTCTGGTTCCAGCTACTATTTTATCTTTAAGTTACCTTTGATAAATCACTAGTAGAAAGTTCGGATTCCCAGCAATTTGACTGCTTTTTTCGTGAGTATTCCCAGGCACCATAAGTCAGGGCACCCTCAGGTGTCGAGGAAAACGGCAGCTCCAGTACGACCCCCATCTACTGCGACCGAATACGGCTCCCTCTTTTTGACCTCTACAATACCAGAAACTGTTGCCGAAGTCCATAGTTGCAATGTGTTTTATTGCTATGTACCCTTTCGTGAGAAAAAAATATATCTATTTTACTTTCGGTCACACGGATTTGCTGTGAAATATGCTTATTGAGAATTTTCATTTAATGTTATCGCTATTTCTCGAAGGTACAACCCTCCATTCCAATCAAATAGGATCCCCTGTCGAGGAAACTCCGACTCTCCGCGTACTCTGGCACAAGTTGCCGACCTCGGCTGATGCTTGGCCTTCTAAACTTACTGCATCGCGTATTCGAACAATAACAGTCGAAAGCCGCTGCTGTGCACCTGTGCTTGATCGGGTGGTTCAAAATGTCTTTCAAGGTACCTTGACCTACACGGATAGGCTACTTGATGTAAAAAAAAGGCTGATTGGACATATAAACACCAATTTTGCATTTAACCACATCCCACAACTCATAGGAATTGTAATTTTCATAATTCACGATTTTCACGATAACCTAGACGTTATATGGTCACTTCATGGAGCTAACAATAAGGTGCTTCATCCCCTACGGAGCTCTTATCCGTATGCATAAAGAAAGTTTCACCTCTAAATTTCACAAGCATATCATTTATTGGTTTGTTCTGATTATGCTCCTTGTCATATTCCTACAGGGCAAATAGCTTACGCAGCTGTATGAATGCATTTTTCATCGTGTGTTTCCATTGAATATTCAAGTGATTGGATATTCAAACAGTGACTATTCCCATTGGATGCAGGTGAGGTCATCTACGACATGGTAAAGACAAGCTGGTGACCTCGGTGGTTGACTCTTGACCACCTGTCCGAAAGCGCTATCTCATGTCAATTGCCAATCGACATGCGCGGTGCCTAACGACACCGATCTGGTCTAATTTTTAGGACTGTTTACATCTTTTTGTAAGTAAATTGAAATGTTCTCTATGAATCATATTTTATTTACTGTATTTTATACTTATTATATTACTTATATAAAGAAACATTGCAGTGTTGCTGAATTTGTTTTTTCTCTTTGTCTGAAGCAGTGGCTCTGCTACTATCAGAATATTCTCAGTCAAGCTGTCATCTTTGCATTCCTTTACCTACATTGTGAAAGTCATTTTATATCCGCACTATTTTTTGACTTTTCCTTTGAACGTTTCTCCCAGTTGTTTGTTGCATGCATCTCCATTGTGAATCATGTTGCTGACCCCGATAACTACCGCTCTTTTTGCATCATGGCACACTTACTGATGACGGCAGATCAAATCAACTAATAACCAACCTTATACAACCCTTGATTGCCGCGGACTCATGGCAGAAATTCTCTATTAACGATACTGTATTTATTCTTTTTTTGCGTTATGCTTCTTATGGTAGCTGCTCTAACCGTGGCCAGATATCGCATCTATCGTCTATTTATCACGTATGGACCACGAGTAATTTCACGGTACTATTCAAAAATCAATCTAACTTCGCTGCTATTATACTAGAAATGGTATGTGGACTTACTCATCTATCCGAGATCATACCATGAAATTACTACAATCATAGTTTTTCATATATCGTTTCTCGTTAACTCTCAAACCGGAGTAGCACGTGCTTTTTATGTTTCTCTGTTCAGAACTGTAACAATATTTATTTTTAATTTATTGATTTATTCATATGTCAAAAATGGCATGCCGACAACTAGGGGGGGGGGGGGGGAAATGTCGACAAAGAATGCCTCGGTAAAGAAAGTCGAGACAAAAGAAACAAAAATTAATAATTTCAACGAGGAGCCCACTGAGACATGTTCGAAAAGCGTGAGGTGAATGGTTGCATGGACTCTAGAAGCAGCTGGAAAGCACAACGTAATTTTGAAGTTAGAAGAAACATTGCTTAAGTGTTCTGCACGTTCGAGCAATGTGAAAGAAATCGTCCTCAGAAATTCAATAATTCTTATTTCTTCTGAAGTCACTTTACCAAATACACTACTTGAACGGAAACACGAAATGAGGTAAATATTCGGACAGCCATCAGCACTGCGTTTCTGGCCATGTGACCGTCACTTCTTTGCTTTTCCGCTCTCACCTACTCGGACGCCCCAACTTGTGGTCCGTCTCTTTGGGGAGCTCTCTCTCAATTGGATTCTTGTATATGCACGTGAAACTCGGCATACGGCCCTAATGAAACAAATTTAACATAAATTTATGGTAAACGAAAGATAAAAAAGACATTAATTCCTGTGTACGGTTCCTTTAAGCCGTGTCCGGCCGTGTTTTACCTTTTGTGGCCCGGAGAAGTCGTATCCAAGAGCACCGCTGGATGATCCTTTCACGATTCGCATTATTGGAATTCGGCTCATACTACCGGATTCCTCTGCACAGTCCTGGTGAGGGTACAAACATTTTCGCGCTCTGATGAAATTCGAAGCCATGGGGCTCGTCTACCGGATTTGACTTGGTGGTCATTTGCTATTCCCTGATTCCCTTGTGATGATACATTTTTATGTGTTAATCTTTAAGCTTCAATCATTTCATGCACTTTCCATGGAGTCATGTTCTAAAATTTACGTGGACGGCAGATGTGTAGATACTTCACAGGAGGGACAACTTGTAAAATTCTTGACTGTAACTTAGCTTCACACGATTATGCATGTACCCGCACACAATACATATCATAGCGTCGACGATAATCGCCCCTGGTACTCTGAGGCAAGATTAGCAAAAATGTCGAAAATTATGCCGAAGGAAAGAAGAAATGGGAAACTTTCGCGGACTTTGACATCCTTGAGCAGGGCTTTCTACTGGCAACTTTTTGCAAATTATTTGGAAACCTTTGAAAAAGGTTATAGCAAAAAGACTTAGAAATCATGGGGTTTCCGTTTTTTGCTGTCGATTGATCATGAATTAGTAGCGGTATTGTATGATGTTGTTGACACGTCATCCATGTAAATACATCTTCTGCAGGTGCAGGTGGTTGTCCCCCCCACCTCCCTCCCCATTAATAGATCACCGGTTACTACAACAATGCCGTATTAAGTTGTAGCTATGAAGTTACTCCCCCCAATCATCATCCCATAAATACTACTGGACAGCAATTCAAGAGTATAATACTTTTAATAGCGGGTGCACGTATCTGTAGAGGATTTTGATCCGAAAATTGCCACTTTTACGATATGACTCGCAAAGCCGCGCGCGCAGATCAGAGATAGTGACCGGCTGCGTCAAGTGTTCATCCATTCCGGTAACCATTACTGGACGCTATTTAAACCTTTTTTAGCAGCGAAAAAACCAGTAACGCTGACTATACAGTTCCAGAATTATTTTGTCCGCTCGCATGGCTTATTATGCTTAAATACTTTTGACGGCCTCATCGACGTACAAATCGTTTACTTTGATGGGTTTCCCTATGCGTGAATAGGTTTACTAGTTTTCAAGAAAAGCGAAGAAATACTTCGAATCCGGGGTATAAGCATTCAGATCGCTTTACTTTGCGACTGTTTCCATAGCAGCTTTATTCACTTCATTCCTATTAATTACTATATTATTAAATATGGAATTAGTCCAACAAAAATGAATGTACATACATATTGTTCCCTCTGCTGTGGCTGGTCTGGTGTCAACGTAATCTGTACACTGATATTCTTTATCTTGAAAATCGAGACTTATTGAGGACATTTGCTGCTATGTACATACATAACATAGGGAAGGGGCTCGGAAAGGGAGTTAAATTCAAGCATTAAAATAGGACCAACGCCCTCGATCCATGATAAGAAATTGCTTTGCCATACCCACACCTTTCGCCCTAGGCAAAGACCATGTTTGCTGGCCCAGCTCTATAGTCGTTTTTTGAACGTCCACCAAAGGATCCCACCGCCGACATGTCCTTCCTAGGTTACGCAGTGCTCAATGGAGTGTTCAGCTAAGCTGTTGCGAGTGATTGATGCGAAGGCATTAAAGCCTGTCATTTGAATTACGCCGGCAGCCAACTTCTATTGAAAATTGAAGGGTAAAATGAAGAAGGAAGCGTCTACTTTTGTCCAACTTAAAAAATAAACTTGTACTTGAGGTGGATATTGATTTTGCGCTTTTTTGAAATTTCCAAAATTTTCGATGGAGTAATTGCAGACAGTTTTGCCATAGCAAAAGCATAGCGGCATGAAACTTCGACGTTTCTGCAGTATTTTACGGAATCCTCAGCTTCACCTTAGGAACATGGATAGTCAGCAGGCTTTTGCTGACTACAATCCGCTGACGCTGAGACCTTGACAGAGGCGCTTGAATGTGAGTTAAAAATGTATGAAAGTGAAGCAGAAGTTAAAAATGTCACGAAAGTGTAAGGAAACGTAAGTGGGCGAGTCATCACTGCCGCAGCTCACAGATCCGCGGACTTCAATCAATATTCAGTTGCGTGGCGTATTCAAAAGCTCATCTATTCAAACACGCAAGAGAAGAGATCTTCACTTTCCGGCGTTCTGGCGATTCCATTCGTATTTTCAACAGTACCCTTCGAGGCGTTCCTACTTTCGCGGGTACCAAGTCAGTGCTCTTGCTGGGCAGGTCATTCAGGAGGGAGCCAAGGGAGTAATTGTACCCCGGAGAGGAGGAGCTAGAGGTGTTAGGGCACGTGGAAGCACGTCGCACGAAAACCCTCGGGGAGTAGGAGCACCTGTCTGTCGTAGACAACACCTCCAAAACAATTCTTTGAGCTTGGAAAGGGGCTACTACTTCGGAATGATTAGTCTTACGGGACAAATAGGTCGAAGTTTGAGTCTATTTGGACAGATAGCTTGAAGTCTGTGAGTAACCATAACCTCGATCCTTGGATGCGTCACTGAGGGATAAGTGACCATTAGCAAATTTATCACCTTCACCTCGGGGGTGTGTTGCGTTGTCCATTGTGCTGATCGGAAAGAACGCAACGCGTTGCTCATTACACCGTTCCCGACCTCCTTCGGGTGTCGTATCAAAAAAATCATTTCGGAAAAGACGGAACGACCAACCAACAACCTGGCCGCCGTCGTATTGCATACAAGCTATCATCATTATTATTGCTGATTATCACAGGATATCATTCGTTACCACAACATGTTCATCGTCGTAGGTGAGTTTTGATATAACAGCTTGCCGTGGGGTACTAACGATTATGGTCCGACACTGCGCTTTTTTGAAAAACATCAAGAGATTCGGGAGTGAAAACAGAAATATTCTAAGGGACACAATTGTAATAGGGAATTGAAGTCTTCCTGTCGTTTATAATCAGTGAGTGAAACTGCAAATTTCAGAAAACTACCGTCTACACCTATAAATATTGTGCTTCAGATTTCTAATGATGATGAGACTTTGAAATTTCTATAATGGTGGCATTAAACGCATTTTTTTCTATCAAAACTCGTATGCTGATCAGGAAATATAAATTAAATCATTATCGTAAACTTTGTAAATTCATTCCCGGAAATAATTTGCACAAGTATACTCTATTGACTTTCCGTTTGTAGTGGAGCAAATAATAACGCAGTGTCATCCTTCATTGTTTTCAAAATTCAAGACTTTGAAAAAATCTAACAAATACTCTATTTGTCACAGTTTTTCAAAGTTCTCTTATGAAGTGTACAAAATCATGAATAGTGTTTCTTGAGCGAATGCTGTCAAGAATGGTGTCTCAGGCTTTCTTTAGTGAGTCGATCATGCATTGAGCCTGTGTCTATTATGTCTAGCGCTGAAAATATTGTGACATGATTTCGTAACAAAAAAAAAAAACAAAAATCAAACTTTCATATGCTATGTCAATGTGACCGTAACATCCAAGGCATTAAGGGCTATTCAGGTTTTTTCAAAGATTTTACACTCGAATTTTTGCTAATATTGCTTTTTCTTCCGCTTTTATATGGGCAGCTTTTATTAAGGATATAGTGAATGTCCATAGCTCTTGAATAAGTGTCAGGACACTAGAATTTGGTCAAATCCTGTGAGGAAGAGGCCACGCCTTTAGCGCGCGACCACATGGAGCCAGCAAGATACCTGACCCAACTCGGGTGTCCTGACACCCTTAACCATCTTCTGTGCATCTCTCAGTAGGCAACCTTTGAAGCACGTAGAATTAATAAAATACATTTCATTCCCTTTCTTTCATGATCTACTGAATCTAAATTACTGGTTTTGGTGGTGGATAGAGTCATGAATATTTCGATAATCAACTATTTCGATTATTAAGTGAGATTTCGGTGTTACTAAGTGAGATTTCGGTGCTCAATCTATATCGGCGTAAATTTTCCCAAGTGAAAAGTAAGTAATGTGACGGCACTGAACCTGCAGTATGCGCCATGCATGCGGCAGTGTACAGTAATGTGTAGATACTCAAACGCAGGCAAGAAATGCGTGTCACTTCAACAGTGATTCGGGAAAGCTGGCTAGTTCGAAGTTTATTCCCTTAGACTAGTCTGGACCCCCGTCAAGGAATAAACCATGTTGAGCGAAGAAGGATTATCTTGAATGGTATATGACACAAGGCACAAAGTAAGAAATCAAAAAGAAATTTCTTTTGAAAAACTATAGCACTTGAGGAATGGTCCGATGGATTGTCTCGGAAATCTCATGTTTTTTGGGTGAAAGCTGATGAGGTTCTAACCGCCGCACTGATTTTGCCTTTGAAAAGGAATTGTATAGCATTCTATTACCTACAATCTTGCTGTAACTTTACACTGTGAAGGCTGTACATTGGTACTTTTTACCTACAAAAAATGTTAGACGTCAAAAGCCTTTACAGCGGGTAGAAATACCTCTGCCTTTTTTGTTTGAAGCCCTTTACCCATAAGTTCTTCACGATTCCTCAGAAAAATTACTCATTTCCCTTCTCTTCCCGATACACGGCAATCAATTCCGTTCCATTTGTTAAAAGACGATCATTTTCTTGCCGGAAAAAAGTATCTTGCAATTGGAACGAGCATTACGCAGTGGAAGGTCGTGTCGAGTCATGTAGCCGAACAAAAAGGTGAAGGTCAGTGCCGTTGTTGAACGAGAATCCGAAGAAGCACCGAGAAGAACGATCTACAACGATCGTCACGATGCCATTTCGTCCATGTTTTTCATATACTGATGAGGACCGCCACATCTCTCGACCACGGCGATGTGGCTGCCCCATGTCCTCGTCCACACGGCTATTGATGAGACCGATTTTTCCGCTCTCAATCATCCTACAGTAGGATGGATCACCATAGCACTCTACAGCTGAAGGTGATTTCGCAGGCGCCAAATTGACCGGCAACCAAGGAACTTTAGCCATGTCGTCGGGGTGATTAGAAGGGTTTTATGGGTAGGACATTCGTGTTCCTTGTAGACGACACACACTGGATAAGCGAATTCCTACAAAGTCGATTCCTGGAGCTTCTTCACCCAGCCGTTCGTGTAGACTTTGAAATCACCTTTTTTAAGTAGTCTATAAACTTGACTGAATCTACCTCTTCTTCTTTTTCTTTTACTTTTTCTTTTGCTTTTCTCTCTTTCTTCCCAACTTTCCTTCATTCATCCTTTCTTCTTTCAAAATTACCCTCTACCGTCCTAGTTTTTCGGAAGATTTTTCTTGGCCATTAAAATAGGGGATGTTGAACCCCTGGAAATCGCAACAGTGTTTATGCAAAAGCATAGATTTTTTACTATGATATGCATATTTGTATTTTAATCCGTTGTGCAATAGAATTCAAAAATATGCTATATTGAAGTATGATCTTTGAAAGTACCCCACATCTCCGACAGCTTGTGGCTTGCATTTTAATACATTTTCGGCTCAAGCTCGAAAATGCTCCTTGAAAGCCGGGTCAAGGTGCGGTGACAAAAGAAATCCCCTCTACTCGCAGCATAAGGGAATCAGTTCTGCACAGACGAACTGAGCCCTCCATTTTCTTTTGAAGTGGGTGGCTTAGCTATGGAATCACCGACGAGGATAACCACTGAGATGAGTTTCTGCTGCTGACTCCCGAGAGGCAATATGTTGACCGAACTCCATTCACTTTGCCACTAAAATTTTGAATGCAAGTAGAATGCATGGCGCATCCGGAAGGGATCCATCTACACCAGATGTTCTATGCTTTTATCGCTTTGAAGAGTGATAGCGAGTTTCGAAATGGTAGGGATTGGGCAACTTTTTTTGAGTGCAATGCATGAAACTTCCAATCGAAATGGAAAAAACGTTTGAATATTCTTTGAGGTAGTGGTTTGACTGACCCAACAATAAGTGCCATCTCAATCACCAGTAGCAGGTTCTATGTGAAAGAGTATGAGAATGAGTCGATTGACAGAGTATTGACAGCTTCAGAAAAAAACGCTTCACCGGAGCAATTCAATGGGGTTTCATTCAATGACCCATGGAACTGATTATAGCTGCGTTTCTAAAGCGTAGGTTCACCTCTGAAATCTTCATTTCTTTAAATATTCTGTAAGAAATTCTGGCACTATTTACCCAAAGCTACCCCACCACCTCTCCAACCGATGTGGTCGAAGAGGTGATTTTGGGAAAACCCTTCAATTTAGCTGCAAACCTCTACTCGAGGGCATTTCGACCCGTAGAACACGAATATGATATTCGTTCGGCGCGAAACCGCTTGGCGCCTGCGCCACAGGCCCCGGCGCCAAAATGGGGTGGATCACCGCACTCGCTCAAAATTTGTCCCATGAGGTATTTTGACCCGTAGAACACGAATATGGCATTCGTTTAGCAAGAAACTCTTGGCGCCTGCGCCAAAATGGCGTGACGCCGGCGCCTATGGCGCGGGCGTCAAGCAGTTTCGCGCCGAACGAATGTCATATTCGTGTTCTACGGGTCGAATTACCCCCGGTAGAGGTTTGCAGCGAAACCGGATAGTTTTCCGAAAATCACCTCTTCGACCACACCGGTTGGAGAGGTAGTGGGGTAGCTCTGCATTAATAGTGCCGAAATTCTTTATTATTAGATCCCAATTTTGAGCTCTCACCCCTTCACCACTTCCTCCAATGTGCTGAACCCGATAGAGGCTCCACATATTGTCCATTGCACTGCATTAATATTGGGTGTGTGGCGATTGGTTAGATTTTCGCTTCGCGTCGTCGCACTTGCGGCGCCGTCAGTACGACTTGCCGCACAGTCGTTTGGAATGCCGCTCAAGACGCAATGGTCTGGTACCGTGAAGGATCTTCAAAGATTGCAGGTTGAAAGCTTCGGAAGTTCGCCTTTGTTGTTGTTGCTGCTGTTTCAACAGATAAGACGTCTCGCACTCGCCGCACCGCTAGCCGCGGGCCAGCGCGCGAAAATTCGACCAATTGCCACACACACCCTTGATATCGAGTCCTCATGGGTGCCTTTTTGTATGTAGCCATTGAGCCTCACATTTTTCAATGTGACTAACTAGAAAGAAGTGGGAGTACTGCAGAAAAAGCCGATGTGGCATCGCCAACACGACGCCCGCGGCATGGGTCGATGAGGTATTGAAGCTGAGAGTCGCACAAAGCGATGCCGCATCGGCTCCTCATGCGCCAAACCCGAAAAGAAACGTTGCAGCTCAGGTATATGATGTGATCTGATTATTTTCGACTCTCCTCGTGAGTTGAACCTAGCGAATGATGGGGGGGGGGGGGGTGGGGCAACAGCAAATTATTAAAAGGCTAAGTTATTGACACTGATCCGACCTTCTGCTATGTGCCACACCATTCTTTACCACTGAATCTCGTAAATTTTCTAGAAAGTTTGTTGGTTTGCTTGTGATTTCGACCCCCTGAACGGCTCACACCATATTTATATCGCGGTTTTCTGGACAATGCAGTAATCTTGTGGAAATTGTAAGTTTCGCAGAATTTCGCAAGGCCATTTCCAATGTTTCAAAAGATCCCGTAATTGAAAAGGGAACTCAGAAGTCAAAAAACGCTAATCTCCCAATTCAAGCAATAATCCCTTAAAGGAATCGTCCACGGAAAATGAGTTTTTCTGTTACCCATGTATTTATGTTGTATTTGCCTAATGTTGGCCTCATGCGAAATTTCACGCGAAAAAATGTGAATCTGGCTGAGATACAGCACCACAAAGTGCGGTCCCAGTGGGCGGGGCCTCCGTGTAAAAGCCTCGTACCGCGTCCGCCGTGGTCGGAGACGCATTGTAGGAGCAGAAGGTTACGTAAACAGTCCTACTCTCCGTTCCCAACGGCGGCGGAAGACGGGACGAGGCTTTTACACGGAGGCCCCGCCCACTGGGACCGCACTTTGTGGTGCTGTATCTCAGCCAGATTCACATTTTTTCGCGTGAAATTTAGCATGAGACCAACATTAGGCAAATACAACATAAACATATGGGTAACACAAAAACTCATTTTCCGTGGACGATTCCTTTAAGTGTTTGCAAACAGCCTTTATGACCCTTTAGTCTGTCCTCCACGGCAGACTTATGTATTCTCTTCGATTCTTCTGTTAGAGAAATAATCCCAAAATTCCTTTTTACACACACTCACCACTATTTTCTATAGCAGTTGCGGTATCGTAAATTTTGTACTGTATGGGTTTTCTACATCGGTTAAAAATATTTGCGACGAAATGAGACTGGACTGCTCTCCAAAAAGAGGGGAGCCTGAAAGCCTGAGTTCCGAATCCCACCCTCAAAGTAAGCCTTCCTGCAAAATTTTAATTGCCGTGAAGATTGTGACGCTATATGCTGCAGCTGCGTATTTGCATGCCGTACAGTCGTCCCTGCGGAATTTGTGAATTTTGAACCCGTCTTCATCTGAAAGAGAAGTTGTGAAAAAACCTAATTTTTGGCTCTAATGTCATAACTGTTTATTTTGTTGACTTATTTGTTTTTGGATCTATTGTATAACGACATGGGACGCGGCGGTGTGGTGCCAGCTGGTGCGCGTTCTTACTACTTCCAGGGTGCGAGGATCAAATCCTGCATCAACAACCGCATAGGCCAACCAAGCCTTCCATCTCTCCAAGGTCGGTGGATTGGTACCAGACTTCCCCCACAACTCACTGCATAGACGAAGTCGCACTTGCCTATCACCACGATTCCAAATGGAACTAGAGTGCACGGCGCATCCAACAAAGAATTCATTGAGCCAAAAACTTCAAACGAGCTTTTATATTTATATGCCTATTAAAAAATTACCTTTATGCATCCCTATTCTGAATTCTGTTCTTCACGGAAGTAGCGAAAACGCATAAGGTACTAAGTCACAGATCAGCGATAAAGGAAGCCGTCCATGAGAAGCCAGACGTGATACATAATGAGCCTGCAAATCTCGGCAGCGAGCAACTACTAGGCTAATTACGGCTGCATACTGCCAAGCAAAAGCCATTGAAAGGTCATGCCTGAATGAACCAGAGTGGTCCTGGTGAAGTAGGCGTTTGGTGTGTGATCCTGAAATCCTTTTGCCAAATATAGTCTTCCTAGAACTGCAGCTTTCATTCCGGTGGTTTCGGCAGTTCTCATTCCCCTATCACATTTTCTGAAAAATAAGGATCCCTCAGTAGACCCTCTTGAGAGGAAGGAACTGCGGTCCACCAGCATCGCGAATAGCTCTACAATTTGTAGTTCTAAGCTGAAAAAATTTTTCTTGTATTTCTGAGCTTTATATTAAACCTTTTCTTTGTATATCTAAGCTCTATATCCAAACCATTTTGCTTTTCCCCATCGCAACCTCCACGCGATCTTCGCCACGGCCTTGTTATGTATGTATATTCGAGAGAGACGAGTCTGAAATATGTTGAAAAAAAATCCTTTCAGTCTTTTATTTTATTCATTTTTATACGTTCCTATATGTACTTCCCATTTACTGTGATATTCGAACTCTTATTTCCGATTTGTTATTTACCCAGCATATTTCAATACGACACATTTCATTGAATGGAATACAAGGTTTGTATCCTCAAATATGTCCAGTTTGGCTTGAGGTCAAATTTTTCGACAATGAATTCATGTGAATTCGATACCATTCACATCGCATTGCCAGATTACTCTTCAAGCTCCCACTTAATTACGGGTTGCGCCGTCCCACTGATACTTCTGCCCCTAAAAAGGCCAAGTTTGAACTTCGAACTGATTTTGAGAGTATTTATATATTTATTCTTCTAGTAGGGCACTATTCTAAAGGTACTATGAAATGATAACGTAGCTCAGTTTCTTTCGCATACGTCATCTCCTGTAGCATATTTGGCCCATACAATGAAAGGTCCTGATGTAGGACTGGAGTTCCTAGTCCTAGGTGAGCGGCACAGCTGATCAGGTTTGGTTCGATACAGGATTCCTGTCAGACATATGCGTATTTGCGGTCCCAATTACTCGCTGTTGCTTCTGTCCAATAATGAATTTGAAAAATCAAGACGGATTCCGCCAGATGCCGAGGGATACCGGCCTCGACCTTTTAGAAAGCTTGATCATTAATTTCAATTTCTCTGCTATGCGAACGAGGTTGGTAAGTGGAACTTTGTATCTTAAGCCACGTTTAGTCTTTGGAAAGGCGATTTGGTTGAAACGCGGTCGTTATTTGATGCCCCACCTAACAATTTCGTTAGTGTAGCAGAGAAGTTGTAACTAACATCGATGCCGAGGTTCCACGGAAAGAGAGGAACCTAACACAAAAACGATCCGCTTGATAATTTTTTTCATTTTGAACTTTGATAGATTTTCGCCCATTCTGCAATATCCGAAAATTGAACACCGTTCTATAGAGCAAAAAGATCGCTCTCCAGCGGTGTATAAAATGCCGCACAACTCTTGGCAGGAGCACATATTTTTTTCGTTACAGTTAATTATCATAGTCTTTGAAGTCTTTTCGATCAAAAGTTTGATGAAAACTGCGCTAGAGGAGGTCCACATGTTCCCAGTTCATGTAACCCAAGAGATAGATTCGGAGGTCACCTAGGTTCTCCAGCGAAGGATGGCTCACCAGATTGTCCTCAACAACCCATCACAGGGATATCAATATGTGCTGCTGCTGCCAAGAGACGGTCGGG
Source organism: Trichostrongylus colubriformis (assembly GCA_963978905.1). Taxonomy (NCBI): domain Eukaryota; kingdom Metazoa; phylum Nematoda; class Chromadorea; order Rhabditida; family Trichostrongylidae; genus Trichostrongylus; species Trichostrongylus colubriformis. The sequence goes on along the minus strand of OZ022258.1, from coordinate 8,707,002 downwards.
TCACTCTTCCTTTGCTTGGATCATCGACCGTTGACCTCTTAAGCTTTGTGTGCACTCTTATTCATCCCGCGCACTGCTCCTGCTGCCCCTATTTGACCAGATGGTCTCATCCATAAATGGTCCAAAACATTCAAGAGTGACAGCCGGATTTGGTTATTGTTTGCGTTTCATTCTGCTGGTTCACGTCGGTTCCTCACCATTTTTCGATAGTTTCATAACTTTGTTATTGCTAGCGTTCCTTTTTCAAATCCTAGTTTATTTGTTCGTTTTTCCATATTTCCGTCAAAATTTTATCGCCCTCCCCCCCCTATTCGAGAGCTGAGGGATGCGTTGATGAGCCATTGACTGGTGATCTCGAACGATGTACAATGCCGCACAAACTTGTAAATTTATCAGAAAAACTTTCGTTCACAAAAAGCGTCATTGCTTATGACCCGACAATAAAAAATGGAATGCCCAACAATAAAAATTTGGAAGAATTTTTCACGTACTGTAAAACTTATATTTCAGCATTAAAAACCCACCTTAAGGCGAAAAAACATTTATATGATTTTTTTTTGAAGCTTCAGATGTTCACAGTGAATAAACAATCGGATCTGCTGTTTACTACGAAATTAATTAAAGTTTCTAAGTGAAATTCAGGAATTATGTAGAGTGTTTCGATTTTTCAAAGACGTGCACTACGATCCTTTTCGCTAACTATGCAAGCGTAAAAGTCGGCTTCAATTGACCGTCAATTATACGCGTTCCCTATTCATACGGTACTCTCGTGAACAGCTTTCTCCGCTACTCGTCTGACTGGTCTGCTCATGCACTGAATGGGGCCCGGATTCAATCCAACGCCGTTCACCCTCCGCACCCTCCATCCACACCTATAATGAACTCCGCAAATAAATCCTGCCCCAATGTGTGCGATCAACTTTCAAGAGGGGAAAACGCCTTTTTTTTTCGAGTGCGGTTAACTAGATTCAGTGTTCCAGAACCCACGTTTTGCAACTATCGACTCGCATTTTGTTGAATTTTTTGAAAAAAAAATAAAGCAAAACAAGATGCTCCTTACAGAAAGTGACATTCCATTCTGTCGCTAGAATACGAATACTAGTCAAAATTTCTGCAAAAATTGTACAAATGACTCCAATTTTCCGCTAATTTTGCTTTTATTTCCTTAGTTCCCCATTGCCTTTATATACATTAGTCATGCATTGGATGATTTGCATTGCACTGCATGCAGTTCCCGAAGAGTTCAAAGAAATGGTCACGCAAAATGGGGCTTTTTTCGTGTTTTTCTCGAATTTTCCTTTGGAAATGCTGCACCAACCGGAATAAACACACACCATCGAGAATTCGCATGCAGGGTCAGGGTTGCAGGGGCATAAGTTCCCATCAACTCATCTTAATCGTTGCTGGGTAATTTTTGTGACGTGCAACCTAGCCGTAGCGAGGTGGATCAAGGTACAGCGTGGAATCAAGGCAATTACCCCCAGCACGACATTCTAAGACTTGGCACGATCTCTGCCTTCTTTTCATACTTCATACACAGCCCAGAAATGATCCCCGAAGAGAAGGGCGTGGAGTTGGGTGTTGCTACTACATAGTCGCTATTCATTTATAAAATCAAGATCTATTAGAATATTATTTGAACATTCTACTTGAATATGTACTATTTCTTGTTAATTATCGCTGAATACACGATCTTTACCTTCTTTCCACACTCCATACCCGGCTCAGAAATGATCCCCGAAGAGGAGAGTGTGAAGGTGGGTGTTGCTGCTATCGTCGCTATTCATTGCTGTTGTTACCATATTTTATTAACAAGAATATTTATAAAATTATGATTTACTAGAATATAATTGTTGAGAATGCTACATAAATACCATTTCTCGGTAATTAACAGAATCAATTATCAAATGCTATTTTTTATTGATTACCCCTTGTCAATCAACAAGTGGCGGGCAGACCAAAATCTGATACGCCCATTTTGAAGTCGCAATTCGCGATAACTTGACTATTTTGATTTTAATCATAGCAGGTAGCCCTCCCCGCTGCTGTAAAGGGTGTACTCTTAAGAGAGCGCTAGGATGAGTACTAAGCACGTACATGGCCCATGTGTAAGGTGGCGCTCACTCCTCAAAATGGTTGACACCTGCCACCGGTATCATTGGCAGGGAGGGAAGGTAGTATCTGGATTTTGGGCCATAGTATCAAGCAGAAACTTGGTAAGGGTTACATGGATGCTGTGATCTCGTCCAAACTAAAATCGTGTAAGCCTCATTGTGAGGGCTATTTGTAGAGATATTCCTGGCCCTCCCATGCCAACCACGCCTTTCACTTTTATTGCTTTGAAGGTGGTGAATTGGTATAGGACCCTCTGCACGTCTACGCCACAAGTGGCACTGCGATTCTGAATGGGAGTAGAGTGCTTGGCACGTTCTTCAACGAAGGATTGATGAGCGTCGATTGCTCCTTCTTATTATGGCTGAAGGCATTCTAATAAAAAAAGAAAATAAATTCTCTCAAAATCAACGAAAGGATTAATTTGTCTTTTCCGTTATATGATCTACGCCTTCCCATCTCTTCAGGTTCATCACTGAGTCAGCGCTGACCGAAAAATTCCAGCTATGCATGATCTGAGTGGAATTCCTTTTACGCAAGAATTCCCCTTTGACATACTTCAAAAAAATGTTGACAAAGTGCTCCCAAAACCTGTTTCAAAATCAGAAAAGATGAATATAAAGAATTCCATGAGTTCGGGCGCTCATCGTAAGAATTGATAGTTTTGTCACAAAAAGACTCATCATCCAATTTACGATTTTTTGTTCAGTTCGAAAAATTGGAGGTAATTCCTGCGACTACATGAAGCAATAACATCCATCGGATGGGGTGAAACTAGCGTGTAACCATATGCCGTTTTGCTGCCTTATCATGCGAATTTCCACATCTTCCACAGGCTTCACAAGTCCCGCCCACCTCAATATGCCACACCCCTTCCCAATATGATGCAAAACTTGCAGTGTATCTACTATTGCACAGTAATAAATTGCACTAGAGTAAACCAGAATCTGCTCAATTTTTCTCTGATAGGGTGATGAACAAGCTTTAGGAATCCATAAGGGCCAAATTCTTCCCACTTATTGGATTTTATAATGCCCCCACAAAGCTTACGCTGCTTTTAGTTACACTTTGATGCGTGTCAACGGAACTGAGCTGCAAAAGGCCATTGTTTAGTTTCTCATGCGAAATAGCTTAGTTTGGGTAACTTCCTTTTCCCCACAATTATCGTCACATCGAATCGCAAAGTTCACTCGCCGATAATGGGATTTTCACAGGTTCTCCAAGATTTATAGTACTTTCATTGCCAATAAATTTGACCGCTTGGGAAGTTTTTCTGCTGAGAACCTACGTGTCGTGGGAATTAGCTCCTCAAAGCGAGACTATGTTCTTTTCGGGAGGACACACCTCTAAATTCATCCGGAGGTTACCGAGTCGGCGCAAGACATCTGACCATGGGTGAGACTGGAACTTGCGCTTGTGCTTTTTGGATGTCATCCACATCCATTTGATTAACCCATACCGTAGCGCGTGCATCCACACCCATTTGAGATTCAAATTACATTTTTTTGGTTTTTCGAAAGGTACCCTGATCAAATGCTACCACCATATGTTTTCAAATGTGGAGAATATCATCTCTCTGGGACCCTACTGCTCCGAAAATTCGACAGGATTTTGGCAACACGCTTTTGAACAGCATATTCAATAAGCTAGGGTGCATGCACTTCTGTATGCGTTTTTTTCAAACAATCTGAGCAATAACAGTCTTCAGTCAAAAAGTATTTGGCGTTGATTTTCTACCAATCATTTACCAATTTTGGGTTTCTCAGGGAGTAGAATGTGCGGTGCATACCACGAGGGATGATTAACGCCGAAAAACTTTATCATTTAACCCAATATTACTGAGTCATACCAGTACCGGTGTTAAAACCTGGACCAATTTTAATAATGGTACAGTGAAAGATAGAGACATTTTTTATGATCGACAACTATCCTCAGAGCTTTAGTTTTGAGAAATCAACGCTATCAAATGACCCAAAAAAGACGGTCTTAGGTGGCATTTGAAGAGAGCAAAGACAGCCTCGATGTGTTGTTTGAATCCAACATTGCCTTGTGTCGCCTTTTATCGGTATCTATGCATATCACGGTTCATTATCTTCATCTTCTTATTCACTGATTTTTGGCCGTTATTAAGTTTTAATGGCATTCACGAGGTTGCCTTTTGTCCATCCAGCATCTAGCTGTGGTAGTAGTATTCATGCAGGCCACTCACCGGTGTCGAGGAAAATGCCAAATAAGTACGACCCCCCTCTTCTACAGGTACCAAATCCGATCCCCCCTTTTTTTGACCTGTACAATACCAGTAACGGCTGAAGGGTTGTACGGTAGCGACAAGTTTTATTGCAGTGTATTCTTACTTAGAGCAAAAAGATATCTATTTCACATTTTCTCATACGAGTTCGCTATCAGATACCCTTCGCTTCCCATCTGCTTATTAAAAGATCAGATTCTAGCGCTTATCGCAAACCTCTGCAGGGACTTGAATTCTTCATACGAGTTCGCTGCCAGATGCACTCCCCCTCTGTCCGGTCAAATACGACCCCCCCTGTCGAGGAATCCCTGACTTTCGGTGTACCGTGTATGCACATGACACAGCCATGCTTCATGGGCTCATGTAGGTATATGCAAGCTGGAGCTCTCCGAGGGGTAAATAATTCGCAATTCCGAGTAATAAACAGGTGCATGGCCCATCCTGGCGTTCTGATTTTGCCTTTCCATATCACTTCTCTCTAACTGACTGCTGGTCGAGAAAGTTCATGAACTTCAGAGGGCAACTTATCTCACTCCGTGAACCTGAGTGGAACGAAACGTGCAGTACTTGCTTTTTTTCAAAATCTATCCTATTTCCATGACATTTCCGGTGTGACAGGCGAGACTGAAATGAAGTAACGTCATGCTACGAGAAAATGGTCTGCTTTTTTTGCCGAACGAAATTACTGTTGAAGTACAACATAACCCAATTCATTTTGTATTGTTCCCCTCGTGCACAGATGTACTTGTACGGAGGATCAACTCACTCACGAACAATCTGCCGTAAAATTACAGAATTAGGTGACCTTTGTCATTATGCTCGTCGTCCATTGACATAGTACGTGACGAGATGACACACGGATCGGGAGGGGGAGTGAAAGAGGGCGCGTCCTCGCACAGCACCAACTTAATCCTCGGTATTTTCACCTCATTCGAATGCAAATTTCACCCTATATCGCCAACAGCGGGGCGGCAGTCCGTACTCGTTCTGATCATGATCAAATTGCGAACGAGTTTTTGAGGCTTTCCGCAGCGGTGAAATTTGATCTGCACTGATTCGGAAAGAAGACTAGAAGAAATCTGATCTGCATTACATCAATAGGGTTTGTCATGATTACCGCGACCACAAGCACTCCTTACCGGACACTACCAAGGAACTGGTCGTGGCGTGAATAGCGTCTGCCCATTCTCCGCCTTGTCGCCATCATCCAATTAGAATTGCCAATTTTTTTTCCGCTTTTTTTCTTTTCTTTCTTTTCTCATTTCATGCTCTGTTGAGTCTTGTTAGTTAGCGATGTTTTACACCGCTCTTTAACACTGCTCATCATATCGACTCACTCCTTGCCCTACCTGGTTTTACCCATCTCCTGACTTACCTTGGTAGCAGGGTAATTCAATGAAACAACTGAAACCTAGCCTCGCACATTAACGGAAGTACTCAAGTATGCCCGTTTGAGTTATTTTATTCTCAATTATTTCGGAGCCATTATCATGGACAAGCTTAGGATATCTTTTACTAAACCGGTCTCGAAAATGAGGGTCATAAAACTAAAATTCCGCAGCCTTTTGATTTGTTTGTTTATTTTTCTGTTGATCAATATCGTCCTTATTTGACATCACGATTCTTAAGATTCTTGTCTCATTCGTGACCTCGCTATCAATTGTCCTTTGCTCGCTCTCTTTTGTTTCTCTTGCTTTTGTGAGAAATCTTGAATTTCCAAAAATTTCCTACCCCACTACATAAGCTCTCGGTTTATTAGTTAGGTATGGTTTGATAGGCGCAAAACTTGAAGTAACTTTGCAGTATTTTTAGATTCAAACAACCACAACCATAGGCAAATACAGATTTATATAATAATGCGATGGGTATGAATATAATCATGTGCTGGCGGGGGAGAGTTACTTCAGTTGCTACTTCAGAGAGGTTGCTTGCCGATGTCCTTATATAATAGAGAGACCCTTCCACGCAACAGCAATCTTTCATTCTTGGCCAGTTTATAATACTTCATTCTACATTTAATTAGTTTACGTCATATTTGGAAATGATGATGTTTCAACGTTAACCAATCCCTGGCTGGGATACGCCGCGCATTCCAGTTCCATTCAGAATCGTGGTGGCGGTGCATGGGATCATCTTACTTAATGACTTGAAAGGACAGCCAATATACAAGCCAGTGCTTTCATCGTACCAGGTAAATTTAAAGAATTAACCTATCAGTGGAATCTTAAAAAGAGGCAAAGGTGGTGTAGTGACAGGTGGTCGATGACCCACTCGCACGTGCGGAGACTGAATCCTTTAGCAGTGCACCCCCCGAGCCAATTAAGCCCTCCCTCCCTCATAGATAGGTAAATTTGTACCAGACTGGTCTGGGAGGATAAAAACTCTAACTGGTACATAAATCGGCTGGCCACTGCTAATCATTGCATAGGCCTAATTGCACTCATCTGCAACCACGATTATGAACTAGAATGCGCGGCGCAACCCAACAGCTGATTGATGTCACAACTTCATCCTTTATCCTTTTCTATCATATTTTTTATCTATTTTACTTTATATCTCAAATTAATAATATGCTCTTTATTTGAGTTCTAATCGACTAGATAGTTTACAAAGTAACTTAACTGTATGTTCAAATGAAATGCCCCTAGCGTCTTCATAATGTTTATTTCAGTCTTATGTTTTATGCATATTATGTATAATGTTTGAATGCTTACATGTTTGTACTTTTTAATTATAAAGGCATTTAATGTATTGTATTTTGTTACTGGTTCTATTATCATTATTATTTTTATTGTGTTTGCTTCGATTATGTATAGTTGTTTTATTTTTTTCTCTTTACAGTCATTTTATTTGCTTTATTACATTGATATTTATTATATATTATTATGTATTTATTATACTACATATTATATACCAAAATTATTTTATTCAGTAATTAGTACATATAACTTTTATAATGATTTCTCTTCAGATCTGTGAATGATCATTCTACCTTTTATTTTTGACCTTTTATTTTTTTCATAAATTTTGAATAAGTCATAATGTCACATTTGAAATTTGGAAGAGTACTGTAACGGTTTGACACGCTCGGCAATTCGTCGAAGCATGTACATCTCATGCATGGCATCATGTTCATCTACATGTTAATGAAAGTATGTGATTGGAACGCTTTACTATGTCACATCGTATTATCATCCGGGCAACCAAGGCCTAAACCTTTGATGCCTCCCCCCCCTTGTCTGTTGCCGCCAAAATCCCCTCCGCCTTCCCGCTTCATTTCCTAATCCAATGCACCACGCGCATCGGTTAGCTCTTTGATTCGATCCAAGCGCTTTGTGCTCCAAAAGGAATTCCTGATTACTGCCCGTATTGAGCCTAAGTACACTCGTATAGATCAGTGCTACTAAATTTCGGGTCATAGAAGTTAGCATCTTTCAAAATGCACTCATTTTTGAACAAAAAATAAATTATCCGGGGCTTGTCCATTTTATTGGGTTCGCTTTTTCATAGGAAATCATTTGTCGTGAATGCTCACTGGAGCGATTACGTTCTGTTCTTCCATCTGAACAGGATAACTTTAAGCCCATGATTTGATTAGGTGATGATGAACTTCAAATTGTGAACGGGTGGCATTAGCATAGCGTGAAGGGACGTCGCCCTCGCCATCGTAGACCTTGCCAGATCAGATTCCGCGCAATCCAAGCGGTTTTGAATACCGACTGATTGGTGCCAACCTTGTTCAGAAGGGTATTGGGAAAGGTATTTAATGGGCTAGCCAGTGCTTGTCACGATATTGGCCGAACTACAACATTTTAATGATTCTGACTGGGATCTGGGAACAAAGCCGACGTTATGAGCGTCCTTTATTTTAGATTGAAAACGATTCCTACTGATCGATCCTTACCTCGGATCTGTTACAAGGACGGTGGATGCTGGCGACGGTAGTGTAGTGGATAAGTAGGTGTACGAATAGCATAAGTGAGAGTTCGAATCCCGTCTGAGATCAAATGTTAGACCATAGATCAGCATCCTCATAACTACATTTATCGCGGACTACAGCGAAAATCAGCAGCTATTAGAGATTAAAAAAATCAAAATCTTGCTCTTCCGTTTTTCGATTCTATTAGGTTGATTCATAATAAATCGGACAAATTGACCAATTTTAATCATTGTCGTACAACTTTTTTACGACAACAGGGATTCACTTGAAATATACTCCATCTTTATCGATGACCTTCTGCCACGGTATAGGCGGATCATGGATGCCCTTGCTCCGGAAGGCCGGAAGCTGGAGCTCGAAGAAGTTGCCGAGTGCCGCCTTGACCTCGTCGCGAGTTTTGAAGTCTTGGCCGTCCAGGTGGCGTTGGCTGTGGGAGAAAAGGTGGAAATCTGAAGGGGCCAGGTCTGGGGAGTACCGTGGGTATAGAAGTACGGTCCAACTGTACGACAGCAGCTCGGCCTTGGTCGATCTTGCGAAGTGCGGTCTGTGGAAGTAGACACGTTGTCGTGCTGGAAGTAGACATGTGACCGCCGCCGTAGCGAACTTTGGACATTGGCCTTCAATTCTCGTAATTGACGAAAGTAGACGTCGGCGGATACTGTGGTACCTTCATCGAGCAGCTCCCAGTACTCTACGCCGTGTACGCTCCACCAACCGGTTTTCGTCTTCGATGGAATAGTCGCCTGACGCAAACTTCGAATGCTACAACTACAGTGTACTTCTGCCGGGGGCATGCTCCTTGTGAACTTCTATCAGACGTCTGCCGATATCCGCGGGTTCCTGGCCAGATAGCGATATAAATAGTATGACGTTGCGGATGTGGTCTCTGGACCGCTTGAAATCGTGCGGCATTGTGGCGGAATGAATTTACTTTGGAGTGATTATTTTGCGGTACTTTGAAAAGCTTTTCATACTCATTCCAACGGTACCTCGCGCGTCCATTTTCGTTAATTCGTCACTGAGTTATGATCTCTAGAAATCATCACTACCATTTGTCCGATTTATTATGAATCAACCTAATAATTACTACCTTTTCGCGATGCCATAGCCCACAGGCGGCTTCCATTTGTTGGCTGTTACGATTCTCTTGCCGTTTTCTTTTTTATTTGGATTTTCATCGTTTTTCAGCTGCCAGATATAGAATTCTCTTTTCCTATAACACTGCGAGTGAGGCCGTCTCCATCCCCTCTTTTATCATGCTCAACTCAAATTCTTCCTGTTATCCATCCTCCCTGAGCACGAGATTAATGTTAGTGCCTTCCGATTCTTTTAAGACTCAATGTAAAATGATTTATTTATGATTTACCGTATGGCCGTCTGCAAACTGTGATTTCCTTCGAAATGAAATCAGTTCAGGCGGGGTAGAGGGGAACCAGTGCGACGTCGCGCAGCGTGATTTCCATTTTTTGGGTACCGCACGGCCTCACCACGAAAAACTACGCTCCCACTCATTTTGGGAGATCCGCGATGCCTGCTTCTCCACTACTCAGACATTTTCCCGAGAAAGTGGTCAGATACCCGCTACGCTTTGTCCAAGTTTAGGTTTTCTTTACACTTGCATTTTTGAAAATTCTAATTATTTGGTATTTTCTCAATTTCCCTTGACCACTAGTTTCTGGCACGTTGTCTCTTTCCTTTTACAACAGTGGCACTACTGGCTCATAGATCTCCGAGTTAGTGGTGGCTGTAAACGGACTCTACGCAAATGTGTGATGCAAAATGTAGGTCACAGTGACCACTGCTCTCATAAGTTTCGCGCAAAAATAACGACTTTCTCGAGTTTTCTTTTTCATGGTGGTCGAGTGGAGGGCTCTAGACTATCAAACACACTGAAATCGTCCTAGTCAGTGCTAACGTCAGATGACTCATCCCATCGTCATGTGTCGACTTTCTTTAAGTACTCATTAACCTTGAAAAGGGTGATTTTGGACAATAAGTGAAAAAATGCTCTCACGGAGAAGAAAAAAGGCGAGTCATCTTTGCTCTGAAACCAAATTAGAAGGGTAGCAAGGAGTGTTTTCGATAGTGAGGCTATCTTTACCGCACTCAACATGAGATGCTATATCTCCTTCTTTGTTTTTTTTTTGTTCGAATTCTTGTTTGTCCCCCTTTTCCAAGAAATCGCATGAAAAAAAGATTAGACGGCTCCAAATGCTCGTACATCCTAAGTAAGTATTCTCTTCGGCTCTTCATAAATCTTGGCGAGGTGTTCTTTATGAGTGTTTGCTCTTGGAACTACAACCAAGTTAGCAATTCACTTTCATTGTCTGACTTATCGGCCTTGTCGCGTTCATCAGAGCCTGGATTGCCAAAGTGATAAAGGCGATTCATTCCCCAGACACCATTTCAAACTTCCAAAATAGTCTCACTAGAAGTAGACCGAAAGAATTCGGGTGGGGATATCGAGCATCAACTACAATCGGACAACCGCAGTGCGAATTTCTCTTTAGTTTTCCAGGCTCTGAGAAAGGCGGCGAGACGGAAACGTCAGCTGAAAAGTGAATTACTGTCATAGATGCGGCCTTAAGAACAAACACATATAAATAAATAAGTAAATAAGCAAGTTAAATGATTAAAATAAAAAGTTTATTCTAACTAAAACACAAATAATCAAGATAATAATAGCAAAAATAATAAGTTGTTCAAATAGTGTTCTTCCTCCTTTCCCGTACTGATGAGCACAGAAGGAGGAAACTGCAAAGCTTGATTTCTGTCTGAAGGCACGTGCGAAACGGAAATTAAGCCGACGGATAGGTGACAATTTTAATACTTAATAAATGTAAATGCTGTTGAACTCAAAGATTACCAGTTTTAAAATTATTGTATTAATTCTTAAGTATTTAAAAGTTATCAAGTATTAAAAATTTAATACTGTTAAACTAAAAGATTCAATGGCTGGTGAACTCCCATTATAACTGTAATGATATGTAAAAGTTCCGGACTTTGATTTTTCAATCTATGTTCTTAAAGTGTGACTCCTCAACGGCAGATGACGAAGTTGAAGTACATTTTCCATGGAAAAAATACTTGTGTTAGATCAAAGAATAAGTAGGGAATATAAGAGAGAAGGAAAGGTGTATATTCCTCAAGCAGGAGCTCAATTGCTTGTTGTACTAAATGAACATTGTGGCGAGTTTGCCAAATGACGCTCGTTCCAGTGCGCAAGAATTCAAGTGCCCTTCATTCACCACTGGAACAATGGTTGCCGCATTCTCTGCGGAAGACTACTGAAATGCCGCTGAATCACTCTTAGTTATTATGCACCGCTATTCAGTGAATTCATCGTGTAGTCAGATCAGTATTTTCAATAGTAAAGAGACACCGGTGTTCATCAATATCCCTATGCCGCCTCACTCCTTTTTCCTTCTCAATAGGGACTTTTTATAATCTGTGGTATATAATCGTACAGTCTGCCATCTAATTAACATTTATTACTTTGATCATTTTAATGTTATTAAATTACTAGGCGAGCGGAGGTGATGTACTGACTGGTGGCGCGCACCCCACTCTCATGGTGCGGGGATTGAATCCCACATCAACGTCCGCCCAGACCAACCAAGCCTCCCGTTTCTCCGGGGTCGGTAAATTGGCACCAGAACCATCTGGGAGGATAAAAGCACTGTCATATATGTACATCGGCTGGTCACTGCAAGTCATTGTGTAGACCACATCACATCCACCAGCCACCACGATTCTGAATGGAACTAGAATGTGCAGCGCATTCCAACAACGGACTGATTACCGCCAAAGAAGTTTGTACTTCAAACTTTATATTACTAGCCACTTCATAATATAATGTTATTATATTATTAGTCACTTTAATTAAATACTCTACCACATACAGTAGCGCTCAAAGGTCTTCGGCGGAATGGTCTTTCACTTGGGTTTTTCACTTGTAACTTTTTTGCAACTGCACCGATCTAAGAGAAATTTTAGTATGTTGTACTTGGAGACACTGCATACCAAATATACTATTTTGGCGCTCAACGGCGTAAGTTACGTGGTAATGTGAAATTTTTTGTTTTCGGAGTGCCATCGCTATGACGTCCCGCTGTGCCGCTGTCATCAAAAGTCATGGTCTCTCTACAAAATATTAATGTTCTCTGAGGCTTGCTCGTTTTGTTTTTGTAGATAAAGCCGTTTTTCTTGACCAAACCTTTTACTTTTTTTCGGTGGTCTTGTAATAAATTCTTGTAAAAAACCATGAAAAATGTCAAGCGGCACTCAAGTAAAAGGAAGTGCTGGCAATAGGTTCAGGCATCACATATTATAATTTTGTCAAATTTGGTCAAGTAGAAAAAAAGTTATGACAAAAGAGTTTTGGCCGAAGAATTTTGAGCGCTACTGTATGTATTCATGACTCTGGCAAATTTCGCTAGAAAATGCGAAGTAAGGCAATGGCTGAAGTGTTGCGGTTCAATTACTTCTTGGGAACACGCCACGAACTGGGCTTTTGCTCAGGATCGCGGTATTTCATTTCTTTTCTGGCTGATGCTATGATTGTTTAAGTCCAACAGAACTGTGCTGGTATTTTTCGGCTTGAAAAGTAAACCGTGACTATCTCAGTGGAGATCATTTGATTATTCAGAGTTGAACCTCCTCCTATGGAAAAGGAGCTGCCCCTCTGATCAGTGCGCCAGTTCGCTTTAATGGCCATACACACCATGAAGATGTATAGCCCGAGATTAATTAATCGCACTATTAAGTGCGCCACGCACTTATTCTCTGGTCAGAATCATAGTGGCTTTTGAAATGCAATTTGGTCTTTACAGTAACTTTAGGGTCAGTTTATCCATGCGCCAGTCTATCCAGTCTGGTATTATCCATCAGTCTCATTGAATGGAAGGCTCGGCTAACTCAGAGGAGCATTCCGCCATGATTTTATCCCAAGACCGCGCTGTTGGGTGGTGTCACCTTAGCATTTCCCCTCTTCCGGTATGCACTGCTAGAAATTCAGTGCAAGCTGGTTTTCAACAAATACAGCATGAGGTGGTTTGTAGAAGCCAGAGAGAGAGGGGGGGGGGCTAATGGCATCCATTAGCATTCTCGTAAACACGAGCGTAAAATAGATTTATAACTTGCACACTTTACAATGGCACTATTGGAATGTTCGGATGAACATTTGTTCAGGACGTTTCAAAAATGATCGTCAGGATGGATTGGGTTGGCTGCTTTTCTTCCTAGGGCTCCATAAATTAATGATGTATCTGATAGGTTGCCACGGGGACTGAGTTAGACCTTTTGACCATGTAATTCCCTACAGGTGGCCTCCACCTGGTGGCTAATCCCCAATTATAATGCCTATCGGTTTTCTGCTAAGACATAACTTTTCGTCTCAATCATGATATGTTTGGAAGTTTTGCAATGAAAGAGAACAATATCTAAATTATTGGGTCATTCCATTAGTAGTGTCGCTTTTTTTAATGAAACTTTCTTCTTATGAAGCTGCAAGTACGTGTGCCATTTTATACACCATTCGGAAGAAATTTTTCTGCTCCACAGAATGCCTTGTTTGGTTTTTTTGTCCGTCAATAGGGAACCGATGTTGAGGCTGGCGAAGTGGTTGGTCAGTCGACAAAAATTGACCGCACCGGCAATTAATTAAAACGCTACCTTTCACTCCGGAAAAATTGATAAATAATGCGTCTCGTTCTTACCTTCGACAGCTTCTATAAGTTCCACCAGTTGATTGCCTAAGAAGTCGCCTCGCTCTTTTTTGAACTTTGACTATTCCGCCACAACTAAGTGATTTTTAACAACTTCTCCCAATCAAGGCAAGAACATTTTCTCAACCAGCCAGTTGAAGGAGTAGTGTAACTTCAAAAAGAAATCATGAGTAGGGACAAAAAAAAACCATTATTGATCGAATTCCTTGAATCTGTTAAAAATTTGTGAAATGATGCGGAATAATAATATATTTTGACAGAGCAGGAAAAAATCCTTTGTAATGGTTCTGAAAGCAATCTTCAACAAGGGATTTGTGAAGAAAAATTTCATTTTGCATAAATGTGATTGCTCTCGGATTAAGGAATTCAGGAGAAGAACGACGTATGTATTCGGTCAACCACTTATAGGAATTTGTAGAAGAGGTCGAAGCCACGTACGGAGCGCATAATTGGTTGACTTTCCTAAAGTGATATTTAGTGTTCCAATTAATTGTCGGCTTGGCCAATATTTGTCAGTTGGACCCACCACCCTTTCCTGCCTACGAATCGAACCCATTTCGAAATGTCCAAAGCTAAATGAAAATTCTCGTAGAGCAGAAAATTGCTTTCGAACGATGTTCAAAGTGCTTCGCAAACGTGTTATTTCTTCAGCCGACAGCGGCACGCATATAGGTAATCCACTATAGTTTTCTGATATTTTCTTCCGCCAGTTTCAACTTTCTTTCCGTGGGAAATCTCATCTGATTGGTCTTGTGGTTACTTTTAGTCGTCATTTTTCCAAGGAACCTGGATTTTTTTATCAGATTTGGTGGCAACCATGACCGCAAGAATCCCTGGCCTTAATCAGACTAGGACAGATCTTCTACTGTCATCAGGAGTCATTGTAGCTTCAGTGCGATTCGATCTATACTGTGATGTGCACTGGCTAACCAACAAAATGGTGTTCCAAAAAATCCACTGATTTGCCTTTAAAAACCTTCACTTTTTTCAATGCAGGGCCCTAGCATTGCTCCATATTCACAATAACAATTCCCTATGTTATTTCCTGGCAGCATCTTTTCCCTTGATTCAATCCAATTGCATGTACTTGAATAAGTTTATATTTTTATTTCGAATGCCATATCTCAAGACCTTGGAGTTCTGTCTTTGAAATCTGGCTTGATCTTAGTTCACAATCTGAGTAATAATTTATTTGTATTTGTACTGTTGGCGACCACGTCTGGTCATCATCAGCATCTGTTAATCGCTGTGCGTCTTTTACGATGTTTATTTCCGAATCGCCTCTTAACGGCTTATTCTGCCAACATACACATACACACATAAACGTTGAGCTTAGGCGTTGTTGTTTCGGTCGCTACTACTAGTTCGACTCCCCCACATCTGTGCTATTCAACTAGTGCGAGACAGGTCTTCTTTCGTAAACTGCTAGGAATCACTTGAAAATTTCATCATCTTTTTTCCTTCTTCGCAACCATGACCGAAATTCCAATCCAGCTACAGGAACTGGACGCGTTCCCTATTTTTAGAAGGTGCGGCTAATAGCGGAATCGAGCGAGGTTTAAGCAGTCGTGTTATCTTGTGTAGGGGATATCCCTTGACGTTCTTGGCATTGTGTAGGTGTAGCGCAGGTAGAGCCGTTAAAGCATCGCCAATTTACCCGTGCGACATTTTCGTGGTGGGCGTGTGCGTCGCCAAAGCCAATGATCGCGTTGCGCGGCACCGTTGCGGCTCCTCTTGCACCTCATAAATCTAACTCGGTTCAACCAATTTCCGGACAGTGTCGCTACGACTTTTTCAGTTTTACTTAGGCTACAAAACAACAAACTAGTCTAGTTGCTTGATTGGCTCGACCTCATCACTCTAAATAAATCCGGTCAAATTTTCGACTATGACATGGATTGTTTATTTAACGAGACATTCCTTTTTGTTTGCATGACATATTACTTTTACTTTACCACTTTACATTTACATAATTAGGTCGGACGAGAAGTTCATGCTGTTTGTCCACTTATTCCTCTTGATATCCCAGTAGTATGATTGGTGATTTTTCAAAGATTATACAGGTACCCTTTTGTGGGAAAAGACCCCTTTCTACTCTTAGGTACAAAGCTTAGGAAGTCTCTCATCGATAGTTTTCCGTTTTCCTTTCACATTGTTGAATTCTGCATTACTTATCTTATTGTTACTGCTTTTGGTACTATTGCAATGAAGGGTAGGAGTTTTCAAAAAATAGTGACACCTAAAAGAATTCGTCCACAAATCTTTTCGAAATTACTCTATGTGTGAGATACAGTGCATGAACATAAACACAAAAGAACCACAAATTTCCTTTTGTTCCAATGCATCAAAAAACAGTAAGAATAGCAATTCTTCTGAATACCTGCCGAGCAACATTTGAACAGCTGTCAGTGGCAAATGCATACTTCAAATTTTCGCTTCCAATCTAATTTGCTTCTCACTCTGCGTCCCTGACCACATGACCTCCCCCCCATCTTTGCTCCGTAGCATTCTATTAGGTTGGAACATAATTTCTGTTACACAGTGACGAAAAATTTTCAGATTTATTTTTCTTAAGTTGTGACTAACTCCAGTCAACAAAATGTGTACGATTACGATCAACAATATATTGCCAGCGAGTAGAGAGATAATAGATGCCTTACTTGTAGAAGTCTGGGGATTTCTGGTCGAAGAAAGTGTAGAGGCCGGTTTTGAGATCATGGCAATCTTTGAACTGCCGTCCGTCGAGGAAGTGGGTCAGAGATGGAATACGTGGTAGTTAGTTGGGGCCATGTTCGAAGATTACGGTGGGTGGGGGAGTTTCGTCCAACCAAGGTCCTGGATCCTTTGACACTCTAACTTTGCCACATGCAAACTTTGCCGTTGTCGTGGAGGAAGAAATCTCGGTCCATTTTTCCGGTGAAATTTGCGTCTACGGTGTCCAGTTGCCTGCTGTGGAGATCGGCAGTGACTGTCGTGTTGGATGGCAATTATTCGCCCTTTTTCTAAAAAATTTTTCCCTTGAATTTTTTTTTCTCTGTGCAATTTTTTGATTTTTTTTCTGTTTCAATTTGAGTCGATCGAGCCACTGGGTTGCCGCCATATGAGAGACAGTGCCTGGGCCCATCGACTGGTTGCTTCGGTTAGTGGCCTTGCATTCAGGAGCTGGGGCGGTGTTCGTGAATTTTGCCCCTCTCGCGAAATTGTCGCAGATTCACTGCTAGTTGAAGCCATCGAGAATATAAATGTGTTAATCAGTAGTCTTTTTCACTCGCTTTATCCCCCCCCCCCCCACTACCAAATATTCCAGAAGCTTCCACAGTTTTCTACAAGAAAAATAAAAAGTGTAACAGAAATTATGTTCCAACCTGATAGCATCGCCACTCCGTCGGACGTTAATTTGAAAGCCTGCTTCTCGGCCGGATTTTGTTTTTTCGCGTATAACTTTGTATGTGGACCGTACTGTGCAAACACAACATAAATATGTGGTAAAGAAGAACTCAAATTTCCGTGGATGATTGCTTTGAACATGATTGACGTGCCCCCTAAGTGTAAAATTTTCCTGGGTCTCCAGAAGAATGAGAGTGAGTTTTTTCCCCTTCTACGGCTTGGGCAAAAATAGCGCCGGACGCCAAGCACACTGGGATACCTTCCTATTTTTCAATCATATTCTCGTGCTCTTATCTCTCCCATCATTTTATTTTCTTAGCAAGAGTGAAAAGGGGATGAGTTTGATGAAAAAGAAGTTCGGCAAGGAAAACTAGAACCCGAGAAAAGCAGTTGGGTCCGTAGAAGGGAGACTTCATTCTCTGAGCTACGGATGAACTATCGTCTTTGACGAGTGTAGCGGTTGCTCAGTGATCACTACTCCCTGAACCCACCGTCAGACTTTGCGTTTTTGCGGCGTTGCACTTTCGCACGCTATACTGCGAACTTGAGGTCCTGCACTGCAGCAATTTTTCCGCGACAGCGCAATGTCTCAAAATCACAGAATCGCAAAATCGTCAAGTCTCACGGTAGCTAAGAAATACTGCGTTGCTGTGTGCTGACGAGAATCGGATTCGATTGACCGTTTGTTTTACATTCCACGGATGTTTTAAACATGCTCTCTGGTGTAGTTCCAGATTCATCTCAGTGATCAGTGAGGAGGATGTCGGGATGATTCAGTGTGTTTCCTTTGTGTAACTCATTCGTGAACGACCCCCATAGCGGAATTGAATTCCATTCATCTTTTGACACGAAATATTTATGATGATCGTCCTCTTCAAAGCCTTTGGCGATACCGGTTAACCTAGGTGTCGGTCAATTTCCGAAATAGTTCGGCGAAAATTTTGTAGTAGATCGATTTTTATACTACACAGGTCGTCGTCGACTTTACTGATCTTATACTGAACATTCACCTTTCATTGCCAAGTCACCGCAAGCTCAGCTTTGACCGCAAGACGGTTGGGACAGGTTTCCAAGGTGTGTACAGTCACACAGCTACCTCAACCAGTACACGTGAGTGCACCATACTTTTTCAAAGGAGGAGATGGTGTAATGAAAAGTGGCGCAATTTCCTTGTTATGGTGTGGGGATCGAACCCCGCAGCTCACCCTAGCCAATTATGCTTTCTATCACTCTGGGGTAGATAAATCGGTATCAGGCTCGTTTGAGTATAAGAGCGGTGATTTGTACACCAAGTGGCCCCCGCAAGTCATTGTATAGGCGAAATCGCATTCACCTGCCACCACAGTTACGAATGAACTGGAATACGTGGCGCATTCCGCAGAAGGGGTTGAATAACGCCAAAATTTTCATCCTCTTCTTACATTCTTTCAAATATTAACCATGTAAACATTGTCGAGATGAGTTTCTCAAGCGGACATGTTCCTGTCCTGGTAAGTGATGTCTTTTCCTCAAGTGATTGGACGGCTGAGATCCGCACGAGAATACTCCAGAATAAACTCAGTTGAAACTCCTCTTTTCATATCTGTTCTGGCTCTGAACTGGTTCTTCATGTCAAGGGGAAATTTTGCGTCGTCCAACCTCGTTCTCTTTCAAGGCCTGCCAACCTTATTCCAGTCGATGGTGTCCATTTAAGATGTTGGTGAGCACAGATGTTGGTGAGCACATCAAATACGACCCCTCCCCCAAGCCAGCCACATGGGACCTTTTGCGTTTGGAGATTCCCACACCAAACTTTGTTTCTTTTAAAGGATCGACAGAAACTGCAGTTTTGTGATAACTCAGCTTTTTTGTCATAAAATCTTCCACGTTTTTCTTGAAGCACATAAAATTTTGTGCAAGGAGGGCGCTTCGTTGCTACCTCGGCGACCACGGCAGTGCAAACGAGAAGGGAGTCGGTGAAGGCAGGGAGCAAGAGCAACCAGGAGGAAAAGAGAGCTCTCATGCAAAAAAATAGACGGTAGGAAAGAATCCGTGAAAAAGTTCCGTATCAGTCTCACCCAAAAAGTCGGAATATACCATCTCCCAATTTCTTCTATAATAACCCTCCCCTATTCTCTGAAAAAGCTACTAAAGACCAATAAACTCGTCCAGAAGCTCGGAGCATACCTTCTTTTCAATTTCTTTCATCTTTCCTCTAAACCCTTTTACCTGGGGAAGCCACTAGTTGTGAATTGTTAAGAATCAGGAGTGCTTTCTTTTTTCTCTCCTGTATGTCTACATGCACGTTTATCAATCCTGTTCTATTAACTAGATTCTTGATTCTGTTCCCTAATGGGCGCGCGTTCCACGACAACTATCTGATTTTCGGTGATTAACAAGCGTTATAGAAAGCTGTTATCGAGTTTCTTCCACATTCACTTCATCGAATTCTTCTGATTGATTGATTCACGCTTATTTATTCACCGTATTCTTATGGAATTTGAGACTATTTGATAAGAAACACTGAAAGATTTGCTCAGATACTTGTTCAATTGTTTACTTGTTTAGAAGCAAAAGCATAAATAAAATACTTAGTAATACCATGCAATCAACAATAGCTACTGAGACCCTAGAAAGAGGGGGTCGTATTTAGGTCGTACGGAAGCAGCCATTTTCCTTGACATCTGGGTGTGTTACACCTATGTGGCTAGTCTCTATTCGCAGTTCTTTGCCCGTGCAGTCGAGCGCTCATCCCTCCATTTTCACTATGGAAACCTTTATTTCCAACGATTTGGTGGAAGATTCCTTGAAACATAGGCGTTACACAAAGCACTTCTTCTTTCATTTTCGACCACACACGCACACTCAGGTATTCGTGGAATGTACCTTGCATTTCACACTCAATCCAATGAACAATATCTGTATAGATTGATTGCACTTCTCCTTCAAATTCTTTCGTTCGTTTTTGATCAATCCGGTGAAACTGAATGAACCAAGTGCCCACTGCACTATCAGCGCTTTGGAAATCCGGTCATCGTATCTGCGCTTTCTAACTAACTTCCCATCCTTCAACGGTCGAATAAATGGTATCAAAATTATAATAAAAGCCCAGTCCTATGTAAGGGTCTACGTTCATCTAGCTTATCAAGTTGAAGGCATCGCCAAGTGTAAGAAGAAAATGGAAACTGGAGCAAAATATTTTCCGTGAACTGACATTCCAGTCCCGAACATATGAACTGTAGCGAAAGTAGCACTGAAAAAAAACTTGATTTCGAGTCTCAGTAGCAGTCTCACTACGCTACGCTTCACTCGTCTTCACATCCTCTGGGCGAGTAGCTGCGAGGGCGGAGTAACCTTCGAGGCTGTCTGTCATCGCCCGTCTGCGCCTGCATCTATCCTCAAAGCCTGTAATGCAGAGGAGAGAAGGGGAAGAGAATGTAGAATCTCGGGTTCCTCTTTCCCGGGTTTTTTGACTGTCTTATTCCGTTTTCTCTCCACTTTTACACCACCGATCAATTTTATTTTCTTATTTCACAGTCTATCAAAACAACCCGTAACGCTATCTCTGAAGAACTTATGAAACACTCTAAAATGGAAAGATCGACTTTGTTTGCTTTATTCTCCGTCATTTTACTATTTCTACTTGATTGTGAAGATGTACAGAATTTTCATCATTCTCTGAAGTTAGCTCCAAAGTAATCGAGCGCGATGGATTATAACCCATAACGTACCGCGTGCAACACATGGTGTTGCACACAAAACCGTTCCTGAGTGGCCAAGTGCACTACATGGTGTTGCACCAATACCAAACCACAATTTTTCGTATTTTGAAATTGTATCGTGGTCAGAAGCTGTCACTATATGTTTTCGAATATGGAGAATAACATATCTTTCTGGGACCTTTCTCCTCCGAAAAGTAGCTAGGATTTTGGCACCACGCTTTTTGAAAACCATAGCAAGCAATAACAAAATAATTGACAGGACAACTACTTACCTCTACAGCTGAGACTTCGACTGAGGTTACTTCTCTATAGCCTGCGGACCTAACTGCCTAGTTGTACAAAAGTTTAGATTTTGCCTAGGAGTGACATTAAAACGCAAACCAATTTTTCTGGTATAATAACAGACAGATATGTTGTTCTCCACATCCGAAAACGTATCCTGACAGCTTTAGCCTTCACAAATCGACGGTTCCATACGACTGCTAAAAAAGGTGGTCCCGGGTGGCAGTGCTACACGCGGTGTTGCACCATTTAATGACTCGATAAAAACGTCTGACCATACAGGCACAAACGGTGAGAATACCTCGGTAATGTGTTGAGCTTCGGCTGTACAATCAGTCAATCTCAAAAAGATTTGCCACCGACCTACCCACAGGACCTATCTTACGGCCGCTTCCACTATCCCATGTCAATGAGAAACCATGTGGTTATGTAGCCACCGTATAGTTGATGTAGCCGGAATGTCCATCAGTTCTGATGAATGATCTCGACTACCCAACGTACATTATTGAGGGCTCCCATGTTCTTCACCGTCTAGGTTGTCAAATCTTGGCCACATGTGGCTACCGCCGTAGCGCTTCAGTATACAATTATGATCAGCTCTTACTCGTCATCTTCCAATATGAATACGTTTTCAGGTCTTTTCAAATATTGTTAGCAGTGTGTAAAAGCAATATGAGACTCCAAAGGTTAACTCAAAAAAACTGAAAAGGCTGCAATAACCTCAAAAAATTTTTGAAATATATTGCAATATTTCGGTGCTTAGAACCTCCGTCGGATCCGGAATGTGGCAGTTTTGTTATGTAATTCACGCGTAAGGTAATATACAACGTATATCACATAACTGAACTTCCACATTTCATGACTGGCGAAGGTGCCAAATACCGAAATGTTTCCAAATATTTTTGTATTTTGAAAACTTCTGAGGCTTTTGCAGTCTTTTGAGCTCTTTGAATAAACTTCAAAGCCTCATACTGCTTCCCGCACATTAAGACATTCACGAGGCTTTAAGACAGCACATTATTAAAGTATGTTGCTAATACTGTTTACACCATCCCATAGCTACGGAGGGTCATTGCATTTAAAGGCACCAGAGAGGGTAAGGACAAAGTGAGAAATGGAAATTTCTGAAAACAAACCTTTTACGTTAGATGAGATGATGCGTAGCGAATTTTGCATTGAAAAAGCACGGTTTGAGGTCTTATCACGATCCCTTAGCACGGCACGCTTTCTGCAGTTCAGCAGCCGGGGGACTTGCCGGCAAATGCGGGACAACGTTCTCGGCCGGCTGATTTAGGCTCTTCGCCCGTCTACAGACACCGGGTACTGACGCTGAGGGGCGCGGAAGGGAAGCGGAAGGGGACGAGGGGGGGAGGGGTTTGGTTCTTATTTCTTGGTTTTTTCGTTGTTCTGTTTCGTTCTTTCTCTACAGTTACACTGCTGAGCATCCCTACTTTCATATTCCACAAGCTGTTGAAATTTTAATTTACTTTGGGATTTCTATGTTTTATCTTCTCTTGAAGAAAGATTCCCGAATTTTTGATTCATTCTGGGATTTCTATCTTTTATTTTTGCGAATTCCCAGTTTCTAATATCTGATTCTAAACCGAAAGATCACTATACTTGTATAGATTTACTAATCTTCATTCCCCTAACATCTTCACTGACAGCTGTACTCGTTTTTGTCGACTTCGTTCTAGCCAAAGTGTATCCGCTTAATGAACTGCCCAAGCATCGATGTAATCTTGAGCTGGTGGAGAAAATCAAGTGAAGTTCTTTCCTGAAACCGCGTACGCATCGCTCCGGTATTGTGCTTGGCGGCACTCTCGGTCGGCGTTGTCATCCCTAGCTATACCCTTCGTTATCTGATTCATTCACTTAGTCACAACAGCTTAACGCTAGCACGGCCTATGAACCCGACAGAAAAGTCCGACGGCTTTGCATTTTTCTGTTTGATCTTCGCTATTTTTCGCTAAATCATGACTTTGGATTTGCTGATTGTTGACCTTTTATTTTGGTGCGTTTATTTGCGACTGCGGTGATTCCATCTTTTAATGTGACAACTTCATTTTTTCTTCGACAGGCTCCTTCGATCCACCTTTCTCAATCAGTTTTTCCTCGCCTATTTCCACTTTATTTCAATCACCTTGATTGCTAATTTAAAAGATTTATTTTGAATTCTTTACTTTCACCTCTCATTTTTTGAGTAATTTGAAGGCGGGGCGAACAAATCTGATCTAAGTTTTCAACTAATGGTGGTGAATCCTGATAAAAGGGGTGCAATGATCAGCCTTTTGAGATAAGCCAATCGCCACGAAATCAGATTTATTGAAGCATTTGAACGAATGCATGGCTCACGCATTACCTTGATAGCAAAAGACAAGTGATGTTTCCAGCTGGTGCCCTCACTGTCTTTCCAAACTAACTTCCTCAATTCTGAAATGAATGAACTGTGATGTGAAGGCTTGGTTGAACGAAGAAGATTTCTCCATTGTCTTGCTCGAAACCTCATGTTCGTCTAGATGTTTATGAAACACTGTTGTGAGACTCCCAAAGTTTTATGCCAAAAGGCCCGAAAAAGTTTTCACCTAGTGACTTGGGAAAAGATTTTGAGCCTGCTAGGCAAGTTTTTGACGCCTAGCGGTTTTGTCAAGCCTAAAATGGCACTAATCAGATATTACTCAGAGACGCTTCTTGAGAGCCGCCCGGGTGCATTGGTATTTGACTGACCTGCTCCTGTCGGGGCAAAGGAATTCGTTGATCGTGGTGGGATCCAATTTTGTAGGATTGCCTTTTCATGCCATTCCATCTTGAAATATCAAGAAAAGCATTCGAGTTGAGGGAGCGACTTTGGCACAAGATTATAAGTAGGTTTAGCATATAGCATAATGGTATACCGTAACCAAATCCGTTGCGTTCAACTGAGTCACAGGATGAGGACAATTTTTGTATACGGTATGTATTTACGGTGGACTGCTACCCTTAATTTGCACAGACGACGCCTTACCATCGAACAGCGTCGGGTGTGAACTCATGGGGTTTATTTTTTATCGAAATCGGAAACGTGCAGTTTGCGGTGGAGTGCGCTGAAATCTCAACGGCGCTCCGCAGGCGCCTTTTTCAACGCGATTTTCCCTACACATTATCTTTTCTGAGTTCAGATGTTCCTTTACAGAAGATGATGTTAAAATACGCTTTCCTTCCCTGCCCCTTCCCCCTCGGTGCCTTTGAACCAGTAGCGACGCGTAAAATACTGGGTCTGCTCAGTTAAATCATCAATTGTCTATTTTTGGTAAATTAATACTGTCTGAAGCATATTTGCCTCCCTTTCCTTTCTGATGAGGGCAGAAGACAGCTATCTCTAGGTTTAGCTTTCGTCTGAAGACACGTGCGAAATTAAAGTTGATTAATTAATCCTTCATATGATATCTTCATTTATATATTATGTATAATTGATATACGATATAATTAATATTGTTTATAATTATTATTTTTAGATTATATTTATTATTTTAATTCTTTGTTCCTCTCTGTTGTATATTATCTATGGAGATATCATAAAGAAAAAATATCATCATTATCTCTGAAATACTGTGCATCGCGAAATGTTATGCATTGTAGGGACTGTGGTGCTCTTATAGCGAATAATACATTCTATCAGACTCCAAAGTTTACGAAGTGTCCAGTGGTGGCTATACCGTTCTGTTGCATCCTAAACCTACTATTACGAAGTGGAAGCAGAAATTCTATGACGAAATAAAATTGGTTTCATGGTGGCGCTGTCATGCCGGAAATTAATCGCCACATTACCATAGCATATGAAGGCTGGTGCCAGACATATTGTCATTAGCAGCCGGCGACCGCGAACAGGTCGAGAAATCTTTGTTGATGATTTCGTTCCCAAGCAACGAATCACTTCGAATTCGCAAATATCAGAACGTTGATGCTGCTGCTTTCAGTAGAGGTCAACGGTGCTTTCAGTAGAGGCCACATGGGAGTTGGTCTTCAAAGCTCGAATGTATTTACAGTCCTGCTGAATCTATTCAATTGTCGAATTGCCCCTAATTTGTCCCTATTTCTCGAAAAGAAAACCCGGTGGAGGAGGAGACTCTTGAAAACCTCAGCTCGTAGGCGGCTTGTCTTTGTACGGCTCCCTTTATGATTATTCAAGAGCTTCAGCGAACAAGTCCGCCAGCGTTTCGTGTTTTTCCTAGGACGCACCGAATTCCTAATTCTTCTACTTGTACATTTTCCATAGCGCAACCTGTCACTGCGAATTTGTCCTCGAACTTACCTTTGTTCCCCGGCATTGGTGAGTGCTGCGTGAATTTGCCATTCTTTGCTTTGAAATCGCCTTTGCTCTGAAAAGATGTATGTAATGCGTGATATTTGTTCTCATCCTCGATCCCTGCTCACGACCTTCCCAACTATTCTGTCCATTTCTTAGATTTCTCCTATTCATACAGGCTTGTGAAAAAAGTCGTAGAATAGGAGATTAGGTGATATTTACCTACCTGGGGACCGATATTTCGTTTTGCTAAGTACTACAGTTCATTAAAAAACAATCGTCGAGAGAAGATAAAGTGGACATACTTGTAGATATTTGACAGATTTAAGTTGAGCGTTTAAATAAGTCAGTGCCGAAATTTTCCTTCAATCCGATGCAATATTTTATACAGAAGTTTTTGTTTTATGTTCTTAATGACATTAATGCTGTTACAAAAGTGCGGAGTTATGGGCAAAACCTTTGGTCTAGGGCAGGATTCGCACCCGCACTCAACGCTTTCCGGACATGTGAGCTAAACCATGCACTACCGAGACTCCTTTCACCCGAGATTATGGCAAATATACCACGTAGAAGCTGAATTAAGGTGAAAGGGGTGTGGTGGTGTAATCGGTCAGTATATATGCCCAGAGCATGGAGTGTGGGTTCAGGTCCCGTCCGAACCCATCGTTTTTGCTCACAACACAGCACTCTTGTAACAACTTCCGTCGTTTCGCGCGCTGCAGTGAAAATCAGTAGGTAATAAAATCAAAAACTCCAAAAATCGACATTATCGTTCTTAATAAAGAATTTCATTTATTCACGATCGAAGCGTTTCCATTACTACTTAGGCCGCGTTCATACTTTACGCACCGATCCCGTCGCCGCCAGTGCCGGCGTCAATTTGACGTCGGCTCCGGCGGAGACGGCGTCAAACTGACGCAACCATTTGCATGCCGCAGAAGAAGGCGTTAATAGATAATGCGCACCGTTTCCAAATAGCTCAACCCAACCACACTACAGTATGTTGTTCGTGGTGAGAGCTCGGGAATTCAAATTCGAATATGGCATAGTATGGTACTATGCCAAGACTCGAAATCGAAATCGTAGGTTCTCGCTACGATCGCCATACAGACAAATGGTTGCGTCAGTTTGTGCGCAAAGTATGAACGCGGCTTTTTTGTGACCTGGAAACGACCATGTCTTACATTAGTTTCTCGAGAGTGCAGGTCATCGAGCCTCCTGGTCTATTCTTGACGTCCTTCTTCTCCGATTTTTTGGAAATTCTGTCCGAAATTTTATCTTGATTTCTCTGTCGTCTGTTCTGTTGTCGCGCAATCGTATGGTATTCTACATTTTTCAAAGATACTGTGGATGTTTCTAGAAATGTCTAAATAAATTGAAATGGCATGGTTTCGCAAGCGATTCTCTTATTATGAATCGCTCATCGAGCGTTGCCCAACCGATGAGGAGCCGACCATCAAGCTCCGTGGTGAGTATATCATACAACTCTGTTACTTCAGTAGGTTAGAATGTTACGACATCGATACCAGTACATATTTTTGATGTTTTTTCTCGCTATCAGTTTTGTGATAGTAACGATACTCCGGCAAGCTCTTCACACGGTTCTTTCTGTATGAGCACAGGAGGAAGATACTGTCGATAGTTTTGTTTCCGTCTGAGGGCCCGTGCCAAACGGAAAACAAATTGGCACTCTGTCACAGGGCCCACAGAAAATTTAGATAAAATACACTCTTAATTTTCAGTTTAGCAGTCATACGAGAGCGAGCAATAACTCAATGTAATCTATTATTGTTTTCGAAACCAAAGACTTCCACTATTCTAACCACTGCTTTATTTCTTTATTTTACTTTCTTCAGAAATGCAACAGATGAAAGGGTAGGGGTCGATTGGTCGGATTTTCGCGCGGCCGCCCCCGCCGAGCGGCGCGGCAAGTGCGAGTTGTTTGTAGTTTCATCCGTTGAAACAGCAACAACCACAACATATAGGAGCTTCCAAAGCTTCTAACCTGCAATCTTTGAAGGTCTCTCACGATATCAGTCCACTGCATATTTTGCGAAACGAGAATTCGACTAGTCGACCCTCACTCCAGATTGGAATAGTCGTTTCATGGGTCAGAAGGTATTTATTTGTAATCAGTTACATAGAAAATTCGAATTCGTGGGTACGAATGGATTCGCATCCTAAATTCTGACAAGTGAAACCGCCTTCAAGCCCGAGTAAGCACGTTTTCATTCTTGAGTAACTGATGCCCGTGAACTCATCTTTTCGAGATACTTAATCCCGCAGCCCTTGAAAACCATTAGAATTGTTAGCTCGTCGTTCTATAATAAATATAATATGTGTAATCTCTTATTTACCTTTTGCAATCGAACTTAATATTTTTTGGGGACAATTTCGAAAAGATCATCATAGCATGCATACACTGGACCTCCACCTAAAACTACTGCTAAAAGACTGCATGAATAATACTTAATTGTATAATTGCCTGTTTTTTCTCTTATTAAGGTGTTTATTCATTGGGTCTGCTCGAGAAATCAAAAGGGCTTAATGAGGCGAATAGGGCAAAAATGGCAGGATGTAGCAAGGCAACTTGAGGAGGAGTGAAAGAAGAGAGAAAAAAGTACTGGAATTCATTTCAATTCTGAACTTCATGGCATAATTAATGATAGTTTCGTAGATGTCCCACGAAAATAAGAAACAATGGGTCGTAATAATGTAACAATGCTTCAGGAGCCAGCTTCTGAAAGCTCACTTATGCTAGACCATTTTGCTTTTTGATCGTTTTGTGTTTGTTGCACAACGTTTTTATGTTTCCGAACACACATGGAACAGCGCTGTGAAAAAGTGGTGAAGTGCTTCATGAATCAAGGAAAGGGGCTAACTTCAGTGAAGGGTTCCAATTACGAGGAGCGAGCATATTGAACTTCAAAGAGCTCATTGCTGAGCAAGTCATATTCAAGAGCCATCGGTCATGAACAGCCTGGAGACCCACTGAAGAAGTAGTGTCTCAGTGAGGATTTGTCTTGGAATGTTCCCTCCAAACTGTGGCACAGAAGCGTACCATAGGCAGGGTACACCGCTACACCGCTAGTCGAGGATTCCTCGACAGGGGGGCGGGGGTCGTATTTGACCAGAAAGAAGTAGTAAGAGGGCCGTGCCTGCAGAGGTTAGCAATAAGCAATGAAATGCATTGCAACAATACAATCCGGCAACAGTTACTGGTACTGTAGAGGTTAAAAAAGGGGAGGGTCCTATTTGGATTCCTGTAGACGAGAAAGGGTCTTACTGAAGCGACTATTTCCCTCGACACCTGGGAATGCCCTGACCATAGGTGTCTATTACAAAATCTTGCTAGTCACTAATGTGCTTTGACCAGTGGTTTTTATGCAATTTTTCCTGCAAACGCGATATTTCTGGAAGGATCTGGTAATTTCTTATCAATGCTCTGAAATGAAGCGTCTCCCATCTTTCGTGTACATTACTACTCTTTTTTTTGTGCAATTTTTTACATGCAGCACACATATAGTAATTTCCTATTTCGCCAATGTAGGAGCCACTCGATGTTTTTTTTTTGTTCATTTTTGTATCGTAGCTTTATGGTGTGTTCTCCAGCTAGAAAGCCACAATGCACGGAAGCAGACTAGCCGCTTTGCTTAACTGGTTTTTAGATATAATATACACTCGGGCATTCCACCCACTTAGCGGAACCTTCCTCTCCAACTGGTTCTTCGAGACTTGAAAGCAAAAAAAATTAAAATTAAACTATGAATCCCAACCCTGCTTTGTTACTAGCTGAAACAACACTTTCGCGACTTTCTTTCGAAATCGCGCTAACCCAATTCTACGACTGAGTGCAACTAACTGATCTTAGTTAACTATTACACAAACAGCTGTCGAGAACTTCCCCCATATGTAGCCCTGGCCTGGCTTCTTGTAGCCATTTTCGAGGCGGGAAGTGCAGTACCTGAGAGAATTTTCGGAAATACAACTGGCCTGTGGGGAAATTCATAGAAACACTTTGCTATTTGAGCTTCACACTAATAGTTTGGAAGAGCTGCAACGCAACTAACTACGCAATCCAAAATTATCCTCTCATTATGTAGTTTTTTAGTTGCAGTTTCTTTTTCTAGGTTGATTCAGAGTTTTGCACCACATTAAAACTTCACTGACACTTAGATGAATCCAATTTTCACCGGCTTTCGATAAGAAAATAGGAGACTGAAGCGCAGTAATAAAGTCTTCTCGCAGATAGACTACTAATCCGCCTTTCCACAAAAAGTGATCTGTAATCGAGGGTAAGAGGTATTGACGCATCAGAAAGGCCTTGTCCAGCTGAGAATAATGCTCATCTACAAAAACGGTACTGAACCATCAGTTTTCTCAAAAAGTTCTGAAACACGTCTGTTGAATAGGCGTACTTTTTGCGACCTCGCAATCGCTTTTGAAATGGGCACACGCGCTTACATATTCATGTAGCAATTTTGGACTTGGTAGCATCCACCACTAAAAAGTTCTAAATCTTCCACCACCGTGCTTCATTTTCATATGCTTCTTTATTGGATTTTTTTTTGCCTGCAGTTGCTCTACTTAGTCGCAGGATCCGGCCCTTATTGCCTCTCATGAATTATCAGCTTTCGAAAACTAATGGCGGGTATTGTTAGAGCAAGTTCGAGTCTGGTGCGGAGGCTGACCGGATGACCCATCCTCCTTATGATTATCTTCTTACATTGTTTTTCTTACACATTAGTTAATTCAATCGTTCTCTGGAAAGCAATAACATGATGGAAAGATACGGAGGACATCACGAAGACTTCAGGAATTTCAGTGATTCACTTATTTGTTAATCTATTTGAGAGATAATGACATCGTGGGCAGACATACTGTCACGTGACGTTTTTCACATTACAGCAAGTCTTTCTGCGAACATTTCCTAATGTACCACGTGCTGCTGATCGGAAATGGTGATTACAGCGCTGCGAACCCTGATTATGGCTCCTGGTCTAGGATTCCTCCAGTGAGCGGAGTTAAGGAGTGATATCTCAAGGAGTAGTTAATGATTCTCAGTATCAGAAGCATAAAGAGATGAAGCCAGGAGAATTGATTAGGATGCGAGGTGAATGATGAAAAGACGTGGTTCATCTGAGTGTAGGAGGCGGAACGAGCCACTTAAAAGCACATTCCAGGATTATTCGGGTATTACAACTCCCGGCGATGTCCGATAGTTCGAACCACAGTCGGTAGGTTGCACCTTTACTGAGGCGTGGCTGTCAGTTTCTGGAGCATGCAGAGCCAAAGAAGCGAGCGCGACTCCACCAAGCAGCCCAGGCTCGCCCACCTCACACGTGATTATTGGCAATGACGGTGGCAACAATGTGGCAAGTGAGGTCTACGATTTGTGTGATAATATAAGATGAGGAGGAGATGACAATTATAAAAGAGACTTTGACAGGAGGGGACAGCTGATATCCCAGAGTTCCTTATGATACCATCAAACGGAAAGTGTCTCAAATGTCCACTTTCACGCGGTGATCTCGACCAAGTCCAATTGTCAGGAGGCCTTAATTTTGCCATTTTCGAGGACTTATTTCGGATTTTTCTTCTTCGGCGTATTCCTCACCACCTCTAACTCCATAATCGCTTTTAACCACTCATGGTCATCCTGGAATGTCCTTTAAACTTTTTTCTACATAAGACAAAATTTTGTCAATCCTTGTTCTCTCCTTTTTTCCTTGACCTTCCTTGACGACAGTATTGAATGCGTATACATAGCAAACATCACTGCAATGCGATGGTTTAGGTCCAGCTGGCAGTATTGCCTTTGCATGATGCAGTGGAGATCAGGATCGAACTCTTCGCAGAGGATTTGAAAAATTCAATCTTTTTTTTCATATTCCTCTCCGACGTCCTCCCCCGGTCCAGCGACTGCGAACCAAACTGTCTCTATACTCAATCCGTATCCTTAAGAAGGCCGTCAATTGATAATTATACCACTGCTACGCTACCAGCAAAAAGTAGGATTACCGATTGAACCTTTTTTTTCAGTACCAAGCCGTGGTTCAAGATTTCCTCAGCGGCGCATAGGTTCCTTTGAAGAGTGCATGGGTGGGTCTCCGTCGAAATTTTATGATTAAAAATACGCCCCTTACCTTTCAACCTAATTACGGATCCCTTCTAGGGTTTTTCTTCCTAACAATATCAAAAAACTCCAGGCTTCAAACAGCTCCGGACCACAATGGACCAAAGCAATCGTTTTTTTCTTCCCGCAAAGGGGTAAATAAACTCTAAATTGTTTGAAAGTTCGATATCTTTGGGATATGACTCCTGCACGAACAGGGATATTTACACTCACAATTGGATACGTTTGACCTATACACTGACTTGATGGGCCCATACTATTGATATGTTCTCATAGTCTTTTTTCCATAGCCGATGGGATAGATGACTTGAATCGCCCAGGGATGTACTCGATCTACGGACGTACGTGATAGCGGAACCCTCTCCAGTCACCTATGTAGAATCTAAAAGTTTGCGGAGAACCTGCACATTATCACAGCTGCATCTGACAAGCAGCGTTCAGGGCATGGCGTCATAAAATTTCAAAACTTCCAAAACATTTGATGTCACTATGTGTAGACAACATTGCCGCCGTCATTCATGCAAGCTTTCGCCGCCGACATACATATCCTCACGGTAGCCCTGTGCCCTTACGTCATCTGTCCAACACCAGCATTCGAAGCAATGATTCTCGAGTATGTGGTGAATCGCCCCGTCCAGCAGCAGGCGAGCTTTCCCAACGTTTACACAAGCAATTTTTTTATATTTTGTGACGCAAAAACACCTACCGAGTTTGAAAGACCCGCTTTCTTCATTACCGTATGCATATGCTCCAACTTATAAGGACCAAGTATTTGACACTTGAGGATGGTATAATAACCGTTTCATCTGGTTTTTTACAGCCAAGAGAAGCCATCAGATCCTTCAGTTTCAGCAGCCGGCATTTTTTTGCTCCATGAGAACTTCTTTTCACTTCCAGATTTATCCATGAGGGTGGAATCAATCTAGTAATGTGTCATGATGGATTAATAAAAAATTGGCGCGCAGTTTTTTCTGAGAATCTCAGCCAGGCTGGCA
Organism: Trichostrongylus colubriformis; assembly: GCA_963978905.1. Lineage (NCBI taxonomy): Eukaryota > Metazoa > Nematoda > Chromadorea > Rhabditida > Trichostrongylidae > Trichostrongylus > Trichostrongylus colubriformis. Next base: position 8,674,190 of record OZ022258.1, on the reverse strand, counting down.
AGAATGACTCCAACTCGCGAATTTTTGATTAATTATATTCGACAAGTCGCAGACAGGATCGCTTCAATTGCGGAACTCTGGATTTCTGAGGTTGCGTTCCCTCATAAAACTATCGTTTTCTTATTCAAGCTTGTTCCTTAGGTTCAGTATGAAATCTGAGTAAGTGATCATAATTTTATACACTTAATTTTTTGTTTGTCCCATCTGTAGAGATATGTCTGACAAATAAAGAAATCGGAATAGTTCAAACATCCTGCTTGGCTCTTGCGACATTTAGATGGAAGAGACTTAATTGAAAGGCAGAAAGGCTGTCGCTATGGAAAAATAATTCTGAATGCAATTTGATGTGGTGCAGGAGGAGCTGATCGCTAGTGACGTTTTCATTCTGGACGCAGCGAAAAATGAAAACCAAAAACCGCGTTGTGGGAAGTAGCCGTGGCTCCTTCTGCGTCATCCAAATTTAATGTTGCCTCAAATACATACAACATGTGCACAGCTTTACAATCGGATGGTTGAGCTCGTCCGAGCGTGGCACGACCCTCGAGTCTACCCAGAGCCACGTAGCTGATGACTATTAAACATCCAACTAGTCTCGTTGCGTTCCATTTCGTAGACGAACCATTCGAATGCATCAAGGACCCTGATAGATTTCCCATGTATAGAGCATAGAACGCTTGGCTAGCCCTAACATTGTGGATCACCCCTAAGAAGGGTTCGTTATAATTCATGGACAACTGTGGTGTCTGCATTTGACTTGAAAAGTTCAGAGAAGCAAGGATTGACAGTGTTGCTAGTCGTCTTCAAATTCATGCTTTTCCAGACTTTTTTTATCCCATTTCTTCGTAAGAATGCGCTACACTGCCCGATTTCTGGACGCAAATTGGGACATTTTGCTTAGAATGTGGGACGGTGTAAGCTGGCCTCCTTCTAGTTCAACCTCATTCCTCATATCCACTGATCCAATTCTTTATAGCTGTATAGCACATTCTACGATATAGCTCGATGCGGTAAATATATAGCCTCGATTTGTCACGAATTCCTTTTGTCCTTGATTTGTCGTGTATAAGTCGGACATAAAGTGAATGATTCCTTTCGGAATGCCATTGATTCAGTCTGACTTTTCAGAAATCATTCGAATGCTTTCTCATACGCTGTGAAGTGCCGAGATCCGTTATCTGTTCACGCTAAACGCCCACGACTAATTGAAGCTCCCCCAGAAAAGCCCATCGTATGCCCGATGTATGTGGGTGTCGGACTTCCTTCACTGTGGGTTACCAAGGATCTTGAGTACAGAGGACTTCTGGATGATCTGATAGTCCCGGCTAGGGCATTCCCAGGTGTCGACGAGGATAGCCGCTTCAATACGGTCCTCCTCCCTATAGGGGAAACCAAAGACGCCCCTTTCTTTGACCTCTACAATACGCCGGATGGTATAGTTGCAATGTGTTTTATTTATTGCTATGTATTATTACCTGAAGCAGAGAAATATTTATTTCACATTTCTCTCACCTATTCGCTGTGATACCCTTCGCTTCTTTTCTGTTCATTGAAAGTTTACATTCTAGTGCTCATCGCTGAACTGTGCAGGTACGACTCTCCTCTCTTTCCGGTCAAATACGACCCCCTGTCGAGAAATCCTCTAATCCTGATGTACTCTGGTCCCAGCTCCTTCATAAAATTCAAATGACTACCTATTCTTCTAGGAAACCTTCCCACACGTGCATCCACATATCCTCGTGGGTTTTCGCGGTAAGGAGTGATGTTTGACGTGATTAGTTGTCTATATCGGAATTTCTGCCATTGGTTATGCATGGACTTTTTTGCTTCATCGCCCATCTAATGCTTTTTGTTTCATCGCCCATCCTAATCGATCATTCGTTGAACCGTTCCAGTATGTTATGTCCACGCAAGATTGCCATTTATACGGATCTACAGATTCGCTTCGTAATTTTTCTTTTCCCCTCCAGGTTTATAGGCGTTTTTGCTCACATTTACCGACTTTTCAGGTGAACCTGCCCATATAAATGCTATCACTGTCTCTGTTCGCTCAACTTGCATTTTTGAATTGCTAAGATGCTATTTGGAATCAACCAATCTCCACTTATTAAGGCCGCCATCAGATTTCGCGATTCTGCGATTTTGCGATGTCGCGGCTCCCCAAGTTAGTATTGTACAACCTCGAGGTCGTAGTATCGCGTGTGAAAGTGCGACGCCACAAAATCGCAAAATCCCAAAAGCGCAAAGTCTAATGACGGCCTAACGGGCTCTATGGAGGAGGCAACATGACGTCACATTATAATTTTGGTCACTATTTTCAAAGTTTTCTTTTTGTAGAGTTCTAATAGAGAGAGCTGAAGTAATCTTGTACCATACGCTTCCAGAATTTCCTAAAGGTTCCTGAGACTTTCTGTAGTACTTTTTTCAAGCCATTGGCTACTTGTTATTTGCTACATGACTAGCTGCTAGTGAACGCTCGAATTTGTTTTGGTCGAATTTTTTGGTCTGTTGTTGAAAAGGAGCTAGGACTGGTCAACAAGACATGAGAGTTTCTTTGCTAGCTTAGCGGCCTCAGCAGATATAATGAGCCTCCTAATTTCTAAGGTTCTACTATATGACATGATTTCTAATAATATCAATAATACAGTGCGTTTCATAATTATAAGGTCACCCTCAAATTTCCGGTTTTCAGGAGAAGCAACTGACCAAAAATTTTTGAAGTATTTTTTATAGATTCCTCATCACAGAAAACCTTCCTGTACTAGTTTTGATAACATTAGCTCTCAGCCCAACATTTTTATGAATATTTTCTGATTTTTGTGCCGTTTCATAATTATAAGGTCACCCCGAAGAAACAGAAAATTTGCTAGAGTTAACAGCGTATGCGAAAGAGCTTATAGTCTATGGTCCTCTTCCGTTTAAGAACGACATTAACAAGTAGATTCGGTGAAGTAGAAACGAAATTTCGGAAAACTTCACCACAGATATTGTTCCAGTCTTCAACGATTGCCTGTTTCAGCAGTTTTGCTTCCCAAAATTGACAATTATCGGGGTAAATATTTGAGGCGATGTCTTCTAGATCTCCCTAATAGAACTGAGACCAAGACTACATGTTATCTATAGCTGAGCGTGCGCATTTCGGGACTTTAACAGCAATGACGTTGAATGACCTACGTGAGCAACAGCATTGCCATACTTTGGGACGCAATTATGAAGAGCCGGTTGGCTCCAAAAGGCAACTGATTTCTTCGTAGGATCTTCTAGCAGTCTCTGGACCTATTCTGCAGGTTTCGGAGGCAAGGTTCACTGCAAGCTCATTACCGAAAAGAACTTAGAACATCACCCTTCTACTACGAAAATTGCCAAGGCTCCCGTAGATTGGTGCACTTCTCAGACCAAGCTAGTACTACCTCTACAGGTCAGCACCATACGAATGGAAAATTTCCAGACTCAAAAATACAATTCAGGTGGAATTACTCGCATGCACGGTGCAATTGCTATCCAAATTCAGTTTTGTTCAATTCGTGCCCAACAACGACTTTATGATTCAAAGTCGTGCCGCCCAGGAATGTGGTGTAGGCCTCTGAAACTACTTCACTATCTCTTTAGTGATGTTTCTGCTCTTCCTCACTACTGTACGCGCTCTGGTCCTAGACCAGGAATGGTTCAACTCCAATTAAATCTGCTCCATGGAGGAGGTGCTGTAGGAAATGGTCCCCAAAATCCCTTTCTCGTAAATGACAATGATCTCACGTGGGAGTCCAGAGCCTGAAAAACATGTGAAGACATCGAATGACTCAAATGTTATCTAACTGAGCACAGGAAGCTTCCGATTTTTTTGGAATTACTCTCAAACTGAGCCTAGCACCACGAGAATCCAAAATCTGGGCTTTTCTCTCGGAACATAACAGCTAGCCACAAGATGATTGAGCATGTATCACGAATATGTATTTGGAATACATATTCACCTTCACAGACTTACTGGAGCCTCAACTTTTTATCTTTTTTCAGAGTGACCTTATAATTATGAAACGGTGCAAAAAACGAAAAATTCTCTTAAAAACATGAGATAAACGAGACTGCAACCAAAAATCGGATACGGGGGTTATTTCATGTGAGGAATCCGTCTATGAGACTGAAAAGATTCCTCAATGGGGTGTTGTTGAGAAAACCTAAAATTCAGGGGTGACCTTATAATTATGAAACGCACTGTATGCCCATGATATTTCATATATTATCCAATAGCAACTGAACCCTTCGAAGTTTCCACAATTTATAGGACTACTACACGTTTAATGATTTAAATGTGACGTGGCTCTTTCTTCATGTTCGGTTTCCATTCCTGAGCGTGTCCGAAATCTGGTTCTCTCAGATTCTTTCGGATTATCAACCGATAATGTTTTAATAAGATTCAATTTAAATTGTTTTGATATCGCTACAAGTGAGCTGATTACGGGCAAAAGCTTCGGTCTCGGACGGGACTCGAACCCTCACTATGCTATCCGGGCATATGTGCTAATCCATTACACTACCGAAACCGCTTTTACCTTATTTTTTGCTTCTGAATGGTATATACTACTATGATGCTCTTGAGCTATGATAAATATACCATTCAGAAGCTGAGTTGAGGTGAAAAGGGTCTTGGTAGTGGAATGGGCACATATGCCGGAAGGCATGGAGTGCAGGTTCGAGTCCAGTCCAAGAACGGAGCTTTTGCCCATAACCCACCACACTTGAGATATCTTTCGCATCGCGGACTGCGGCGAAAATCAGCAGCTACGGAAATCAAAAACATCGAAATCAATATCTGTTTTGATATCGTCAATTTATGATCAACTTTGGTTGGCGGTAGGGATCTGAAGCTATTGAAGGTCTTTCACAAGGAGGACATCTACATTTATGCATTCCTTTTTCCCCTTCCCTCTTTTCTCTGACGCCAAAACTCATACTTCTCGCTGTGCTTTCAAAATTTTTTGAAAAATTAATGAAATCCTCGTTTTTCTGGAGTAATCGTTTGGAAAATCGTTTTTGCTTTCTCAAGTATATTTATGTGACTCATCATAGAACATACCACTATCAATTAAATAAGTAAGTGAATAAATATGAGAACTGTGCGAGACGACAATGCACGATTCAGCGCGGATACTTGAGACAGTGTAGAAAACATCGCGGTAAAATTGGGAATTTTGGAAGGAAAACATACATTGCGGGCAGTTGTGGCCAAATGGGCGGGGCTGAATCGACGCCTGGTGTAAAGCACTTGAGTGAATGAAATGATTCGCGTTGTGGAAAGGAACTATATAGAACGTCAAAAATTACGTGAATCGGGCTAGCAAGCAATATGCACGGCAAGTAATTAACTGTGAATTTCCCATATCAGGCCCTCAGTCAAAGTTGCATGAGGGAATCTTTTTTTGCATTTTCTACCTGGAGAAATGCTACTTTCTTCCTTTTGTGCGAGAGGTACCACCATTAGCATCATTGAATATGAACTAGATGCAAAATCAATTTTTATTTTAAGTTGAAAAGTTGCGCTGCTTAGTTGAGCTCTAAGAGCGCCTCTTTAATGATGTGACCGCAAGTACGTTAAAATTCTGCCACATTAGCCACAATTACACTTCAGACTGTGGAGCGTGGCATTGCGCAGCTGCAACTTACGTAAGAACCTGAATTGGAGCCAGTTTCTCAATACAGTGCGTTTCATAATTATAAGATCACCCCTGAAATTCAGGTTTTCTCGACAACACTCCATTTAGGAATCTTTTCTCTCCCATAGACGGATTCCTCACCTGAAATAACCCCCGCGTCCGATTTTTGATAGCAGTCTCGTTTACCTCATGTTTTTAAGAGTATTTTTTGCGTTTTTGCACCGTTTCATAATTATAAGGTCACCCTAAAAAAAGAAAAAAGTTGAGGCCCTGGCGGGTCTGTGATGGTAGATTTGTCTTCCAAATACATCTTCGAGATACATATTCAATCGTCTTGTGGCTAGCTACTATGTTCCGAGAGAAAAGCCCAGATTTTGGATTCTCGTGGTGCTAGGCTCAGTTTGAGAGAAATTCCAAAAAAATCGGAAGATTCCTGTGCTCAGTTAGATGACATTTGAGGGATTCGGTGTCTTCAGATCTTTCCAGGTTCTGGACTCCCACGTGAGATTATTATCATTAACGGGGAAAGGATTGTGGGGGCCACTTCCTACACCACCTCCTCCATGAACCAGATTTGTTTGGAGTTAAACCATTTTTAGTCCGGAACCACAGAGAGTACAGCAGCGAGGAAGAGCAGAAACATCACTGAAGAAATAATGAAGTAGTTTCCGAGGCCTACAGCACACCATAGGGCGGAACGACTTCAATTCATAAAGTTGTTCTTGAGCCACGGATGGAACGGAACTGTATTTGTATGGCAGTTGCACCCTGCATGCGAATAATTCCATCCGAATTGTACTTTTGAGTCTGAAAATACTCTATTTGTATGGTGCTGACGGGTAGAGGTAGTACTAGCTTGGTCTGGGAAGTGCGTCGATCTAGCGGAGCCTCGGCAATTTTTCTGGGAGAAGGGTGATGGCCTGAGTGGTTTTCGGCAATGAGGTTGCATTGAACCTTGCCTTCGAAACCTGTATAATGGACTCCAGAGACTGCTAGAAGATCTTACAAAGAAATCAGTTGCCTTTTGGAGTCGACCGGCTCTTCATAATTGCGTCTAACAGCATGACAAGGCTGCTGTTCACGTAGGTCATTCAACGGAATCGTGGTTAAAGTTCCAAAATACGGACCTCCAACCATAGATAACATGTGTTCTTGGTCTCAGCTCTACTGGGGAGATCTGGAAGACATCGCCGCAAAATATTTACCCCACTAATCGCCAATTCTGGGAAGCAAAGCTGCTGAAACAGGCAATTGTTGAAGACTGGAACAATATCTGTGGTGAGGCTCTCCGAAGTTTCGTTTCCACTTCTCCAAACGGCTAGTTAATGTCGTTCTTAAACAGGGAGGAACCATAAATTATGAGCTCCTTCGAATGCGCTGTTACCTCTAGCAAATCTTCTTTTTCTTCGGGGTGACCTTATAATTATGAAACGGCACAGAAATCAAAAAATATTCATGGAAATATCGGGCTAAAAGGTAATGTCATTAAAACTAGTATGGAAGGGTTTTCTGTGGTGAGGAATCTGTAAAAAATACTTAAAAAATTTTCGGCTGGCTGTGTGTTGTGAAAACCGAAAATTTGGGGGTGACCTTATAATTATGAAACGCACTGTAGGTCAGAAGAGCTCCTTATTGAATTGCTTGAATCGGCGATTCAAGACATAACTGCCGGTATACACCTTAGATGGCTCTGCGGCTGCGAGTTGTACTTCTCAGGCTTTTTTTTAGAGCAGGTCCGTTAGCATAACATCACTTTGAAGATGAAGAAAAGGAGAGACATCCAGCGTCAGTCAGCCCCCCTCCCTGTTGGGATGCGCTGCGCACTCTGTTTCCATTCAGAATCGTGGTGCCAAGTGAATGCAATTCGGTCCATACAATGACTAACGGGAGTCAACCGATATAATAGACAGAGCTTTTACCCTCATAGACGAGTCTGGTACCATTTCAGCTATCCCGTAGGGATAAAAGACTCGGTTGGTTGGGGCGAGCATTGTTGCGGGATTTGATCCCGCCCCATAAGAGCGGGCATGCCCTCTACCTTCCACTACACCACCTCCGTCCACCATGTTATGTCTACATAACTTGCTTGTTTACTCATTTATTTATTCACTGTTCAATCACTAAAAATTAGAGCTTTTTGGATTTTTATAATGCTGACGACTGTAATAGCGTGGGATATAAAAATAGTGGAGTAAATAGTAGAGTACTACAACAACAAAGAGGAGAGCAGTAAAGGGAGTCTAATTCAGGGTCGAATACGTGTCTTCTGAACCCCGTCATCGCGTCTAACCCTTCCTCACCCCAATCACATTCCATGTGTCATCATGAGTGTGAGGGGGCAAAAAGGCAGCCGAGTAGGACCTGTAACCAGGTCACATCCAAGTGTCAAGGAAAACAGCAGCTGCTTTAGTACGACCCCTCCCCCTACGGGAGTCGAATACGACCCCTCTCCTTTTTGACCTCTACAATACCTTTAACTGTTGCCGGATTGTATAGTTGCAATGTGTTTTATTGCTATGTATTCTTAAAGGTATATCACATTTCCTTCCACGGATTGGTTGTGAATACCATTCGCTCCTCATCTGCTTATTGAATGTTCGGATTCTGGTTGGAGGTACGGTGCCCACTTATCTATGGCTCCAATACGATCCCCTCTCAAGTATTCCTCGACTCCCAGTATACCCTGGCAGTAACCCTCTTATCAACCATCCAAAGAGAGGAGACGTAAAAATGGTTGAACCTTTCCACCTTCTGTAATGAGAATTGTTGGCTAATTCCATTTTAAACAGCAAATCACGGCCTTTGATTTGCTGAATTTTTCGTTTACTCACGACATTTATTTATTTATTTTAATTTTCTATGCGCATATACCCTCGTGAGGGTCTCAGCGCTGCAACTCGTTTCAGTTATCTTATGCGCATTCTTCTGATCTCATCATTCATTCCCGTCCCAATTAGCATAATCGCATAATCTGTCATGTTTCATTCATCTATGGCATGTCAGATCGAACCCAGATAGAGCCTCAGGGCGGACAGCATATGTCATCATATACACACGTTGTATCTCCCTTGCATCCAAACGTAGCACGTCCTTGGCGGGCGATTTGTCATGATTTGCCTGGGTTATGGGCATGTAAAGAGGGCATTTCGACTGTTTATGGACATTTTATACGATACCTTTCGTGATACGAAAGAGTTTTACCCGATTTGTTTCGATTCACCTGGATGGAACCGAAACTTTTCTCCAACCTGAAGGATGTTTTCGCTGTTTGTTTTCTATTGTTTTTATTTTTATACTGTTGCAAAATGCAGTTTGAGGATAGAAAGAGGAGGAGTCGATGCAGATGAAAAATAATTGAGCCGTCGTTACTTATTGATTACTATAACTAAGGAAGGCTTACTTTCTTATCACTGCTTATCACCACTTTTTTCTCTTGGTGATACCATCCATGTGCTCACGTTCCAGCCTGTGGATCAATCCAGTTTTGTACTCCTACTGAGATCTAATGCCAGTTAACGAACAAAATAGAGGGAGAAGACTTCACTTCGATCAAAATTGTTATGAGCTTTGATCCACAGACCGCTTTTGTAGCGGTGGCGCCGTTTCCGCTGCTCTGCGTCTGCTTCCACTTAAATAGGGCCCATTTGTCTTGCGTAGTGATTTTTAAAGTCTCTGGGCGTTTGATGACAGCGTAAGGGGTAGTGAGCGTAACTGGGAGGTATCTTCCGTGCTAGTGCTCGCAGTAGTACGCCTCAACACGGCGGGTGCCCACGGTCGAGTGCCCCTGGAGGGCGGAGCAACGTTCCACGGCGTGGCTTGCTATGCCTAACATCTCCATCACCTCTTCACTGGTGTGGAAAGCGCGAAAGCACGTCCCCGACAAGCGTCAGTGGGAGGAATGGATTTTATCTCCACTGCTCTACTTATCAGCTTTCTACCCTACTCGAATAATAACTGAGAAACGAGAAATCGAGCCACACAAAGCATCGGCTTTTCCACGACCCCCGGGGGCGGACTCCTCCCTAAATGCTAGAAAGAGATCGATAAAATCAGTGCTTCGAAGGTTTGAAATTTAGTATCAACTTCCGGATTTTAAAGGGGTTAGCAAATAAGCAGCAATCCTCTTAGCAGCGACTGGCATCGAGATAAGATGCGAGGTGTGTGGTTTAAGCCTTGGCTACTGGCTACCATCCGGTTCTCTTCCACAGCTGTGTCATCATCGCTGCGATGGCTGCTGTCCAAACGCCAATTCATGGTTCCACTTGATTTCTCGCAAACAGTGGTCATTTTTTGATTCGACGCAAGCGCGACCGTCGTTGACGTGAAGGCATCTTTAGCCGCAGCTCAGATGCTGCATTCTTTCGCGCACCAACGACGTTCTCGGTCGTTCACCTTTCTGTACCATCGTTGGCAAGTGTGATTTGGCTCGTTTACTGTCAGCATCTGTGATGGGCCTTTATAATGTCCGCTCTCCTTAGTGATGAGCGCTTTTTGCCGGCTTAGGAATTCATCGGTCCAACCTTTTCAATAGATAGAGATCGAGGTACCCTGGGAATCGAGAATTCCTCGACAGGGGATCACCTGTCAGAAGAAAGTCGTACCTGCAGAGGTTCGTGATGAGCACCAGAGCCTAACCTTCTGAAAAGTAGATAAAATAAATAGCTTTTTGTTCTGGGTAATAGTAGTACCCAGCAATAAAACATTATACAAACTACAACTTGCAATTATGCAACCCGACAACCGTCACTGGTATTGTAGAGGTCAACAGGGGCCGTATTTAGTCCCCGTAGAGAGGGGGCGGTCGCACTGGATCGGTTATGTTCCTCGAAACCTGGGAGCTCCCTGCTAGAGGTGCATTAGTGGAGAGAGCAGAGGAGCCAATCTGAACAGCTTTGAAAGTGGTCGCAAATCAATTCAACTGTCGTAGAACAAGAGCTTTGCATTTCAAGATTCCATCTTCTCCTAAGATTTCACTTTAAGAAAGCCTTAGGTTCGTATCCAGTTGTTGCTAATATTGAACTTTATGACTCATTTAAGGTGATCTAGTTATTGTTGATTTGAACCAAAGCACCTGCCTCCTTCTTGTTTATCTTTTATCATGAGGTGGATCCATTGATGGTCAATGTGTACATAAAAGTCAAGGGCATCCACACAATCTCCTTTGTCACCACTTTCGTCCCGCCTCAATAGTCAGCCGATTGCCTCGACTTTTTTCATTCAAATCTCGCTAGCAGTATTCAATTTCAGCAAGGTAATCTTTAACCCAATCCTGCGAACGGTATTTTCACCCTGTCTACCCGAACGACCAAAGGCACATTTGGCACCTCCCGGGGGAATTTTTCCAGAAGCGCTGTCAAAATTGTCAATAAATTTGTACTTTGAAGCCACCTGACGTCCATGGTTTCTAATTCCCAAGGGAAGAACAAATTCCAGATTTACCTCCAGTAGCCACCTTTGACAGGACTTTTTTTGCATAGCTGCAGTCGTGTGAGTCGCTATTCTCCTCATATTAGAGCCTCCACGAGGTTATTTTTCCGGTCCATCGAGTTGCCCGAGCAGTTTTTAGGTTCATCAGCGCTTAGAAGACTCCTAATAAACGCAGCATGGAACTTCCCACGCAAGATTTCCCACTGCTGGACGGTGAATTTCGTGGGTGTTTTCCGTTCCACTTTTAACCGGCAGCAAATTGAGTTTTCGTTTACCAATCGCAAACCCTACAACCGTCTCGCAGGCTCAAACTTTGACATATTTTTGCTGTTGTTGTTATTGTTATGTTGACGTGATGTAGTCGCGGGCAATGGTAAGGGGAGGGGGATTCTCCAGTGAGGACGACATCGCATTAGTACAGCAAGATGTCGGCATGCGATATGCGATATCGAGTCAGGTGGCAGCCGTGAACGACAGCGACAGTTTCTCTGGCTCCCTCTCTCGATCATCTTCCGCGAACCCACTCGTTACGCGAGGATTTCCCTTTTTTGCTGATCCTCTCATGAGTAGTACTCTTCAATGAGAGTACTTTGGTAAAGACCTAGTATGAAGTAACAGATTTGTAGAGCTGTTTGTAAGAGCATTTTAGCAGAGGGTTACAAATCAAAAAGAAAGAGTAAGTACAGAGAATAAGAAAGCATTATGGGAAGTGACCTCTACCATTTTGGAATTCTCTTTTCTTTTTTTCTTTTTTCTTTCTTTTTTTCTTTTTTCTACTGTCATCTGCAGACAAGTAGTTTTCCTCATTAAATCTCTCGCGTTATTTATTATAATCCTTGCTTTTCATTCGTTTTGGGGGCGGGATCACCTGATGGGCTTCTAAGTGTGTCCCCCATCTTCGTCTTTGGAATGTGGAATGCTTCCAAAATTACAGTTGCTATACCACTCATAGGTTTTAATATGCATCGAATTTAACGAAAAAATTCTGAAAATTTCAAGAAAATGGTACGATTTTGATTCCATTAACATTTTTGGATTGTATCCAATAATATTAGGTGTGTGCAGAATAAATGGCCATAACATAACTGGCCATAACTTCGCTCAGACACAAGTTTACTTGTTGAAATAAAAACCATGCGAATCTACAGATTTTCGCCAACGATTTGTTAAAGAAAATATGTCATCATGATCAAATTCTGGATTGCGAGAAGCAATAAAGTCAAGAATGGCATTTTTACTGTGCATAATTTTTCTGCCGCAGGTTTGCATCGAGAACCCGGAAAAGTGGTAATCCGTCAGGGATGGGTCAGGAGGATAAGGAGGATGAGGGAGAGTCTCGATGCCTAACTGCATCAGTTTTTGCCGGGCGCGCAAAACAACGCAAAACCCCATAGTTCGCAAGTCACCCGGCAGAAACTATCGAGACGCTCCCTGACCATCCTTATTCCCCATACCTATACCTGACGGATCGACACTTTTCCCGGTTCTCGATGCAAACCTGCGTCAGAAGGAGTTCGCCGAAACGATGCATGTTGAAAATGCCATCGTTGTCTTCATTAATTTTCGCAATCCAGAATTTGATCATGATGGCACTTTACCAGATCTTTGGCAAGGTTGTGTAGATTCGAATGGTTTTTATTTCGATAAATAAAGTTGTGTCTGAGCGAAGTTATGGCGTTTTGAAAAAAGTATTCCGTTTTGGCCATTTATTCTGCACAGACCTAATATCATATTATGAAAGAGGTTCGCAAGAACTATTTCTTGATAATTTTCATTAAAGTTCACATGGATGTGTGAACAATAATATGGAAAATGCTTGAACCCAAACCTGTATACCTGCTTGCCTACTTCGTCCAAAGGATCCTTACCTCTGCTTCCTTCGATATCCAGTTGGTTGACAATGCCTGCGACCACATAGCATCCAGTGTTCATTGAATGTGTGTTTTCCTACGGCTCTGCACTTTTCCTGTGATCTCTCGTAGTCCGTCGTAGGCACCCAAATGTAGTTAGTTATTCTAGTCCAGCGATTATCTTCACGCGTTGCCAAAGCTGAAGCGTGTCTGCGAAAGTTTTTCTCCGTTCAGTATTCCTTTTTTGAGAGTTTAGTGGGAGCTCATGCACAGTTGCCTTCATTTACGTTCACTATTGGATTAGGTAGTTTCATCCCTTTCTGAGTTTTCTTTAAAGTGTCCTTTAAGGCTTCATCAAAATTTCTCAAAAAAATCCATTTGCTACTCTTGTTCACCTAACTATCATATTTTTTTGTTATTTATCATTAACTGAATGGAAAGCTGAAGTGAAGGTTTCATGCGTTTCCCAGATATCATGATTGCTCGCGTTGTGCCATGCCATTTTTTTGGTATACGGTTTCCAGGCAATTTTATTGGTGCTTCTGAACCTTCTGATAGTGAGGTTTTTTAGATGGAACACTATTCAGCAACTTAACATACCGACAAATTAGGGTTTTCTGACTAGATTATAAATTCAGGATGTAGGATGGCCTATCGTAACAAATTTTCCGTAGGTAACCGTAGGTTGCTGGTGCTTCTTCACCTCCTGATTGTAAGCTTGTGTGGATAACGCATTATTCTGCAACCTAACATACCGACAAAATTAAAGTCTTCAGACCAGAGTATAAATTCAGGATGTAAAAAAGGCGTACCGTAACATATTAAACGTATGTAAATGCGGGGGGATGTTACTGACACCTATGCAGTCAAACACAGTAACCATATTATATCATATTTATTTATTCAGTTCGGCGGCAAAGGGTGCGTAAGTGGCGGTGAAAGTATCCTTGGCTGTTTTTTTCCCTTCATCGGAATCGATCCATAAGCACTGAAGCGATTCTTCAAGGTCAACAATTTTGGGTAACTCGAAGGAAGGGTAAATCGAAGGAACCAGAATCGTTGCAAACCTCTCGCTATCTGAGAGCCGGCCTCATGCCAGGATCTGCTTCTATAATGCCTTTCTTTATAAATTTTCTCTTGACTCCCCAGCAAAAACCAAATTTGGTATGAAAAAGGAACTTCGCAGTCTCTGAGAATCCTCTTGAAATTGCATGCTCTTGAACAGTTGAGCGTCTTTCCACGTTTTGAGTGGTTAAGCTTCTGCAGCATTCCGCTTACGCCTGGCAATGGAGCCAATTTTCCAAGAACAGGCCTTTTTCTTCAATGGTATTGATATAATTTGATTTTGAGCCGGAACCTGCCTTCTTTTCTCTCTTCCTTTCTTAGAATCTGCTCATTTATGTCTTCCTTATTATTACTGGCGAGCAGCTGACGTTTGTCCATCGTACTGGGCGATCTTTCGTAGTCACGCGTCGTCATTAATTGTTGTCTTTGCGCGGGTGTTGAACGTTAATTGATAGTGACTTCCGTGGCTGAGTAAGTGCAGTGACCGCAACAAAGTACGATTCCTTCTGGAGATTTCGAGCATGTTCTCGCCTACAAATCAAAGCTGCGCATATCTATTCAATTATTTATTTATTATGCACGCATAGTTCACTATAATATCAGGCAACAATAAGAGTAGTTACAAACAAAGAACAGAACACACTAAGCACAATTAAACCTTTTCTGAATTTGGTCGCGATCTGGGTCTACTTGAGTTTTCTATTGATTTTCCCGGTAATTTTCCCGGTAATAAATAAATAAATAAATAAATAAATAAATAAATTTGAAATTCACCCATCTCACATGGGTTTCACCTCAAAAAATTTGATAGAACCCGGTGAGGGTCACTGGATGGCGCTGGAAGATATGAGGGCACTCCATTGGACCCTATATATTTGCTTTCTGAATTGACTCACCAGCGGTCATATAGCTTTGATATCTGCAACAGTTTTTCAAGAGCAGGTTTTCATCGGAAGAGATTACGAGATCCTTCACAACTATTTGCCTTTCTGGCGACTTGTTTTTCAGGAACGTTTCTTAAACTCGTCCGTAAGCAACTGTATGATATTCTCTTTCACACGTCTTGTCAGACTTGACCTTACCCTACCCATTATCCTCTATGAACGAACGGTTGCGTTGCGGAGATAAGCGGATCAACGGTCTCCGCAATCTCTTCATGAATTCGCGCCCCAGACATTTGGGTTGGCGAGCGAGATAATTATAAATAATTACTAATAAAGTAAATAAATAAAATGAGTAAATAGATAAGGCAATCAAAAAACAGTAAGTAGAGTAAGCAAAATGGTTGCTAGACTCCTTCCCACTTCCCATTCCCAGTTTTCATACTTTCATTCGTGAATCGCGTAGGAGTATAAAGCTCTTAAGTCTCACTACTGATCCAGATAGTAACGACACATTTGCCGGAGCCTACAAAGGTGAATTTATTACTGTGAAGACTTTGCAAAGGTGGGAACTCCCACCCAGGCCACTGGCACCTTCTATTTTACCAGGATCTATGATCTGCTACCGCATGAGGCTGAAAAAGTATGTAGAAGCACTGAAATTTGATTTTACCATATTCCGATTCATACTGACTGGCTGTGACCAGCGTCACGGTGTACCAAGCTAATTTTCTGGTCTGGCAATCATATATTCTTCAAAAATCGGGGGTCAAACGTTTTGTTTATACACCCTTGTGCTCCTCCCCTTCTACATAATTGCATTGGCTTGTGGGAGGATGAATAACTTTTGCCCTCCCCCCCCCGCTCCTTCCCCTCCATATCCGCAGCTCCTGGAGGTTACAAAGAGAACCTTTAGTGAAGAGACTTCTCCTATTCTTATCTACTCCTATTGGCGATGCGATATGAGAATAATACTACCATCACTGTTGTAGTATAATTAATTTGTGCCTTTCGAGGTTTATTGGTGGAACATTTATTGAAACAGCCTGCGGTTTCGACTGAATCGTCGTCTTCGGAAGCCTGAACGTGGTGCAAGGTCACACTTAAGACCCTAGACCACTCATCCAAACCACTACTATTCCTAGTTTTCGTCCAGTTTTGTTCGTGGAACTGCGCAGAAGTATGGAGCTCATTACTGGTTCAATCGCAAGCACTACTCTAGTGATGGCCATTCATTTACTTGTTTTCCCAAGTGTAAATATTTTCTCAAAAACTTTCCAAGAAGTAGGGAATAAGATGGTCATAGCGACAACTTTTGACAGCTTGTGATGAATTCGATGACAGAATCATTCACGTTTGTAAGACAGTTCAGGATGTTTGCATTTACATTTCCGTGACCTCTTCCATAGTGATCTTCGAAAAATGATAAATTACTTTTTCCACTGCACTGCAAAGCGATAACCTCCATGCTCGGATAGAAAATACGCACGTAGAAAGTACAATAAAGGCTTTTCAGTGTCTTTGCCGTGTAATGCGATATTCAGGTCGAAGGGTAAAGAGTGCATTACGCCTGTGCACGCGCTATGATCTCATTAATCAAAATGTCCTGGATTTCGACGGCTATGTCTCATCCTACTTAAGAATATATTGAACAGAAAAACCCAAATGTTTCACTTGAGCGAATTACTACCCGGTCAAATAAGGCTGGTTCGTAAAAATCTTTTCTTCTCTCAAAATTTTTCACTGCTTCTTTCGATGATGTTTAGATGGGTTACAAAATTAGTTGTATGTCACAAACATTTACATACCACTGTATTAGCACTGTAGAAATTCAGTTCCGTTGCAATCGAGGACAAAAGGCTTATGCATGGCGTAAACTAAGGATCCTTGCATATTTTCAACTGATGGGCTCAGTATGGAGAACTGTGCGGTTTCTAACATCATATGAAAATGCAGTTTTGCAACTGTAACGAAATTTTTTCGAATTCTTTTATTCTTTATAATTATTAAAGCTTTCCAATTTTTTGTGGCTACGCTTGCTTGTAATAGTCCATTTCAATTCACGTTTCATACGTTCGAAGTTTGTCGGTGGATTCGTAAGGCTCGAAAAGCGCCCGCTTGAAATATGTTATTGATGTTAATGTGATGACAAGGCCTGGTTCCGTCGGATAATAAATGGCCAAGATGACACAATGCGTTGTCGACATGAAGAGTGTAATCAGAACTTCCTCGCATTCCACATGTAATCCGTTATTAATCACTCGGGCTAGAAATGTAGTAATAATAAAGAGCTGGTAATATAACATACTTTAAAAATCGTCCACGGAAACTTCAGAGGAATTTACTGCTTCGTTACAAATCAGAAATTGAAAAACTGGGAGAAAAGCAACTCGCTCGAATTCCCGCTGAGCATTCATTCAATAGAACATCTGAACAGCCGTAGGTGGGCAATTCAGATTTTCACTCCCAAAGTTGATTTGCTTTTCTCACTCTGCGTCCATGACCGCGTGATCGTCTCCTCTTTTCTTCTACAGCCATCGTCGTCGCCTCCTCCGTTCCGGACGCCCCACCCCTTGAAGTTGCATGAGAGTTGCATGAGAGCGGCTCTGTGAAAGCAAATGCATCTGAATATATCACAAAAGAACTTAAATTTTCGTGGACGTTTCTTTAATTCATTTGGTATTATTGATATTATGATAGCTAATTACCAGATAGTATTAAATATGATACAATGAATATCTTGATCCAAACTTCATTCAGTAGAGCCGACGATGAGATGGTGTTGAGTAGTGTTGGGAAGCGGATCTGATTCCTTCATGACCCATGGATCGGAATCCCCCCAAGGCCTGGACCATGACAGTTTAATAGTAGTGGCTGTTTACCAAACTTTTTTATTGGATGCGCCACACATTCCACTTCTGTTGAAAACCATTGCAGCACTTGAATGCGATTGAGCCCATACGGCAATTTGCGATTGAAACTTATTTAAATCATCGTTTTATCCTCATAATTGGAGTCACGCTAATCGGTCACCTGGAAAATGAAGGTCCAGGGAACTGTTCTAGGTTCGATTCCGGAATCGTGTGCATGAAGCTGCGCCCTTGCCATTACTCCACCTCTACTCCCTATCTCGTCCTTGTTGTACTTTATCGAATAACACTTTATTTTTCTTTTTTTTTTTGCTCGTTTATTCCTTTCCTTTTATCCGTTTATGTTATTACTCTACATTTTTATGGTATTTTTCACATACTTAATTTTTTTTTTTTTGCCTAGGTTCACTTTGTTTAACTTCGCTGTGGGTGTAACTACTATATTCTGTTCAGCACCTGGATGAACCCTTCCCAAAAATGCGCAGATTTATGAGCGAACGGTTCGACCTCCATGTAAAAGAACCCTTATAATGTTTGCTTTGAAAAGACAAGTGGTATGTGTCTTGTTTGTGGTCTGAAGTGGTCAGCAGCTGGTGACGATCCAACACCGGTTTTCCTGCCATCGTTAAACTCATCGGCGCCTTTCACTGTTTACCTATGGCTGATATATCGGTTTTGAACTGTCCGCTTTATAATGATATACCGCCAATTGGCGGTTTACACATACCGTAGTAGGCTTCAAAGGTCTTTTCTTATCACCACCCTTTGATTTTGTACTTTCGGAAAAGAAAGTCTACTATGTGTCAGTCTACTATGTAAGGTGCAACTGTTATACTATTAGTTCTTCGGTCGAAGAAAATCACAACTTTTGAAAAGTGAAAAGTAGTGAAAAGAAACGGTCGCTGATTCTGCTCACGTGGCAGCAAATGTTTTCCTCCCATATGATTCGACATGGGAAGGAGATGATTCGGAAGCAAACGACGTCGCTACCTTCTGCAATGCTGACATTACAAATTAGGCTAGACAGACCTTTCATTCAACTTCGTACCATATTTACTATTTGCTCACTCGTTTACGTATTTGTCTGCTTACTTATTTATTGCCGTAGATCTTGCAAAAATGCAGGTTGTGAACTAGATACCAGGTCAAAAAGAATAGATATATTTTGATATTGTACTGTTCCGGAGTCTCATAAACATAGATATTCTGTTCTAACATCACCAACCTTCGAGAAGGATCGTATGGACCGGTTATAAATAGTTTCGGATATAAATAACCGGATTAATAGTGTAATGTAATCGACCGGATATGAATAGCATAATATAAATAATTTAAGGATTCTACAATTTCAAAGACATTTCGATTTTTTTTCAAAGATTTTTTTTCAAAGATTTCATTTTTCAAAGATTCAATCGATTTCATTTCAAAGACATTTCACATTCGTGGCCTTTTCTTAATCGATTGACCACCATCGAGTAGATCGGCGATCCTTCAGCTTTGGAATTTTTGTGCTCCAAATGTCCTGAGAAACCCAACCCTTTGTTGAGTGTGCATGGGGGCGGCAGATTAACTAAATTGAACAGTACTCACTGATCAATTTCCTAAAGCCTCGCAATCCCCCCTCCTCTAGGGGTATCAAATACGATCCACCCTCTTTTTTTTACCTCTGCAATACCAGTAGCTGTCGCCGAAGGATTCTTTTCGGAATCTTATCAGTGTTTTCGGAATGCTTAAGCGGCCTATACAATGAAGTAAAAGTCACGTTTATACCGCGATGCAGCCTAATTCCAGTAAAATGACCACGGTGAGCAGGAAGCTCTTGGTTACCTTTGGCATGAGATTTGTAATTTTTTTGATTTATAGTGACACTCTGCTCACTATCCTATTCTTGCCTCTCAGCAGAGAAATTATTATGTATACAAAAGCGCCGAAAACTCTTTGGCATACAGCGCGCTCAAAAGTCTCCGACCGATTTTCATTTGTAACTTTTTTTCAATGGACCGATCTAAGCGCTACTGTATATAGTAAGGTCAGTCTAACTACAGGAAATCGTAGTAAGATCAATTATCTATCAATCGACACGCACGTAGCACAGAATAGTCGGCGTAGGGATGCGTCTGGATTCGGGATCTGGCGACGAGCTCATCGAGGTGGTTGTCGGACAGGGAGTCCGGTAGCAGTCGGTGAGCGGAAGCACGGATGGAGGGTCCGGTCGTTGGATCCGTCGGGAGTCCTTCTGCCTTTTTTCTCGTCGAATCTCGCCCGGCCGGCCTCCTGTAATCAGCTGGCGTGATCAGTACGTCAGACGAAAAGCCATCCGTCGCAAAGTACAGCATTGATTGCTTACAAAACTGTAGATCTTACAGTATGTTACTTTCGATCCATTCGATCCATAGCCCTCCTTCATGGCATCTAAAACTCCTCTTAGGCATACGCTTTTGCAGCCTCTCTTAGGCGGTTCTGGAGTGGCAAGTTTTTTTCCCAAGGATATGCGTTCCATTTATTTGCTAACCAATGTTCCCGCCGTGCAGCTGGTAGCCTCCTTCACGCATATGTCGTCACTGTGTAAGTCTGTTTAGCTCAATACACCATAGCCATCAGGGTTTATCATTGAAAACCTGCAAAAACGTCATTCGATAGCCCGTGGATCTTGAATTCTCCTTCGATCCAAACTGATAATTGAGCTTTTGTGGTTTATTTCCCTCCTCCTCTAATGATACTTGAGGAGTTAATAGCAAAGGGACAATAATAGAAAAGATAATAATAATATTAGGTAGGCGCATTAAATGATATGATGATAAATGATAACTCGTTTACTTGTAGTCTCCTAATGAAGGAGTTGTGCATAGCCCCAAACACGTGTAAGTTTTGGGTTATTGAGATTTCGTTTTCAATAATTAAAATTCAAAATTAATTAAATTTTGAAAAATATTGAAAATAATTTCTACATCCTAAGATTCTACGGATTTTTGAAATTCACAGACAGCAGACATCAAAAACTCTTCTCATTAACTTCTTTCAATAGAATCTCTGCCGTTCTTTGACCTGGTCACTTATAACCGCATTATCACCTTCTCACGGCAATTACTATGCGAAAAAATCGGTCTGCCGGGTTGTTTTTCGGCCATAGCCCCCCCCCCCCTCCTCAAACTGTACAGCTCTCAATCGTTGTGGCTTCGTGGATGTGCTTCTGAGTCACTCCATTATCGCCCGTTCGCAATCACATCTTTAAGGACATTTTTTCAACCACTTCCGCAAGCAAAATATCAGCGAATCTCTAGGGGTACCATTCAGCAGTCTAAACAATCCTCGATCACTTGGAATCTGTCCTTTCCATCGTCGAGATCGTCGTAGGAGCTAAGCGCGCGCAGTCGAGCCAATGTGACACGATTAGCGGTAGCTCTTCAATTATCGGTCACTGGTCATCTTTGATAGCTCGGCATGGGATTATTACAGTGCCACTGCGGGTCCACAGACTGTCATCTTCTAATTTCCTTGATGGCATCATTTGTTCAGTCATCATTAGGCTCAATGCCTTGCTTGCTCTGTGTGCTGCTGCTCCAATGGCTTTGAAATGCTATTTCCAAATATATAATTTGTTCAAATTTGTTGCGATGTTCTATCAGTTTTAATCAACATTTCAGCTCACGACCTGAGACCAATAAGTATGATAATAACAGTAAATACTAATCGCCACGTTCGACTCTCTATGATCTCGGCATCGATTTAATAGTCTTTTTTCCCGGTTTGAACTTAACGGAGGTTGTTAACTAATTTTTATTGTTACGTGGGTTCTTCCCAGTGTTTACGTGATGTCCTGGATAGACGTTGAAATTCCAGAAAGGTGTGTCAAAGGCATTTGGTCGGATAATTTATAATTTAACTTCCTTGCTTTAAAGCTCCAACGAAGGTGAACCCGCCGAAACGTTAGCCAATAAAAATTTGCTAATAACTTCGAAGCAGTTCAAACCGGTAGATATTAATAGTAATAATCTAATCTTGCATACTATCCAGTACAAATGAAAAGCTTCGTTGTAGTGAGTAAATCCAAATGGAAACAGTTGACCCAGAAGTTTTCGGAATGAAGTTTAAGAACTTTTTCTTTGTACTTTTGCTGGGTGAGGTCATTGATGAAGGCTGGTGCCCCAGCCCGTGACCAAACCGATTCTCCATAAATCAACACCGTTGCGGTTGAAAACAGCAGTCAACGTTCGAAAACAAGTGCAGAGTACTAGTTCATAAGTAGTTATAAGTGTTTGACTGGGTCCCATTGCTGCTCCCCCCTCCCCCTCTCCACTCTCCCATTTGACAATGCTGTCCGCCTATGCACTATGTATTCCTGCTTCAATTTCAGCTGTTGTTCATATTGTATTTGTTTATTTTAGTGATTTTCGTTGTTTGCCTACCAACTTTGCCGAAGTTTACGGTTGCCATACCGCTACAGTTGTTGTTTTCGATATGCACGGAGCCACTGAAAGTTGGAAAGTTCCAAGTCCCGTGACAAATTTGCCTTTTTTTGAGCCGTGCGAAATCACCATACTGCCTGCGTAATCCTCCCCTTCGCAGAAGCAATGCAACATGGGCTGAACCGGTTTGATTCTCGTAGTTTTGTCTTCATAAGACTTATTGATTCGGATTACAGCTCATAAATTTGCCAAATTCCATATGTCGCCTCATTTCCAGCAGGTAGTGGTTTTCGGATTACGGTACCCATTAAAGGGAATTCCTAAAAAAGAATGCTTACTCCTAGACCTCCAACTGGACAAGCAGACAAGCAAGCGAATAACCTCGGCATACATATAGTGCTAGCGTGGATCCCATTATGTTTTGCTACTCGAAAACAGCTGCGCTGCCCCTCTCCTACTCAGTCACAAGATCAGGTTGCTCTTGCGTCAAGTGAACGTTTCATTCGTTCGAGTAATTTGTGATAGGCCATATCGTATCCGAAAAACCAACGATGCTAGGAAGGTTGAATGCGTGGCGCAATCCGAAAACAGCATTAATCAGTGCTGAGAGAGATCTAACCCTTCCTTTCGATGTGTAGTCCATGAGCTCCATAGATGAAATAAAGGATAAAAGGATGAAAATTTTGGCGTTAATCAATCCCTTCTGTGGGATGCGCCGCGCATTTACCCTCCACTCAGAATCGTGGTAGCAAGCGATGCAATTTGGACTACGCAGTGACTTGCTGGGCCAGGCGATGTACTAGCCAGTTTTTTATCCTTCCGAATGAGTCCACTACCAATTCACCGACTCTGGATGGATGGAAGGCGTGGCTGGCCTGGGCGGGCGTTGATACAGGATTTGATCTCGGCCAGTGAGAGTGGAATTACTCATCACCTGCCACTACACCACCTCCATCCATAAAGGGATTGATCAACGCTAAATGATTCATTCGTATATATCATGCTCAAGCCCAAAGAATGGAAGGCTTGGTCAGTGGCGGGCATTGAAGGGATTTTGATGGCGGTACCATAATAGTGGGAGTGTACGCCACCACGATTCGGGCCCACTACCATGAGAATTCGAGCAGCGCCGCTTGTCACTACACTATCTCAGTACCGTGGTTGAGTGCGGGCAATCCACGTATTCCTTTGATTTTTGACTAAAGCTTCAACTCACCATGCCTTAACTAATATGTATGGTTATAGGACAGCCACTACATATGCGTAAAGACCGGTTCGTAGTTGAATTTTCTTTGAGGCAAATGTCAATGTGTGCCAGTTTTAGGCAAGTGCCATTAATGGTACTTCGTAATAACCGTCATACTTCTTTTTTGAAACTATTTCTCATAGGAAAAACTCTCATGGCGTCCAGCCCTGCCAGTGTTTTCTTTACTAACTCGTTTGCTGAGAAGAGGTATAAGCCAACACCAATGGACTTAACCAGTGTGCCGTCGGGAACTGGCTGCGAGTATTCCAATCGGCTCTTTCATTGAGAACTGATTCTCGATGTTTACTTGGAATCTTTGTTTTTCATTTTATTCACTTCGACTTTGTCTACTGTCTCACTGTATCGCAAGCTGTGTAGTATAATACTGATAAGATTTTTTTGGAGATTTAAAATGCTCGTAGAATTTTATCACTGCTCTGATTGCTATGCTCCCTCTATTGGCTTTCACATAAAGAGTAAAATTAAATTAAATGAACTTTATAATAGTTGTTTCCAAAAGGAAGCTCTAAGTAAAGTTGGATTGCATGATGTATATATTCAAAGTCCCAGTCCACGTTTTACAGAAGGAGCAGCAGCGTTGGAGTAGCGTTTGGAGCGTACCACACCGCCCCTTTGCACATCGAAGGGTGTGGCGGGAACGCTTTCTCTGCTTTCCTTCTGTGACGGTCAATCAAATGGGCTCGTTTTTATTTATTTATTTGTTTGTTTGTTTGTTCGTTTATTTATTTGTCTCTTATATATTAGGTAGAAGTAAGAAAACCGATATCCAATAAATGAACACCAGATCTGTAAAAACGTACTGCTAGCTATATTTCAACAGTTACAATGGCTCTCCAATTCTTCACTAGCCCTTTCCTCCACAAATGTTGAATTATTTATATTTGTTTATCTGTTTATTTATTTACCTTTCATCTATAAGGTACGTGAAAAAACTGATATTCGCTAGGGCGGAGGTCAAATTGCTATAGAACAGGGAAGTGGAAATGTAGAAAAAAGCTGATGGAAAGAAGAAAAATTCTTAACCAACAGAAAAATTCTTAACCAACACTAATCTATAGTATACCTACTGAAAAATAGCGAAAGTGAGATAAAAAATACTGTATTTCTCGAGTAGAATCCTTATACTGGCTGACGACGTGGCGAAGAAAGACCGTCAAACTTGTTATGCTTACCCAATTTTCTGACGCCGGTTTTATGGGAATGGGTCCACAGAATAAACTTGAAGGGCAACAAATTGAACAAATTTACTTTCTTTTATTATTTTTTAAAGTTTTCCCATCGACTACAAACACTTTCCGTCATCATGCCTTCTTCAACTGGAACTCTTCTGTCGACGTTGCTTTTTTTTCGAATCGAACCAGTTTTGCTCACTTTACTCTCACTGGAATATATTGCTGATTTTCTTTAGTGGTAATATCCTATATCATGAGCGCCATAAATCAACTGATGCCATTTCTGAAGTAAAAACGCCTGTTCAGTTTATTTCTGGGTTTTCCATTCGACCAAATGAGCCGGAAAAATATACAAAGGAAATTGCTTACTGGCCGTTATGCTGCTAAGACTCCTCCTTTTTCTTATATATGAAGATTTCCTAGCCTTTAATTTTTTGAATATTTCAAAACCTTACATGTTTAGCGATCCATGGGTAGAATGAATTTTGTCGCTCCTCCCTCCCCCCCCCCCTCCCGCTCCCCCGTCCCTCCCTATAGAGTTATTCATCCTTTTTTTTTTGAGCGGTAAGCGAGCAATATATAATATGAAATCTACTTATAGTGAAAAATATGTCATAGTAGAGAACGTAAAGGTGCCTTCAATAAAGTACCTCCTTATTGTGTCAGCAGGTGTCAGCAGCATACGCGGCACATCATTTTTCTGAGTCTGAGTTGTAAGATATATAGGTGGTTCGAAAGGGTGAATGGCTGCTGTCTGGCCAGCTGTCAACTGAAAGTCGTTGTTCTAGTAGTTCATCCAAGGCCGATCGAATTTCTTCGCATTCCTCGTCCTCGCATTCCATCATTTCTTTCTTTTCCTGAAGTTTCATCTTCCTAAGCATTCATTTATTCGCATTTTTGAATGTTCAAGTACATAATTGGTCTAAAGGGCCAAAAAAATGTTCACCCGAATATGCCCGCTACAAAGTCAAAGTTTTTTAAATTTTTTGGTCACACACTTGGCCTCCTTTGATTCCGCTTTTTTATACAATTAAGTTTTAATTTCGGCGGGAATTAAGCAGTCATTCGTGCGCATGTACTAACATTTTATTTCTTTGTATACTAACTTACTTATTCAAGCACATCTATAAAAGTTCTGTGACCCTAGGGACATGAAAAAAAACTAGGACAAAGCCATTGTTTCTTTTTTTGTTGACCTGTGACTACCTCTTGCATCTCGGACTGCTACTATAAGAAGAGTTTTATGGGGAGGGGGGGGGGGAGATTGCTCATGAAAAGGGGCATAGCTCACTCCCCTGCCAGGCCCCAAGATGATAGTACAGGTTGTAGGTTAGGTGACAAATCGCAGATTAAGTAGAAAAATGGGAAACACTGAAAATCATTTGAAAGATCATTCAACTCTTTACTCTTGCTTCACACATCCATCTGATCGCAAATGTTCTATGAAGGCAAAACTTTATTTTCTCTAGAACTAAAGAACTGTTGGCTTCTTGTCGTAGGTCTACCACATGACTTTTTCTTGCCCTCATAGTTAGTTCACATGCTTACTAATTCTTTGTCGGCTACTCATATTTGTATATCCTTGTTCTCAATTTATTTATTTATTTGATTGTTCTTCTAACTGTTTTCATTCGATACACAAAGAGAAGATCTAAGATGATATGTAATTTTTGTTATTTGAAAATAAAAACTAAGGCATTATCAGCGTACAGCAAATCAGAACACTATAAATCAGAATCTAATGCATGAGGAGGTACATATGTATGTCGCCACTAAGGACCGCTCGGCGATGGTAGTAGTTGATCTCACCTAGATTCTTCCACCTGCCATATAATTCATTTTTAGATTTTGTTCTAATTTTGATTTTTCTGCTTTTTTTGCTTTTCTATGCTTTCTCAAGTTTCCACGGAATCGTGTTTCTCCGTTAAAAATATTCGGATGATTCATGTGTATGTTATTGAAAGTTGTATAATAAATGGAGAGAGAATGAGGATCGAGACAATGGAGAAAGAGATGAAAACTTTCCACGGGAAAATGTCCAATAATGAACGTTAGGTGACAAGCTCGAAAGAGCAGCGCACCAGATTCACCATCTTGAAATGGCGTTGGGCAAAGCTGAGTAAACTACTATTTTTATCTCATTTTTTAATATAAATGAAGTCCCTGTCGTCAAATGAATCTCTTTTTTTGCTTCGTATAGTACATTGCTCGGAGGTGATGTCCAGGAGATTTTTTTCCAATTGTAAAAAAGGGAGAATACACGTGAGAATCGTGTCCGAAATATCCCCTTTCGTTTCTGATTGAATTACGGTGATCAATATATTCCCGACTAAAATGCACTTCCGACTGGGCATCCGCGTTTTTCTTATGGGGTCTTCTATTTCTTTGGGATTCTTGGTACCTGAGTCTTTTCTTAGGCCATTACTACAGGGAAGAGGATGAACCCGAGAAGTTCCTTTCTTAAAGATTACACTGCGATCATTTAAAAAGATGTCTGTTTGAGAAGGAAACCTGTCAAAGTGTGTGCCTCAGCGCTACCACTTTGCAGACGTACTACTCTCTTTGGAACCCGTAATCCCCTACTTTATGTTGATTTTTGGAACGCTGAAACCTTCATATCTTCACGAGCATGCTTAGGTAATATAATAGATGAATGTCACGCATCCCTTAATTAGTCCATTTACAATGGGAATACTGCTATGTATTCACCGTTGACCGTTTTTGAACAAGTGACCCTTACGTTCTCGAATGTTCTAGAAGGCCATAAGGAAGGTAATCGGTAGTAGTTGATGGTAGAATATGATATACTAGGTGAAAAATCCGACTCAACGCGTTTGCCTACACTACCCTAATTAGAACCTTGCGATCCGTATCGGCATAAATTCTATGGCCCGTGGGTGTCCTCTCAGAGGGATCCGTTGTTCGACATGCTCGCGAACAGCATACCTCATGAGGAGAACAATGGATCGGCGTGGATTAACCGTTCATATTAAATGAAGTGAACCTGCAATCGCCTAGGACTTTCTCAAACAGGCCCCTGATTCACTTTGGAAAGGGCTTTCAACTAGCCTCTCCTATTATTCAGCGATTTTAGCATAGTTCGTCGCCGATGAATACTTGCAACTGCATGGAATGTGCCTTGATTTTTGTCAAATTATTTTATTAAAAGTATTCTGACCTCAAGCTTGAGAAAAGCATAGGAGTGAATCTCAGGCCGCACGGCTTCCTTGTTTCAGCCCAATGACATAACCCAGTGAATAATGTGACAATAAGACGCGCGCTGTCAATCTCCTAAGGTCGTACAGCGTGTGACCTCGTGTTTACACGTATAAGGCATCGGTTACCCTTTGGGTGCCTGATTATGTATGCATCCGGTAATGAACCCGAAAGCTAAGGTTACGCGTGTGGGGGCGACAAGGACGTAGATGACATTACCACATACACTACAATAGCTTATAACATGAGATTGTTCAAATGGCTCACACGATTTTTGGGTAAGTGCTTCTCTTATCATAAAAATAATTTTTCTTATAACCATATTTCACTTTACTGGATTAATCGATGACTGGGATTTAATGTATGATCGCACTGTACCCTATTCTATGCTTCGATATTGGTATTTCTAATGTGAATCCTGAGTGTGGTAGGATGATTTAATTGTGGCTAAAATGAGGCACCAAGTAATTGATGCGATTTCACGTACATACTACAAATACAGACAGTGACGAGTTCATGAATCTATAGATTTCTCGATTATTCCTTGAATTTTACTCAAATCAGTTGAGGTTTTATTTGTTTTCAGTAAAGTGCAAAACTTCATTGTTTATGCGTATTCTTGCTGTGTACGAGGGTGGCCCTCGGCAGGGGTATGCATAAAAGTGAGCGAGGAAACCCTGTTGATCGGACATTTTTTTGCCTGTCTGCTCCATTCTTCCTCCTTTGCGTAACTGATTTTGTGGGCTTGATGAAGTTGCCGTGGTACTCCTAGTTATATGTGCAATTTTTATGGTGTAATTTTTAGGTTTGATTTTTTTTAAATTTTTTTATTTTTATTTCAAGAATTCTTATGTTGGAGAAGGGATTATCCAGGTGCAAGGGCATTCCCGCCCATTGTGTCCAATTCCCCATTTTCGCATAAAAAAATGGTGAAGCAGTTGCTAGCTAGAATGTGGATTTTACGAAAACCGAGGGAGGGAAGAGCATAATGGATAACTGCTTCCGTCTCATACCCCCGTAGCAATGAAAAGAACTGATTGACATTTTTATCATTCATTATTTCTGTCACTTATCATTTTATTAGCATTATTTGTCATTTATTTTTGTCATTTTTTTCAATAATTTTGAACTCTCGCCACTTTTAAATGCCAAATTTGTGAAGGAAAGTAATAACTAAATGGGCAGCTAATTGAATTGGATTGGCATCCTGTGGATATAATGACAGTTTTCTTATCTTGAGCAGTTCAGAGCAAATGATTCCTTTTATGTGTGATAATCGTTTGATAAAACTGTTCTGCTTCCATCTGTCCATAAAAGTTTTTCACAAATCATATCAGAGTCCTTTTCTGTCCATTAATGTATGGCGTGTCTGCCAATCAAGGTCTTTATATGCTTTTCGTGCTATTTTTATTATTTATATATAAAATTTCTATCAATATCGTTTGATATTTCAATTTATTACTCTGAGAGCAATCTGGTTGTCTATCAGTATCGACTATCTCTTATATGTAAGGGCAAAGGTTCCAGTATGGGACAAATGTCCCAATGAGTACGGTTATGAGGGCATCCAGCTGTTTCCAATATCTGATCATTCTGAAAGCTCAAAAGAGGAAGGTAGGTACCAACAGTTCGGTTCTAAAAATGCTGTCTGTTGCAGAATATTACACGCGGTAAACCCGAAAATTTTCGAATGCTAGTCGAATGCACGGCGCTTACCAATTGAATGCGTAACATTTCCTCTATTCCCTCCCGGGTGACGTTTGGGACACACGGTCAACGGGGCCGCCAGGTCAAGCGGTGACCATGCCCGTCATTTGGCGCGTTTTTAACATTTGACTTTACCAAATTATACTTTCTCGGAAGTAAAAAGCTTTAATTCGATTTCTTCTCAGTTTGGAAATTCACCTTTTTTCAAGTATTATGTCGTGATACCTACTCACGAATACGGCGTAATAGATTTGTACGGGATAGGATTTACATGAAGAAATCCTCTGAATAACCCATGTGACAGGGCGAAAGGTCACCGGCTGTCACAGGATCGCAGGCCGAGGTCAAAATCCATGTGCCCAACCTACACCCATTTCCTCCCCCACCCTCCAATTCGAATAAACAGCGGTGGCTGTGGAGGAACATGGAGATGTTCATGCACATCGCATGGTTCTTCCACACCACCTGCCGTAGTATTACAATGACGACTGCGGCTGCCACCTTTGGTTCACAAATTGGTGCAGCTTTCATCTATCTTCGTTCTCTGTTCTCAGTGTACAAGGGTGGCGAGACAACGGGGCTGTGCTTTTGCATTCGTCCCGACGAACAGAACACGGCGTTCTCTCGTTCTCTTGTCGGTGTTGTCAGTTTTTTTCGGCCCTGTGTACTCGACGACGCTGGTTCGTCGATTGGCCATCAAAAAGCGATTCCGCTACACTGCCTTCAGCCGTAGTAGTGTCAGCGGTCACAAGCGTTTCTTTCGCCCCCGCGACTCACCTTCATTGAAGTCTTTGTTATCAGGTCAATATAGTATACTATTTGTTATTCAGCTCAGACTGTGATTAATGAGGTCCTGTAGAACACTTAGGATTTATGGTGCAAAGGATTGTTTGGGTTGAGCCACGCATTCGACTGCCACTACAACAGTAGGTATATTGACTTTTAGAGAGCATACAAAGAGAAGTTCCTCCCTGCCACCTCTAGACCACCTGAGTTGATTTTGGAGGAGTAGAAGGCTCTTTTGACTGAGAAAAAAACGGATTCCTTAAATGTTCCGCAGCTCTTTTTGCTCGCTTCAGTGTCCGGCCGGGGGTAGAATGTCTGTAGACAAAAGGGAAAAGTGTGACATGAAGGGGCTAGGATGCACTTTCTTATAATTCAAAGGCACTCGCATCACACACCGCTCCCAGGTGTCAAGGAAGTTAGCCGCTTTGGCACGGCCTCCTCCCCCTACAGACACCAAATAGGACCCCCCTTTATTGACCTCTACAATACCAGTAAATGTTGGCGGATTTTGTAGTTGCGCATATTTTTACCCGAAGTGAAAAGATATTCATTTCATATTTCCTCGCACGGAATCCCTGCAAGACGTACTTTGCTTCTTCTGCCTGACGAAAGTTGAGACTTCAGTGCTTCGCTGATCTCTACATAGACAACTCACTATCGAGGAATCCTCAATTTCCGGTGTATTACTGTAGTTTCTTTTGCATTTTTGCTTTCCTTAGCCAACCGTGGCGGTGATTCAAATCGATATACTTATACATATGAATCGAAATCAATGGGTCATTAACTGCTATGCGTAACTACGGCTCTTCAGAAGATTCATATCCGTTCCAGTGCAACGGTAGGGTCTAGTGGGAATCGGCTTTCCATCTGTCCATCTCAAGGATGGCGATCCTATGAAGTTAGTTTTACCCCATGTTAGACTCCATCCGTTGAGCAAAGATTCCTGCATTGCACACAGGCTGGGCCCGAGTGGCTCTATTCACTGTAATGGTTATCTTTTCCTGCCCCTAGGGCACTAGACAGGAGACCAGCTTGGCCTTCTCACCCATTGAGGTACCCATTTTTGGCCACACCCATTTGATGAACGAACTGATATAGAAGACTTCCTCTGTCATCCGACATACACACCTTTATGTACTTTTTTCAAATAAATTTTAGAACTGATTATAAGCTGAGTTAAGATGAAAGGGGTCAGTAGTGTAATGGATTAACACATATGTTCGGAAAGCATGGAGTACGGGTTCTAGTCCCGTCCAAGACCAAAGCTTTTGTCCATAACTCAGCAAACTAATAATAGTCTTCGCATTGCGGGCTGCGGCCAAAATCAGCAGCCATCAAAAATTAAAAACCAATAAATTTTATAATTATGAATAGTTTTTGAGTAGCATAGTATAATATGGACTATATGTAGAGTTCCTGCTTGACCACTTGATTTTTTAACACCGTCGGCTCCTCCTTTATGTTCTTACCTTATCTTAAAGTCATTCTCCTTATGCTTACTGCAGGGTAAGAGCTGTGAAGCCGGTCTATATAGATAAGCACTGTTTTGCAGATCATCTTCGATTCAGTTTACCTATCTTCAGTGCCCCGAAAATATCACAATATTTGCGAATAAAGCTGTTGACAAGGGTCAGTTTCGCGTAAAAAAACGTCGACCCTGTGCAAGCTGCATTTGAAGGGGCACGCGGTAGAGTCGTCGACAGCTGAAAAAAGATGCTTTTGTTCGTCTCCTCCAGCTATTTTTGCCGTGCATCTGCAGAATTCTCCTATTTCTCCATGGAAATTTCTATGATATCTGAAATCTTCCATAAAATATAAAGTATTTCGATAGTAAGAGCCACCACCGTTTTTTGATCCTGTAAAGTTTGTCCTTATTTGATGAGGTGACCCATTTCCATCTTCAATGATGCACTCTTGAAAGGGTAGTTTTTACCTGAATATTGATCACTTGGATTTTTCAGGTTATCGAATCCGACCGGACGATCCGTACAACGAGGAAGAAAACCGTCATGTGCCTCATGTGCCTGATTACGAGAATATCCAAGAAATGAACGAGTATTCGGACACCATGTCTAGGTTGGTCCTGCCCCGAAGTATGTCTATACGGCATTCATACTGTATCATCACCTTAAAAGACAAACGAATTACAACTCTTTAATTGTGCTTCATTGAACAAAGAGTTCCTTATTTTTTTCAATTTTTTGTGTCCCACTCACATTATAGGTTAGCAAATTCATTTTTCAACGTAAATTGAAGTGAGAAAGACTCAGAAAGAGCTCAGGATGGTTCTTGATTCCCTATGAAAATTTACGAACTTCATGTGAATTATTACAGTGGTGCATAATTACCGATCATTCAGGCTGGATGTTACCTGTAATAAAAGCTTACTCTTTTGCTTTCTTCTTAGTTTGGGAATGATCTTATTTTGGGCTCTACTATTGGCCGTAAAACTTACGAATTATGAAACAAATAAATTATAAATTAAAAATGTTTTAAAAACGATTGAAATGCAACAACCGCGTCAATAATGTGCTTCTCAATGGATGTTCAAGGATGCTTGTATTCCTATTATTATTGGTGGAAGTAGTATGCATGGCTTATTCCAAACAGTTTGATCCTTTTTATATTTTTGTTCTTTTTCCAGTGGCATGTGTCACGGGACATGGAAAGTGATAAGATCCGAATGTCACTGACCAGCTGTGTTTTTCCGATAAACGCTACTTGTGCAGCAGCACAGTCGACATAAATTGTAGACGCACTTTGCGCTGAAAGTGTAATTGCTTATAAGAACCAGATTTATGCTAGTTTTCGGGGATCCAATGACTGCCGTTCAGCACATTGTCTGATTTGTACTCTCGTGTAGGTTTGTCCCATAACATTCTTCTATGTATGTAGTCCCGGTGGGCTTCATTTGTATGGATATATTAGAGCATGTTCCCATTTCAGGAAAATTCCGACATTTTATTGAGGGCTGTTGGCTGAGAACTGGAAAAAGGAAAAGGCGCAATGCTGCACTTCAGAGATCCCAACCAGGCTCATGACTCCGCCGGGGAATCCTATTCGGGGGTAGTATTTTGGATTGGAAAGTGAAAGGTAGTGTTTGGGGTTGAGGGGAGAAGTGTTCTTCGAATTTTTTCATGACACTCACGCATCCTTGAGGACAACCCCCTTGACCCTTAAGGAAATTTAGAATTTTTGGTCGGTTGGTCGATCTCTAAAAAGATCATCAATCGATAATCACACTTTATGCTTTGTATTACTTGGTAGTAGTGGCATGATTGTTTATGGATCGACGATCCTTCTGTGAGAAGACCCGCTCGAGTATAAACACAAAAACCCTAAGGTGACAGTTTTGCAGGAATCGGCATGAATGCACGGCACATTCTTTTCATCGCCTCCTACCTGGAAGAGATCCTTCGAATTTTGGTCAATAGTCTCTGAAGGATCAATAGTCCCAAACAAGATTTTTTTTAAATTTCCAAATCTTAAAATTTAAAATTATATAGTGATCCCACAAGAACGTATAATTAAAATGACCTACTACATTAGGCTGGGTCTCAAATGATTTTACAGCATTGGCAAAACGTAAATAAACCCTGACTTTTGAAAGGGTGCAATTTATAGAAAAGTAAAAAAAAGGAAGAAAAGATTTTACAGTAATTATGCGGAGGTCAAAATTTTTCTAGTCATACTTCCTTCAGCTTCCTGTTGTATTCTGTTGGATTTCGGAGGAAGTATCAATCTGATTTCGCGTTCACTACAATTTAGTGCTTTTCTGAATTCGAAATGTTTTCCTGATAACATCACATCAGATTTTTGAACGTGACTGTCCGACGTTGTTCTATTTGTTTTGGCGTGCATGCTCATAACAAATTATTAGCGCATGATTCCTAGCTTTTGCCTGGTACGATCACTTCCGATAAAATTCATTTTCACCTCTGATTCTAAGGTTTAATGCTCAGAAAATTGACTTTTTTGTCTCTCAGCTCCTCTAGCGTACCTAAGGTCTCCATGAATAAGATGTGCATCACTAGATGACTTCCCGAATTCAATTCTTTAGGGCTTCTTCTGTTATGCCAAAGAGGATGTTATGTGGAATATTTATAATTGGCCTGACGTTTCGACCAGACTTTTTGATTTTATATCCTAGATCACCGTCAAATCCGCTGGGGGATGAGGCGTTTGGCGGTATAGTGGACAAAATCCTAGTCTTCAGCCACGTTTAGGCCTTTGAGGAAGACGATCTGGTGGAAACGTCAGGCAAATATTAAATATTCCACCTAACAACCTCGTTGGCATAACAGAAGAAGCCTTGAAGTAATATCCATGCCGAAGTTCTACGAAAGGAAAAGTTGAAATTTGCTCAATTCTTCAGGTTTTCTGAAGTGCAGGCCTACTTATACGTTTTTAGTTCCTAATTAGTCGTAAACAAAAAAAAACGGATGCCTGCAGGAGTTCACTCTATTAAGAGTTCATCACTTGTTCGCTTTGCAATTTTTACATTTTTTAAAAGTTACTTGTACGTTTCAACCGAGATCTTTATGCTTTCCCCGTATCTATCACATGAATGGGACAAAACGAGATCGGTCATGCGCCCGTAAAATCAATACCTATAACAAAACATACTTCTAGTATAACAGCGTGAAATGTGCAAGCAGCCTTGGGTAAACTTTCGGGTTACAATTTCACATCGGCTTACTTTCAGCTGCACATCGGAGATGAGTGTGGCGTTGAGTACCGAGTCAACATTAACTCTCACTGAGAAGGAGACGACACCGACACCCGTGAATGGCACATTGACCCGTACACCGGTACTGAGAAGGAGACGATGTACTACACAAGGGAATCTCAGAAGAAATTACAGGTAAGCCTAGATGCGTCGAACCCTTTTCCCATGATGAATGGTCCTGTTTTATTGCAAAGTGTTCTCCCATCAATGCGAAAAGCATGGAATTCCCAGACATTAAACTGTATTTGGTGGATGTTTCCACCGATTTTACTATAATTCGATGTCTCTAGAAATAAGTGCTGATATGTAATCAATTAACAAATTTGTTATCAAAGTTTCGGGTTATGTATTTTTCTGATCATTACGGCCTTGGTTTTGTGATTCCGTCTGCTACCTAAAGAAGTACCGTAATCTTTTGATCACTGGTCGGAGGACTTTATTGCCAGACCATGATCCATTGCCTGCAGAATAGGGAAATTTTTCGATGAAACATTACAGAATTTTTTTAATCGGAGAAAATGACAGGCCTGACTGTGCGCAAATGACAAATTCGGCTAGTCCCACATGGTGTTGTAGCGTTATTTTCTGCTGCGAAAACATTTGTAGGTGCATTTTTGCTATTGGGGTAACACTTTAAGTAGGTTCTACTCGTAGGTTGGGACACACGGATTTTGACCCCGATCTGCGACCCTTTGACAGTTTTTTGCTTGTCCTGTGACATAGGTTATTCAGACAATTTGATCATGTAATTCTATCCTCCTTAGAAGTCTATTCCGCTGTATCCATGACCGGGTAAAGCTACGGGGGCATAATATCTGAAAAAGGTCAATTTTCGATTGAGAAAAAATTTAAATAACCCTTTTCATAGCTACGAGGGGATTTAGTTTGTTGACATGAAATGTCACACCCACTCTCATTACCGTATTTGTGCAATGGTCTATTCGCTTTTGAAATTATCTCTAATCAAAAATGCTACAGAGAACACGTTAAGGGGACGGGCATGGTCACCGCGTGGCCTGGCAAACCTACTGACCGTGTGTCCCAGCCGTCACCCCACTAGTGGGTACTCTTTATGTCAGCATCGCAACGCCCTTGAGAGTAGTCACGCCTCCTTGTCCTGACCCCGCCTCATCGTTATAGCTCCGTCTGCATAGCTGTGCATTCCCTGCGTCCTGAAGCTGAATATAGGGGCTATTTTGCAAAATCGCTGCGAAGAGGAGGCACGAACCCCAATTTTGTGCTTATAAAAGTTTCTCGAGCTTTTTTGTGCTCATATGTTTATGTTCCCGAAAATCAGCCATTGGGATGAGAGACCGATTTGAAACGCCATGTGGGTTACCTCGCTTTATTCCACTGTTGAATGACTACTCAGCACTCGCTAATCAAATCAAAAAGTTCAGCGGAAACATTTGCAAACTCAGATATGATGGAAATTGCTTTTAAAGTCGATCATCATGTTCTTTACTATCGCCCGCCCAGACGACGCCATTGAGGCCATTAGTCAGTTGGTGGCTCCATAATAAAGCTCCTTCATTTTAAATCATTCTGAAGAGGCAGTTCGTCCTTCAATTTATTGCGTAGTGGGCCATCAAAATTTTACTTGATGCTGTGTATTTGTCATTTTAACGAACTGCCATTCATTAACGAGAACTTTCACGAACGTCACACAAATTTGAAGAACAACTGTCCATAGAAAAACTTGAAGGGGTGTGCTAAAGCGGTTGTAAAAGCAGTTGTGCCTTCATCGAGTAGCAGCAGCTTTTCCCATTTGGGAAAAGATGCCATCAAACGTTTCGCATCGGTCCCGAATAGGCATGAGCCGTCCCCGGCGTCCATTCAGGTGAGCTCTGGAGGATGTTTTAAGGGTTTCTGACAAACCGCTAAACATTGTGCAAGCAAATCTCCTTTAAATCTTCTTTGACCAAGCGCCTAATCCTTCAATTGCTCCAAGAAACCAGCTCGTACGGGCGCTTAAATGCGCCATGAAAAGGCACCGCTTGTTTCCTTTCATGTCTGCTCTAGCTGAAGGACATACACGGGTTTTAAGAGCCTAATGAGGAGTGTTTCAGAATAATGCCACCCGACGAATCAATAATGATTCTAAAACAGCAAAGTGGACTTATCGACACACAACAACCGTCACCAAGAAGTAGAATATTACGTCGAAAGAGTAGTCGACGAGAGAAAGACATCATCAGGTTAGTCCTTATCGAATTGGCGGTAATATCTTAGTGATTGAATAAATTGACCGATAAATTAATATAAAAATTAAAAGTTGATGGTGAAGTTTCAAGTCAAGGAATTTTATGTGGAGCTAAGATCTAGAAGTATTGCTCTCATAAGGT
This sequence comes from Trichostrongylus colubriformis, assembly GCA_963978905.1. Taxonomy (NCBI): domain Eukaryota; kingdom Metazoa; phylum Nematoda; class Chromadorea; order Rhabditida; family Trichostrongylidae; genus Trichostrongylus; species Trichostrongylus colubriformis. The sequence goes on along the minus strand of OZ022258.1, from coordinate 8,636,824 downwards.
GCATGAGGTCTGATCCATGTTACGGTAGGATCACGGTCTTACACCAAATGAGTTACTAGAGTAAGAAAAGATATCCACCGTATAAAATATGTACCAGAATATGTACCAGGTCGGTACCGCTAACTCCATAGGTGCTATAACTAGACAATCACACGAACAAACAAACAAACAAATAAAACAAAGATCTGATTTCTATAAGGGATGGATTCCTGTAAAAAGATGTGATTGTGTGTTATGGAGGCAGCCTCGTGGGATATACACATGATTCGTATGATTAAAAGGAGGAACAAATCATATTCTCCTTCCTCACTCTAAAAAAAGAGAAGATAGAGATTTCGCACTTATTGCTGATGGTTGTTCAAGACACAACAAAATTCGATTGATCGTCATTTCCACCTTCTTGCGTTGTTGGGGCTTATTTTTACTGAATCTCCCCTTCCAATGACCTTTTAATGTAAGCATGACCATGACGGAAGCTGTTTTTATGAAACAAAGTTCAACTAATTTCCGAGTTTGTTTTGAAATCCATTGAAAGCGAATAAACCACCGGGAAAATTTGCCCTTAAACACCACCAACCACCATTAGCTGTGGCTGTGGTAACGTGCTGCATTTGCTTAATGTTCACGTATTTTAATCACATTCACATTGCTATTGAATTACTCGCCGTTGATATTCAAATCACAATATCTGCTCACTTTTAACATCGTTCTTTCGGTATGTCGTTTGAATTTTAAATGCGGAAAGGCAAACGACTATCACTATTTAATTCAAATGCTGTTTAGAGCTAGTGATTTTCAATTTTTATGCTGTTGTTGATCAATTTTCCTTGGTTTTCGGCATATCGAAGGTCTTTGGGATGGGATTTACAATCTACCATTTTTGGAGGTCACGATATTGCGCGCACCATATTTTCTCGTCATATGTAATGTACGAGTGCAAAATAGCCTCGATCTTTGCTAGCTTATAGCGCCTATTTTGCACTCTCTGTGTGACGCGCGCATTATTGTGCGCCATCGAAGCTGGAATATTAGTAAGGAACTTTGGTTTAAGGAGACCCCGCGGTTACCGACACTGAATCAAAATCAAACTCCTTTTCCACTAATCTCAAAAAGGATTAATCTAACTAAACATGTTGAGAAAAAAGCTAAAATTCAGACCAAGCCTAGGAAACTTCATTACCCTATAAGAAAATGCCGAAAAATCTGAACACTGGTCAGAATAGACTGGATATATTAGGTGTGTGCAGAATAAATGGCCAAAACATAACTGGCCATAACTTCGCTCAAGCACAACTTTATTTGTTGAAATAAAAACCATTCGAATCTACAGAATTTTGCCAACGATCTTGTAAAGAAAATATGCCATCACGATCAAATTCTGGATTGCGAAAATTGATAAAGTCAGGAATGGCATTTTTGCCGTGCATAGTTTTTCTGCCGCAGGTTTGCATCGAGAACCAGGAAAATGTGGTAATCCGTCAGGGATAGGTCTGGGGAATAAGGGGGGTGAGGGAGAGTCTCAATGCCTAACTGCATTAGTTTTTGCCGGGAGCGCAAAACAACGCAAAACCACACAGTTCGCAAGTCACCCGCCAGAAACTGATCGAGACTCTCCCTCACCTCCCTTATTCCCCAGACCTATCCCTGACGGATTACCACTTTTTCCGGGCTCTCGATGCAAACCTGCGTCAGAGAAAATTCGCTGGTACTATGCAGATTGAAAATGCCATCGTTGACTTTAGTAATGTTCGCAATCCAGAATTTTATCATGTTTGCACATTTTCTTTACCAGATTGTTGGCAAGGTTGTGTGGATTCAAATGGTTTTTATTTCGACAAATAGAGTTGTGTCTGAGCGAAGTTTATGGTGTTTTGAAGAAAGTGGTCCGTTTTGGCAATTTATTCTGCACAGACCTAACACTTTGGAAATCTCCTTTCTTCTAACTTCGAGAAAGGTACTCCAAACACTCAAAATATGGTGGCACACTTTTCCTTCTGTTACAAACAAAGTTCGAAGTAGATCTTTGTTTATCACTCCTAATCAGTTCTAATCATCCATCGTTGGATTTTTCCTATCATTCCCCATGATGTATTAAAAACTCAGAATTTCGTGACTTTATTCCCCAATTTGTTAATCAAATCTTTACCGGTATGTGAGTTGTAAATTTCCGGTCAAACGCACAAACCCTCACCAACAGACATCAGCCGCCTATATAAAGGGGGTTTTAAAAGTAGGTTTATCCTGTAGGGTAGGTTTATCACTTTATCCCTCTTCCTAGAAATATCTTGAGATAACCCTTTTTTCTAGAAGTCCGTTATGAGCCGTCCATGATCAATAAAACAATCATTTTTTTAACCTACTCAGCTAGTCCGAAATCAAGTCAACCAAGGGGACGAAAGGATCGGTAGGTCTTAACGGACCTCTGAGGTTTCTTCGTCGAATCATGGGAGTGGGAACTTTGCCCTTTGACCCTACACCACCTTCGTTTGGAAAATGAAAGAGGGTGGTACCCATGCCACTTCAATTCGGTTGTTTTACCTGGCACATTGGAACGCACGACTTCCTGTTTTTTTTTTATTCAAAACGATAATGACGTAGCATGGAAAAATTAAAAAGTAAAACAAAATCTGTTTCTTGATATCTCAAAGGCGCCCAAAGTATAGGCACTGCGGTGTTTTGCAATACATATCCTGAAAGGGATGTACTTCGGTGTACGAATCTTTCCGAACGGTCGATTCAAGTACACAAAATCGCGGCTGTCGAAAGGATTGGTCGATTTTTGCTTGATTAGCTGCTTTCCGTTTCGCCCGTAGCAGCAGCCTTACCGACCCTATTCACTCAGTAGTGGAACGTTCCCTCCTGAAATTACTATTCATGCATCATTTGTTTGTGTTTTTAGTTGCAATAAAAATAGAAAAGCTGAAAAACTGTGAACTTTTTCAAAATGCCTTCACAAAATGGACAATTTCCTCCAACAAATACTCAAAACAAATTTTATGAAACGATTAACACGTACTCTCGTTAGACGGAAATTACCTGAATTATTTAAAATTACCCAAATTACCTAAAATTGAAGCGGTATTTCACAAAGTTTTGGTTTCTATGAGTGAGATAGGATTCAGCATAGAAAAAAATTGAAACGATCGTTTACGGTTGTGATTTTAATTTCATTTCCACTTTTTATTTGCTTATATATTCTATTTATTATTTACTATATTATTTACCGAATGCAACGCCCTTGTTTTTTGATTTTCACCCAATTTCTCTAATATTTGTGATTTAGCCCATTACCGATGGTAATTACACCACCAGTGCTGCTCAACCGTACGCAGTCCTGCTCGTTATGTTGTCGTGAGCGAAGGTTAGTTGAATGACGTGCACTCGATTTACCTTTTTTTCACGAAAAGAATTCATCCCAAAATAATCCTCTTTACACTCCTTAATGCACTCCTCAATTATTTATAGTGTAAGTGCATCTGCTTCTGCACGAGTCTTTTCCACGAAAGACTCCTCCACACCGTCGTTTTTAGTTTTTTTCTTCAGCGGCGTTTTTTTTCGTCAGCCTGTCGACCTTTTCTCGGGTTCTTTTGTGTGATTGATGTTTTCTCAGGAATACTTGGTGAGATGCTATTGCTTTCACGAAATGTCATTCACGTCGCGCTGAAAAGCGCTTGTCGCCAGAAACGTGGATTTGGCCGTTTCTAATGGAGTGTTTTATGAGGCCGCAATGTGGATTCCGAGAAGCGAATGGCCACTGAATAGGTTTCTGAGAAATTCAGAGAGAATTTGGGTTTTTGATTGAAACCCTGGCTTAGTAATCCCAGCTCTAATTCAGGATTTTCACATGGAGTCTAATCACTCAGGATTCCCTCGTAAATGGAATTTAGAAAATTTCCTTCTTCAGTAGGCTTCTGTATCTCCCGCATGAAACAGCACAATAAAATAAACCCTATCTGTATCCGTCTATGGGTCTTTTCCTATGACTATGGGTCTTTTCGTCTATGGGTCTTTTCCTATGTTTCCTCCTTTGATGATCAGTAAAAAAGAATTTCCTTGCACTTTCCTCATTTTCTATTTTCCAGTTTCCATTCCTATACGTCCTAATCTTACATCCTCCTTCTTAAGACGCTCTGTTCAACCACTCATGGGTTTGAGGCCCTCAGTTGCAATGAATATAGGAAAGAATAGGTGAAATGAGTTCTTTTTTATGAGGCATCTCTCCATTCAACGCTTATTATAGTTCCTGGTGACCTGAACGATTGTATTTCTAATTAGACACTTATTTATTTTATCTTACTTTATTTTGTTTTATTTTTCTCCATCTTCCCTCTGCATAGTTTCATGATTCGCAGGCATGCCAATTCCCTGTTCGCTCAGAATAACCACACTTGGTTGGGGCATGCGAGATTGAATGTATACCATGAAAATTCATTGGCTTCCCTTTCCAAAAATATTCTAAGAAACTGAAAATGAATTCAACTTCTCCAGACCAGTTATGCGCGATTGGCCAAAAATAGCGGGTGCAAAATTTTTCGCGCCAAGTCATTCCATGTGGTTGTAATCCCTGACGATGTGGGTCTTGACGAAGCGTATCGCGAAATCCACACACATACGCCTCACCACTTTTCATCTCTAACATTATAAATGAGTCATTATTGTAGTTGATTTTTTAATGTAATTTTAAACCATTTTCTACATACCCATGATGCTTTATTAACGTTTGAATCTATTTTTCTAAATATCAAACGATTTTTTTGGAGTATTTCTGGTGGAGAATTTTTTATCGAAATGAAGACCGAATTCTTGGAGACGGAATTCTTTCAGAATTCAATAGAGTATTTTTTCAATCAGAACAGGAATTTGTTAGAAAAAGCTGAAGTTTAAGGTGATAACACTAAAAGTTGAGAATTCCAGATAGTTTTATGACTGGGAAGAGTTTCGAATTGGTTTGATCCATGGGGTTTCAGCAGACATTCCTAAGCCACTTATCCATTGATTCCCTGAAAAAAAAATTGAAGTTTACGGGATGTGTATTCGAACCATCTCATAATTGAATAAGACGACTCATCACAGCGTATTGCACGGCTCTCAAAACATTTGTGCCAAATGGGGACCATGTTGAAAAGGAATTGGTTCTGACAGTTTAATGAATTCAGCTAACTGCATTGCACTTGAGAGTTTTTCATGAACGCCACCTATACCACTTTTACGTATAAATGTAATAGTAACGATCCATTTTCTTTTTATGTATTCTCATAAAGATGGCTGTGATGCATGGAATCGCAGCAATTAAAGAAAAAGCACAGTACCTGATGTAACGGTATTTGCTTCTATGTATTTCCATTTATGTAGAAGTACGTAGAGTCGTCGGTTTTTTATTGATTTCCAAGAAAAGTCGCATTCTCTGAGAGAATGATTAGCCATAGAACTTTCTGATAGAAAAGGCTGCAGACCGACTTTCCGACTGATGAGGCAAATTGGCTCAATTAAATGCACTTCCCATTGAGCTTCCACTCAGAAGTTCCTCTCTCTTTGTCCTGTAAGGCCCTAGAACTCGCTGATAGAAGCCGCCTTATGGACCAGTATCTTCGAATTTCCCTAATACTATTCGGTGATTGAAGGCAGAGCTGGTGTAGTGGCAGGTGGGCGCGCTCTTACTCTTATGACATCAATGCCCACCTGGGCCGTCCAAGTCTTGCATTCCTCCGGGGTAGGTATGCTGGAACCAGACTGTCCGAAAGGATCAAAGCACTGATTTGTACATCGGATGGCCACCGCAAGCCATTGTATAGACCAAATCGCATTCACCTGCCACCACCATTCTGAATCGAAATAGAATGCACGGTGCATCCCAACAAGATACTCTTTAACGCCACCAACTTTATCTTTTTTTTATTTAGTGATTGCTCTACAACTCACACGTCCTGGATATACATACCAGATCAGCAAACCCATTTGACAAAGCTCTGAAAAAAATCACGGCAGATAAAGATGACTACTAATATCTACTAGTCCATACGAGTTGAGTCGTTGACATCGCTTTATACGAATTATAATATGGGTATTTTACTAGGCTCACTGACTATAAAATACTTGATGAAAAACTGGTGCGGGAAACTGGGAGACAAACCATCATCTAGTGGGTCCGTACAGATCTTGTTTCTTAAAAATCTTCAATTTTCACTTCCACGCAGCACCGTTATGGGCAGCATTTCGTTCCTGTGGATTATGTGTAAACTCACGCTCCCAACTGGGATCAATCAAAATCAATATATCTCACTCCTTGTAACTTCTCCAGAGGTACATGTGGAGCCGGGAGCGTGAGTGAAGCACCCAGAGATGTTCTGCGAGCAACCATCAAGCTCGTTTCTAATGACAGTGAGATGGGCCCTGCCCCAGATCGCTCCGCCCAACCCTTTAGCTTAATCTCTCTTCGCTTTAAATTTTCCTCGCTATGGTCACCGCATTATTGTTTACATTGACAACACTGCGTGCATAAAATGATGGGACGATCCGTGCCCATCTTCTTTTCTCTCTCTCTTTTATGGTCAAATGTACTTCTCTATGACCGCGTGTGTCCTTGAGTCACCTCGGTCTCGTTTACCTCTTGAATTTTCTCGAACGTACAGTGTGCAATACACGGCGATGGTTTGCAATCGTGTCATTGCGTCGATCTCAATCGTATATTACATCTGCTACGATGATGAGCGGAACGATGAAATTCGTACGACCGCCATCACCATCTGCGCATGTTAATTTTATGTCAAACTTCAACCGTTGCGTTTCTTAAGGCTATTCCTTTTTTATTCCTCAATCGAATTAGTTTTTCAGACTTTCTTTCTACTAGTAGTCTTTTCAATTTGTGATCAGAAGGCTGTACGATTGTCAAAAGCTAGGGGGAAAAAGTTGAAGATTTTGAATTGGGCTGCTGGAAGATCCATTAGGTTTTTTTTTAATTGGACATTGTGCGTTTTCTCATTGTTGTGCTACCTAGTTTCCTCAACGACACACCTTGTGATAGTAACCTTTATGGAGCGCTTGATCTTTGAGTAACTGCCCACATTGCACATTCTTAGCGCCTCCATGATGGGCCGTCACGGCGCTACATCCGTGCGAACCCAAGCTAGCAACGTTTCCTTGACTCAGCTGACCAGCAAGCAAGTCAAGCGGGCATGGTTAGCGCGGGTCTGGGCGGATGTAACACTCTGGCAGCGCATCGTGATGGGGCCATAGAAGCGTAATTTTCATTGCCTGGGATCTGCTGCCTCAAGAAGGCAAGGCATACCTCGACTTGCGAAGTACACCTGTGAAACTGTCTATTACTACATTTCATCTTTTTTCCGTTGGCTATCTTGCTATAATGTACGAAATCCTTTTTAAGACGGAGGTCAAAAGTAACACCTGAAGCAGTATTGCTGTGCACAAGGTGTATTACCGTACTTGATTTCCTTGTCCTGCATATACATACATATATCTTGTCGTCGAGAGCGCAGGTGGATGAATGACGATTGCTCCGACTTGGGGTTAAGACAGTGTAGATCAGGACACTCGGAGTAGGTCACCTTACCGAGGCTCACAGCCGCTTCGTTTCTTTGTGCGCGACCATATCGCGATGGAAGACAGAGACACTCGCAATACTGGCGGTGATCTGATCCTTGAGTGTTCTGATCTGTCTCACGTAGAAGCCACCTAAGCCTGATACAAGGCCCTCCTGGCTTTCGTCCACATTCCCAGCGTTCCTAACCGACCCATAGTAAGCCGACATCGTGCCGACGAAAGGATACGCTTCTTTCTTCTAGAGGGTATCCGAGGTCTATCTCGTTGAGGCAAATCGATGCGAAGATGGATGAATGACAATTGTTCCGACTCGTGGTCAAGACTATGCAGATCAGGACACTCGGAGTAGGATACCTCATCAGGGATCCCATACTCTGTCTCTTCTCTTCGTCAGCATTCTGCAAAGGTACACCGATCACATACCAATAGGTTTCCGTGACGGCTACGCTTTTCGCCGCGGTAATCTTGTACCAATCATAGCTCCACGTATATCCTGTTCGACGTTTCCTGTCGGATGTCGGTTGAACGCTTCAGAATGATGAACAGATGACCAACCGTGCCGGTTTGTGTGTCCATCACGAATGAGATGATGGCACAGTCTGGGCTGATTTCATGTAACAATGCACTTGAATGCGTCGTAATGGCAGCAGGATTTCTGTGCAGCTGAATTGTTACGAATGTATGTACCGTGGCCGCCGTAGGACGTCTGCTTAATCATTTCGTCGTGTGCTCCATGTCGATGCGGATGCAGTCTATGATCGGTCGATGGCTGTGGTGTTTCACATTGGCCCTTCCGGCAATCACTTCAAAGCAAGAAGACGTCGTCAAAAATCGAAAAAGGATTTTCAAACGGTACGCTTCTCTCTTGCAACTACTCTTCATCTGTGCAATACGAAGACCGTACCACACTCGGAAAACACGATTCGGATTTGTGTGTCCTATTTTGAGGACAAGCAGTTTTCAAGTGCATGTTTTTGCTTTTCCATGCAAACATCCCCGATAGCTCTCGATCTCTACGGATACAATAATTGACTGGAGCAATTGCACTGGCATTCGTAATGCTTCGAAACCGCCCCCATCACCACTTTACAGGTTGGAGTGGCATATTTGAGTTTTTTCAGAATTTTTATCTTCAAATCAGCTCTGTTACAGCTTTAGCAAGCAACTTTAAGATAATCAATAATTGATTGGTACCATGAATGGGCCAAATTGCATTATTATTGATGGGAATCACTGCTGTTTTCATTGTGCATATTTTTAAAGTTTAAAAATCAAACAACTTTAAACCCCAGTACAGGCCATGCGTCTGCTCTTTTGTCAGAATCGTAGGATCCTTTGAATGCTGTGGTATTATCCACTGAGACCTGCTCGGTCTGGCCTACCCTTCTTCCAGCCTGCATGGCTCCCGAACAACTTTGAAATAAGCTTGTTAATGCTGTGGTGTGCTGCACGGCTTATAAGGGCACTACGGAAATCAAGGCACGGATCGTGCATCCTGTAGCAGCGCTCCTTATCAGATGGCCATCCGTATTCTCGAAACTCGTCCTGAAGGAAATAAATAGATGATAGGTAAAGGTCACCGCCGGTATTGCGAGTGCCTCTGTCTTCTTTCGCACTATGGTAGCGCACGAAAGAGCGAGGCAGCCGTGAGCCCCGCTAAGGTAACCTACTCTGAGTGTCCTGATCCGCATTGTCTTTATCCTGAGTCAGAGCAAAGTAGTTGCGAATGAAGGTCTGCTCACCCAAATGAACTTTTCACTTCCATATTTGGAATTGGTGTAGCGAGATACGGTGTCTTGCCCTCTAGCATGATTTAGGAGAAATTTCGGATCAACGAAAGTCCTGGCTAACCCATCTTTCCATCTGTTGAATTGGGAAAAGGAGTTTTTCTCACCTTCTCAGGATAAGGTCACTGATTTGTTCATCGGCAGACTCACGCAAGTTACTGTAGAAGCCAAATATCAATCAAATTCCGCTACTATTACAAAAGGGTTTAAAATACGTGGCGAAACGGGGAAAAGGATTGATCATCACCGATTCATACTTTGTCATATGTTAAGAATTTGTAAAATGCATACTTTGTTTACAGCGTAAATTTACTTCGTTCCACCGCCCCGCCCACTATGTGGGCTTATCTGGGAGTTCATCGTGCATCTCTTTCTCACCGTTTGGCTATATATCATGTAGCGTCGGTAGTTAATGTGTTTTAAACGCTGGCGAATTTTACGATGTAGCGGAGGTCTACCTGCCAGTATACCAGTCTTCTTATTGTGTTTTTGTGGAAAGACTAAGCCCCATTGTCACAACAACGAGTTTGGGTGTGGCATTTCCAAGCTGCGCGATTTTGGCTCATTTCCATTACGACCAACTAAGTTTCCTTGAAGGCATGCAATTTCTCGTAATCAAACTGAGCGTCTTCTTTTGCAGAATTTAAAAGTTTCGTTGATATTTAAGCTATTCTTTGCTTTCTGTGGTATCCTATTTCGAAGTATTCTGAGAAGTGCTGCAAGGCTGCACGAATCAGTTGTGGACCTATTTATGTTGCCGACAACTAAGTTGTAATGACCGCAACCACACTCTCCCGCACTCGTTGATGGGATATTTATTGTTAGTGGAGTCTAGCCTTGCGTGCGGAAAGTTCTGAGGGAATATCTGGAAACTGGGGTTTGCCACATTCGAGCCACTCATTTGTCATAACTGCCGAAGCTAAAGTTTCCTGCAAGATTCTATGACCGTGCCACCCCCCCCCCCTAAACCGTTTACAATCATTTTCCTCACGGTTGGCATTTTGCCAAGCTATTGTACCACTTTTTTCCAGGTAAAAGGTACTTTTAGCCTGCCGACATTTTTTCTTATGTCAATATTTGAATACTTTCCCCAACTACTTGCTTTTTTATTTAGCTGATGTAGAAATGATTCATTCAAAATCATAGTGAAAGTCATAAAAAAAGTGTTCCAAAGTCATCAGCATAGTGGTTTCCCAATGTATATATTTCGAATTTTTGTTTTTTTCTACTAAAGAATTCTGTTTATTCATTCCGTCGATATTTTGCTGTCATGGTGCAAAGTTAAACCTCGCCACAATTGTAGCCCTATACCTTGCACAGGTCTAATTACCTGGGAGCCGTTCTGGTTTTTAGAATCCGATCAACCAGCGCTAAATTCAAGTCTCATAGGATTTATTGCTCGGAGTGGTCGTAATGAGGCACCTTCCTCCCAAGATGCGACCTGGATTTTCGCCTTGCAGATGTTTTCTGTCAGTCTGCATCTACAATTTTCAGTAGAAATGACCCAAATTCGTTTTACCACCTAACTTGAAAGGTAATTGAAATTTGGACCGTGGTAGTCAGGAAGCGACTATTACGGAGGCTATTATTTGAGGCATAAAAGCGTACGTAAGGCCCCCCCCTATCGAGATGCGCCATGCATTTTATGTCGTTCCAGATAGCAAGAGCAATTTGAGCATAAATTGTCCTGAGGGCGACTTCCGAGGTCCAGCTGACTTTCAGTTCAGCGTTTTATCTTTCCAAGAAATCGTGTGCTATTTGCCGACCACGAATTTGAAAGACTTTTAATCCTCCAAACTAACCGGTAAGCTCCACTTGTCACTGCACGACTACCGCGAGATGATTTATAGCCCATCCAATAGACAGAAAAATATTACATCAATTTTGCTGAAGGGAAAATGCCTCGCTTTGAGAATATCTCGGAAGGGATGAACAAATTCTCCTCTTGCAGTTTGAATGAGTCTCTCCAGACTGCGCCATGTATCCTTTTATTTGTGATGTGTTATGAGATCGGCTGAATGCAAAAGGCCAATACAGTAAGAATGTGATGAATTAAAAGTCAAAAATTGAAAAATACACTTCTTAAAATTGAATGTTTTTCAAACTGATTTCTTAAATTTTTTTGCATCATGTATGGGGCTCTGTGAGGACGTCCATAGTAATTGCAATCGGAAAGGGCTTGGAGCAAACGGATTCAACAGCATTCAACCAGCTTCAGATTATCATCCAAATTATACAAAATAGATAAATCAATAATCTGTAATGTATATTCAGGATTATGGAGGTGTTTTTAGGACAATGCAGCATTTCATTGAACCAATAAAAAGCAACTTTTCGGTCTATTGACATTGGGCGGCTAATCAATAATTCCAATCAATAGTCGTAAAGCACTCGTAAGGTGATTCTGTCCATTGTAGTCGAGTGAGAATAGGCATGTAGTCGAGCACACATAAATATACTATGCGGGTATGTTTGTTCAGCCAACGATGGTGGTTGCTCGTCTCTCTCTCGTCGTGCTCGTGGCCGTCCCATCGTCGTCGTGTGGCTTGGGAATTAATACGACGAGCCACCGCACCAAACTAATGGTGGAAACGGTGTCTATTCAATGTCCTTCCGTCCCCCCATCATTTCCCACCTTTAATAACCCACGTACTTTCGGAGATTGTATCGTTACATTCGATTTTCCGCAAAAAATCCCACTCGGTGGGGTAAATCTTGCAAAAATTTTGTGTCGCACTCGTTGCAAAGTGTGTAGGTATCCGTTACCGGGGCGCTGCGTTACCTCTAACAGAAGAAATCCGGTTTCTGGAAAAATCCACAACGTTGAGAGCGGCGTTTTTCGCGTAACGAGGTAAAAGAGCACAGCAAAGGCGGTCTCCTCTTGACTAGAATGTCTGTTTCGCGTTTTTACTTTGGATGTTTTCCCAAGCCGCGTCGATCGTCGTTGTGGCGGATCTCGATCGTCGCCTCGCGCCGACGGTTGTAAGCGACATTCCTCACGGATTGCCGCTTCCTTTTCGGACTTGGCCCACCCGTCATTCACCGCAGAAATAATAAAATTCTCGTGAACGTTAGGCACGGGGAGAGAGAGGGTGGGGGGACACAGCTTGCTGCGTGGGTTTAAGTGAAGGGCAGAATGATTGAAGCCCTGGAGTGGGTTAAATAGTTCTCTCATACACGAGAGAGCTTTCCGCGTTACACGAAAGTTGTCCATCCATGCCGGAGTTCGTTTGCGAGTTGTTTTGCTTCCCCCTTTCGTGAAATTCTTTTATTTTATTATATTTCTCTGAGCAAATGCATGAATTGCGAAATAGGAATTTTTCATTCGATTTTTAACTGCTCTTGTGGGCGGCCTTCATGTCTCTTCACGTTTCTCACTCATTCGTCCCAATCACGATGAAGAGGGCCTAATGTCCTCCTTTTAACGTATGATTTTCGCTGCTCTGGCTAAAATACTGTCGTCGTTATTGAGACAATTTACGGCCTGCGATCTGAAATTATGGAAAGTGGTCGCCGCTCGATTTCGTGTAGGAGCCGGGACGCAGGAAGCCCTTTTCCATGGGAATGGACTGTGGAATGACCCACGAATGGCCGTGTTCCTGTCATTTCCCATGCTCTGTGTCATTAGGTCTGGTTATATGGTTCACAGTATGGCTACTTTGCTCTTGCTCGTATCTGGTAAAGAGTGTAAAAGCCACTTAGTATTACTTTCTCTACTCGATGCTATTGGACCATTATTTTTTTTGCTTCTTCCTTTTTTCGTAATTTTCAGTTTTATTTTGTGCCCCCTTTCATTTCATCACTATATCCCGTTTGAAGCCATCCTCCAAAACTTTTGAATTATTGCAATATTTACCTTGTGATTTTTATGAACGCCTGCGATCTGATCACTGTGTCACCAACCTATTGTTAGGTATGGTTGGAGTTTCATTGTTAGCATAGCAGCCTGTCACTGAGGAGAGACAAAAACTGTGAGGCATGATCAATAGGGTCTCTTGCCTAGTTCTTTTGTGTCGTTCATTATGTGTCCTTGTCTTCCATTGCAGACGTTCAAGCTTTTCTGAGAAAAAAAGTAAACGTTCTGTGTGGAATTGGCTTTCACTTGATGTATTCCCGTATTCTCAAGAGGATTGAGAACGCTGAAACATAATCAGGTAGTCTTTCTAGGAATTGAGAATAACCTTCACTGCTTCTTCCCCTATCTTTGTGTCAGGGGTCGTATAATGAGCATGGGGTCGGTGGTTTTTGGTATTGTATGACCCTTCACTAAAGATTTGTTATACAACACCCTATTCCTCCTATTGCTTATTTAAAGGCGCACCAGGCGATAATCTGATTAGTGGCTTACTTTCTTGAGGCAAGTGATTCCTCGGATAACTGCCAACGTTGCGCTTTTGTTGCGGCTGCACGGTGCACCCTCACGTGTTGCGCCTGCCTGAATGCAAGCAAGCCACGCCCACTCAACCAAATCACACCCAGCCCCAACGTAGCGCTCACTTGGAGAAAGAAATGTGCAACAAGAAAAGATACTTTGGTGAAGCAACCATTTCAATGATGAAAGCAGTTCCTACATTGGAAGCTGTTCGTCCAAGGCCAGGTGTGATTTGGTTGTGTGGCGTGGCTCGGTTTTAATCAAGGAGGCGCAGCATCGTGAGGGTGCACCGTGAAGCCGCAACAAAGATTCACTCTGAGTAGTTATCCGAGGACCTACTTGCCCCAAGAAAGTGAACCACTAAACTGATTGCGCGTAGGCTGCCTGAAAGGAATCGGATGTGGAATCCGATTCCGGACCTTGCATATGGCTCTTGTGCCTTCTTCAGTTCTGGGCATTGTGTCAGTTGGGAGAAGCCAGCTATGTTTTCCTTTAAAAATATGTTGTGATAGATTTCCTCAAAAAAGGATGCGATATCCAAGTAGAAGTCAGTCAGTGGTTAGATATGCAGGGAAGTGGGTGGTGGGGTCGATTTCATTATTTTCCACATTTTTGACTCGAACCGTTTTTCTAATTACTTAATTCCAACCATGGCTTCACGTGCCGGCCCCCTACGCTCACGCAGTGGCCGAGAAAGAGCTCGGACCCATTAACTGTTGATCTAACGGCTGCCGCCAGCCACCTTTACGGCTACGAGGCGTCCTTGACTATTGATGAATCGACCTCATGTTGCTCATTATGTCCATTCACACCTTGTAAATGTGCCGTTTCGGTTTTTTCGCAAAGAAATCGTTTTCGTAGTGTATCGCAAAGTGGCCATTACTCACAGGATCATAATGGGCGAAGGACGTCACGTCGTGGCTACCGCCACCGCCGCCGCTGTCATCAATGTCGTCGTCGTTGATTTTATCTCTTCCACCACCTCCATAACCTTCTGCTGCTGAGCGCAGCAATTCAAATCGTCCTCGATCTACATAAACAGCTCACGGCTGCATAATTCTTCTTTTGTTAAGTGTATGGATTCAGGACGCTGAGAACTACTGGATGCATTTGCCATTTGCCCTCATCCCATCAAATCGTTTCTCGAGGTGGCGATTCTTTTGAAGTCTCCGCGGTAATTTGGCTCTGAGAGTCAGGTTTTAAAGGCCATAAGACTCTTTTTCAAAAAAGCGGAGATAAGGCTAAGGTGGTGTAATGACAGTGGCGCACCCCCCACTCTCATAAGGCGGGATCAAATCTTGCCCCAACGCCCTCCCCCAGGCCAGCCAAGCCCTCCATCCCTCCAGGGCAGGTAGATTGATACCAGACTCGTCTGGGAGGATAAAAGCACTGACTTGTACATCGGTCGGCCACCGCCAGTTATAGTGTGGGCCACATCACGTTCACCAGCCGCCACGATTCTGAATGGAACTAGAATGTGCGGCGCATCCCAGGAAGGGATTGATTAACGCCAAAAACTACCAATTATCCTCTACCTTTTGATACTCCTTTCTCGAATCCGTAATTGCTGTCCACATGTGAAACTTCTTTCTCCAGATTTTGCAGAGCGCATTTCATAATAAGGGGCGTGACCAGAGTTCCCTTCAAGGGGAACATTTTTAAACATGAAACAGAACATCACTAGAACCCTTTCCTCCAGTTTGTATGCTATTCGACATACAAAACTGTACCGGAGGTCTCCTTGACAAAAAAAAGCAAAGAAAGCCATTGGATATCCGATGAGCCCCTCAAGGGATACCATAGGTAGGAGCCTACAAAGAGTTTCGTCATCTAAGGCGGGCTACTCGGCAAAATGGGCCCTTATGAGACCTCTGTGAGCTTTGCGTAACCATCGACGCACTTCTTCCCCTTTGAACTCTGAAGCTGGTACATTCCGAGAGGGCAATATCGTACTCCACTTGATTTTAAAGGTTCAACGCTGAGAAGGCGGCTGTGTGGATTGGACGATACATGTTCTGATTACATTCGGCGAGAAACTCGTACTCTGTTCTCAGTAGCAGCTTTAGCATTGATATGTATGTTGTATTATAGCTAGCCTCCTAGGCCGCATCATGGCTGGGGGCGGAGCTCGGACATGGGCGGAGCTTTTGCGTAGGACGAGAGTAGTTGTGTCCGCTGTGTCCCAAAATTGAGCTTTGAAGTTGGCTCCTTAGCTGTGAATCTCATCAGGCATCTGCCGCGTTACTGACTGATTTTGACTTCGGTCAAAGTTCCTCCCAATTCGATAATTTATGTTTTTTTGCACGAATTAATAATGTCTAATTATAAACAATAGTAAAATATATCATTAACAATAGTAAAATAGTTAAATAATATAACAATAGTGAAATTTCACTTGGAACTTGCTTTGCCCATTGTTTTTGTCTTGAAAGTTTCTTGCTGAAACAGGCTAGCGCAATGGGTCCCCTATCTGCAAAAGTCCGATCGGTGTGCTACTTCACGGTCCAGTCCTGGAGCCCTTTTTCATACTGGTCTACTGGTCCTTGTGCAAAAACCATCTGAAACTCAATTGTCTCAGTTCATGTGAACGCCCAATATTTGTTCTCTGAGCACGGCAAAAGCGTCTCTGTGCAGCGCTAACATCGTTCTGGTCATTGGCCGTACCAGCATTCACAAGTTGCGACGATAACTGGTTTTCTTTGAAAAACACCATTGGAATTTTGTGTTGGTCTCATAACTCAAGCCATGTGGATTACTGGTCCAAAGCATCGCCCAGTGGGATTGATTTCTCGTTTTAACACTTATTGGGCTTATTATAAGCAGTGCATGAATAAAAAAACCATTCTTCTGTATTCAAATTACCACGTGGGTGTAGAAGGCGTGGCGAAAATTCGCTTCAGGAAAAACATGATTTAATGTGAGAGCAGTGTAGGACAAGCAACTTCCATTTTGTTTGCTGCTTGATAGCTCTTTTTCTATAATTTAAAATATCTGCTGCTATTCTTATTCTCATTCAGCGCCTTTTTTAATGCGGACGTGGCTAAAATTCATTTCGGAGATTGCGCGTTTAGACATGAGGGCATCTCAAAGCTAGAAACCTTCCATTTTGTGTGATATTTCTACCAGCTCAAGCTGTACCCCGTAAAAGGCGAAAATTTTGAATTAATATGGATTCCGAGTTTTTTTTGAGGAATGAGTGGGTTTTTTCTCAATTCTTTCTGTAGATTGAATTTTTCTGGAGTATGCTTTTATTGAGTAAATCGCAATAATTGAAAGATGGCTAGCCTGAGCATCGACCTCATTTTAGACCTCAGTTTTTATAGCACAAATTGAAGGATCGGTAGGGTCGTCAAATAGCAATCATCCCCGTCATTAACCTTCAATCCACTATTATTTATTGCTTTTTGTCGAGCTAGTCAATGGTGTCATGGCGTGGCATTGCTGTAAGCGATTTGTCATGGTTTAGCCGTGCGCGTGTGTGTGGTTCGGGCGCACATGATCCTGCTACGATCTATTGCGATCGGAAGAGAATCATCCTTACGAACCATGTTTCCTGGACCAGATTCCCATGCACTGTAATGTTTACTGTACCAGTTGTCCTCTTGGCTTCATCGATTTTGTCAGCATTTTCGATTTTTTTTGCCTGCGAGTTGCATCTTAAATCTCTTCGGACACTTTCCTAAATCCACTTCCACCATGACGTTGCCAAATATAGCCCGAAATTCACCGCTGTCCTCAAATGAGGCTGGATTTGAGCAGTTCGAGCATAGCCGATGAAATATGATTGTAGCTGCGTTGCCAGGTTTTGAATGCCATAAATTTTCGGGGAAATTGGTGTAATTTCCTCGAATTTATGCTTCTTCTTCCATGTCATTATGAATGCATGGCAATTTCGAATCAAATTTTCTAATAAAAAATAGGGCAGTTTAGCAAGGGGTTACCGGCTGTCAAAGGGAATCTGTCATTGGCGTATTTAGAGTCGTAGAAAGGCAAACGTACTTTTGCACATAAATTCGGTGGGAGTTGACCTTGTTTGGCTATGAATCCCGCGATTATGGTTGTAATAAGTGCTTTTGCGTTTTTTCCCAAAGCCATTTCGGGCGCCGCTTGGAATACATGGCTTGCCGACGACATTTGTATTGTAGAATTGAGGACGTATAGCTGCATGTGCGGTGTTTTTGGAATGACCTTCTGCTCGGTTTTTGCTTTGGTGGATTATGTTGAGATTCATATTCGGTAAGAACCTCACTGAAGAACACTTCGAAATCGCTTCATTTTCAATTTTTGGAAAAGTTCCGATATTTTCATTCCTGTTTCTGATCCGCGATAACCTGTACAGCTTGATAATCATTCTACTCATCTTGAAGCCAGAACACCTACAGCCCATAAGTGACTAGCGTCCATCGGCCGTAAAGACCCTTCTGTCTAGATCACCTGGAAGCTGAATGGTAGGCAAGTCTTTGGAATATAGTAGGACGGGGATATCCCATAAAATTTGCAAGTGTTGTAATAACTGCGCTTAACTGAATGAGCTTTTGTGCCTATTCGAGATGATTCTACGATTTTACGCGGAATCCAACCGATTTAGCAATCTCACTTTTTCGGCGGATGTGATGAGATCCTCACAACAAGCTGAATTACACGGCAGCCTCTATAAGCTAGTTCAATTCCTCCTTTCATGTCCACCTACTTTGATAAGATATTCTAAAGGCCATTTACGAAATCATGACGGCTTATTTATGTCATAGACCACGCCCACTTACAAGCCAGTCCCCTCGACTAATGCTATTGGAAGCAGTAAATTTTTCTCTTCACAAATATGAGTAACCGAATAGAACAACACATACTCGGCTCAATGTGACTGAGATGTACTAGATAAGTCGGCCAGCTAGTGCTGTGTTGCAAAAAAAAATCAAAAAATCACTATTTTCACAAATTTCTATCATGGAAGAACAGATTTGCTCGGCTGTCTTCCTCACTGATTGCTTCAGTTGTATTATAGTCATGTAAAATCATTGAAACCGAGTAATAGTCATCAAATGGAAATAGTAATAGTCTTTTTGTTAACTCTAGCTTTTTCTTTTGTTGAGTCATAACCCAGCTAGACTATTTATATTTTTACCCGATTCTTTTCCAATGAATACCACTTTTCCCACCTTTTTGTTTTCGTCAACCTCATCACCGTTGAGCCTCCGCTGTTTATGAAAGCAAACTGGTTCATCTGTGTAGAAAACGGAAACGAGCCACTTCTTAATTCTTTAAAATTCAAACTGAATATCTTTCTTTTCTCGTTCTTTATGAAAGCATTCAATTTTTTCCTCATACCTGGGACCTTCCTCTGATATAACACGTGTTAGTAGCAGTGTCCTCTATTATTTGCTCAGAAGTGGGCAAACAATTGTCGTTTCAAATTTGGTGGGTTTTGGATGACCTTTTTATCTGAATGGGTCAAAGCTCAATTTTTCATCCTTTCTCCCATGATTCTTCTATCATGAGCTAGGGAGGTATCCTTGTCGTCGAACCCGACCTTCGAATAATATTTTTTTATGTACGGATGTCGAAGTGAACATACTATACTACCTTTATTGGCTACAGTGCATGCGTTGTGGCCTCGACAAGTCCGCGTCATCGACGTTTTCGTATTGTCTCTGTAGATTAACCATGGCTGCCCGAAAGACAAATCACACAGCAATCTTCCGCCATCGTTTTTTTCCGGACCACCACAAGCTTTTCCGTCTTGTGCAATCTGGGACTGGTCTGTGGTGTGATTAGCTTGCAGCGAGAGAATTCAATTAAATCGGAAAATCAGTGTTTTGCGAAAACGTTTTTTATCGGACGGAATTTCACAGTTACTCTGATGATGTCTATGCAAACGAATCATTATTTTCATGGCCTAGTCCTTTTGTACTTCTTCATTGCGTTGGACGACGAAGAATAGGATCTTGAACGCATCTACTGTGCTTTTTGGACCGCCGTTAGACTTCGCGATTTTGCGATTCTACGATTTTGCGATTTTCCGTATCAGCAATTTTGTGTTGTCGCGTCGGGACGACGCACGCGAGGTTGCGACAATGCAACTATCGAGGTAGCAATCGCTTGCGAAAGTGCGACGCCGCAGAGTTGCAAAATGCGAAGTCTTGCGGCTGCCTTAGGCTTTCTTTCGTTGTATGGCCTGGTTGTCATACCCAGTCTAAATAGTCCTTCCATGCTTTCTCATTGAGATAGAACATCGGAATGACATCACTTGGGGACTTTAAGTCCGTTTGCTATTTTTTAAGTGATTTAAAATTGAAAATGCCAATAATTACATCAATATTGAACTTATGCAGATAAGAAAAACGCTAAAACACATTCTCTCGGCTTCGTGGAACGATTTTTTCAGCGCACTATCGCTCATTTCTTATCTTTCCATCTCTATGGCGTCGTAAATGGCCGATAATTGTCGATCAGTCTGTTCTGGCTAATTGCGTAACTCCCCATCATGTTCCTTTAATTGGCTTCTACAGAATCCATTGCCTACTTGTGGTTAAAGGGAAACCTTCAGGATTTAAATATTACCTCCCAGAACTGAATTTTTGATAAACTTTACCTTCTTTTGTACCCTCCCTTGGATTTTTGGTGTGAACGTCACGTTCTTCGATCCAATTGGTCATTTTAATTTTTCCCTTTTTCTTAAAATTTCGTTTCTTTCTGCTTTCATTTTCATGTTTTCCTTGAGACGCTCGATGTATCCCCTTTGGGATGCTCGCTGACAGGAAATCTCTACCATAAAAGAAAACCGGAATGGTTCGTTCAATAGGGTGATTAGGCAAAGCATCAAATTGGCCCTACTCACGGCATTGCGGCAAAGTTTTTGCGATGGACATTTAGTGGTTATTGTATGGAAGCTAGTTCTCCTTCTCCTATGCAATCCCCATGCCTTCCATAGAAACCCGCTGAACTTATGGCAAGCCTTTTCTGGTTATTCAGGGTTTTTTGTTATTTCCGAAATTCTGGAATTTCCCCGATCACACGATGCTCCCCTCTCTTTGACCCACTGCGAGGGCGGGAAAATGTTATTCACTGAATCAATCCCATTTCCCTCATAGGAGTCTCCTATGTTAGGGGGAGAGGGGGCATCGCGTGTATTATGGCGCACCTACCGTACTGCTCCGAGTAAGTGTTTGTGTGTGAATTTTCGCCTAATCCTAACGGAAACGTTCTTTGGAATGGGTTTTACAATAGCTTTGTACGGGAAAAAAGCTTCATTAATATTGGGAACCTTAATTTGAATGTTCAACTATATAGGAGACTTCACAAGCGTTTGAAAAAAAACTCAGAAACTTTTGAGAATTCCAAAAAAGCAAAATATTTAGAACCTGCTTGTGACTTCAAAAATGATTTTGAATTTTTGAACGCATTTTTAGAATCTCATATGACTGTTGAATATTCATTACATGTACGATGAGTGGCGTTACAGATGTTCCCCCTTTCTTCTTCATGTTGACCATCACAGCGTGTATTTTGTTTTTGAAAAAGTTTTTTTCGATACTTTTGCTAGAATCACAGCTTTTTGTGGTTTCACTCGAGGTGTTGGATAAAGAAATGGTTTCTGGCTACTTAGGCTGAGGGGCTGGAAGTGCTTGATTGCAGATTAACCAATAATTATTTATTGGTAACAAAAAGTTGTTTCCCAGGAGTGGCTCAACAACGGAACCCCTCGTATTTGCCCTTCAACTTCTTTTCTGCCTAAAGTTTTCCGTGCCGTTATTATTGGCCCACTGTTAGTAAGTTCTCGAGAAGTTGACTGACTATGAGAGACCTACTTTTGCTCAATTGGACCCCATTGTGAAAGGGGAGGTGTCCCCGTGTGTGTGTGTGGCAATTATATGCGCACTCTTGACCGCAGTGTATAGTTGAATATGAACAGCGACTACTCATCAACCTGTCCACCTATTCACTTCATTGCAAATCGCCTTTCTTCAAAGGCCGGATCAGGTCTTTAAGTTCGGATATTCTGTGGAGGATTTCTCCTCTGAATGACGTTCACACAATCTGAATGACATGTCCGCAATTACGACCTCACAAAGTACCTGATCACGAGAAATGCCAGGCATTTCACGGTCGCTTAATGTGGCATCTTTATGTTGCTTTAAAGACCGGCTTCTTCAGCATCACCCCCTGCGCTTTCTGACACGTTGATCGATCACGAGACAAGGGGTGTTGCCGGGTTTGCACCCCCGCCGAACCGATTACCTTTCTCATTTTGGTGAAGAAAATCGGAAAATCGTGGGGGGTTCATTTTCTTTGGGGGCCCTCCTATTTGGGTGAGAAAAACCGCAAGTTCACAGAAGGGTCCAGTTTTTTGGTGTTTTTCCCGGTCGTATTCTCAACTGTTGTTGTGAATTCCTTGAAACGTTCGATAATATCCTATTTTTTGCAGTTTTTTGGCTTTTTTGAACCATGTGGATCTTTGGAATCCCACTTTTCTCCTGTCATTCCCATCTCTCTTGGGATATGTTTCAAGAACTGAGAACGATGGGAACGATCCCATGATGGAACTTACCTGTTTCCATCAGACCAGTTCTGTATCCAGGTGTTCGATAGTAACGGCACAGTCGGTTTCCGAAGCTTCTAGTGGCGGCGATTGAAATAAAGTCTGACTTGAATTGCGCTGAATGTCAGCTGAGATTGACGGCTATTTTTCGAAAAAAGCGCTCAAGCTCAAAGGAACCACCATTTAAACGACGGGACGTTGTAGGCAAATGATTTGGCTTGAAAGTGGTCACTTTCGATTCGTGAGGTCTCGCCCGGTTAGAGGTCCCCGACGCAATTTTTTATTATTCTTTATGCAGTTTTTTATAATTGTTTTTTATGATAAATTCCGATTGGTGCTCCTACAGAAGACAGTTGGGGTCCAGAGTATGGTGTGGGATCTATCCAGTAATGATTTAGCTTCTGTATCAGTGGTCCTTCTCGAAATATTTTTTCCTTTTCTTCGCTTTTCCATTTTCACCCTGTGGTCCCTTTGCGACGGCGATGATGTAGAGGCAGAGGCGCAGCCTTCGCAAAAGCGTCCCATGGTTTGAATTTTTTGGCCAGCACGTCTATCTATTCCAAAGTGATTGTGGCCGCTGCGTTAATACCATTCTGGTCCGGTAGCCGTCTACCTCTGAAACGCGAAGATCAACTGATTTTGGAAATCGGTACTTGCTCAAAAAATATGCGCGTTTAGGAGCCTTAAAGTAAGTAGAATAAATCTAAACGGATGGCGCACCGCGAACGCTCTAGTTTTCTGTTCCTTCTTCCCATCAGAGCCACCCTCTCCATGAAATGTAAAGCGCCTTCTACAGCTTCCTACAGGATGCCGGTTTGATTACAGCAGTCATGCACTGATCTTCACCCGATAATTTCTTCTGTTTCTACATATGGATCACAGCGCCGATAAGTTTGACATATAGCCACTCGTGCTTCTGGTTCCCAAGCCGTAAGAGTTCCTTGATGTTCCAGCTTTGAAGAACCCTCGAGCCTTATAACCAATCATTTGCGTTCCGTTTTCAATCATGATCAGGTGCTGTGCCTTCAAATGAAACCGAATTGCACATTAATTTCTTTCATCTCTTTCAATATCTCCAATTCGGTTAATCTATTCTACTGCATGGTTGGCCCTTGATCACTTTTATATCATAAAAGAAATTTCACAAGTAATTATAAGAAAAAATTGAAGCTATCCATTTCTTATCATTTCCATGGTTGACAGACTCTCTTTCGGGCCTAGCACAATCCTTGAGGGAACAGATTACCACACTGTATAATGATTCCACCAATACGTGAATCTTGCTAGCATATGCATACTTAAAAAGAAGAGAAAAACATTTGGTGTTGGTGACACCTTTCCAGGTGCGCCACGCATTATGCCTTCATTCAAAATTACTTTTGTATTTGTTCGCAACTTCGACCGCAACATGAGTGGTGGGAGCCAGCGAACCCCCATACAGGTCAGGTGCCAATCTGCCTAGCGAAGCGTTGAAGGACTTGGTTGATCTGGGTGGGCATTGATCGAGAATTGGAAACCAAAGGATCATGTTAACGGGAGTGGCGCCAGTTGCCGCAACACTAGGTCTGCCTTAAAAAGAGCAAGGAAACTTGGTGTGTACACTTATGTCGAATTTTCGCATTGCGACATCGCACTCGCGGCGCCGTCAGCACAACTTGCCGCAGTCGGTTGGAATTCCGTTCAGGACGCAAGGGTCTGGTAACATGGTGGTCCATCAGGAAGTAGCTGTTCATCTATCATTATCTAAACACAATAACTTTTGTGCACTAAAAAGACAAAAACAAAAGAGTGATGTAAAAAGTAAAAGAAACGATAGCATTACATGTTAGCAATCCTATATGGAAAATAATCAATTCGGGCGTAAAACTCTGAAGGGAGTGTTGCAATTTACACAATCACACGCGAAGAAATCCGCAGCTCAGCTCGCCGCACGCGGCCGTGCAAAACTCGACATATGTGCACACACCCGGAAAGCTATAGCAATGTATTGGCATGTATGGAGTGGCGATTTGTGGATTTTCAAGGCTTGTGAACGCCTTTCTCGACTTCCGTTCTGTTGCATTTGGCACCATCTCAAAGTTTTTCCAAGGTATGATCATTACCTGTCGATCTGTCTGGAAGCCACCGATTACACTCATAACGCCGTCGAAGCTCTAAAAATCGATTCGTATCTAATGAATGTCCGCGATGCGAAGCCGCGTGTAATTTCACACTTCTAAATAGCATAACACGATTATCGTTCGTGTTAATGATGGATAGTGATATGGTAGCGGCCAATTCACTACAACCGGCAATGAACGACAATCCGCCAGCCAGTTTTCCCCTTCCCATGACACAGTCCGCGCCCATCGCCCATGGCGATAGCTGCTGGCTCTACCCATTTGTTGAATTGGATGCCGTCTCGCTTTCACTTTGGTTGCGCTACATTAAACTTTATAAACTATTAAGTAATTATTCATATCCTAACTAATCGCCATTGTTTGTTGCAACGATCGGTCTGGTCTCGCGCAGAATTTTGGACGTTTCCTTGTGGTACTCGCATATGTCATTTGTTTGCTCAGAAAGAAATCGGCTGTGAAAACCCAGTGTCCGGTCTTGGATTATTCTGGAAGTTGTTCCCTTTTTCTTGCAATTGCTCTCGGTTTCGTCGATGTCATGAAATCCTCAATGGTTGGAAAAAAGTCGAACTTTATTTCTGAAATGTTCTTTTTAATGCGATGTTTCGTTCCCGATATTTGGTCAAACGCATGGTAGTGAATAGTGAACGGGTAAGAGGCGTCGCTACCATATGCAGGATCTGCGGAACGGATCCCTTTCAGTCCTACCTTATCCATGCTCTGCGAATGGCTGATTACTAACATACGTGTATATCCTATTCCTCTATGAATGTAGTATACCTGGCGCATCCCACTTCAACACAGCGGAGATAACACAGCGTGTGAGGGTGTCACCACTCCACCGCGCCCAAGTCATTCACATCCTAACCCTTTGGTTTGGTTCAAGTGGTACAACAACAGGCTTGTCTTTGATGGTGTAAATATTGACTTAATCTCCAACAAGGCCACACACCAAGTCATCTTGTTGAATGTTCTAGAAATTTTTGAGATCTCCATGTTTCTATTTAAATTCCCCCTCCCAAAAAACTGTGGATTACTGTAACCACAGGTATCATCGTGTTCACAAAGAACAGAACATCCTCGTGGCTTAGTAAAATCTTTGAATTAATATATTACCACATAGTACACATTTCATTGCAACCACTGAATCCTGAACTCTACGCTAGCTATCAAAGAAGTTTCGGAAATTTCTCGAAATTATGCGATCCTAAAAAGTTGTCATCATGAACAGCGAGACTGTCCGTAAAGTTCCATGTTCTCATTAATCCATGTTTTTCTCCGTTGCCTAAGCAAACTGGACTTTTGGAACTCCTCTTTTCCCCCTTTTCCATGCCTTGTTATAATCGAAAGGAGCATTCGCCCACAAAAACTAATGCCCCAATTGACAATGAGTGAATGAAGGACTTCTAAAAAGCAGAAGAAGAAGAATGTGAAATAGCGACTGCATTACTGTGACGTCTTCTATGACGTGTGACAGGGACGTCATGGATCGTTAATCCGGCTGCAGCCATTTGTTATTGTCATGGATCCGTTCCGAAAACCACGGGCTACTTTTATCCCGTCGCCAAGTGTTTTTAGGAATGTCATTCATTCCCAAGGAATGTTTTCGGAAAGCTTCTGAGCACGCTTTCGATCTCCTTTTAGCTGATGTAATCTGGGATAATAGGGCTTTTGAAAGGGAAAGCGCGTGGTCAGAAATATTACGTGTTGAATAATGATCGCGCCTTATCACTTTAATAAATCTTGAAAGAAGACCTCGTCAGAGGCATGTAATGGGCAAATAATAAAGGTTGGTTGAGGAGTAATATATAGTTTTTCATGATTGACAATCTTTGAATGTCGCCATACGGCGTTGCGAGTGTGATCGGAGCAGCAATTTCCCTAGTAAAACTGTGAGGAATCGGGCCCTGAGACCCCGCGAAGGCTCCGTCTGTGCCCACCGTTATGGTGCATATACTTGGGAGCTTGCATAGCCGAATCTAGTAGAACATCTGCTTTAGGCTACAGAGGCGCAGTGACAATTGGTGGAGCCTTCATTATCCGTTAGGTGGATTTAGTCCCGTCTCAGTCGACTTCACTCTTCATCATGACTTTCTGAATGGTGACGATGGGAGGATGAAATGGTGCTATGGCAATGGGGGAGAGGGGGGGGGGGGAAGGCTCCCACACTAGACCCTATTTTGACCAAGGCCAAGAAGGGGAAAGAGGCCTCTTCCCTCCTCCTTCAAGGCTTAGACAAAAATACACGCTTGAATGTGCAGAGTGACCCCACAAAAACTTTTCAGAAGTACTCAGGTACTTTTTTTAGATGCCCCTCCATTGTGATAGCACCGATGAAACATTCATTAAAAAATTTAATTTATGGGGAGCCAAACCCTCCTTATAGGCCAAACATTCAGTGGACGACCTTCAAATATTTTGTGGAACTTCTGATGTGTGGTAGGAGGCATGGCGCATTCCAATGGTACGCGTCAATAAAGAGCGTTTTACTTTTCACACAGCTCGAATTCCTCCTTTTGCATCTTTGTTATGATTCTCGGTAGAATGCTACTGAATATTTTACGTTGTTGATGAGCTTGGTGTCAACATTGTTTTCATGAGACGAATTGTTGATGTCTCACCTTGGAAGTCGCGCCTCGTTGTTGACATGACAGTCTTTATTAGCCTAGTTACCGCGACATTCCCATGAAATTCGCTTCACATTACACACTCCAGCCCCGCTCTCACTCTACTTCAGCAACAATTCCGCATTCCTCAGGATTTTCTGTTAGAAAGGATGTTCTGTGATGGTGAAGCAGCCGCCATATGGGTTTTCATATAGGAAACATCCGTTTCTTGGTGACGCTAATAACCGTAAAACGATCATGTTCTAGAGAAGGTTCCATCCTCTGACGCAATAATTGCTTAGTTTCTCTTGAAACAAAATGAAACCAAGGCGGTTGAGCATCATTAAAGGAATCGTCCACGAAAAAATGAGTTTCTTTGTTACCCATATATAGTATATATGCTGTTGTCAGCTTGTCATAGTAATGGCCGGGTGGGCAGGGCTTCCGACTATGTGCCCCGCCCCGTCGTCCGCCGCGATTAGAGACGGAGAGTGGGAGTGCTTACATAACTTTCTGTATTCACTATGCGCCTACGACCGCGGCGGACAACGTGGAGGGCACTTGCTCGAGGCCCCGCCCAACCGTCCGAGACTTTGTGGTGCTGTATGTTAGCACTATTTCATTCCGGAATCACATTTTTTTGCATGAAACTTCACATGCGGCCTGCATCGGGCAAATACAACATAAATATATGGGTAACAAAGAAACTCATTTTTTCCTTGGACCATTCCTTTAAAGTTGTCTTTCATTCACTTTCTGGATCTTACTCTGCAGAGCTGGTATTATCCTAGGTGATAGTAAACTCGGATGCACCATTAGGACAGAAAATCGCGTTGTGTATGCGGCGCGGCTGCGAACTATAAGCGCTGTATAGTTGAGTCCTGAAGCGGCTACACCAGAATAAAGCGTAGGGCTCGAGTAATACGACGCCCCTTGCTCGCATTCACTTGCTCTTGTCGCAATCCGGGCACTGTCATACTTATTTTCTGGCGGTTCAATTTTTTCAATTTAACTGCGAAAATTCTGCTGTAAATACGTGTTCACAGACAAAATTAGATAGAGGTACTGTACGAAATCATTAGTATATTTACCACGTACCTACTGTACCCTTTACGAAACGTGGTGATAGAACAGCTCAAAGTTTAGTTTGAATTTTTGAATACAGAAACAGTCACTGCACCATAAATATCTTGTTTACTTATGTATAAGTATGGGTCTGCCGAGAAAATTATAATATTCCTCCGATTTTTGATGATATAAAGGCGAAAACGAGTTTTTAAAGAATAGGCGTTTTATTTGAAATGCAGCCCTAGTCTCTTTCTCTCCGTTCTTCCTCCTAATGCAGTAAACTACGAAATTTTCCCGAACAATGAGCGCTCTTTTATTACCCGACGGCTCGGCTGTTTAATATTCGAATCAATTATCGAATGCCATTGCTGCACTCCTTTGAGTCATGATGTATGAAGTTCTAGGAAAGAATTGTTAAGCGACCCCGCCCGTTATTTCTCGAGTGGGTTTTCACAAGTTTTCTTCTTGATTCAGGTAATTTTTTCGTTGCTTGAATTGTTTGAACAGAAGCTGATGAATTAGCGCTTGAGTACGCGGTTTATCCGTCAGTCGGCCGCCGCTTAAACACCGTGAAAGTTGTGGTTGTTCACGCCGACGGCGTGTGGCTGGTCTTTGTGTTTGTGCATTCGCGCTAAAACCCTCCCTCCACTCATTCTCGGCAGCACTTTGCTTTAGCTGCCACTTGAGTTGATTATGCCACGACCTTCTGTACTCTCATAAAGTCTGGAAAAGTGTGTCGAAATCTTCCAAACGTTGGATATTCTCTTGCCTTTGTACCTTCTCAGGAATTCAGGCTTTGGCCACGCCTTCTATGTCGCTTTATCAGTTTGGAACTCTCCTGTAGGCTTCTAAAGGTGTCCATCGATATTAGATGGGGAAGCGAAAGTTCCTCTTTGGGATGCGCCATGCACTATTCTAGTCAAGGCTCGTAACATGATTGGAATGCGATTCAATGAACTTTGCAGCGACTTGCGAGGACCAGCCTCCTTTTAGCTTGAGATCATCCTTCTAGCTTGAATCCTGTGGGTCACTTTGCCAACTCGTAGGTATCGACATAGCTTACGGATCGCCCTGTAGCCTAGCGCCCTCATCAGCTAGTCAAATCTTTCGCAGAAATACCTCCGTGATCCTGCAAGCTTCTATCTGGGTCTCGCTGGGCACTTTTTTACTCTCAATTAATGGAACGTTCTTTCAAGATGATCAAAGGAGTGTCTGGTTGATTAATAGAACGTGTACGGTATGGGGCGGAATATCCTTTCTTTAAATCCACTCGAAGATTTCGTCTATCTTAATGAGATGCATTAAGTGGTGAAGAACTTTCTTCAACATAGCAGGTTTTCAGTGCTTGACATTCTTCCTGTCCGGCTCGTTTTTGTTCGTCGCGCGGCCACCCGGCGTCCAATGAATTCGGCGTGTTCATCCATTCAGCTGTCCATTTTCGACCATTTTCTTTTGCCGCTTTGTCCTAAATTTTTTCCTCTGAAAAAAAAATAGCTTTTGACTTAGTATTTTCTTTTGCTAAATGGTCTGTTTTGCTTAGAACTTGCTAGGGGACACTCTGAAATGACTTGAGCAGGTTGGATTTGTATCGATGCTATCGCGGAGATAATTGGATCATTTTGAGCGGGGGTTCATAGAAATACCCAAGCTGCTGATCATCAAGGATAACACTGCTATAATAAAAAAAGATCGTTCTAAAAAAATAAGTAGAGAAATGAGAAAAAATTAGAAAATAAAAAATGAGAGCAACAACTGACCGATAATTTGGTATATTGTTTTGTGGGATAAGCTGTGATCGTTAACATGAAACTCAAGGAAGCTTATGTTGTATGCATATGCTTAGTACGGTTCCATGGTTGTGAGTGGTATATGCGTGTGACAAAGTGGCAGGAGGCGCCACTCTCACTCGCTCTAATGGCTTATAATATAGCGGACCAATCTCGCGCAAACCGACCAAGTCTTTTATTTCTCTATGCAAGGGAACTGGCACTGAAGGTGTCTAGAAGGTTTAAAAACACTGGCCTGTGCACCGGCTATCCACCGAAGATGAATAATTGGGAAAAATAGCTTGAAGTCCATTACGATCCTGGAAGAAGTAGCACGCTTGGCTCTTCGCTGACTAATATTTTTCTGTTTCTGTGCTAAGCCGGCTGGTCCGGCACGTACGGTGCGACAGAGAGACAGAGAGACAGGCAGACAGACAGACAGACAGACAGACAGATAAACAAACAAACAAACAAACAGACAGACAGACAGACAGACAGATCGACAGTTCGACAGATCGATAGTTAACGTACCTTTTGTATAAGATGGATACGGTTCAGAATTAGTGTAGGCATCTCTTCAGTCACCCTATCATTGAATATTTCGAACTGCAAAATGTTTACACATTCCTAATTGAATGCTATGTAGTGCCCTAAATAAGGTAGGAGGTAGATCAGTCAGACTTAATAGTACATTGATGTGCTATAACGGAGGGGTTGATGTCGTTACCAAGATACCCCTCCGTAGCGAGTTTCTTTAAAAGTGATGCTGGCAGTCGAACTGGGATGGTCATGACCATATTTCGGCGCCCATTAGCTATCGTAATTTTTCCTGGCCAGGATGTGTGGCAAAGATACCACTTCAAGGCGAATTTCTTGAAAACTGATGCTGACAATCGAACTGGGACCATATTTCAGCTCCCATTAGCTATCGTTATTTTTCCTTCTTGTAGGTGGTGTTCTTCCTCTTAACGTCGTGTATCACCCGTTAATTACATCCGTGGTGTTCTTCTGAAGCCCTTAATCGTACACGTACCATGTGCGCAACGTCTGCGACCTAAACGAGACGCGTTCTTCGTTGCCCTTTTTGACGGCGACGGCCGTACGACGACGATACGTAGTGATGAATTTTTGTGCATAAACGGAGTTTTCGGGATGTTTTGTCTTTCAACATCACAATGAGATTTAGTAGCGGCGCCAACGTGGTTTTAGCCGGGTAATAGCGTTGATCTTTTCAAAAGGCATTCATTGAAGTATACGTGACCTTGTTCAGATTGATAGTTGTCGATCTGTTTGCAGTGTCTGATGACCTTACACGACCTTCGGTGGTTTTGGCTTGCTTAAAATGTTCTTTTGTTTCAGTTGAATAAGCTGAGTCGTTAGCCCCACGAGAAAATCTTTTTTTGTCAATTTTTTTTACCACAGTTTGTTAAAATGTTCCTATCTTGAATTCTCTCTACTTCGGCTCTTCTACAACTGCTTCAGGGGAATTGGCGGTGATACTTGTTGCTGCTTCTTGATTTACCGCTAGACTTGCTTGCATATAGGCAGAGGTAGTGTAGCGACAAGTAGCAATGCTCCCATCAGCGCGGTTCAAAGATCAACCCCTGAATCGGGCCATTCAAGCCTTCTATCCTGGGTCAGGACGGAGGTGGTGTAATTGCAGCTGGCGCGATTCCAGTTATCTCGGTTCGGGGATCAAATCCCGCATCAGCGCCCGTCCGGGACAACCAGAACTTCCATACCAACAGGGTAGGTGGATCTGTAACAGCATCGTCTGGGAGGATAGAAGCACTTCTTCATCAGCTAGCACCCGCAGATCATGGTATAGGCCAAATCACATTTACCTACCTCCACGATTACGAATGATATAAGCTCCAGAAGGATTTATTTTTATCCTTCATCCAAGCTGAAAATCGGAGCATCAAGGTGGATGTCGTTAAAAAGAATTATCTGTGAATCGAGTAGGCTCTGGAAGTCATAGCATAGGCTGAAACGCTTTCAAGCGCCAGTACGATTCTGAATGTGGTATTCCAAACCGAGACTCGGGGCATCAAGGTGGTGTGCCTAAAAGAGGACAGATAAACGCCTGGGCTTTTATTTCTTCATTCTTCAAGTAGTTTGTAGTTGAAGTTTGAATGTGCTGCTTGAAACATTAGTCTGAATCTATAAACTTTTGCGATCACTGACCGACGGCAATCTTTGGCTGACTTCCAAAGTTTTGCTTGGCTCTCTTCTGAACGATATCATCCAAAAAGGCTCGCTCTTACACTGCCGTAATCCCTGACCGTTACTCGATTGCTCACGAATCACCTCAAAGAAATAGTTGAAATTCCGATGCCACTATGACGACAGACGAATGGTAAATTCACGGATGACTATTGCTGATAAATCGTATGATGACTGTTCACTTATCTCTTCATCCCATTCACTATGGCGCGCAGCTTCATGTGTATTGTATTCGTGGACCGCAGAACCGGTTTCGGTTTTTTTAGAAATTAAAATGTTGCACTGGTTTTTGAAAGTATTAAATTTTAAACAATGGAGTTATTATTTATGATTCTGTGCACTTTAACCTTGAAAATGAAGAAATATAATAAAGTAGTGGGATGGTTATATCGTATAAATCCGGCGAACGTTAACATTGTCCCAGCCGAAACACGTGTTTCTGAAATCTATTTGCTTATGGGGTCAACATCGAGCCTGCGAGAGTCACGGGATTACGTCAGTCAGCTGCAGTCACCTGGATACCGTACGCCATTATCACTTTTTAAATTGCTTCTTCGCAGCCGAAAAATATGCATGTCATTTGCAGATATATCGATTTCTGTTAGGATTGTGATTGAATGTCCTAAAAAGCATTAAAAATTGAAAAAAAACAAAATCTCGGCGTTTATTCGGGTGAGGGAATGGGCATTTGCAAGGCGACATAGAAAGAAGTGGGATGATGTGCCCTGAGAAACCGATTTCTTTCCGTTGATGGTTAATCCATCCTTTGTCTGCAAGTCTCTTAATGCCATGTCCCACATTTCCTTCGCCTCCTAGAATTTCCCTGATTTTGTTCCCGTTAAAATGAGCGCTCGTGAATGCTGTTATGTGGCGGAAGGAGGAAGAAGCTTTTCCGTTATCTCTCCAAACAGGACCGTCATTGACTTACCGGCCACTCAGCTTTGTTTTGATCCACTTATCGTTAGTATTTTCACTTTCCCATTGCTCAGTTCATGAGGTGAGCTACGAAGAAAGCCTTGGACGCTACTTTTATCTCCTTCTTGCTGACATTAAAAAGTTTTGAAGTCTATAAAACCTTGGTCCATAAAATGTCTAGAAAAATCTATAATTCATATTCCACAAAAACTGAATAAATCTATCTGTAGTCATTATGCAATAAAACGATCTTTGATGCGGACACACCAGACCACCGCACAGAGAGCCCTCGTGGACGTGGTGGCTGGTATTGTTCAACGTTTTGTTCTTGAGTTTTTATAGTTCAAAGTTCTGGCAACAGCTTGTCAGTCGACCCGTTATAAAACAGATTGGGTTATGCCTTAGAAAACTCAGGGAGGGGAATGGTCCCAGAGTTTGGTGGTTTGATCTTGACGCATGAAGCGTAAACCATGTCTGATCTTCGGGACTTGGTTCGTGATCCTCTCAATAATGCCATGGAATTGATATTCTTTGAAGAGTTCCCGACTTTTTTTTCGCTAGTCTTCATATTCACAAGATTCCTATCGAAACTGTGGCTGCGAAAATTTCGCAAAATTCAGTAAATCTGAATATTAGAAAGGGAGTCGGATCATACGCAGGGCGATCAGTGGGCTTTCCTTTGGCACGTGTTTATTCAACTTTTCAAATCATCATTGCGGACAGTTAGCTCCTAGTTTTTGGTGAACCGATTACCCATCCGCTTTCGTTCAACCTTGGAACTGCTCTTGAGGACGTTAACAAAGCCTCTTAAATCCTCAAAGAATATGTTATTAATGGGTATAATTCGTTGTTGGCCCAGAAAATCCACTTACGGAGAGGACGTTGGGCGGCGCTCAGCATCCGTCACCACCGCCATGGCCCTGGACTCGGGTGCATCTTCGAGAAGAACGTGTTCACTCTTTCATCACACTACTTCAGTCATTCCTTGGTCTCGGCTTCTGTCAACTCAGCTCTCCATTTTACGCCTTTTATGACTCCTCTAGTCTCGAATCTATATCTATTATCTTCTTTCAACTAGATCTGTCCCCTCTGAAGCGAATTTGTTCCACAGTATCGGCCGGACAACTGTTCCATGCTAATTGTTCGATATTTCAGTTGTCCTCCTACCGATGACATGCCGCCCACGTCTTTAACGTCATCTCGATTCTCTGAAGAGGTATGTGCTAACACTGTTGATGTTTGATTGCCAAAATGTAAACAAAACGGCAAGTTACACATGTATTTTGAAATTCCGTTTCATGTTCTCTATATTTTCGTAATTAAGCTCTTTATTTTTTAATAGCCATTTTCTCATAAATTCTTTGTAATAAATTCCGATGACTAGCGATGGCAAGCTTCTCAAATATGACTTGTCAATATTTTTTCCCAATATTATCGAATTTATTTTTTTCGAGCTTTCACCTGAGACCCTGAGAGTAATCAGTAGTTTCTCAAGAAAATTCTAAAATAGTCAAGAAATTCAATCGCTTGGGTCTGCGTAAATGAATCCAACAATTAGTTCAATTTTGATGGCACCAAATGAGTCAAATCTTGTTTACAAATCCTTTTATGGTACACCTTCGCAGTAAATAGACTTTTTCACATTTCAACTTTTTTTCGTATTTCGAATTTTCGTGTATTACATATTCATACTATTTTGCATTCTATTTTATAGTACCTAGGTCATTATTTACGTCTGTTCTAAGCATGTCCACCCAAATCCTAATTTCATAGGTGATCTTTCAGGATCCTGCTCGCCTGTCCTTTGTGTCATCATCGACGGGCTACAGCTCGGCACGCTCCTCCCTTCGTAGTTCAGATGGAGGAGAAGACCAGCAGAATAATCGTGACAGCGGCCTTGTTAGGTTTGTTGGTGTATCATCACTTTTGTGTCACTGCAGTGGGTTTACTGGGCGTTAATTTTGTTCTGAGGGGATGGTAATATGGAACTGGTTTTGGGTTCCTTTTGGTTAGCGGGGCGTAATGTTCGCGCTCTTGTCAATACCGAAGTCTCCACGGTGTCGGTAACTGTCTCTGAAATTAAGATCGGTAGCGGTGCCATACCATATAATATATACCATATAATAAACGGGAGGGGGGACTGAATATTGAACAGTAAGATTAGCTTTGTAAAATACACGTATTAGCATGACATCTATGGTACGCCATCAAGATGTCATCTATTCAAAGGCATCCTACTGTTCAATATTTGACATGTTGCCCCCCCCCCCCCCTAAAGGTATAGCATCATTTTAGCATTGTCCTGAAATACGCTAAGTTCAGCTGCAAAAATAAGTGTATAAATAATAATGAAACATGAACCTACTAGAGTAGATGGAGAAATGATGCTCAAAAGATACGGAAATGCGAGGTTTTACCATTTACCAGTTTTTCTAGCCGGAATACCCGGAAAAGAAGCAGTTTTGAAGGTAATCCTTTGATTATGCCGCCATTGTACACATTATTTCCAGTCATTCATCCCTTTCGTCCTTGTCCTCATCACGGCGATCGGCTTTGTTGTCTTCCGGTGGTAGCCTATCGCACATCGATCGCATTGCCATCGAACTTTTCGATACCGAAAAGGCTTACGTGGATGATCTGTATGCTGTGATACAGGTGGGCATCACGGATTCCTGATATTACGCGGAATCCTCAATCAAGATCAAAAAGAAATCAACCAGCTAACAATAAATAAATAGGTAGAAAGTCCTTAAAAAGCGTCAAAGCTTATAGCACGCTTGCAGCATTTCGGCTCCCTCCAGTATTAGATCGCTGTTTATGAAGATCCATTCTCCAATTTCTCCGAGTTTCAGGAAAGGACATTTTTGTAGGTAGAATGACATACTTATGAAGTAGGGGGCAGCTTCATGAGCTGTGTCATCACTGATTAGATCATGTGCGTGAATACCATGCATAGTTACTTAATTGAGGAAATCACTATTATGGAAAAAGATTTTTTCCAAAGTTATCTTACGTCATATATTACAAGATGTCCTTTGTAATAGAATGTTAAGGCGTTACTATAATATTAGGTTGTCCCAAAAGTCTTGTCGTATTTTTTTCGATCATCACTTTTTATTTTTTTTTGTTCAACAAATAACAATTAGGCAACAACGTAATGACCATTGTTATCGGCAACCCTCTGCTACTTTATAGGAAAATCGTTGATTCCCTCCTCCCAGAACTCTGGGTTCTGATAGTCGAAGAAGTCAGCGATCGCCTTCGCAAGCAAGTCATAATCAAGGAATTTTCTCTTAGCCAGGAAGGATTCGAGAGGATGGGTAAGGTGTGGTCAGAAAGGGCAATGTCTGGAGTGTATGGCGGGTGGGGCAGGATATCCCAGCCGAGCTCCTGTAGCTTGGCCTGAGCACTTTTCGCGAAATCGGAAGAAATTGGAGCGGGCGTCGTCATGTAGGAGGGTGACCGCGGACTTTTTCGGCGCTTTTCTTGAACAGCGACGGCGAGCTGCTGGAGCTGGTGTGTGCATACGGCAGCGGTGACTGTCTCGCATTGTACCAGCACCTCGTGGAAAAGCATTCCTTCCGCGTCGCAGAACCAGCACAGTCCCAAGCGTGGTTTATCTTTCATGTCAATCTCGCCGTTGCTGAAGCTGATGAACCAGCGGCGCACGGTCACGTAGCTACACATCCCTTGCCCAATGCAGCGCTGATGGAGTGGCAAGCTTCCGTCGTTTTGGTGCCGCAAGACCGCTCACAATGGATGACACCGCGAGTTGGGTGGGTATCGACAACGGGCATTGTAGCTCTCTCCACGGGATCTGGTGGGTCAATATGAATTTTCCTAGAAAGCTTAGGGAACGTTCTATCATATTCCTGAACCGCAGGGAGCTGCCTCAAAGTGAACAAGAGTCACTGATTTTTTTGTTGGAAAAATACGACAAGACTTTTGGG
Source organism: Trichostrongylus colubriformis (assembly GCA_963978905.1). Lineage (NCBI taxonomy): Eukaryota > Metazoa > Nematoda > Chromadorea > Rhabditida > Trichostrongylidae > Trichostrongylus > Trichostrongylus colubriformis. The sequence goes on along the minus strand of OZ022258.1, from coordinate 8,599,924 downwards.
ACAACCTAATATATGGTGAAAATCCGTTATAGTTATAATTCTTGCCTTGTATTCTTTGGAATCCCCGTTCAGTCCAACAAAGCCTTCCATTCTTCCGACTGTCGGTGCAGTGGCACCAGATTGATTCGTGAGAATACGGTGGCTGATCGGTTGTGTAGCCTTATGTTGAATTTTCGCTTTGCGGCTTCGCAGTTGCGACGCCATCGGCGCGAATTGCCGCGATCAATTGGAATTTCGCTCAGAATGCAAAGGGCTGGTACCAATGAGATCTTTTAAAAAAGTAGCGGCTCATCTCATCGTCATCTGAAAACAACAACTTTTGTACCTTAAAACGGCAAAATAATAGCATCAAAAGTAAAAGAAACAATAGCATTACATGATAACAATCCCCTTTCGGATATCGAGTCAAAGCACTTCCCCTGCGAATTATCCAGTTCATTTCTTACTTTCATTAAGCCTCTTACTTTTTCTCTTACTTTCATTGGCTGTTTTTTGACAACCTCCAAAAAATATTTTTTAGGGTTATTTAAACTTTCTTGTGGATCATCGTGATGAGCTTGGTGTGACATTGGACGATATATCGTCATTGTTTGGTTGCATCGAACGTATCTATGCTTTCAATCGAAAACTTCTGCAACAGCTGGATTTGGCCGATTTGGACTGCGTAAAGGTAAGTGGTGCGTACGCTCCACTGGATGAGTCCACATTTCAAGCCTAAGACGCAACTCGTCCGTTGTTTTGACGCCCCGCAACGGACCTGCTATTACTGGGAAAATGACAGCATTACTCCGCTTAAGTAGGTTTATGTGAGTGGTGTCATCGTGTGAACACTCCCGGAGTTAGCTCAAGAATGTGGATTTATGTGCAAATCGGGAACGAGTCTGGTACCCATCATTACCCTCTGGGTAAGCGTTGAAGCGGGGATCTGAATGAAATAATGGCGGGCGCCTCTATTGTCATTTGATGTCGCGTAGGGCAAATTTCATTTCGTAATAAACGAACCAGTGATAAAAAGGTGTTTATGAGAGCAAATCGAATAAAGTCACACTTGACATCCTGTCAAGGTGTAGTGTGCGTATATGCCGCAAACTGACGAAATGTAGGCCACCATATGCCCATACCGTGAGCCAAAATCATCCTCTCCCGGTGTCTTTAAGGTAGTATATCGCAGTATATCGCTTTTGTGATAGTAGGTGATGAGATGCTCTGAACTCTCTTATCTGCGCATCTACCCGGTCAGCGAGAGCACAGACGGATAAAGGAGGCGTCATAGCTATGTAACTTTGAGTTTTAAGACACCAGGAGAGGAAATTTTGGCCTACGGTAATACCTACTGTAACGCTTGCAGTTCGCTAGGTTGCACACATTGCCACACGATACCTAGCTATGACGCCGAGTGTTAATTTAATGCATTTTTTTAAATCACAAACACGTTTTTTCTGACTCTTTCGCTTGTTTTGATTCATTGTTTCCTTGATTGCTGCTGTTTGTTGTTTCACTTATTTCCTACGAGACAACAAATGACATCTCCTATAGTGAGCAACTCGGAAATGCGATGATGCGGTTTGAGGAGATGGCGGGAGATGCGAATACAGGCCACAACGTCGCGCTTTTGAATTCGGATTTCTCTACCGGTTTTCGCCTTCAGCCTCGCATATTCGTTTCAAGACGATCATTTCTTCCCGTTTTCCAATTTCTCTCGACTCCTCCCGGTTTCTTCTCAAGCTATGGGAGACCTTCTACTATGGCGGTGCACAGTGCTGAGGAAGGTTTTTAAAGCGACCCTTCTAATCATGTGGGTTCGACTACCTACTTTGGGTCCTACAGGCGATGTTTGAAACACACGCGCTTATCGAACACGCCTTCCTCTCCACGCAATAAGAAATACAATCTAGAGAATTCCTCAACCAAACCTTGACCCTTCTTTCGGCAAATGTAAATAAGAACAGACAACGAATACCTTTTGCACGCGTACTTAAAATCGAGTACGATATCTTCTCGAACCGTGTGAAGGACTTCTCCTCGTTCAACCGTCTCTAAGTACCGTAATAGCAGCAATTTCGGCAGTTGAACTCGAGCCTCTTTCAGGGATTCACGAATAACCAAATTGCAATTTGTGGAGAACTCTCCTTTTATCAAAGTGCATCCCGGAATTGGTCCTCTAGGGAGGCCTTCCATTTCGAGTAGTTTAATTGTCGCTGTTACAGCAGTAACAGTAAGCAGCCAAAGATGACCCTTGGAGGGAGTTTCTGGTCGGGAAATTTTCAGAATGAGGGGCTTCTTGTTTTAGCGATCCCTCCCAGCTGTTCCCTGTTTTTTGCCTTGTTCCTCGTTTTTTCCATGGTAAAATTTGTATTTCCTTCAGATGAGCCGCTGTTTCGTCGAGAACGCTGGAAAATTCGAAGACTACATTGTGTACTGCACCAATTATCATCGGTTAGTTCCACGCGAAAATCTTCAGCACATGAGTAGGGTTTTTACGATAGTAAAGCAGCACTTTTCAGAATGATCGCAACCCTTGCGGATCTACAACAACTTCCACATATGGCAGCTGCTTTGTCTCATCGTCAGACGGCACTCGGTCATTCTCTTCCGCTGAGTGCATACCTTCTGAAACCAGTTCAACGAATACTCAAGTATCACTTGTTTATCGAGGTATGTTTGATTTAAGTGTGTCTTAACATACGAGTGGCTTTAATTGATTGAAGAAATGTGTTCCACTGGTCCAGTGGCTCTAGGTGAAAGAGGAGGTGGGTCCCAATGATCCTTCTTGGACACAGTGATTAAAAAAGGCTCTTCACACTCTTTGCCACAATCGTTTATTGAACAAACCGATCCAAGTGACCTCAAACTTGGATAATGAAACTGAGACAATATGTGATTATTATCGGTTCGGTGGAAAATTCGAGATTCATGTACGACCAAATAAGTGATTTGATGAGAATACTGCGGATAAAATGCAAAAATAGGAAATATCAGTAAAGCATAAAAATGATAGCAACCCAACAAACATGAAGTAAATAAGAAAGTGGCATTGTATTACGGTAGGCTTTATAGAGGCGACACAGCTGGCTTCTGAGACGGTTTCCTCGCTACCAAAATAGAGCGCCTTGGTCTGCGCAATTGTTTAAACTTTCATTGATTTTCTATTTGATGAATTCCAAAATTATCGCCCGCAATTCGTCATACTGATCCTTCAGATTGCTATCACCCTATGGGCTCACTCTCAAGGGGTACCGATGATTGGAAAACGGTTACCTCACGGTTCTGACTTTTTTAAATGTCCTACTTCAATCAGGCATCAAAGTTGTTTAACACTTATCGAAGTCCCGGTATCTTTTTAGGTCAAGGTGGACTGTCTAAGAATTGTCAATGGAGGGAACACTTGAGGGTTTTTGGAAAGATTGTGATAAAATTTTTGATCTGTTCAAGAGTAGGAAAGGTTATCGAAGACTTGAAATAGGTAGGGGTTACAACCATTCGGGACTGAAACTCAAGGGCCTTATGAGAGTTTTTCTTTTTTCACTCCCAATCCTTATAGACTTGAAAGGATTTTGTTCTGGAAAATCTTTTTCATCGTCGGATATCAGGCACTTTCATAGAGGGCCAAGCATCGGATAAAAAGTGTGGTTGCGGCCATATGGCTTCCTCTCTTGAAGGTTTATTAAACAATCTCATGAAAGACAGGTGGGGTCCCGGAAAGGAAAGGAGAGTGTATGTCCCCAAAAGTATAAAATATCACTCTATCCCTCTATTTCCGTTTCCATCCTTACGATTCTCTCAGCACAGCTTCCTCCACTACGTCGCTGCAATCCCATCAACACCCGACGCACAGGCTATAACCATTTCCCGGCTAACGCTGGATCTCCTTGTCTTTTATTCCTTCTCCTTCAAAATTTTCAGTAGGATATTTTTTTCAGAATATGTTAAAACATTTGCCGAATTCGTTGTCTGCCGATGATTATGCGCTTGTAAAACGGGCTCATGAGGTGATGACAACGCAGGCATCAAGGATCAACGACGAGAAAAAACGGGCTGAACACGCTGAAAGAGTTGAACAGCTACAAGCGGCTATTCAAAAATGGACCGTGGATAAGGTAAGTCAAAGGGTCGATGAACAGCTCATAGCACTTCTCGTGGCATGGGAGACTTAGCAATCTCATAAATTTTAATAAATCTGACAATTCAGTGTTACTAAATATGCTTTATTTTTAAGAATTCTCCATTATATTCTGAGGCATTGTATTTTAAAGTATAAGATGTTGGTATGTAATCATTTCAGGAAGCCGCCAATCTTTCGGTTTACGGTGAGCTTCTTCTCGAAGCTCCTTTCCGTCTGGCTGGCTCGAAGACCACACGTTTGCTGTTTCTTTTCGAAGAGATGCTGTTGATAGTGAAACAGAGAAATTCCAGTTACATCTGCAAGGACTACATTATGGTGAGCTGAGACAAAGTATAAACCACTTGTACTTAATCGATCAGCTTTTGGGCCTCATAACTGATTTGTGCTCGAAATTTCGAAAATGAACTGACAAGGCTTCAGAATATAGTTCAAGAACAATTGATTGGAATAAAATAGTTGTGTGCTTCACAGGACATCGATCAACAGCAGATCTGCAATCGGCCACATTGCTGATGAACTGATCGTTTCCTGTCCTCCTTTCCTATATATAAAGGCTAAGTGCAGCAATGGCTGCAATAATACTGGAGGATAGTGCTGCCACCTTCCATCCATCAATGGATTGGATGAACTCGAAAAAAGCGGATATGGGGTTTTATAAAGGGTACACGAAAAGCAATCGATTAGAATTCCATGGTTGACCATCAGCCTCATTGCTATGCTTCCCCACTTCGGACTGCTCGAAATTCACCGTCACCCTTCGCTCAATCTAGTGTTCGAATCCTCCGGTAGTCAGGGTCGAGGAAAATTTTCGAAAAGAGGGTCTCAGCTACGACCGCCTCGAAAATTCGTGAAAAATGCCACCCACGTTTCTCTTTCCTCTTCTGGTACGGTCCCTATCCCCTACGTTTCTATCGTCCCCTGTAGAACTGACATCGAAGGGCTCTATACTCGTCGAACCATCTCCCTCTCCCCCCCCCCCGTCTCCAAAAATGTCATCCGTTAACATACCGCTGCTACCTGGTACAAAGTGTGATCGTCGATTGACGATCTCTTGAATAGGTCGGCCAAGTGGCCCAAACTATGCCTAGACTATCCGACTATCCATGTACATACGTGCGTGGGTATCGAGAATTCCCCGAGGAAAATTCTAAAATGCGAATCAAATCATTCACAAAAAGGAAAAAGAACGTTTTTGTTGCAGAAAAAACTCTATCGAATACTTTTGTACACTTTGTAGAACGGCAAAGAGAATGTTGTGAAGAAAGTATGAAAACTGAACGAACCATCTTACGACCGAATGTAACTATTCGGTGCAAGTTGAGTCCATGGCGCACTTCACATCGGATGATTAAAACCCGCCAAAATTTGCGTCGACATGACCTCACCTCATAGCTACTAGTAAAGTACTGCTTTAGTAGATAGGCATGGTTTTCTAAATGGTAATTTTAGTCTTCGAATCTGATGCTGAACGAGTCCATCTATCCAGAAGAACCGCTGGCGTTTCAAGTGTTGTCGTTCGATAATCCACGTGCTCAATACATTTTCCTTGTGAGTGTTCTACTGTTATACATTGTTTACTTAGTGTTTACGTCTGGACTGGATTTACATAGGATGATTTAAGCAGCAAATTTTTGGATAATAAGTGAATAAGAACTTGATTCATTTGAAGTAAAAAATAAGTACACAACTGCACGTAATGTTTGTCTGGTCAAGGCAGTCTGGCTTTTTTTCAACCACTAAATCGAGCACAAGAAATTCAGGCATCATCAGCTGAACAAAAACGGACGTGGATGATCGAACTGAAAAGGATGATGCTCGATCATTACGGTATTGAAATTCCGGAGAAAACTAAACAACTGATGCTCAGTATGGATAACACGCAACGAGTCGCTTTTGGAAGACCGGAATTTGCGGAAGGTGAGGTTTCTAATAAGGTCCTGCGCGAATAAGGGGAGGTTTTCGTTGGAACTGGACGGTACGTGCTCCAAGGTCATGGGTGTGTGCATTAATGACGAAAAATCGCGCGGTCGCTCGCGGCGAGTGCGAGGTGTTTGTAGTTTTATCCGTTGAAACAACAACAACCACAAGATAAAAGCACTTCCAAATTCCATTCTATTAGGTTGTCCCGAAAGTTCCGGAACACCTCGACCTCTTTTTTTTCAAATTTATTTCATTACAACATAAGGCCTTTTGAAGCATGTCATACATCATTCGGAAGAGAATTTTCTACTCTACAGAATGGCATGTCTTGTTGACTGAAATGTGTTTATGTTGTAAAGAAATAAATTTGAAAAAGTGGTCGAGGTGTTCCGGAACTTTCGGGACAACCTAATACAATCTTCGAAGGTCCCTTACGATATCAGCCCACTGCATACTGAGCGGAACTGCAATCGACTTTGGCAAAGTTGTACTCATGACGCCGCGAAGCGATTTTTTGTCATAAGTGCACATACCCCAAGGTTATGATCCAGTGTTCCACAGGAAGTCAGCGCTAGCCTTCAAATTTTTGAACTGTCACATTTCAAAAGTAAACGTTTCAGTGTCGATAAAGAATCACAAACGTGTGCCGAAGTACCTGGAAAAACGGAGAAAGAGTGTGGACAAGAGTACCGCTGAACAAAATCGACGACGGAGCCTATCGGCATCTCGACTGCTGGGGGCCAGCAAGGTAAGGGCCCGAATATGTAATAACCTGTACAAGAAAGGACTCTCATGGAATTCGTTGCACCTTCCCTCTTACAAATAAAATACCTTCAAAAATTTGCGTGTAGTTTATGTTTTTGCAGAGTGGAATTTGCGGAAATGATAAAGATACGTATCGATTGGGGGAATCGCAAAATCTGCATTTTTGTGGAAATGTTGAATTGTGAAATGTGCGGAAATAAATTAGGTAAATTTCAAGGCGCGGTTGAGATAATCTTGAGAGAATTATGGAAATAAAGGCTTTCATAATTCCGCATTTCCACAAAAACGTAGCTCCCACATTTGGTCGAATCTCACCTATGCAATCCTTTACCGCAGATTATACGATTCCACAAAAATGCACATTCGTTGACTATAAACGCTGTCTGAGCGGAAATAGCGTTGTTTTCATTAGTAATGAAGGTGCCTTTTCAGACGTCTTTGGTGTCCGATTCATCACGATACAAACTTTTCGGAGTACCTGATCCTGTACCGAAGTGCAACTGTCATATGTCTTCAATTCCGGGCCCCAGTGGAGAAGTGACGTCTGCGGTAGGTCGTGATTACTCGTAGTTAGCTTCACAAAAAAAAAAAACTAAGATTGGACATGTTCCTTTTCCAATTTGTGTTTTTCAAAACCAAACCTGACCGGCAGTAGCTGCTACTAGGTAAAGTGATAGTGTCGTCCTCTGCTCCGATTTTCCTGTACCGAATTTTTTTTTTACGGTCAGTAGTTTTTCCGACCATTTGTCTCTCATCACCGCTAATTGGTACCGTTGAAGGAGAACCTACAATACCTCTTCTGATTTCTGCTGAATATACCGATTTCGTCAGAAAAAATCTGTCGCAGTCCGTGTTTTTGCCATAACTATACCAAAGGCGGGCCGATTGTATTGAAATATAGACCGGTAGTTAAAGATCCTCGAGACGAATCCCCTTATTTAAAAAACGTTCATTTTCCTCTGTCTGATCATCTTCATTCTTGATCCATCAGATGCGCACAACTCTAGATTAATGCCGTATTTTAGCGCGTCTCGACTGCAACAACAAAGGTTCCAGTGGCACGTACGCTCTCTGCCTCCACGATAATCTTTAACGGTGGGGTGGATGCGGTTCAATCACCACCAGCTCCGGAAGCAGTAATGTCGTCTCGAAGTCGATATCATATGGCACGAAATAAGAGAGGGCTACCGCCGAAGTGTGAGGTCGGTAGGAATCCACGTCCGTCTGTTTTCAATCTTTGAGTATTTTGCAAAATTGGTGTGCCCAAAGTGCCTCACTGAGCCGCATACGATTTTCTTCTAAAGCCAAAAATAGGAAAATTTTATCGAGAAAATGGTCTGGACTGTAATTTGCTGTTCTCACCCCTCTGGAATTTCGTACCGCGCAAAGGGATTAGGCGGGGTGGGATGTGTACGGTTGCGACGCGTTTGAAGATTCGTGATGTGTACGATTGCTGGCGTTGAAGAATTTAGAGGGGACCAGTCCATTGTGCTATGCGTCTCTTACGCTATGGCTAGAGCCCGGAGAGGTATGGCGCTAACCAACTGGGCTTAAAAACGGCAAAGAAACGGTTTTGATGAACGAAATTTTTCTGCTTTTTTCATGCTTTTTTCTATCCTGTGTAAGCCTAAACCTTAGAGGAAGAGATCTCTTCCACTATTTTACACTTTTCCACTAGGCTCTTCATTCCACGATAAGATTTTGTTCTACTTCCAGGCACGTTCCGCTTCTACTCGTCGCATCGATTGCGAAGAAATCGACGAGACCTTTGATGAGCTGTTCAAAGAACTTGTACTATGTGGAAATACGAGCCCTAAAACGCAGGTGAGCGTAGCTCTCCAGCAAGCTACTCCTCGCATTGGGGTGATTTGTATACAGGGTGGGGCAAAATTACGGAAACAAAATTGATGCTACCCAAAAACCTTATTTCAGCTCGAACAAAAACATAATCATTACCGATTCACTCTCCAGAAAAAACTGAACAAACAGTACTACTTTTTTTTGAAACCATCTCCATTTACTTCGATACAGGCTCAAAGACGCTCCGAAAACGCGTTGACCGTGGCGAGGAGATAGCCTTCGTCCAACTCATCCCATGCTTTCTCCAGCGCTGCCTTCGAGTAATTAAGGCCGGGATGGGGTTTTGAGCTTGCCTTATGCTCGAGGACACTCCATACAGAGAAATCGAGTGGGTTGAGGTCCGGTGAACTGGGAGACCATTCATCAAAGACAATGAAATCTAGGAAAATTTCCTGCAGCGCTTGTTTTTGTTCCTTTTGCTGTCGGCAGAAAGAAACTTTCTTTCTCCTTGCTTGTGTGCCCTCAGTTTCCAAGTGATCTTTCACAATCCTGCCCATCTGTCACGTGGAAATCGACATTTCTTCTGCCATCTTCCGAAGCGACCGCACTGGCTTCAAACGCAGACGATCACGCACTCTCTTGATGTTCGCCCTGATCGTGACAGAAGTCAGTCTTCCACGTCCTGGTCGGTCGGAAAGGTTTCCTAGTTCTGTAAACCTTGCGATTGTTTTCGATACAAGACTTCTTGATACCTTCAGACGACGGGAGATGTCAATCGCTCGGACTCCTTGATGGTGCAGGTAGATGATGGAATTCTGGTGAGGGGATGGCCTCATCATTTTAAACCGAAGATGAATTTTTTGTGCTGGTTAGTAGAGAGGGTTGCACTGCATCGATTAAGAATAAGCAAGAGCTTCCCGAATGGGAAAAGCGCCTCAGGGGTCAAAGTTCCCGTGCCCGCGCCTTGTTTCCGTAATTTTGCCCCACCTGTAGTAATGTCGCTTTCTCGATTGTTAGAAAGGGTTAGGTGGTGCTTTGTACACTCCTGGCGTGCCAAGGGGTGTGGCTTGACCACCACTAATCGATTCCACCAATGGCAATCGAGGTCACCCCTGCCCCTAGGCGAGCTTCTCAAGTATTCCATGCATGTGTCACGTAAATCTGTGATGAGGTCTTAAGATAACTGAATAATATTATATTCTTTATGATCGCAGATGAAGTCCGCCATGTGTACCCCGTCAGATCAGAATAATTCTGCCACCGAGGACATCCTTGCTTGGCGACAGCAGCAGGCGGCAAAAAATAATCGCTCAAAGTCTCTCACAAGGCTCGACGAATATTCCCATCAACAAGAAGCCGGCGGTGATGAGATCGCTGTGGATTCCAGTCTTCCTACCGAGCACCAGCAGTAAGTAGATGTGCTATATTTTTTTTTGTTTTTTACTTATTTCGGAGGTATTCTCCAAATTCGTTGGAAGGAGTACGTTTTTGATTGGAAAGCGAAGGGAACGTGCCACCTGTGTCATCTCCGCCCCTTTGCACGCCAGGGGGCGTGGCCCAAACATTCACGCTCTTCTCTTTTTGATGAGCGTGGATATACCGTGGATTGTTCGGATATTTGACCTCTTGAAGGTTTTCATTACACATTTTGAACAGGCACTTTCAGGATGGAGCGTCGTTTTTCCAAAATCGATCAAATGAAAAGGCTCCGTGCGAAGAAGTACAACATCGGAGACACTTCTGAAGTGGGTATTTTCCTGGGGGATTCGTAGCTTACACCAGTTTACCGCTGAATCTAATGAATTCCATTCCAGCTCCTCCATGGAAATTGCACCCGTATTTCCCTGAACGATCGTGCGGCTACTATTATTGAAGTGGAATCTCCCCGAAGTGATTTTCCACTTATCGACGATGAAGTGACGTCCCCAAAACGACTATCAGCTCGACAACGAACTCCTTTGACGGTGGAGCAGGCCGCTCAGTTGGACGCGTTTATCCCCGCTTCTCCTCCGGGAGTGGTTAAATCAATGATTAGGCAGATCGAAACCACTGGCTCTTAAATGCTGGGGCTTCAGTCAAGGCCTTACGATAAGCCTTCAATCTCTGTGTTTGTAGTTAGAACCTGCATGGCAATACTATTCAGTGTGCTGTACCCATCATTGCCCATTGGCCCATTGCGAAAAACCTATATTGGAACGTTCCCATTACGGTTCCTCCCCCCACCCACCTACGAAATCGCCTAATAGGAAACGCATATCGAGACATTGCTCCTTCCTTGGATCTTTCCACATCTCATCTGATCTGCTCCGTTAAATATTGATTTTTCCATGACTAGTTTCCCTAGGTTCTAATAGGTCTGCTGCTGTTAATCTTTCCGTATGTCCCCCCCCCCTCCTGCCTCGAGCGGTTCTAGCTATAATTTCTATCGACGCTTGATCACATTGCCCTCGGCGTGTTCACTTTCAGTTTCCTTTATTTTATTTGTTTTCCAGCGATTGTGCATGTATGTCTTTAGTCGACTCACCAAATACATTTGGTTTTTTGCTATGCAAAATCATATTTCCGGTGTTATGTTTATATGTGTACAAATATACTATATGCAGCAAATAGTACGAATGGATTTTAATAATTTTGTCTGTGTGTGTTTACGGTATTGTTTATCATTTCATTATCATACCATCATCTCCACCTACTATATCTATATCAGCATACATCTCTGAACTCGTTAAATACGTATGTTTATGTGGTGACAAATGCATGCATTTGTTGTTAGAATGTTATTATTGAACATTAAATCGTTTGAATTTTATTAGTTGAGCAATTACAGAAGAGAAGGGGGGCTGGGACAAAAATGTTCAAAGGCAGTGGAAAGGACAACTTCCCTCTGCGGATATCTTAGAAATTGAAGGGAAGGTGTTGAGTGATCTAGCAGTGTGAATTGAACTCGAGAAGGACCAGCAGACTGAGTTTCTCATTCTACCTGATTTCGCAGGTGGACGAGTTTTCCACCTTTCCCAGGTCGGAAGAGGATATGAGAGTCAGTTCGAAGTACACGATTATGGATTGGATGACGAACTTGTCACAACAGCTACAAACGCGATCCCAATCGATATGATAGGCACGGTGCCGTGCCGTCGGAACCCGTCGCGAGCGAAACGTCCATTTGTGGGCGTAGCCATGGCGTGGAGGTGTGACGCGCCTCATATTTTTTTATTTTGCACCCCATTTGCTGCACATTATACATTAGCAACCTTTTTGCTACTATTTTCTTCTCGGTTTCAGCATTTCCTTTCGACTTATCGACTAAATAAATAAATAAGAGCAGTACTATGACGCCTCCTTCAAACCACTTTTTCTCTCACTGGCATGGAGAGCAGGAAGATACAGATGAAGGATATTCGCCCCTCTTACGCGAATGTTAGTGAACGACGGCTATGTTTCAAGGAGTCTACGATCTGTAAGAGAGCTGATTAGTATCCATTAACTGCGCTTTCAATTTTTACAGATTCGCTAGATAAAGCGATGCTTAAGAAATAAAAGATATAACGAATGAAGAAAAAGCGTATTTGTTTTATTACCCATACAGTTGTGCTGTAGTCGCATATTACAGGCCGTATACAAAGTTTGGGATACACGAATCTAGGCTTCGGCCTATGACAGCCTGTGTCATTTGCCCTGTGACATAAATTACCAGACAAATTGTTCATGTAAATGCTATCCTCCTTGCACGTTTGTTCCGTTGTAGTGATGAATGTTGATTATATAAAAGATGTGTGTGATAATTTAAGGGATGTGCATGGTCATCGCGTGACCTGGTGGCCCTACTGACCGTGTGTCCCAACCGTCACCCGACTGACTGTGGAAACGGGGCCATGAGGGTTTAAAGAGCATGGACCCAACGGCAATGTGCTAAAGGACGCAGAATGAGACAACATGGGCACGAAAAACTGTGCTCTTTCCGCTGACGGTGTGTCCAGTGTTGCTGGGGAAGAATTCAAACGACACGCACTCCTTCCATATTTTCAACTTCTAATTTGAAGCAAAGGAAATTTCGCGTTTTTTACGGGTTTCTTTTCATGCACTGTATTTAGTGGAGTGATTTTGAGAGGAATTGAATTCATAGATTTCTGTGTACGATTCTTCTGGTCACTTGAATGTATGTGTTGTCTATTTGTGTTTTTGGAGAGAGCGAGTTGATGAGCTTATCAACGTAACCTTGAATAGGGATAACGCATTGGGGGATAACTAGATCTCGTCCCATCGCTCTTCTGTAGCATACAGCCCGTTGCACCCAGATTAGCCAAGCCTATAAAACCATTGCGCGATCGGTTGTGGTGAAACGACACTTCCATAGAAGGAAAAACGGGGACTCAAAAAAGTCAGTAACGCTAGCAAAATGTGGCGACTACCATAGCCTATGAAGCAAATTCTCCATAATCTTAATGTGTATATTTCTTGAAGCCAAAACAAAGATATTCCCAGAATAACGGTGGTCTCAATGACGGCCGGCCGTGCTTTGAAGGTGACGAAGGCGATAAGGCCGAAACGTTAGCCATGTAAAGTTAATCGATATCTTGGTTTGGCTGCAAGAAATCTGACACATATAATGAAAATACCATGCCAAGATTCATAGGACATTTATGATAAATATAAATGGTCGGCACAGTATACCAAGTAGCAAGCTGTTATCGTATTCATCGTACTCGACATCATCAATAGTTCCAGAAGGGCAGATTTTCCGAAGTCTCAAGATTATCGGCGGTCTACCAGCTACCCCTCAGATACCAAGAAACTCATTCGGGACGCACTTTGGGAACATTTTGTTTGTAATTCCGAAAGTCAAAGTCTGACGGCGGCCTAACGTTTTGGTGTGTTCTTTGCCTCACCACATAAGCTTCTACCATACCGGCAAATTCCTCTTATACATACATGAATGTCACCACTGCGATGCTCACTTTCTTCCGAAACTTATTATACGCTTCATGTACGTCATTTCGTTCCAAACAAGAGCGAGAAATGTCGACACTCGGTGGTCGTGGGGTGATAGGGGCATTAAGATGTGGTCCATGCTTAGGTTCTTCTCGATTCAACAACTTTCCAATAAAAAAAATCAAGGCAGTCCTGGGAGAGAATTTTAAACCGCGAAAACCTAAGAGTGGACCAGGCTCTCGAGCCTCCAACACTGCCACTAGAAGTGGGATTCTGCAACCGCACGCTGGAAATTTTATTAGGTCATTCGGAAAGTTCGTGCCGTTTTTGACCTCCAACTTCGACAAACCATAACTCCACTTTCCGAACGACCTGTAGCTTACATATTGTGCTCCTTAGATAAACAAAAAGTTGCTCTTTTAGACTACATGTTTTATTTGGAATACCACAAGGTTTTCGAATTATTAGGGAAATTTTGAAGTACTGCGAAAATGGCACTTTTTAGACGACTTCACTTCACGAGTACTTGTTTAGCTGAGTCTCAGCAAAGGTGACCACAAATGTGAGTGCTGCAAGGGGAGGGGGTGAAGCATTGAACTGCACACTTTCTTCTTGGTTTCAGAAGTGCAGAAATGAGAACGAGCTCGAACGGATTTTCAACTGATCAAATCGCTTTAAAGACACCAGAAGGGGGTAATTTTGGCTTACGGTAGAACAGACGTAGTGTGGACGAGTTTAAGTGGCTCCCATTGCACTAACTGCCAATTTGACGCCTTGGCATGGTGCCAAAAGAAGATGTTTCTATTATAAATTTGTTTTTTTTCTTTACTTTTTACTTCGGTCTTTCTTATATTGTTTCTAGATGTCTTACATGAATGCTAATGTAGTTGGGAATGGCCACTCCACTGCGTTGGGTAAGGTGCTACAACTAACGTTGGCCCACGCCCCGTCTCCTACAGCGGACAACTCGGACTGGATGCGCTGATGCGAATGGGATGCGAATACACACCGTAGCGTCGCGCTTTTGAGTACGGGTTTTTTCGCCTATTTCGCTTCCAACCTTGAGTGTTCATTTCAAAATGCTCATTTCTTTGCATCTTCCTCTTGTTTTGGACCCCCTTCTGGTTCCTTTAACTAAAACGGCAGAAAGCGATGAGCGTCCATACTTGCAGGGGATATCCACAAGTATCGGCCCCCAACAAACAAACTTAGTTGACCACCTCAAATAGCTTTGTTTTGAGAAACCGAAGAAATGGGTGCCGCGGGACCACTCTGAGCAGCTATGCGCAAGCGCATTTTCCACAAATCCTCTTCCAGTGATCGAAACAGTTGCAGGCTGCAGCCCTCATTCGTCCATCATATTCATCAAATCTCGCGCTAACTAAGCCCCACTTTCCCGAACTTCTGGACAGCTCCTTCAGTAGTAGTGTGTTCAAAAAGAAAGGCGATTTGAAGTCGACTCTTTTCATTCCACTCGATATAAATCTGAGCCCTTCATTAAATTGAGATATGTAGGTATAATGTTGACGAGAGTGTAGCGAATCGAACGGTGCTCACTATGTGAAAAAAGATGCAGTCTGAGCCGAGTTAGATCTCCCGAAGTTAAATGTGCAAAAACGGCATGAACTTTCCGAACGACCTAATAACACCATTAATGCTGAAGATCGTTTGGACTCCGAGATTCGAAGGACAATACCGCCAGTCTCTATCTCTGCCACGTTCAGAGCAATCGCTGGCAATAGTCGATTTTATTGGTTGGTTTGCATTACTTGTAGGTTACTTTTTATCTCTTCGGATTGCGCCTCTTCCACCTAACAATATCATCCATTATTCCGGATACCGCACAAGAGCAAAGCTGGAAATAGGGTAAAAATCATGTAGTCGTAACAATGTCCGTAGCGGCTAATAAGGGCCGTGAAAAACGTTATTTTCGCAACTGAATCATCGAACAACCAGTTTCGCCATTATATCGCTACAGAATATGAAAGGTAGAAGGGCCAGACCCGACCCATAGGCTGTTCGCGGTTTCATATTGAAACACCACACAGATATGATCGAATGGGCTACAGCTAAACGATAACTACACTGAACCGCTGAAGCTGGGTAGGCCATCAATGTCGACTTGATAGTTGCCATCATGCCTTGTGTAAGACCGCAATAGTGTCGCAGAATGCAAGTCGGAAAGGGGATTTTGTGTACAGACTAGTGGTGGACACTGAGCCCGGTCAAATGTGAAGGAAACCTAATTTGGTAGCCTCTGCCTAACGTTTATCCTGCGCTATGAACCTTGTCTTGTGCCTAGGACGTCAGCAAACTGCTATTATTTCTTTTCGCCAATACGCGTATTTTTCTCAGCGCGAAAGTCTAGCAGTCTCACTGGTCATGACTGTTTTATCCAAATAAACCACAAAACGACATACCACTAGCAGGACACACCAGACACATAGTGCTTTCATTGTCATTCTGAAAAATAAAACGTTTTGGAATTGCAAAAGATAGACTGCAAAGGCTAGCGTGTGCACTGTATTCACCTTTTACATAATTGCATTACGGTCAGGATTACGATGTGAAGGGTTTCGATTATCATACCTTCAATTCAAATATGCTTTGTTCGAGTCTGTTACATTTTGCATTTCAAAATGGTCAGGATAATTGAATGCGACACGTTCAAATGTGGTTGAATGCAAAATCTATCGACAACTAGGTTTTTCCTATTATCATCCATTATTGTTCGTTACTTTTGATTCGTCTCTCCCGCCTCTTCCGTATGCTGTACTACCAATTTAGCCATTTAGAATGAGAGCGTATGGTGATGGAAGGGATAACCTGCTAAAGTCCATTATTGCTGTGAACGTACGTACAAAAATGAAACCAAAAGTAGCAAAAAAGAACTCCGAGGGTGTTAAAGGGAAAGCATTTACTTAATAAAGGACCTAAACTGTTAGCACTCCCCGTTACTTTCTCGTTCTGGTTGGTTGGATTGAAAACACATCATGCAGAAGAGACGATGCAAAAATAATGAAATAATTGCGGATGATAATAGGAGACACTCTAGAGCACAGAGCATATGAAAAGCTTTCTTTGTGCCAGTATCTTGATTCTCGATCTCTGCAGTCGATCACATTTGAAAAAGTATCGCATTCAATTATCTTCATCACTTTGAAATGCAGATTTTAAGAAAAAATCGATCAAAATTAATCAAACGCATTGGAATTTAAGGGGTGATAATCGGAACACATTAAGATGCTCGCAATGTGCTGCGAACAGCAAGAGATCATTACTGACAGATAAGCACTCACTTTTGTTGTTCATTTTTGGATTTCTAGCAGTGAACCGAATTGTCTCGAGCATTTTTTCAGCAGAAACCTCAGTCTCGCACGCCTACACCGCCATTTGCATTCTCAGAGCTATTCTTATGTTACTTCGTCTTTCAGCGGTAAGATGTTCTTGAATACGTGTTCCTAGCACTGTTTCAGTCTCCCCAATTTATGTTGAGTCATGTACACTCCGACCAATTCGATATATTACACCGATTTCAGCATAATCCCAGTTGTACCATGCGGGCATGTTACACAATTTTAGATGTGCACCGCTTATCGTGAAGCCTGTTTCGCACGAATTAGCTTTTGATAGTGCCATTATCATTGCTCATCATGACAACATCATCGTCCAGATGTGCTCGAACAACGCTTTCCTTCACAAAAAATTGAATTAAAAGTTAAATTAATTTTGGTTTGGGATAATGGAGATATGTAAAGAAAATGTTCAAATGCGGTCAGCTCATCATTATGCTGGCTGATACGTCGGCTCAGTCACGTTAGGACTCATTCGTCGAAATCCGTCACAAAAAGTCGTCACTGCTATCGAAATCGCAGGGATCGTACAGATAAGCTAAGCTGCACGGTAATACTGAGCACGTCCTCATAGAATTTATCCGCGTATAGTATTTTCTAGAATCCTTCAAGAAGAAACTTTGAAAGAAATTTCCGCCAAGATTTTCGTACAGCCTGATAGAGTGTTCAACTTTAATGGATGCCTGGGAGGTAGCAATGGGAGAAAAACTTGTCCACTTCAAATCGGATCGCAAACTTCCTCGAGAAATCGTAGAAGTTTTAGAAGACTATGTGATAAAATTATGATTCTGACGTCTCACTGACGTAAGGGCTTAATCAAGTTACCATACTTCAGTGAGACGCCAGAATCATCATTTTATCACATAGTCAAAGTTCTACGATTTTTCGAGGAAGTTCGCGATTCTATTTGAAGTGAACAAGTTTTTCTCCTATTGCTACCTCATGCATCCATTAAAGTTGAACATTCTATCAGGTTGTACGAAAATCTTGGCGGAAATTTCTTTCAAAGATTCTTCTTGGAGGCTTCTAGATAATTCTATACGTGGATAAATTCTATGAGGACGTGTTCAGTATTACCGTGCAGCTCAGCTTATCTGTACGATCCCTGCGATTTCGATAGAAGTGACGACTTTTTGAGACGGAGCTCGACGAATGGGTCCTAACGTGACTGAGTCCTTCATTAAATTGAGATATGTAGGTGTGCTTAATGTTGACGAGAGTGTAACGAATCGAATGGTGCTCACCATGTGAAAAAGATGCAATCTGAGCCGAGTTATGATCTCCCGGGGTTAAAAGTGCAAAAACAGCACGAAAATTCTGCAAAAACAGCACGAACTTTCCGAACGTCCTAATAACACCATTAATGCTGAAGATCGTTTGACTTCCAAGATTCGAAGGACAATACGGCCAGTCTCATCTCTGCCGCTTTCAGAAATGTTCGCCAGTGAAATAATACAAATGGAGTCCTGCTCGTGAGAGGGCTGCTCACCACGATCTGAGTGGGCTTCAGAAGTGGCTCGGCCATCAGCGTTGCAATCCACGCATAGACACTGTCGAAACTGCAGTAACCATTATTATGCGGTGCTAGGTTTAAAACGCTTCCCAGATCCCTCGGCGGGGCGGGTGTAACGGTTGTGCAATACAATGTACACGAGTGTACGTCCATGGGAGTAGAGATCTCCTCTATTGACAGCGTAATCTTTACCAAAACTGAAGGCAGTTTTCATGGCACACCTGACATTTGGAATCTCTCCTCTCTGGTCACTCTGCCCACCCTACACGAACATCGCCTGCAAGCGCTCGTTCGTTTACCTGAGTGAATCTGGTGCCACGATAATGGCACCTCTCGTTTGTAAGATAAGTCAGTTGCCGATCAATGGCACGTACCGTCCGCACTAAGAGCGAGATCTCCTCGATGGTATCCCTATCAGCGGTCAAAATACAACAGAATCGTTGGCTGTCTGCTTTGATCGCACCTCATTACTTTCATTCAAAGTAGGAGGGTGAGGGACCTGAGAACTGGCCCATGCTTAAGTTCTTTTTGGTGCAACAACTTCTCTTGCAGGACTGGAAAAACCTTTACTTCTCTCCTGGGAAGTCGTCGAACCGAGAAGAACCTAAGCATGGACGAGGTTCTTGTACCTCCATTGCTTTGTTACCACTGAGTGACAATTTCCCCGCCCTTATTTGGGACGACGTGACGTACATGAGGCGGGTTGAATAAGGTGTTTAATACGTCTCGGGAGAAAGTAGAAGGCATCGTCGGGGTGACATCTCAGTGTCTAGGAGAAATCTGCCAGTATGGTGGAGGCTCGGATGTTGTATAGGAGATCGCATCAAAAAGTTAGACGGAACGTATACCGCGTTTATTGGGTCTGTGTCTATCACTATTCCATACTACGATCAGCATCAGATATTCCGCCACTGTAAACAATATGATTTTCTTTCGTAGAGCCAGATGGCTAACAGTGCTTTCTAGAGACATTCTTGCCACTAGTAATGGTAGAATTTTACGCTGCATTGAACAGAATAGATTCCATTCCAGCTCTGAGAATTCCAGATACTCAAACTGATGTGCGCTGCTTTCTAAGACAGCTAAAAGTCGACGTTTGGCTATCGCTCTGCAATTTGTAGTCGTTGTTCTGTTTTTATAGTTTTCTTCTATCGTATTGAATGGCAAAGTAGTTGCATAGCTACGTCGCTGAGTTCTGTTCTTTCGCACGATTACAGCTTATGTGAATAAAGGCAAGTCAGTTTCAAGGATCATGAGGTGGCGTGGACCCCATTGCTCGAGGTCCACCTATAGCTGTCCGCCTGGGGACCTGAACGAATCCGTTCGTTCGGGTTAAGTTATCAGCAAGCCCCAACACGTTAATATATTGCGTTCTGGGTATGGGACCAGGATTTCGCTTTGAGCTCACGAACCGTAAGCGGAGAACAACCCCTACTCCTTGCCATACCTTGGCACCATTGAAAATTGGTCCATCATGCGAAGTAGCTCTACATGTTGGATAGCCTGCCATTTTTTCTTTACTAACCACAGGTGTTTCTAATCTCGTAAGCCTTTACGTGTTTTTATGGCACACCATTGAGTATAAGTAATAAATAAATGAATAAATAAATAATGTTTTCAACAGCTAGCCAATGTGACCAAAACTTCTTAGAAGAAGAAATCATTTTTACATTTATTAGATATTTAATCAAAATATTCAAGAGAAACTACTAATATCCATAAATTTCTCATAATTTTCTTCTCATCATCTTCAAGCTTTCTAGGGTTTTGTCCTCCTCTTCTTCGTTCACTACCATACGGACTTCTTGAAGGGCTGAAATGTAGCATAAAATACTTCGAGATTAAAAACATTACACAAAACCTCCCTCTCTGCGAGGAAACCACCAATTTCGCATTTGCCGATTTTTTAAATGCTCATCACCATTATACAACTAAATGGAAACTAAAACCCAAAAAATGTGGTACAGGTGGAATTCCCAATACTATACACTCAATGTATCCCTACTATATATGTATAAAACGCTTCGTATGTCTGTCCGTCCCTTTGTCCGTCCCCTTGTACGTCCCCTTGTACGTCTGTCACGAAATTCATATCTCGTGTCGCGCTAGAGATGGGACTTTGAATTTTTTAAGTGATATAAAGATGGTAAGGGGACATCAGTGGTGAGGGAACGGAAGTGATAGCAATTGATAAGGACTGATAAGGAGCCTTGAAAGGTGAATGATGGGAAATACATATCTCGCGTCGCCGCAGAGCTGGGACCCTGAATTTTTAAGGTGATATAAGGGTGATATAAGGTGGTATAAGGTATAACGTGAAGGTGATATCCCTACTATATATAAAACGCTTCGTCTGTCTGTTCGTCCCTTTGTCCGTCCCTTTGTCCGTCCCCTTGTACGTCCCCTTGTACGTCTGTCACGAAATTCATATCTCGTGTCGCGGTAATGGGACTTCGAATTTTTAAAGTGATATAAAGGATGGTAAGGGGACATCAGTGGTGAGGGAACGGAAGTGATAGCAAGTGATAAGGACTGATAAGGAGCCTTGAAAGGTGAGTGATGGGAAATTCATATCTCGCGTCGCCGCAGAGCTGGGACCCTGAACTTTTAAGGTGATATAAGGGTGATATAAGGTGGTATAAGGTATAAGGTGAAGGTGATATAAGGATATAAGAGGAGTGCTAAGTGGACACCAATGATGGGGGAACGAAAGTGATAGCAACTGAAAAGGGCTGATAAGAAGCCTCAAAAGGCGTGTGGCGGGGAATTCATATCTCGCGTCACAGCGAAGCTGAGACCCTGTTCAAGGTAATATAGGGGGTGACAGGGGAACATAAATGGTGAAGGAACGGAAGTGATAGCAAGTGATAAGGGTCAATAAGGAGCTTCGAAAGGTGAATGGCGGAAAGTTCACATCCCGCGTCGCAGCAAAAAAGGGATCCTGAATTTTAGATATGATGTAGGAGTAGTTAGGGACATCAGTGGTGAGGGAAAGGAAGTGATAGCAGTTGATAATGGCTGATAAGGAGCTTTGAAAGGTTAATGATGGGAAGTTCATAACTCGCGTCGCCGCAAAGCTGAGACACTGAATTTTTAAGATGTTACATGAGGAGTGGTAAGGGAACATCAGTGGTGAGCGAGCGGAAGTGATAGCAACTGATAAGGGGCGTGATATCTCGCGACGCAGCAAAGCTAGGACACTCAATTCCTAAAGTAGTATAAGGGTGACATTGATGGGAGGAATTTAGTTTCCCGTTTCCGTTTTGCGAATTCCCCGTTTCTGAAGCCGTTCGAGTGATGATACTGATCGATCGACATCTATCAAGCCCAATTAGCATGCTTCCATGTGTGACGCGCGCAGTTGTGTGCGCCAGCCCAACTGGTAATCTATGAATCCTAGATTACAGATCGCATCACGCTTCTATCTCATTATCGAACATTTTCAAATAATGATTCAGAATACACTACACATCTAGAGAACTTCAGGATTTAACGTCAGGCGACAGCTGCGACGCGACGAACACGATGGAGCTCGGTATCTTTTCCATATTAAATATGGACGCCTTTGAATACTTCAAACTTTACCTAGAGCCCATCTTTCAAACAGCTGTAAACTGTTTCCCAAATAATTTCCTTAGACCTATCTATTGGCCTCTTGCTTTCCCTAATGGTTGCGTAGTTCTCGATATGGGTTTTCAGTTGAGGAAAATTTTGCAAAAAATTTTGAAATGTTTCACTTCAAATGGTCATAACTTCCTGCGAACTCGACCATGTAAACGCATTATCGAGTGACCGAGGTTTGCGAGATTGTTGCTTTCGATCGATCACCTACACTATGACATATCTTCAAAACGAAAGAAGAAATCACGAAGAAAGCCAGTTGAGAATTTTTTTTTTCGTCGAATTTGCGAGATGTCCCCACGATTCTTCCAAAAATCGATTCATTGTTACTGAAATTTCTCCAAGGTGCATCCTTGCTCTCGGAAGCCTAGTGGGAGGGCCAGAATTGTAGGTCAACTCTGTGGAATGCGCCATGCATGGGGATTTCATCTACATTCTCAATGAATACAAACGTTTTTCCGGTCCGCATAGTGGCCGCTAACACCAGATTACGTTCATGCAATTGTAGTAAGATATGAAAGAAGACCATATCAGCTAATTTTTTGTTTTCATCCCATTGTTTCTGGAGTGTCCATGCACGGTGGTACCCCCACTTCAGTGAGACGCCAGAATCGTAATTTTATCACATAGTCAAACTTCCACGATTTCTTGTGAGAGCCCATACTATATCAGAACCGGCTTTTCCTTTCGTCCAAGCATAGTAATATTTACATTCTAAAATGAATTTACCCTTCCTCAGTTTGTGGAAAAGAATGAACAATGACAGATTGGCACCGTACCCCTCATGCTCTCTCTTTCTCCGGTACGAATCAGCTCGTTTCCTATTCGCATGGTGACATGTGATGAGAATCGGTTTCCGTAGGACAATCGAGGACGATCTGCACAATGGCTGGACAAAGATCAAGCTCTCTAACATTATCCGAAGGGGTTATGGTGGTGATAGGGGGCCTGCGGCTGATCTAATTTATCATAGCTTCTTGGATCATGGAAGGCTCGTCAGCATTACTACGATACATAGCAAACTGCAGATCAAGAGTCCAGCTTTTGCTAATAAAAACAGTTCTATCCTTCTTCACCATTACGCACGGCCACATGTTACATGTAACAATACCGGAGTAGTTGAGTAAGACGAGTTGCAAATCTCTGCGGCGTCCACCATCATACTATATATAATGTATACTTACCTAACCTAATTCCCACCGATTACCATTTCTTGAAGCATCATACTATATATAATGTATACTTACCTAACCTGACCCACCGATTACCATTTCTTGAAGCATTTGGACAGGTTTGTTGGGGAGCTCTCATTTCGTCTGAAAAATATAACGTCTTGGAAATGCAAAAGATACAGTGAGAAGGCCAACGTGAGCATTATATTCACGGTGACTCCCATGTGATTGGTATATTTTCATGATTGCTCTTTAACGTGGTTCGATTATCACCCCTTGAATTCCAATGCGTTTTGATTGATTTTGACCGGCTTTTTGTTAGAATCTGCATCAAAATGATGAAGATGATCGAATGCGATACTTTTTCTAATGTGATTCACTGCGGAGATCGAGAATCAAGACACTGACACAAAGAACGGTTTTCATATGCTCTGTGCTCTGAAGTGTTTCCTACGATCCGTAATTATTTCATCTATTACGCCCATCGCCTCTAGGAACGTCGTAGGATACTTGCACAACATCAAAGTCCAGCCATTATCCCAATGTCCCACATCCTTCTAAAAGTCAGTTTAGTTCAAAGACCAGTACAATTCGTATTCTCAGTACCAAAAAAATTGGGCCTTTTTTTTTGAGCAAGTTGCTCCTATCTCGAAGCACCCTACCGTTATTGCTATAGCGCCAGGGTAAGGTATGCCGCTGTGCCGTCACGATTCGCCAAATTGGTCACGGGGCATGGGCTGAAACATTGCTCTTTCCTACTGCGCTAGTTCCGTCGAAAGGCAAAACAAAACGTCAGCGCCTTACACTTCGTATAGTAACTTACCGCTCCTCGGGATAATATATTAGGTCTGTGCAGAATAAATGGCCAAAACATAACTGGCCATAACTTCGCTCAGACACAAGTTTACTTGTTGAAATAAAAAACATTCGAATCTACAGAATTTCGCCAACGATCTGGTAAAGAAAATATGCCATCACGATCAAATCCTGGATTGCGAGAATTAATAAGGTCAAGAATGGCATTTTTACCGTGCATAATTTTTCTGCCGTAGGTTTGCATCGGGAGCCCGGAAAAAGTGGTAATCCGTCAGGGATAGGTCTGGGGAATAAGGGGGGTGAGGGAGAGGCTCGATGCCTAACTGCATCATTTTTTTACTGGGTGCGCAAAACAACGCAAAACCCCACAGTTCGCAAGTCACCCGGCAGAAACTGATCGAGACTCTCCCTCACCCCCCTTATTCCTCAGACCTATCTCTGACGAATTACCACTTTTTCCAGGTTCTCGATGCAAACCTGGGTCAGAAGGAGTTCGCCGAAACGATGCACGTTGAAAATGCCATCGTTGACTTCATTAATTTTCGCAATCCTGAATTTGATCATGATGGCATATTTTCTTTACCAGATCTTTGGCAAGGTTGTGTAGATTCGAATGGTTTTTATTTCGACAAATAGAGTTGTGTCTGAGCGAAGTTATGGCGCTTTGAAAAAAGTGTTCCGTTTTGGCCATTTATTCTGCACAAACCTAATACTTCACTAATAGAAACGTATGGAGTACAGGAGAAGCCCGAAACGAATTTTTGAGGCCGTCGCAGAAGGATGTAGTTGTGCCGAAAAGTTGCTTCGATAGCACTGTGAAAAGACGTTGGACAGTATTTGAACAGTTTCACTAGGAAATAAAGAAGCTAGTTCAAGTCGCGATCATATAGACGGAACGCCCTCCTATCACCTACAATCGTTAGCACTGACAAAAGCCTGAAATTCTTTCCCAGATTTTTGCAACTAGGGAAGGCATCCACGGTTTATAGGGTAGCCTTCAAATTATCATGTGATGCATTTGCAGTGAAGATCACGCATGAAGCGAATTAGGTAGATAAGGCTACAACTTTTGCCATCAGATCTGTTTGATTTGAATCCATCTCTCAGTCTTGGCTCATGCCTTTCACCATGGCCATGGCAAAGAGAAGAAGAAGCCACAACCAACATTGTCTCAATACGACGTAGAAATGTATGTATAACAACCCCGAAGGTGTTCAGCGAGAAAATAGCAGCCCCTTCATCGGCACCCCGCAGAAATTCACAAAAGAGAATTCCGCCTGTAAAAAATTCTTTTGTCGAACACTTCAAAAGGAGCAAGGCAAGAGAAAAGTCTACCAAGGGAAAAGGGTTTGCAGCCAGGTATTCTGTGCTCATCTACACTATTATATTTAACGCTCATAGTGGCTTTGCTCTCTACCTACTTTTGGGATGTATGTCGTTAGGTACAGCCCCTGCAGCTAATTTGTCAAAGGGGTACACGGGTCGTAGCTGCCACCTTAACGTCGATCGTCCGGATCTTCCGTGTCGAACAACTCGTCCATATCATCGAAGCCTCAGCTTTCCGTATTTGATAGTTGTCATATAAAGGACTTTCATAAACGAGCACTGCAAATTACTGACTGCGAACCTGATTGTATTCGGCTGGTGAACTAAGCGAGGATTCTTTCTTCTACATTTCCAGCAATAGGAAACACTGCTTGTTCACTCCGGGTGGTTGTATTACAATCATTCAGGAGATGTAGTACGAGCCACCTCACAGTAATTTGCAGAGCTTATTTAATATTATTTTATAAGGTCCTTTATGTGGTAATCATCATTTTTGAAAATCCGAGGGCTCAGTGAAGTGTACGAGTTGTACAAAGCAGAAAATGCCTCGAACGGTTATCGTTGAAGTGGCAGCTACGGCCCAAGCGTCCCAACGGCACATTAGCTCCTAGCGACCGTGTCCCGTGCACCCTCTCCTGCAATAGCCTCGAGAGCATCGTCTCGTGCCCCTATCACTGCTATCATGCATGGTAAGGCGGGTCAATGTGGAAAATTGACTGCATATTTGCCACGGTGTGCGAAATCCCCGTGAAGACGGGTGAAGGAGGTTGATGGCGCAACACAGGGTATTCATAGAATTACCACACCTAAGCTACGTAATGATAGCGGTAAATACAACATGTGGGAAAAGGAGCCAAATCCGGAGCGACCCGGCCCTCGTAATGAAAGGCCGATGAAACGACGGGCGCTATAGGTGGTCGAGTGATCAAATCAGATAGCGATGGCGATCGAGCGGGCTCAAAGAATGCCTGGGGGGAGATCTGTGCGCGGGTCGAGGCGCATATAAGGCATCTGCCGGAGTGTGTGGACGGTTTTTTTGCAGTAGTAGGGAGTCACAGGGACTCCGAAAGCTTCTCCCTCATACCCATCTTTTCTGGCCTGTGTGGCCCCAACTTTGTGGTTCCTTGTCTGTGTGACACCAACCTCCTTTCCTTGCCTGTGTGGCACCCACCATAGCCTCAGTGGCTCGCTCGCCTTCTGTGTGGACGACGACGCTTATCCGGATTTCATCCCCCCGACGTTCTCATCGAGCCTCATTTTCATCAAGCCCCTACTGCTGTCGCTCCGGACGGTCAATCTTAATTTCATTGTTTTGTTCGCGTTTCGTGATTGTTATTCCCGTTAATAAATTTGTTTGGGTAAACTCGTGTCGCCTTGCCTCAACAGTACATCGGATCGTATCGAAAGACCTATCTCATATCTCTACACACTTCGGCTTACATGGGGGCCGAACTACTCTACTGATACGATCAGGTACGGTACAAGCAGCAGCGACTGAGTGAACCGAGGAATCAGCCTAGTGCTGACCAAAGGATTCCGGGCCGAAGAAAGAAAGCCTGAGGAGTGGATCATTACTGGGATCGCAAAGGCGAGCCCAAGGAATTGCACAAGAGAGTGGACGGATATTGGGGTTCGCAAAGGCGAGCCTTGATCATCGATTGAGTTTTGAGAAGGGCGCCAGGAGCGCGCGGGAATCATCGGGAAGACTCCGAGAGGGCGCCTTGAGCATTGATCTTTCTTGTAATAGTCGTATTGTGGGCAATAGTGGCCGTATTTTACAATACCGTTCGTTGCGTGTGTACCGTTCGCGTATTGTATTTTCAATCGTCGTATCCGTGTGTGTGATCACAGTGGCCATCTAACATAAGTTGTTCCAGAGCCAGCATGGAAGACGGCGACATCATCATGATGGGGGACGAGAATGTTCCACCCCAAGAGGTAAGCCAATCTAAGGATTGTCAAGAAATGAAAGGGAGAGAGAGCCATTGGGAGAAAGTGGCGCAAGTTGTGGATGAAGGTCACAGCAGACTGATGGCTATTTTGGGGGAGACGAAAACGTCCAAACAGGCCAAAACAACAATAGAAACTGAGTGGGCCAAAATGGTTGAGAAGATGGAAAGGTTGTGCAGTGGGCATAGCTATAGGGCAACTGCAACAGAGGCGTTGATGAAGACTGTAAATAGAACGTTGACCGAACGAAAGATTGAGTGTGAAGAGGATTGGGATGAGTATGTGGCCACGATGGAACGTGACGGGGAGTTATTAGCAGAGCTCAGCCACATGCTCAATGTCAACATTTTCCAGATAAAAGATTCGGTGGCGGCCCTACTGAGGCACGGCGAGAATCAGAAAGCTGAAGGTGCGTTCAGTGCAGTAGGACCGTTTGGTTATGGTAATCCAGGAGCACAAAGTGAGTCTTTGCAGGTGAATCTCTGTTCGACTGGAGCAGCATCTGCGAGGAGTTGGAGGTCGCCGTCAATGGACATGAGTGCGACAGTGCCGATGCGGGAAGGCGCAGGTACGGATATTAATATACAACTGGTTAACTACTTGAGGGCCATGACGTGCGCCGACCCTGGGGTCTTTAAGGGGTCTAAGAATGAGAATTTCAAGGAGTTTCTTAGAAAGTTCAAAAGAAAATATGAAAATGTCATCACGTGTGAGGCCACACTGATTGACATATTAGCGGACGACCATCTAGCGGGACGCGCGAAAAACGTGTTCGTATCGCTTCCCCGAACAATCAAGGAGCAAGGGTTTGACGCGGTAACGGCTGAAATGGCCAAACTGTTGGCTAGTGATTCGACTGCTAGCAGGATGCGGGCCTTAACCGAGCTGAGAAACCTGAGGATGAGACCCAATCAGGACGTCGCCGAGTTCTGCGTAGTACTGGAAAAGCTCGGTAGGCAGGCGAACCCTGAAAGCTCGCTGGAAGACCGGTCCATGGAGTATGCGCAGATACTTTTGGATAACTTAAGCAGTTGGCCTGAACATTTTCAACTGCTTGGGGCGCTCCATAAGGTCGAGCCACGGAGGGCATATGAAGAAATAAAAAATCTCGCCCTCAGTATAGAGCAGTCTAACTTGATTCTATCTGCGCAGAGGAGAGACTGGAGAACGAGGGCAGCCCAGTACCACGAAAGGAGAACTACAAACGCAGGGAATGTAGTGGCCCCAGAGCGATCGGATAGGCAGGATAGAAGTACCGATAAGGGCGTGCGTCCACAGCACATAATGCCTACAGCTGACACCCGTAGGGCGGCTAGAGGGGGTTCACATGAGTCCAGCGGTAGAGCGCCCGCGGAAAGCAAGAAGTGCTACAACTGCTCTAAGTATGGGCATGTAGCACGAGAGTGTCCACTGCGTGCCACCCGGGTGAACCATATTGAAACCAAGGATGCGGTGACCGAATGCAAGGACACGACGCTGTCGTCAATTGTGAGCCGTGTTAAATCCAGGGGCATGGCAGTGAGGGAGAACGAACCAGCGGCTAGCGATCTTATTGGAAACACGATGACAGTGGCCCTGAACTTACTGGGTGAAAGTTGTGAGGCGTTGGTCGACACGGGATCAATGATAAGCATCGTTCCAGTAGAGCTGTTGGCCAAAGCTCAAGACCAGGGTTTCGATTTGGACTCTTTGGATATGGTGCCCAAGGCAGACCTAAAGCCAGTATTTGATGCGTCGAACAATAGGATGGAATTTCTCGCTGCAGTTTACATTGAGGTCAAAATAGAGGGTGGAAGGGCGGAAAGAGTAGCGTTCCACATAAGCCCTAGAAAAGAGACGGAGGTAATACTGGGTACAAATGCCCTGAACAAGTTAGGTATTAGTGTATTGATTGAGACAAAAGGTAGTTTGGCGGTAGAAAAAGGCTACTCGAACAAAGTTGTGGTAGCGGAAAGACGCTATATACCACCCAGAGGTATGGGGCTGGTAGAGGTTGTTTGTGAAGGAGAGATTGATGGCGTGACAGAGAAAATCATTTGGCCATGCAAACTAGGGGTAGCGGCAGGTGTGTATGCTATCAGGGACCGGAGGACAGCGATCGCTGTCTACAACAAAAGTGATGAGCCGCTGCTTTTGAAAAAGGGTGAAGGAGTCGGTCACTGGGATACCGATAAATGGCATGAACGATGGGAGGAAATGAATCCTTTAATGTCGAATGAAGCAGAATGTGAACTGCCAGAGAGGGATAGACTGCAGAGGTTGTTGCAATATATAAGTGGTAATATGGACGCAAATAGCATGGATAGGTGCGTCAAGGAACTACTAGAGAATTACTCAGATGTTTTTTCAATTTCGGATAATGAGTTAAGCCAGACAGATTTGGTACAGATGACCATTAACACGGGAGATAGTGCGCCAATAAAGATGAAAGCACGTCCAGTACCACTAGGATTACGAGCTAAGTTAAGGGAGTTGTTAGCGGATTTAGTGGAAAGAAATGTTATAGAACCCAGCAAGTCGGACTGGGCGTTCCCTATTGTACTAGTGGAAAAGAAGGATGGCTCTATTCGCCTCTGTGTGGACTACAGGGAATTAAACAAAAGAATAAAATTGGATGCATACCCACTCCCGAGCATAGAAGCAGTTCTTCAGAGTATGTCGGGGAAACGTTTCTTTTCGACGTTGGATTTAAGTAGTGGGTATTGGCAGATACCACTCGCGGAGGATGCCAAGGAGAAATCTGCTTTCACGACACCGGACGGCCTTTTTCAGTTTAGGGTGACGCCTTTCGGATTGAGCACGAGTCCAGCGGTGTTCCAGAGATTGATGGACACAGTCTTAGGAGATTTACTAGGTGGTGAAGTATTCTGTTACATTGACGACATCATGATCTGTACGAGAACTAAAGAGCGCCATCTTGAACTGCTGGAGGAAGTGTTTGCTCGCATGAGGAAAGCTGGCCTTCGGTTAAAGGCACAGAAATGCCATCTGCTGAAACATAGAGTGGCCTTCCTAGGGCACATCGTAGACGTCGAAGGGGTTCATATGGATCCGGAGAAGGTTGGCGCGATTCGAGATTACCCTGTACCCAAGAATGTGAAAGAGTTGCGTACATTTTTGGGAATGGCGTCGTTTTACAGGAAGTTCTGCTTGGGGTTCTCCAAGTATGTCGGCTGCTTGTTCAGCTTAACGTCCACGAAGGCAAAATGGGCGTGGGAGGCAGAACATGAATGGGCATTCGAAAGTGTAAAGCGAATGATCATGACTGCCCCGGTATTAAAACAACCCGACATAGAGGCAGCGAGGGAAGGCAGGAGACCTTTTGTCATTTGTACGGATGCTTCCACATGCGGATTAGGGGCCGTGCTTTCGCAGGAAGGGGAGGACCAACAAGTACATCCGATCTTCTTCGCCTCTAAAAGCCTAAGTAGGGCAGAGCGGAGATATCATGTGACGGACCTCGAGGCCCTCGCTGTTGTTTTTGCAGTACGGCGGTTCCATATGTTTATCTATGGTCTTCCCACGGTTGTGATGACGGATCATCAGCCGCTGACGGCACTATTCAAGCGCACTAATGTGTCGGCACGCGTGTTAAGATGGTCGTTGGAA
Source organism: Trichostrongylus colubriformis (assembly GCA_963978905.1). Taxonomy (NCBI): domain Eukaryota; kingdom Metazoa; phylum Nematoda; class Chromadorea; order Rhabditida; family Trichostrongylidae; genus Trichostrongylus; species Trichostrongylus colubriformis. The sequence goes on along the minus strand of OZ022258.1, from coordinate 8,569,027 downwards.
CTTCAGAGGTATAATCTCGAGATTCAGTATGTGAAAGGACGTGCCAATGTGGTAGCGGATGCGCTCAGCAGAGGAGTTCCGATGATGCCATGGAAAGAGTCACTGGAGGGAGTTGATGAGGCGGTGGTAAACAAGGTGACCGTCAAGGACTCGAAGTGGTTAGCAGAACTGAGAAACGACGTCCAGTTTGGGGAAATAGTGCGTCTGGTAGAAGAAGGCAAATTGGAGGAAGTAGTACGCATTGCTGGAGAAAAGCAGCCTCTACGGATAGCTGATTTTGCGTTAGAGGAAGGAGAGCTGAAGTTGTACCGAGAGGATGGTAGAGCAGTCTATGTCGTTCCAAAAACGCAACGATATGAAATTTTTCATGAAGCGCACAAAGGGTTATTTGCAGGCCACTTTAGTGCGAAAAAACTCGTGGGCAGATTGATCAAAGAAGTGTATTGGCCAGGAATGGTGCAGGATGTGCATAGGTGGACAAAGGAGTGTCAGAAGTGCTTTGTGCACAATCCACATCAAGCGATGGTGCCACCGCTAAAACCTATAGTGACATCTAAGCCGTATGAAATAGTGGGGATTGACGTGCTAGAGTTAGGACTAACCACTAAAGGCAATAGGTACGCGGTCACGGTGATAGACCACTTTTCCAAGTTCGCTGCCGCATACCCCGTGCCAGATAAGTCGGCAGAAACGATTGCAAAGACATTTTTTATCAGATGGATAGCGGACGGCTGTCGATGGCCAAGAACTATACTTTCTGACAAGGGCGGAGAGTTTGTGAACCAGGTCATGCAAGAGATAACGAAAGTGACGAAAATTGCCCATATAACGACAAAGGGGTATAACCCCAGGGAGAACGGGCTCACGGAAAGATTAAATGGCACTATAGTAGCTATGTTGAGGAAATGTACGCCCATACCTACTGAGTGGGATTCCAGACTGCCATTTTGCATGATGGCGTACAATATGATACCTCATGGAGCAACTGAGGAGAGTCCATACTTCCTACTTCACGGGATAGACCCGGTTTTTCCCTCGGAAGTGATACCGGATGCAGGTATAAGTTGGTATTCTATGGACAAATCATTAGGGGATTATAAAGCAGAGATTTTGCAAGCAGTAGCAGAAACCCATGAGAGAGTGGGGGAGTATAACAGCCGCGTAAGGCAACAGATGAAAAAGTATTATGACGCTCAAAATAAGGTGGAAGGTAGAAGATTTCCGAAGGTGGGCGATCGCGTATATGTCTTCTCACCGAGTGAGAAAGCAAGACAAGCACACCCCAAGTTAGTGAACGAGTGGGCAGGACCATTCCGGGTGCTGAGCGTGAGCGAAAACTCCGCGCTAGTTAGTAGGATCGGCGAAAATACAGAGCCAGTTCGGATACAGTTTGATATGATGAGAATAGTGCCTAAGGAGATATCGGACGAGCGCGTAGATACGGCGCACGTCAGAGGCCGTAGGGGTAGACCGAGGAAAGTCCAAGTATGTAAAACTTATACGAAGGTTTTCAGTGGCGCCGTTATAACGTCAGCAGCCGAAAGAGGCCACATGCAGTACCAATGTTTGGACGACTGCTTCGCAAACACGACGCTGGGTGATATCGAAGGCTTGAACCTGCCGGGAGCGTATGGCAAAAGGCCGTTTGGGGACGTATGGACTGCCTGGAAGGCTGCGTCCATATTTATCAGAAAAGAGCTAACTGTTCCGCAGAAGATACGGCTTTTCAAGGACAGAGTAGTGTCGCTGGATGTCGAAGCATTGACAAGAGTTCTCAAGTTGGCGTACTCGGTTTGTACCGATTGGACAGAATTCCTATGCACGACGTCGGCGATTTCGAAGCACGAGCCCATTGATGGAAATTGCATAATTGATTTCTATAAACCTGCTTTCGCAGAACTCAAAAAGGATCTTGCAGACGACTCCAGGGCGGCGAAAAAGGTGAAGCAAGGCCCCACAGGATTCGCGGCGCCAGAAACGGCACTACTGCTGGAAAAGGATGGCCCAAAAGGAGGGCTCATAAGCAAGGTCGTGACATCATTTTCTACACTCAGGGATACACTTATGGAATGGACCACGTTTGGCACATGGATAATCGTCTTCCCGATGGAAAACAAGGGAAAAATGGAAGTGTTCCAAGAGATCGTTAAAATAGTGAAGGATCACGTAGAAGACGGTGGGCAAGTTGTGACCGCATGGACACCGATAACTGCTACAAATATGGCGAAATGGACCTCAATGGTAAAACTTTGGAAAACGTTAGATTGGATATTTGTGAAGATGGGTGGTAATCAGGTGATTACCACAGCAAGTTGTAGTTTAGTAAGTGACAAGGTCTTTGTGGAAGCCGGTTCCCCGGAAGGAACCAGTCAGTTCTATAATGCGTACCTAGGAGTCGCAGCTGCTAAACAACTATATTGTGCTATCTGTAAGAAAGCTAGTAAATTTCAGCTTCCCACGCTGGAGCAGTCGTCGAGGTCGACGACTAGGCGCAGGGGGGGCATGTGGGAAAAGGAGCCAAATCCGGAGCGACCCGGCCCTCGTAATGAAAGGCCGATGAAACGACGGGCGCTATAGGTGGTCGAGTGATCAAATCAGATAGCGATGGCGATCGAGCGGGCTCAAAGAATGCCTGGGGGGAGATCTGTGCGCGGGTCGAGGCGCATATAAGGCATCTGCCGGAGTGTGTGGACGGTTTTTTTGCAGTAGTAGGGAGTCACAGGGACTCCGAAAGCTTCTCCCTCATACCCATCTTTTCTGGCCTGTGTGGCCCCAACTTTGTGGTTCCTTGTCTGTGTGACACCAACCTCCTTTCCTTGCCTGTGTGGCACCCACCATAGCCTCAGTGGCTCGCTCGCCTTCTGTGTGGACGACGACGCTTATCCGGATTTCATCCCCCCGACGTTCTCATCGAGCCTCATTTTCATCAAGCCCCTACTGCTGTCGCTCCGGACGGTCAATCTTAATTTCATTGTTTTGTTCGCGTTTCGTGATTGTTATTCCCGTTAATAAATTTGTTTGGGTAAACTCGTGTCGCCTTGCCTCAACAGTACATCGGATCGTATCGAAAGACCTATCTCATATCTCTACACACTTCGGCCAACGAATACCACGCAAAAACCCTGAATCTTGCGCTTCAACTCCACGTATCATGTGGTAGTACATATTATCAATAAAAACCGCCTCTGGCTTTCGCAGGAAGGGGAGGACCAACAAGTACATCCGATCTTCTTCGCCTCTAAAAGCCTAAGTAGGGCAGAGCGGAGATATCATGTGACGGACCTCGAGGCCCTCGCTGTTGTTTTTGCAGTACGGCGGTTCCATATGTTTATCTATGGTCTTCCCACGGTTGTGATGACGGATCATCAGCCGCTGACGGCACTATTCAAGCGCACTAATGTGTCGGCACGCGTGTTAAGATGGTCGTTGGAACTTCAGAGGTATAATCTCGAGATTCAGTATGTGAAAGGACGTGCCAATGTGGTAGCGGATGCGCTCAGCAGAGGAGTTCCGATGATGCCATGGAAAGAGTCACTGGAGGGAGTTGATGAGGCGGTGGTAAACAAGGTGACCGTCAAGGACTCGAAGTGGTTAGCAGAACTGAGAAACGACGTCCAGTTTGGGGAAATAGTGCGTCTGGTAGAAGAAGGCAAATTGGAGGAAGTAGTACGCATTGCTGGAGAAAAGCAGCCTCTACGGATAGCTGATTTTGCGTTAGAGGAAGGAGAGCTGAAGTTGTACCGAGAGGATGGTAGAGCAGTCTATGTCGTTCCAAAAACGCAACGATATGAAATTTTTCATGAAGCGCACAAAGGGTTATTTGCAGGCCACTTTAGTGCGAAAAAACTCGTGGGCAGATTGATCAAAGAAGTGTATTGGCCAGGAATGGTGCAGGATGTGCATAGGTGGACAAAGGAGTGTCAGAAGTGCTTTGTGCACAATCCACATCAAGCGATGGTGCCACCGCTAAAACCTATAGTGACATCTAAGCCGTATGAAATAGTGGGGATTGACGTGCTAGAGTTAGGACTAACCACTAAAGGCAATAGGTACGCGGTCACGGTGATAGACCACTTTTCCAAGTTCGCTGCCGCATACCCCGTGCCAGATAAGTCGGCAGAAACGATTGCAAAGACATTTTTTATCAGATGGATAGCGGACGGCTGTCGATGGCCAAGAACTATACTTTCTGACAAGGGCGGAGAGTTTGTGAACCAGGTCATGCAAGAGATAACGAAAGTGACGAAAATTGCCCATATAACGACAAAGGGGTATAACCCCAGGGAGAACGGGCTCACGGAAAGATTAAATGGCACTATAGTAGCTATGTTGAGGAAATGTACGCCCATACCTACTGAGTGGGATTCCAGACTGCCATTTTGCATGATGGCGTACAATATGATACCTCATGGAGCAACTGAGGAGAGTCCATACTTCCTACTTCACGGGATAGACCCGGTTTTTCCCTCGGAAGTGATACCGGATGCAGGTATAAGTTGGTATTCTATGGACAAATCATTAGGGGATTATAAAGCAGAGATTTTGCAAGCAGTAGCAGAAACCCATGAGAGAGTGGGGGAGTATAACAGCCGCGTAAGGCAACAGATGAAAAAGTATTATGACGCTCAAAATAAGGTGGAAGGTAGAAGATTTCCGAAGGTGGGCGATCGCGTATATGTCTTCTCACCGAGTGAGAAAGCAAGACAAGCACACCCCAAGTTAGTGAACGAGTGGGCAGGACCATTCCGTGAATTTCGAGGTTTTATCTTGGTTATAATAAAATTGATCAATGATGTATGATTTTAAAACGACTCGACACTCGACATGGAATGGAAAAGGTCAGCTTTTTTTGCACTTCGACGATAAAAGACGAAGCACAGATGCTGATAGTGCAGATTTTTGTCTTCTAGGTATCCCAATTCTATGCTTTAAAATAGCTAACCAATCAAATCATTTTAAAACCAAATAATGAGGTTTTGTGCAGCAGGAGAAGCTCAATCGAACACCCTGTTCTGTACACAAACAAAGCAAACTTTATGATGAAAGAGTATAAAAAACGGAAAAAAATTATTGCATAACCCAAAACTACCACTAACGCCATTTTACGATGTGTGAGTAAAACTATAATAATAAAGAAATGCATCTCTCCTTTGTCCATTTCTATTTTTCTATCGGGTTTTCCAAGATTTTCAGCTGATAACTGTGAAATAAAGGTTTCAGCTTAGTCTACTCAAAATTCTGCTGGGAATGATTGCGTAACAGTAACCCAGTCAACTTCTCAATGTGTATGTCAGGCTCTACAGTACTGTGACTGGTTGAAGGATTGCAGCGGCCGTATTTTGTTAGATTGTTGCGCATTAAATCAGCGGTGCTAGGTACTATGTAGGTAGAGACACAACAGCATGAAGGTAAGGAACAATTGAATGTAATAGCCGAGAACACGAGTTATGGTAACCTTGTTAACAACTTTGACGGGTATTTTTTTTCGTCGGATCACATCACCGTCATGTCGATCGTGAACACGCAAATCTGTGGTGTACCGCAGTCATGCGCAGCACTCTGCCGTTTCAAAGTGGAGCTTTGTCAAAGGTGCAGTAAACTAACGTAGGTTCGAGCAGAAGACGCAATAAAATACAATTTTTATTTCTTAAAATTCCTCGAAATTACAATTATGACTGATTCCTAAAAATTGACCAAAGCGGTTACGATAAGTCGGGTTATGGTAAATAAATATGGCAGTGAGCACATTTTCAGGGGATTCGAAAGGAAGGTTAAAATAGAAAAATTGTTGCACAGCCATTGTTTTCATATTTTTTTCAGTTTAGAGCGACTATTTCAGTAACACAGAATAAAAGAAATTATTCCAGATCCTTCAGGGCTAGTTCCATGGTTTACAATGAACTCTTGGGATTAGAACGTTCTATGGATCGTTTCCGGAGCAGAAATAGAACCAGTTGTAAGCTGTGAACGTAAGTGATATTATGCTTAGTTATTCTAACAATAAGAGCCAGATACTGTGAAATTACCGAATCCTAGTTCAGCATTTTGACGACATCGGATAATTCAGTGAAATGGCAAGAATTCATAGGATAAGACTATACTTTGTGAATGGACAAGCTAGGCTTTCTGAGGTAGGTCCATATCATGGAAGGCGGAATGAAGATCACGATGTAGTTTCACTTCTTCTACCATACCACACAGAATTCCAGCTGATCGACAACCACTTATAGAGATAACCACTGACAGAAGCATCTGAAAATGACGGGTGAGCTTGCAGCAGATAATACTAGGTTGTACGCGGTACAGGCCATTATATCCCTGCCACAGTAATCCCGGGCATTGAAGGAACTGCTGTAACTGCCACTGCACACATCAGCCTGGCCGTAACACCATGTAGTGTCACGAAAACGCAGATTCGGCATGATTGTAATTGACTTTTGCGATTTTTTCATGAACTTCTGATTCTGCGAATTTCTTCAGGTCTGAGCGACAAGGTGTGGGTCAAGTTGCTTAGTTCAGAAAAAGGGCGCAGTCGCCGACCTGTTAGTTTCAAAAATGCTCTTCATGGTGATTTCTAGGGGTGGGTGTGCGCTGGAGCAGGGCATAAAAAATCGCAGGCAAAAGGTACTGTAACTGTAGTATGGGGATTGTACCGTGTATAATTTCGTATTTCAGAAATAATATTCTGGTGAGTTATACATACCTGGATAAGGATGACAAGGCTAAGTCCAAAATCCAGCTCTAACGGCTCTCGTTTGTTTATCCATGTAGCCGGTGCAGTTTCCGCAAATGCCCATGGTATTGCTGGGAAAAGACCTAAAATTATATTTCATCTTTATGATTTGCTTTTCCATAATTTCCCGATGGAACAAAATCAACAACTGGAAAGAGTATGGAAACTGTCGTCTATTTTTTCAAATCAAATCAATTAGTCATTACTGATTAACTATTAATATCAACCTTTTCCATTCGTTGGAATTTTCATTATACCGAAAAATTGATGCGAAACTTACCCATAAAGAATGGCGGTATGGCGAGTATCGCACTGAATGCAGTTAGGCAAAATACGAGCGTCGCGGCCGCATAGCTCCTTTGCCTTACAGCATAGATCCCAGCTAGTCCAGACACCATTACCAGCAAGGCATAAGCTAGTTCGACTCCAATTGCCCACTTTGCACCTTCCAGCATACGACCGACGCCGATCCCGAAAATCGCTAACGAGCACAGTACCTTAATTATATGTTTATGGTACTCTATATGAAATACCGCTTCAAATTTATATTCACTTTCTGCTTTTCTTCACGTATTTATGGGATTTTCTATGTTTACAATCACTGAGTTCCACTGCTTATACAAAGTTACCTTTATTCATTCCTCAATGCGCAACTGGAGAATGAGCGGAAGAAATCACTACCTTGCTTGCAATGCCAAAAGTGAATTCATTAGGTTTTTATTGTAATCACACTTTTTTCTTATGGTCTCGGTTATTCTTTATTCAATTGTTTTACTGTTTATTGCAGTGTTTTGTTTCACTTATTTCACATCATCACTAATGGATGCAATACACTTTCAATACTACTTTTGTCGAACTCCAGCAACTTTTGACGAGGTATTTTCATCCCTGAAGTCAAGAGCAGACAGCCTTCTGCACGGGCAGAGACGGGATTTTGCTGCGAGTGAACAAAATGCGTCAGCTCAACTCGGCAATATCCAAGATTTCGTCACCCTCGTTCACAACCTTGCTAAGGTCCGTTCACTGTGGGTACCTTGGGAGATTCACATTGGGTGGTGCCCTTAAGTATTCTGTTTTTTCCAGGCTCCGAACATCCTTAGTTTCCAAGAAACAAAACGTGCCATCACCACCGAGAAACATCCGGAGGCAGGTTCGAGGCATGAAAATGATATTAGGTTGATTCATAATAAATCGGACAAATTGACCAATTTTAATCATTGTCGTACAACTTTTTTACGACAACAAGGATTCACTTGAAATATACTCCATCTTTATCGATGACCTTCTGCCACGGTATAGGCAGATCATGGATGCCCTTGCTCCAGAAGGCCGGAAGCTGGAGCTCGAAGAATTTGCCGAGTGCCGCCTTGACCTCGTGGCGAGTTTTGAAGTCTTGGCCGTCCAGGTGGCGTTGGCTGTGGGAGAAAAGGTGGAAATCTGAAGGAGCCAGGTCTGGGGTACGGTGGGTATAGAAGTACGGTCCAACTGTACGACAGCAGCTCGGCCTTGGTCGATCTTGCGAAGTGCGGTCTGTGGAAGTAGACACGTTGTCGTGCTGGAAGTAGACATGTGACCGCCGCCGTAGCGAACTTTGGACATTGGCCTTCAATTCTCGTAATTGACGAGCGTAGACGTCGGCGGATACTGTGGTACCTTCATCGAGCAGCTCCCAGTACTCTACGCCGTGTACGCTCCACCAACCGCGGTTTTCGTCTTCGATGGAATAGTCGCCTGACGCAAACTTCGAATGCTACAACTACAGTGTACTTCTGCCGGGGGCATGCTCCTTGTAAACTTCTATCAGACGTCTGCCGATATCCGCGGGTTCCTGGCCAGATAGCGATATAAATAGTATGACGTTGCGGATGTGGTCTCTGGACCGCTTGAAATCGTGCGGCATTGTGGCGGAATGAATTTACTTTGGAGTGATTATTTTGCGGTACTTTGAAGAGCTTTTCATACTCATTCCAACGGTACCTCGCGCGTCCATTTTCGTTAATTCGTTACTGAGTTATGATCTCTAGAAATCATCACTACCATTTGTCCGATTTATTATGAATCAACCTAATATTTCGGACCAGAGCAGCGTTGTCCAAGCAGCAAGGGCTCTGTGACTTCCATGGACCGAAGGGTCAATCCATGAAAATGCAGACACAGACCTACACTCTTAATCTATTGGCACGGTACACCACGAGTCGAGGGGTTGTCGATAGTAGGGGTCGTATTCGGGATAGGAGCAACTGCTGAGGTCAGCAATGGTCCCAGGCTAGATGATAAGTAGAACGTGCTGTCAGCTGATCCGTTGTATAAAAAAAATAGCATTGAACTTGAGTGATCAGCACAAAAATTACAGTAATAAAATACTTAGTAATACTATGTAATCGGCCATAGTTATTTACACTGTTGAGAGGTGTAGATGTTGAAAGAAGAGTCGCATTTGGGTCACGTTGGGGGAGGGGGTCGTACTGATGTAGTCATTTTCCTCAGAACCTGAATGTGCCCTGTCTACGGTTATCGCTTTCGATTGTGTCTTGTTCTGTTTAAGCTGAAACCTATCCCATCAGCAGAAATCCCAACAGCAAAAAATTTCAAAATTTAAAGAAAGGCTACGCTTCTCTTATGATAATTCCTCCTCATAATGTTAAAATTCTCAGAAAACGCTTGTAAATTTTGTTGAGCTTGACATTTTTGAGATTGGAGCAGAAGGGACCGACGCGACGTCGCGAGCAATTAACAGAGGAGCGACATCTCCATAACCGGAGCAGTGAGTAGTCGAACCGAGAAATATCCTTTCACGTCTCTTATCGAGTGCTTCTGCAGTGCACATCGGACAACTTGACTGATTTTCATTGAAAAGTTGCCGTTTCAGTTCTTATATGAAAATGATAAGGAGAAGCTTGTCTGGATTTGCCATAATCTTGGGATGCATAATGGGAATTCTATAAGCACGATTGAATTGACTGATTATCTGTTTTTCGGTCACGCAATTCGAAATTGTTTGAGGCCGGGTATAGAATAGCTGAAGGATGTACTATGAAGCCAAGAGATCATGTGAACTAAGCTAGGCACGCCCACTATGGGCGGGGCGTGCGTTGGTCACGTACATTGGAAGATTACCTGCATGCTGCACATCAAACTGAGTGTATTCCAGCTGATAATTTCCTTTTGTTTCGGTGGAGCCGGTGCAGACATAACGACATTTGTAGCCATAAAAGCTGACGGTGGGCGATGAACGAAATCTGATGCCATTCCAGGTGGAGGCATGCCGGGAACAACAGTTGCTACCGATGGCGGCCGAGAAACTATCTAAATAAGTATTTGTAGACCGAATTAACAAGCACAACAAACACCACAGATTTCGAAGGTTTATCGGGCTCTAAACAGATAAATCCAATAACTGCGATCAATGGCTTCCCAAAGTGCACCATGCTTCCGGTTTCCAGCATCTATTTAGAACCACAGACGATCAAAGAATCCGCTAATGGTAGCATTGGCAGGAAAAATGGATTGAACGTGCAAAAACTCAAAAAATAAGACACCCGTTGCACGATCGAGGACGTGTTTTTGCGCCATTTGCGTCATTGAAAAGGTGGTGTAGACGGTGAGTGTAGCTAAGCCACCCAGAATTGAGAATTTCAAGGAGGAGGTCCCATTTCGAGTTGATAAAAGGGGTCAATTTTCAAAAAAAATTGCAGGAAATTCTGAACGACAGTCGACTAGCCATGGCCGAGTAGCTGTGGATATATGGGCACCGCACACTAAGCGTTGAATTGAGGTAATTTTTGGAAAAAATATGATTACGATGATTAGGTGGTCTACAAGAAAGATAAGAGAAGATGTCAATAGGTAATCATGCTGTGTAGTGGGTAACAGGGGCATGGTTATTGATTTACGAGCTTTTTAAGTTAGGTAACAACTGGAATGTGGAACACTATCCGAAAAATATTGAAGTTGAACGCAGAAGAGAAGTTCTTGATGAAGACAAATATACCTTTGGTGCTCCATTCGGATAAAAAGAGTGAAGATTTGAGTGTGTGTCGTTGAGCGTTTCCGCGTCCATTTCTTCTGGTCGTGGAAGTGTACAGTATGACTGATATCGAGAACCAACGCCTGAAAAATCATTTTTACAAGAACACGCAGCAATTCATAATCACATAATATTCATATTCCATCCGTCACCAGCTGGATTGGAGAAAATTGAGTAATCGGAATGAAGATGCCCCTCCAGACAATGGTCGCCCATAGGAATATCTTCTCTTTCTCAACGAACGTAGGTAAATGACTTTTCTGTCGGATTATGTCGTGGAGATGGATTAAAAAAACGATGACAGAGGGTCTCGTAGCTAAGCTTCAGGTACGCTGTATCACGCTTAATCCCGTGATTTCAGAACTCATGTTCCAGCGCTCGCTGTCGCGAAATTTTTTGAGATGCGATGCAGACTTGAATTTGAAGCAGTCCGAATGAGCAGTTACAGTCCATTCCCTGGACTGTAACTGCTCATTCGGACTGATTTCCATTTCCAGGGGAACGCCTGGCAAGGCGAGGCCTATGGACTTGGATGGACGTGTATCGAACTCTCTCACCCCGCCACACACTCTCACCCTCGCCACGTACTCTCACTCTCGCCCCTCACCCGAGTGCGTAGACCACGCCCTGCCAGGCATTGGAAAATGGACTATAAGTTCAAGAGCGCCAGCCGAAGTTCATGCCAGTGCTTAGATTCTCTTTCTGGACAAATATGGTATCAGTAAACCGGTCCGGTAGGTATGCACAAGTGTACGACCAGGCCAAACGGGCTTTTATTTGTGTAACATTTAATGCTCAGTAATGGCATCGTCCGCCACCGCCTCGCCGGTCGTCCTCCATTGGTAACCAGTGGGGTGAGGCCACTTACGTCGGATAGCCGCGTGGCCGCAAGCGGCGAGCGGCGCGGCGGATGTGAGTACTAGTGGCAGGACATGGCTCCCCTCAAGCGAGGCAGTGTGGCATTGGTGGAAGAGGCAGGGTGGCATGGGTGCAGGAGGCAGCGTGGCATGGGTGAAAGCGCTGAGGTGACGTAGCCACGCTCTGCCGGGCTCTCAAGTGCAATCGATTCGCATGTCGTACTGTGGCGCCGCGAGTGTGACACCGCTGAAGCGATTTTCTGGCGTATGTAGCCTCACCCGTAACAATGCTTTGCATAATAATAGCCATGCTGTTTTTAGAAGATCCTCTTTTCCTCCTCCCCTTTGAAGTCTCCTCAGACTATTAGGAACATGACCTTGTAAGCGTATGGATGTTCCAAGCTGCAGAATCACTTTGTAGCTCCTCGTACTCACGAGTATCAAGAATTTTGAGGCAAGTGATATAATAAGTGATGGTAGAGAGTGATAACAAGTGTCATGTGACTGACAATAGTACAGACAGAAAGAACGAGTTGTACTTCTTAAACGGTCACGTAAATGATCGCAATATGAAATGACTGCTAAAGGTAAGGGTGGTTTCAGCCGAATGTTAAAATATTGTTGAATATGAGAGGCGAGGAGCTGAGCAGTGCGAAAGCAAAGAAAAAACTGAAAAAGTGTTCAAAACCCATGGAATAAGACAAATTTCCCAATGCCAGTTCCAAAAAGGGCCGAGCCACGTCACCGAAATAGGCGGGCCATGTTAGAATAGGTAACAGTAATTAAAAAGACGGCTCATACATGGTGGAGGCGCTCCTAGCGAGAATTTCGCCGTATTTCGTTATTTTGGACACGTGGCTTTCATTTGAATGACTCACTTTAAAAGTTTTTTAAAAAGCCGTTGTAATTCCTGCCTGTAGAAGTGCACCCAATGGTGGCATGCTCGCACTAGGCAAGTAGTGATAGAGGGTGATAGCAAGTGATAAGCAAGCGAGAGTGGAAACAGCAGACAGGAGAAGGCTTCCAACTTTTGTTGTATCATGAATATGTGGACGTGGAAAATAAAAAAAAGCTGTAAGAAATAATGATGGAAAGGTGTCTTCCATTCGTGTTACCACATAACATTATTTTGCCTAACACATAAAATTGTTTTGCTTTATTTTAATAACACTATTACATTTACTATCGTTGTGACACATCAGCATAATTACTAGGCGCCTAATCAGGATGCCCAACAGGAGAGCAAGGGATATTCTAATTGAGCACATTTATAAATTCATTCACGGCACATTTTTCCATAAACAAATAGATAAATGACCTATATTCCCCCTTTGTGTACTTTTTGATTGACTTACAGTGTCCAATTCCTGCTTCACTCTGGCGGCTTACTGGACGTGGCTGTCCCATTGCTGATGCAGATCGGAATCCTGTTGATGGAGGCACTGCAAAATAAAGAAATGAAAATAAAAAAAAATGTAGAAGCAGAAAACCGGTTTCTGATTATGACAACCACCTCGCACAGTGTGGTTTTTTGGGAAGCGAAAAATCTTTTCCACGTAGTTAAAGGAAATGTCCACAGAAATTTGAGACCTTCTGTTATTCGTACATTCGAGTTGCATTTGCGCATCAAAGGCCACATAGAAAGTTTTACGCGAGAAAACAACAATTTGGCTGCCTCTCAAAGTAACGACCGAAAGGGAGGAGCGCCTAGAGAGGAGGGGCCTTGAGGGCTTTAGAAGCAAAGAGGCGACGGTCATGTAGACAGGGACGCAGAGCAGTAGACAACAGAACATTGGCCGCTAACAGATCTGAATGGCTCTCTTACCGCCGAAAGCTGTTCAAATGTTGTTCGGTGGGAATTCAAGCAAGTTACTGTTCCTGCAGTTTTTCGATTTCCTCATCAAGACAGAGAAATTTCTAGGTACTTTTCGTGTCTCTGTCTATGTACTGAGTATGTCAGAGCGATTTTGTAAAAAAAATAGAATCATGGAATTTTCATGGACGATTTCTTCCGAACTGTTAACCGTTTGATGATACCACATGTTAATACCTAATGCAATAATCAACATGACATGACTTCCTTGCTGATAACTATCACAGCATTTCGTAAAAATGGAAAGTTCCTTACATCGACCCCATGTCAGCTTTTGTTCCTTTGTCATCTGTGCAGCACTTTCCGGTCGAACTTGCATGTGATGCGTTGCTTTTGGTGTCGAATGAGACTGAGGTGGATCTGAAATTCCCAACTCATTTCTCCGGTGGTATCTGGTGCCTCAGGTGCTGCTTTCCCCTGGAAAGAAGTGTTCGATGGATGGCATATCCCGGGAGCAGAGAATACTTATTGGCCAAGGATCAAGAGTGGGAGCTCAGGGTACATTTACACTTCGGATTTACTTTGGATTTAATTTGGATTTACCCATCCTCAGCAGCCCACGTGTGGTGAAGCCAGTGGCACTGGCGAATCTTTGCCGATAATGTACATGCAATTTATTTGACAATATTTTTGTATTACATAATAAATTTGAAACTAAACACTTGAGCTATCGCTGACCATGAAAAGTATTTCGTGGTGGAGCTTGATTCGGATAGACGAATGGATTTGGTTCGTTTGAGCGACGTAGCGTTCCGTTTTGAGACTGTTGCTCGGAAACTTAATAAGTACTGTAAGCAAAAACATGGGTTTGAACAAATTAATCAAAAAATGACGAAATTTTGGGTAGTATGAATTGAATCCTGGTAAAGTGTTCTGTCCCTAGAACACGAATTCAGCAGTGCACTGTTTTTGCCACTGGGTCTACCGCAGTGATTATCAAGTACAGTGAAAATGAGGGACCGTGGTGAATTTCCCGTTATCTATTGGTCTGATTTTCGGCCAGACCGTAGAGAAAACACGATTGTTCACCTCCTTTTTGACAAAGGATAAAGTGAGGAAAGGCGGTGTAGTGACATGTGGCGCGCACTTCCACTTGCACAGTGCGGGGATCAAAACTCCAATAACTGCCCACCCCAATGCCCGAGCTTTACCATCCCTCCTGGTCGGTTTGGTATTCGACTCGTCTGAGGAAAAAAAGGCACTTTCACATTGGCTGGAAGCCGCAATTCATTGTATAGGCCAAGTCGCATTCATCTGCCACCACGATTATGAACTGAACGCACAGCGCATCTCAACAAAGAAAGGCTTACCTGTAATGGAATTTCTTTCACTGTGTGATTGGGGAATACCACAAAAGCCGTGGGTTAGACGATCCCCTTTAATTCTATTCATACTACATATGTAGATTCACTAATGTGGTGCATCACTATGAAAATCTAAATTCCAAAAAATTTTTGGCCTATTTTACAACCTTGTTTGTAGGCGTAGGCCGATTTCGACTCAGCGATTTAATCCGATGGTATTGTGCCGTGACTCCGTACGCGAACCATTGCAGAATCTCAAGAATGCGTGCGATCATGTATGAAAGTGCGACATCGCAAAATTGCAAGTTCGCAAAATCGCGAAGGTGACGTCGGCCAAGGGCGGTTTTGTGAGAAGCTCCACTTTTCCACAGGAAAAATGCAATGATGTGATCCCGGGTTAGTTCTCTTAAAGACCAACTAGGCTCCCCATTTAGCCAGAGTAAGTCGCTGAGTCTTGGAAATCGCTTCTCAGGCTAATCCCTCATTTACTACACGATTCTGAATAGTATTAGTAGTAATAGTATGGAGCGCATAGCAAATCTTTGAATAAGATTAGCGAAAAGCACTTCGACTTTGAAATTTTGAATTTTGTCCAGAAATTTGAGAATTCCGTCTAAACGCTGATTTTAGTTTGTGAACAGCAATTATACAAAATTATCAATTATTGTGACAATTACATTATGTTACAACTGGGTCAATTACACAAATTGAAAAAGTTTATGCATAACTAACTTGAAGCAAGCGGTGTAGTAGCTCGGTTTAACGAATTCGCCTTGAATGGTGTGTAGCCGTAGATCGGTTGGTTTCCTGTCTGCAATTGGATTCAGCACAGTGAATAAATAGAAAAAGACGCGCTCAAAGCTCAAATTTCTGACCGTACCTCCTTCCTTTCCTTACGCCATTCTTGACCGCTATCTTTGTATTTTTTCGGTTGGAACTGTTTACTGACAGGCTCCTGTTTTGCGTTCGGCCATTGGCGGTCAGCGTCTACCATTCCCGAAAACAACATTTTATAACTTTTCAAGAATTTATAAGGGTCGAAAATAAATATATGTCAGGCAAGCGATTTATTGACTAAAGCGTAACGATAAACGCGAGTGCACTTGTACTTCTACCCTGATTATGAATTAGTTACGATGACTTGAAAAGCAGTTAGTGATATGAGCAGAAGAGCAAAATTATACTGTTTGGATATAAGGTACATGATTTAATAGTGGATGGTAGTCAAGGACGGATACTTATTGATACAAAGTGATCATCAGTGATATGATGGGATACAATGAAAGATGACAAAATTGTACGATTTTCGTAATAGTGTTATTCTTTGCTTTGACCAACCCACCCCAAAATTAAGCATTACATTGAAGAATAAGTCATGTATTATGATCCCCTTTCAGACAGCCAAAATACGACTCCCTTGCGAATTTCGCAACCCATAAAAACCTAAACCTTCCCTGCTTATAAAGGGCTTTCGTAGCTTCGAGAATTGCTCTCGAAGATTCTGTTCCTGTTCAGGCCCAAAATTACCATGTCAGCATAATTTACTGGTGCATGTATGTGCATATTCTGCAGGGTGGGGGTCACGAGGTCGACTTTCCGCGCGGCCGCGCGCGACGAGCTGCGCGGCGGCTGCGAGTGCCAGTGGCGGGGCATGGCAGTCTTCAAGCGAGGCAGTGTGGCATGAGTGGAAGCGCAGACGTGACGCAGTCACGCTCGGCCGACTCCTAAGGGCAATCGATACGACGAGTCGCACTGGTGGCGCCGCGAATGCACCGCCGCGAAGCGGAAATTCGACGCGTAACCCCTGCCCTATTCTGCGACCATCACATTTATGTTTGTTGTGTTGTTACATTATATAAGTCTCAAATCGATGGGTGATAATTTGAGTACTTGCATGAATTGAGGATAGCAACACCACTCTGAGGGGAAAGGACAGAATTTTACCCATGACTAAGTCGAATTTTGGGTAGAATCAGGATGAAGATATTTAGTTTTATAAGTGAGAAAGGATTCAGCATCGGTTGCAAAATTCAAAAGGGTGTGGTATTTCTGCTATTCGAGAGAGGATCGTAAAACATGAAGTGCTTCTCAATGCAATGCTTGACATTGGGGTGGGAAGGTCTTACTTAGCTAACAACAAAACTATTACTTGGATTTCATCAAATTTTGTCCGGTCTCGGAATATTCCATGATCTCACCGGTGATTACTTCGTATCAACTAATATCTATCCCTAATTATCACCCTTTATTAAATCATAATTCGTCATGCTTATTACTTTTCTAACTCTTTTCTCATCATTTTCCTTGCTCATACCTCTGTACCATCTCTGACGTTCACAAAACCCGTTTCAGTGTTTCGATGCAACTGTTTTTGACTGGCTAGACAAGCCACATGAAAGCATTTTCTCACGAATGAAGCTATGACTTATGCGGTTAGATGCCGTCATTAGGCATGAATATGGAAGGCAGTGGGAAAGTTCAATCGAGAAAAGTGTCGTCAAGGAACCAGGACCAGGGAAGCAGCCTCCCTCCCCCTGGTCTCCCCTTCCCTCCCCCCACCCCCCCCCCCCCCCCCCCGCCATCAAAAAGAAAAAGCGCTGGGAACAAATAACATGAGGTTTGCTATAATAGAAATACTGATTTTTTGGAATAAGCTCAACACAATCTACAAACAATCGACAACAAAATTTAGGATAACAAATGAATAAAGTGAAAAAAATGAGGTTTTGTTTCAAGACGGGAGGGTCACTTCGCAAAAGGTAAATGGAAACGACAGCCAATTTAGAATTCAGCAAGGAGGTTCGGTGGTACATCTCCGAAAAACTGGAGCAAAATATTCGCTTTGAAGATTTTAACTTGCTGAATGTGTTTCTGTCTCAAGAACGCAAACAAAGGCAGGAAAGCCATCGATCACAGATCGATTGGGTGAAGTTATCGGACACACAAATGGCATTTAACCTTCACAATGAGAGATGGACACTGACAGCCGATGAACCGCAGTCAGTCGTCATTCAAAACTTTCTACAAAGCGGATATCATCGACGGTGAATGTTAATGGTTGCCTTCCATTTGATTGTGAATTAGCTAATTTGGAATCTGATAACTGTTATTTATTTGCTTCAAAAAGCAAGGAACTGCATACAGGGTGCACCGAAAATCGAGGATTCCTTGACGCGGGAGGGGATCGTTCCTGCAGAGGTCTGCGATAAGCGCTAAAATCTAAACTTTTCATAAGCAGATGAGAAGCGAAGGGTATTTCGCAGCGAACTCGTATGAAGAATTGTGAATGGATACCATTTTGCTCAAGTAAGAATACATAGCAATAAAACGCATGGCAACTATACCATCCGGCAAAAGCTACTCGTATTGCAGAGGTCGAAAAAGGGGGGTTGTATTTGGTATAGGGGGGGACGTACTAAAGCGGCAATTTTCCTCGACACTTGGAAGTGCCCTGACTGCAAAGACCTGTGCGAATGCAAAAAGCACAAAGAGATCTCAAACGGGAAATTCAGTGGGGTACTGTATAAATGACAACGAAGAGTGATTCGAGAATGACATATTTGGAATATTAGATCAGTTTATAATTTGATGTGAATGTACAGGGGGTGCCAAAAAAAAAGTAATTTTGTCCACGGCTCACATCTGCCAATTTTACAAAACGTAGGGAAACGAAAGAGATAAAAGTATTGGGGCAAAACATTCCCGAAATGTTCCTCTAAAAGCAGGAACAAGCTGTGGCTCCTCACGTTCATGTTCATAAAAATATGGAGGTTTCATTCGGCGCAGTCGGGCTCCGGAGTACCTACATTTAAAAATTCGCTAAAAACAGTGGAGCCAAGCTCCGTGGTAGGTCTTTTGTGGGAAGCTTCCTGACGGTTGGCCCTTCGGTTCTTGGAAGTCATAGAGCCCCTGCTGCTTGGACAAGGCTGCTATGATCCAAAGTATCATTTTCATGCCTCAAATCCGCCTCCGGAGGGGTTTCAGTGGTAGGGGAACGTTTTCGCTCTTGGAAACGAAGGGCGCTGGGAACCCGGGAAAAACGCAGTGTTAAAGAACACCATCCGGTATGAATCTCCTTAGGTACCCAGATTGAACGGACGTCAGCAAGGTTGTGAAAGAGGGCGAAGAAATTTCGGATTTTGCCCAGTTGAGGTGATACATCTTGTTCAGTCTTTCCTTGCTCCCGTTCCTGCTCGTGCAGGAGGCTGCCACGGAGTATAGTGATAGAGTTAGGTCTGCTCTTGATTCTGGGGATGAGAATACCTCAATAGAATTTACTGTAGTTTGGCTAAATGGGGTCGAAAGTGGAGGAGACAAAATTACTTTTTTTTTTGGCACCCCCTGTAGTACTAATATGAACAAATTTATTAATAATGGGCGTAAATTCTAATGGTGCAATTGTGACTCTACAACATTACAAGACAGTTAGGTGAATGACATGTTCACTTAACCATGAACACTTTAATAAAGCAATTTTTATAACTGAATGGGACGCTAAGTGAAAAAAGGGGGGACATATAGACTCAAAATTATATGGCATCCTTGCGCCACAGTATCCGCACAAGATGCACATATACATAGTTTTTGCAAACAAGGTTTTCTGTGACAAACAGTGAAAGGATGAAAAAATTGAACAAAATGAAAAAGGACGAAGATTTTTTGCGAAATGCGCCATGCGCTCCTGTTCCACTCGGAATTGTTATCGCAGATGAATAAAGTTTAGCCTATATCATGAATGGCGGGGACTTGCGGGGGTCAGACCGTGTGCAAGTTAGTGCTGTCATCCTCTCAGACGAATCTGGTAGCAACTCACCCACCCGGAAGTGATGGATCGAGATCTTAAGCGGTCTGACTGGGCAATGATGCAAGATTTGATTGAAGCACTATGCAAGTGGAAATGCACTATACTTATCACTAAAACACGTTCGCCCAGTAGTCGTAATATAGATGAATCAAATAATAATTTTTTATAATGCATCGTATGACTTATTCCATTGTAAGACAGCCGATAAGCTCAACTCGTGAGCTATGTACCTTATGTCCTTTCTAGTGACCCATTGATCCATTATTTACTTGTTCCACTTTGGTTGAAGAGCTGTAAAAAAATCTGACACTGCAAAAAAAAGAACAGGGTGAAGATGATATGGTGGCTCATTAGAGAGTAATCAAGGTGGGGCTGATAATTGATAGCTGACTAGTGACCATGACCTTCCTTGGGTTCTTCCACACTTATCCAACCATGCGGAGCCTTGAAGGACCTTACTATGCTTCTCTGGAAGATTCAAAATCAGATTATAAGTTTTCAAATGTATCTAAAGCCTTGGGAAAACTCAAAGAACTTTTTGAGAAGTTCCTAATTCATTCAACAGTAAGCAGCTATGAACCTCAAATCTTCTAACTGTCACCAGTTGTCTTGAAGCTTTCGGGTAACATTATCATAAAATACCAGTTTGTTCATTATACAGTAATTAGATTAGCCATGATTTCAACAATTCCACCTTGTAGATTGATCCGTGATGGGTTATGAGGATGCAAAAGCGTGTATTCAGTGGAATCTTAGGAATCAAGAGGAGGCGGCCGGCTGACATAGTTGCATTTACTGAATTCGGGGGTACCCTTGCGAAAACATAAAACATATGTTTGTCATAAAGTTTCGAAATTTTGTGCGAAGTGGACCTGTTTAATAGTTTACTGTAGTTTTCACCTGGATCGGATGTACAATTGTGAATTTACAATATCATCTGATAACCTGCCCACTTTGAGTGAATGTGAACACAATTTATTCGGATTAAAAAGCATAAAATTAAGAATTGCTTTGTATTTCGAGCACGCTCTTGCGTCTATTCTTGTGAGCACATGGTGAATTTATCAAATCTGAGGTCATTCTGCTGCCAACACTTCAATATTGGAATCTGTCCCGAGTTTCTCTGCCCCGACAAGGGTGCAAGCTCAAGGTCACGTATGTTTTTCCATACATTCCCTCCCAAATCTTTCAGAGGGCTACCTTATGTGACTTCATACTAGGATGGCTGACTCGTCAGACCTTGCTTCTAGTTGAAGACCCCGACAGGAGATCAATGGAATCATGTTTTGGGAGATTTGATGGACGTTTCGAAAAGTGATGAATTCGAAAAAATCGGGTCGGCAGCGCTTTTGTATCAATTTCTTAAGCGCCTTGCCGCTAAATTCACCAAGTATTGTTACGGAGTACTTGTGAGACTAATGCTTCCTTATGTGTAGCAGCGTTCATCATGTTCACATTCCCGCAAGCTTTGCACCCAAATCGACGGAAACCAGCAACCTGTCATCATTGAACCCCAAGTCATTACTGGAAGCTGCTTAAAAGTATCCAAACGACCTGTCGGCATGATATACTCTACCAGACGTTGTTGGCCACAGTGGATTGCCCTTAAGGGTTCAGGACGTGGTAATTTTTTCGCTTGAACAAAAGTACGGTGGGTGCGTGTCACCGTTGAAGCGAATGACCGCGAAGTGCATTTGAAAAACTTCTGAAATCTCGAAAGTACCATGAGCTTCACCCAGACAAGCATGGAACTCGGTAGAAGAAGATCCTGTGCACCCGCTGACTAGCAAATGGAAGAAAAAGGATTGATACAATTACATAGAGGAATAGAATGAGGAAAAAAACACGAGTCCAGGCGCCCATAAGTCTGGGACACCCTGTAGAATTCTTAGCTTACAAGCAGGGTACAGTGAGAGTAGAGGATTCTTTGATAGAGGGAGTCGTATTTGACCTGATAGGAGGGTGAGGGATCGTATCTTCAGATATCAGCGATAAGCACTGAAATCTAAACTTTCAACAAGCAGATGAGAAGCAATGGGTGTTTCATTGCAAATTGGTGCGACCAAATGTAAAATATAATAAATACCTTCTTGCTTCAAAAAGGATATACAGCAATAAAACACACTGCAATTATAATCCGGCAACAGTTACTGGTAGTGTGGAAGTCAAAAAAGTGGGCGGGTCGTATATGGTCGCCGTTGAGGGGTAGGGGGTTGTACTGAAGCGGCTCTTTTCCACAACCTCCTTCCCTACGAGAATGATTCGCACAGGAACGCATCAATCGTGGGCAGGCATTTGAAAAATATGATTGTTCGATTGTAATCGCCGTTACGCATGGACAGATTTTATCATGCGTAATTAATTCATTTGTGGACGTAGGTGTGACTTAACTGTAAAAAATGGGTGTGACCACTGCTGAAAATTCGATCATCAGTAAGCTTTTGAGCAAACTCTAGCAATAAGACAAAGTGTCGAAACGAGTAAGGAGGACCTATTTTTCCAATGTGGGAATTGCTTGAATTTCAGCTTCAGCCTTGAAACGATAACGTTTTTGGCGTTAGTTGATCCTTTTTACGATGCGCCACGCATTCTTGTTCCACAGAGGATCGTGGTGGCAGCCAGGGTACACTGGGAGTCGAGTATGCTTCGACAAGGGGGTCATAGTGGACCGGACTGGAGGGGGTTGTATTATCTGCAGAGGTCAGCGATAATCACTAACACACCGAACTTTCAATGAGCAGGTGAGAAGCAAAGGATTTATCACAGCGAAGCGCATGAGGAATTGCGAGATAGATATAATACATAACAACAAAACACATTGAATTATACAATCTGCAGTCACTGGAAATTTGGAGGTCAAAAAGGGAAAGGGGGCGTATTAAAAAAGGGGTTCCTGCAGAGGGAGGTCGTACTGAAGTGACACATGGGTGTGCATTGACTGTACAATCCGCTAATAATTACTGGCATTGTAGAGGTCTAAAGGGGGCTGGGGGTCTTAATGAAGCGATTTTCGTCGACACCTGGGAGTGCCCTGGTGGCAGTGAATGTGAATTGGACCATAGAATGACTTACAGGGGCCAGCCAATGTAAAGTCAGTGCTGCCTATCAAACGTGTCCGTTACCGATTCACCGACCTCGGGGGATGAAAGCTCGGTTGACCCGGGAGGACAATTATGCGTGATTGATCCCTACACCATAAAAGTGGAAGGGTGCGCCACCTGTTTTCACACCGCCCTCGCGAAAACAATAGGGCCTAGAAAATAGTATAGCCCATCAGGAATCACGTCAGCATGGAAAGTTTTAAATTGTGTTTTCACGATTCCTCGGAGAAATAGGCACGGATTGGAAATTTTCTTGATCAGAAATAGTTCAACGGAACCTTTCATGATGGGATAGATTCCTCGGAGAAATAGGCACGGATTGGAAATTTTCTTGATCAGAAATAGTTCAACGGAACTTTTCATGATGGGATATACAACCACATAATTAAGAAAAAATCCAATTAATTTCGACTGAATGAAATTATAAATTTCAAGATAGAATTTCTTATGTGAGGTGTGTTGGTCGAAACATAAGGGAACGAGGCACATAGTTTACGATTGTTGTTGCTCTCTAGCCATAGGGATGTTGAAGACGAAATCATCGGCGTGCGCGCAACGAAGGCGAGACGGACGAAGAATGAGGACACGGGCTGCGCCCCCACTGATAAACAGCGTAACACGGTATCGATAACAGACATCGTACGCCAAGAGATCTCATGGACAGTAGTGGACGAACGACGTCTCTTAAAAAGATCCACTAGTCTCAAAAAGATCTGAATTGTCTGCTTCGATTCGATCACGTCACCGACTAGATTGAAGCACTTTTTTGCTTCTTAAATTATAATTTTTTCAAAGGTGTGCTATCTGCGAACCTAGAGTGGTTCAAGGAATCGTCCACGGAATTTCTGTGATTCTGGTTTTTTTCAATACCATTCTACTATGAAGATAGGTTATGAACAGCAATACGAGGTATATACCGAAAAACCTCGTTGTTTCCAATTGAGAAATCGAAACAACTGGACGAAGAGCGACTACTTTGAATTCCCGCCGAGCAACATATGAACAACAGTCGGCAAGCACAGCGCTGTTCACATTTTTGCGCCCAATGTTGCTTGACTTCCACATTGATTCCTTAACCACGTGACCATAGCCTCTTTGCTCCTAGAACTCTCGTGGTCCCATTTTCACGAACAGTCCACCTCGTTTTACATTACTTCATAGGGCCGAATATATGTAAATCAGATTCTGGTTTTTACGCGTGATGCTGTGCATGTGGCTCATGAAAGGTAAATAAAACATAAATAAGTGGACAAAAAACGACTCAAATTTACGTAGACGATTTCTTTGAGTCAGAGCAAACAGAAACTCCAGATTTGGGAGAACTTTTCCTTAAAGTTATTGGAAAGACTTTCAATAGAGACGCTTCCATATAACTAAAAAAAGTCATACGATTCCCTGTCATTATATTCACCCTGAGGCTCATTGGTGAATTGGAGTAGACACGAAACCTATGGATCAATTGAATAGTTTAAAAGATTTTTTCACCTCTAGTCTGGGATGGAATGAGTTTGAAAAAGGAACATATGTCCAATTCTGAAATATTATATACCTTTGAAAAGAACGTTATATACCGTTAGATTGCATTCTTCCACCGTTTCAAATGCAACGGATCTGTACGTAAGTTGAGCATTTTGTTCTTAAGGAATCCCTTAGGGATTTTACTATAAGCAAAAAAAGAGGCTCTAATAAAACCCTTCTGATTTATACATTGACAGATTTCTTTTAAGGATAGGAACAGATGTGCCATACTTCAATACGTATATTTTGTAAGCTTTCAAAAGTAGCGCTGGGTTCGCAGACTAAAAGGCACCGGTACGGGTATGAGAAAATGAGAATTGGGAATAGAAACCTTCCACTTCAGATGAGGTTATCTTGAAGTTCGCATTAAAGAAGCGCGACTTGGGGTCTCATTACTACCCGCAGCACAGCGTGAGGTCCTGCTGCCCTGCAGCCGGGCGGGTTGCCAGCGAAGGCGGAACAACGCTCTTAGTCTCTAGCTCGTATGCGATCTACCCCTCTAACAACGTAGAGGGGTGTGAGAGGCAATGGAGCTTTCGTCTCCATTTTTCGAGTTTTTTGCCGTTTTATTTTATTTATTTATTTATTAATTTATACACTGACCCAGTGCGCCAAAGGTATGCTAAGGAGCGATATAAAACAGTGGAGTAGTTAACTGAAATTTGCTCGTTTTGCTCGTTCTCTACTATTACAATGCTGACTCCTACTTACATATTGCACAGTCTGCCAAATTTAGCCCTTCCGGTGTCTTCAAGTGCTTTAACAAACAGTACTTTCTCTGCTCCGCCTCAGTAGCTAAATTTTTCAAGTGTTCTTCAAATTTTAATTCTGAATCGTCGAGAAAAATCAAGCACCTCACTACGTCTGCGGTAGCGAGGGGCGTTTGACTAACTGATACTCTAACAAATGGCATATAAAGCAACTTAATAAATGCACATAGTCAACCGAAACGAGAAGCAACCAAGAAAGCAGCAACAAGGGTTCCAAGCTAAAGCTCCGAAAAGGCCATCTGGACAGCTCCTTAACGGCCGTGTGTTCAGAAATAATGGTGATTTGGAGTCGACTTTTTTGGTTTCGCGCAATATGAATCGTCAGCCCTTTATCAAATTGAGATATGCATGTATGTATAATGTTGCCAAGAGTGTAAAGGATCGAATAGTGCCTATTCTTCAAGAAAAGATGCAGTTGGAGCCGAGCTATGATCTTCCGAATCTGCTATTACGAAAACCGCCCTGAGCTTTCTTTAGAATCTGATACCAACAAGCCACTCATCCAAACTATGCCATACCAGTTGAGAGCAGCCCTTCCATAACTGAGATGCAGAGAGGGCAACGAAGGGTAGCAGAACTGGGAACGCAACTGCAAATGTTAGTTACGCAGATATGATCTGCCGCGAAACTCGCCTCAAAAAACGCGCGACGAGGTCTTTAACGGAACCTCATTGCTATGACTTCATGCTGCAGCGTTTCACTGACCGAGTTGCTGCGAAAATAAGGCAACGTTCACAGCTGATAGCATAGCTGTCGTCTTCTGCACCTACCCTTCTCCGGCTAGAGATGGAAATGGGTGAGAGGGATGGAGCAGAAATGCGGTCTCATTTTTCGCTTTGGCTGTTTCATTCAGTCCTTCTCTGCTGTTGCACGATCGAGCGCATCGACATTCATATTTCACAACCGGCCGAAATTACCTAATCGGTGTCCTCAAATTTTCTAGAAAATGTCGTTCTGTGAATGCAGAAAGCAGATACGTCTTCATTCCCTCGAGCCATGCACTTTGAAATATTATACCACTGGCTGCCAGTGGCCGGACGGACTTATAATATGTATTTTCAGTAAGGCCTCATGGAACATCTACTCCAATGTAAGTTCAAAAAAAATCATCTTGACCTTGATCAGCGACATATCATATACATTTATAGCACCTTGTGAAGCAGGTGACTTGGCTGTCACTAAAGCCCATCTATTGGATAACCCACTTCTTATTTACTTTTAGTGCATCAATTTCTTGTTTACTCTAGTTTTGGTATCAGAATTTTGATTCAGAGAATGCTACCAATATGCATAGGAAAACTCGACAATCACACTCGCGCTTAGGAAGGATATGTAGAAGTAGAAGAACAAGTGCATCAACGAGAAGGAAGAGCAGATGCCTGAATGTGGGCTGGACAAACGATAAAGTGAAACGATGGGCTGGTTCTGAGTGTTTAATATGAGCTTTCTATGAGGCGCCCTCCACATCTAAGAGTTTAAATGCACTTAGGCAGGCCCTTACAGTGATGATATGTGATAAAACTATTAGAATAGCTTGCTAAACAGCTCTGGGGAGTATTAAAATGGATCAATTGTGTCTACGTTGTTGTTCTACTCATGATCTTTTTTTCACATTTCAAGGTCGTATCGAATTCGCGATGTACAAAGATAGCGCGTAAAAAATTTGAAAAATTAAAAGAAAAGCGAGGTCTTGTTAGCACAACATTTTTATTGATGGTCTCTTCTCATATTTTATTTTGTCATAGTTTTTACCTTCACGGATTTTGAACTACTCTTCTGCGTACCAGTTTCGATGTACTGAATAAAACTTTCGGCGTACCGAATAAAGTAAAATAAATGAATAAGGAGCCACGCAGACGGTCTACTCGAAGTGGATTTCGCATGAATTTTACTCGCTGTACTTTGGTAAAAACGTGGACGTTTTGTTTTTGGTAAACATGAAGGAAGCAGAACAGATTTAGGCAAAATGTATATGAAGACCAATTTTGGCGAGAGCACAGCAACCAGCATGGTCGCATCATTAAAATATGTTTCCAAATGTCTCCATAATCCTGAATGGAAATCGACTATTCGACTTACAATTATGTTGGATAGCGCCTACTGCTTGGCTACTCAA
Organism: Trichostrongylus colubriformis; assembly: GCA_963978905.1. Taxonomy (NCBI): domain Eukaryota; kingdom Metazoa; phylum Nematoda; class Chromadorea; order Rhabditida; family Trichostrongylidae; genus Trichostrongylus; species Trichostrongylus colubriformis. Next base: position 8,541,924 of record OZ022258.1, on the reverse strand, counting down.
CATATACTTCATCCTTGCTCACAGCCAGCGAGAGGGAAAAACTAGGTGAGTTGTTGGGCGTTAAGTGGCCCATCAGCTAAGGGGAAATAAGGTTGAATGGCCAAAAACTCAAAAAAAAAGACCCTGTTTTTTCCTTCTTACCACTATTGTTAGAGTGTTTTTGAGCACGTCTCGTAACTGTTTATCGATCGGAGTCCACACGACTCTATGCTGTGTAGTGGTGATGCCCAACACACGACACCCTGTATTCGATGCGAGGAGCAAGGGCAATGGCAAGTATGCCAGTTAGCGTAAGCTTTGTCAAGCAGGTAAGAGCACACCTTTCATCAGAGTTTTAAAAGACGGTATGTGGCAAATTGGGCCATATAAATGAAATAGGGTGGGTTCCGGGCCCAAATTAGCATGCCGCATTTCGAACGCTCAAGAGCCCTCCTGCTAAATTAAACTTTCCTGGAAAGCGTTCATCGAGAAGAGCCGAGGCAAGAAACTAGGCCGATGGAAAGGTCTGCACACACAGCACTCCAAAGATGAGGAGGCGGAGGGCAACAAAAGTTCATTTAGGCTGAGACAGGAAAATGGGTGAGCGATATCAGCTGGGAGAACGGAAAGGATTGCGGTGACGGGATGAGACAACGAAAGTGCGCCACGGCCGAGACAAGGCGTATGAGGGATGGGAAATCAAGGATGGATTGCGGCAAAAAAAGTACCACGAAAAAATTCAGTATGAATGATCGCACTAGTACAGAAGTAGGAGAAGGTAAAAATGTAAATGTAGATGGAGTTTTCGTTTCTTCAGGCTATGTATTAGAGGTGCGACCAGGGATTACCGAAGGAGCAGGTTTTTCATAGGTTTCTTCGGGCCATGTATTAGAGGTGCGTTCAGGGATTACCGAAGGACCTATGGTATTTCGAACAGTATGAATTGGGAATAGGCCCATCTTTTAACGAGTATGATAGACGAATAAGAACGGCTTTTAAGCGAGCAAGTCTAAGATCACCAGAAACTGTTTTACTATGTCATGATTTCGATAGCAACTAAGGAAGATCAAAGACAGTGATAGGGGTAATGTGAGTAATGAGAACTCCTATACTGAGTCACTCAAATGAAAGCTAGGCGTCTAAGAAGACTATATGTGGCGAAATTTTCGACGAGAAAGTGTGCTTCCAGGCTTTATAAGAGCTGTCTTCTAGGAAAGATGCCACTTGTTTTACCCCGGTCCGCCCCTTCCTTGGCCCGACCCGCCCCTTTTAGGATAAACGGCAGAGAGGGTCTTATTTCTCGGGTCTCTGACGGTTTCATTCCGTTTTATCTTCACTTTCGTACTATTGAGCACTTGACCTTCATATTTAATAATTTTTCAATATTTGGCCCGAATTACCCCTATCACTGCCTTGAAAATCCGAATGAAACCAGGAGAGGGTAAGCAAAAAGAGAAGGCGGGAAAATGACGAGGTTTTCATGGCTTGCAGATGGTGTGCAGAAGTGAAAGGAAGAGGGGTGAAAAGAAAAGCGGTCATAGGAAAAATTAGAAAAAAATTATTATTTTTAGCTGCAAAATTAATAAGAAACTGTCCGCGTAATTGGCCCGAGCTCGTTGGATTACGATGAGCGAAGAATTCAAAGAGTTTATAATGTCACCATCAGAAAAAAAACCGCAAAATTAAGACATACGGTAAAGACATTTGCAAAATTAATAAGCAACGGTCCAGACTTGCGTTATCAAACCCTGAGGCTACAGTCTGAGCTTGGTAACCATACAGATTCTTCGAAATAAACAGCCCTTGGTCGTTAGGTCAGTAAGAGCGAAGAATTTAAAAAGCTAAAGATTTATCACTAAAAAGGAACGGCAAATAACGATACATAACAGAAGACATTTTTTGAGGGGAAAAAATAAACGACAGTTTGCGAAAGTATGGAAAATAGCAGGATAAAACCCTGGAACCCAATCAGCACACCTACAGAAGGCTACCTGTTTAAAATCAGAGGTGTTGCTTCTGAACTCAGCTATCATCTCCAAATGAAGAAATATCATCTTGAGCAGCTCGTGCGGTAATGGAGGACAAGGACTGGCAACCATCTTTTCTTCGTTCATCAAGAGGATAGGGGACATTTTCCCGTATCAATCAAAGAGCCGATACGAAATGTGACATTGTGTAGTGGCTATTCATCCCACGAGATAAAATATCGGCTAATGCACTTTTATTTGGCTTTTTTGCACTTTTGAAGACACCAGGGCGAGTATTTCCTTGCACGTCCACGATATATAAGTACGAGGTACGAAAAGGAAACCTTTTCCAAGTCATAAATCGGGGCAGAGGAAATATGTTCTTTCCTCATGAGTATTCTGCGTCTGGAAATCACTAAAAGAATACCATGAAATGATCAAGCTGTGAGGAGTGCAATATGTATAATGATGCAGCTCGGATTCTTTAAAGAGGTTGCCGCCACCCGTGGAATGGGTATTTTAGAGGCAGTGATAGGGGAAATTTGGATGAACAGTGAAAAATGCAGTGAATATGAAAATCGAAGTGCACAGTAGTACGATGGGGAAGAAAAAACGGAAGGAAAGGGTCAAAGACTGGAGTATACGGCCCCTCCCAAGCGTTTATTCTCAAAGCGGACGAGCTTTCCGCTGAGAGGCAGGCAGTTCAAACTAACTTTCTATTGGCATGTTTGGAGTACGACAGCATCCACATTCCGGAGTGAGCTTGAAACTAAAACTGCGAAAGCGTGCAGCATTACCTTTGATCCTGCCGCATAATCTTGACCGCTCCCATCGTAGCTAATCAGGAATCACGTCGCCTGAAGGCGTGGTCTGTCATCCAAGGGTGTCACCTGTTGACCGTAACGCTGTCACTACAGCGAGCTGTCGGGGGGAGGGGGGGGGGCTTTTCGACGGGGATATGACCATAAATAGATCTCTAGCACCCTAATTTCCATGTGAGTGACTTCGTTCAGGAATTTCTCACTAAACACATTATCCCTAATGCTGTGTCTGAGCTAGTATAATACATCTAGTAATGAATCTAAGCTCAATGGAAGTAACGCCAATAGAGGCTGATGGACGATAGAAAAAAATTATTGAAATGGTGGTGTTATTTGGATAGGGATAGGGACGAATGAAGACGTTGCCTCGCCAAGCTGGAATCGTGATGAACAACGATACGACAGGCGATTCAGATGATGTGGATACGGGGAGGGGGTGGAACAGAAAAGGTTCATCTATCTCAGAGCTTCATCCCATGCTCACGCATTATCCACATTCGCAGCTCATAGTAACTTCTTCCGATGATCCCTAGGAGGCTTTATCATATTGTCTTGGTTGTGGGTTCGTATATGCATTCATGTAAAATGTCCTCCCATCATCTACATATAGGTCAGATGATTTTCAACTAAGAGATTTAGATTTTATCTGAGCATGGATTTCCGGGCTGTATGAACCATTCCTGCCCCTTTAACGTCCCAATGGTGTATACCAATCGTATTTCGCGCCTCGAGTACGAGTTATTTTATTTTTCGCGTGTTATGTCGTACTCGCCCCATTGCTACTCGCCCCATTGCTATTTTTACTGTCGTTATGATCTGTTTCTTCATATGACTACACAACATCAGTTCCCTGCGTCTAGATTGGAATCCCAATCGGCTGTGGCAAACCGTGTTGATAGAGCTACGAGTGCGGCGTCGCAAAGCAAAAGTTCGACCTAACGATGTACACCCACGCCGCCTCCCCCCCCCCCCTCAGCAATATTCACATAACACTGAGAAATTTATTTTGCAAATCACATCTATGATGACAAAACGACGACTTTCCTTGATACCAAGATGCTTCGAATAACTGCCATGTTTAGCAATAATATGAAACAGAAGAATATTGAATGGAAAAATCTAGCAGGCTAGATCTAATACTGAAATGTTTGGCATTGCTTCCAACTGAAACACTTGCGTGAAATTTGGAGGTTTTAGATAATGCAATGGTCCAGGCCACAGATATTTAAAAGTACATAAACAGAAACAAAAAAACCAAAAAAAAACTGAAGAACAGGGTCAAGCCTCAGTTGAGGGATCCTCAACGGGGGGGTCGTATTTGGTAAGCTCAGAGGGGGGGTCGTAATCCTTCGAAGTCGGCTGTGATCAGACCAAGGAAATCCCTGAGGCTGAGGGTGGAAAGAGTCAGTGGGAAAATCAGATAAAATTTTTCATTTCAGGTTACATTACTATTCTCCTCGGAAATTCTTCTTCATGGATGTGCACTGCGAATAAAATTGATTAGACGAAGGTGTTATTGTGTATTATTCATAAAGATGGAAGATTCATTTCATGTCATGTATATAAAAGGTGAAATATCACGGTCTGTCTATGTTATGATCCTTATCCAATGAAGCCGCAGATGAGAAAATCAAAGTTTTCGATTTCTCAAGATCCTCTTTCGATTGGCGAATATCATTCGCGTCACGCCTGTTAGTTAATCCATGCAGAGTCATGTAATGACGAGCATGCAGTTTTATAAGTGTTGATGCATCATCTAAAATTAGAAGCCGTTAAAAAGAGATGTGAAGAAGAATAAATGTAGCGGAACTGAGAGCATGTTGACACCTTTCATGATGGAATCTTTCACTTCTTTCATGAAGCTATCTTTTCGCTCAAGCGTAGATGGCAGGTGATCTCGAAGTTGTAAGCCGGCAATTGGTTTCATCCACTGGCGCGCTAAATGCCTGGGTTGGATGGTGAGCACACTAGGTCCGTTGCGATGTATCCTGAAACAGTTGTTTCGTAGGAAAAAAGGTAACTTTTTAGAAAGCTCCTTATCTGCAGAAATGAAAAAAATCAATAGAACTGACATCATCACATTATCGAGAGCTTCAGTTCCTAAATTGCCGCGTTCTCCCTTGATAAGCCTACTGATTAAGGAAAAACTTCGTTCTGGATCAGCATTACTAGCGGGAATGACAAGGATGCATTTGATTGCCTAAAAAAGAAACACAGTGCAGAAGTTGACAAGAGATCGAGAGGTCGCCTTACCTGGAGAACTAGATCGGGAATTTCCAGCGAGTCACCTTCGTTAAGCAGCGTTTGATAAAAGCCAACACTAATCTTTTGATCGCGAAAATTGGTTGGCCAGGTGTCCAACTTGCGGACTGCTCCCGCGACTGTATTGTAGAACTTCATGATATGTGCTTGTACGCCAGGCAGGGCACAATATTTCTCAATAGCAGCAATGGATTTCATTATGAAATCATGCCGCTTTGTTTTGTCCACATTTCCTGCCTCGTCAATGTACTCTGGGTACCCACGATTGGCTGTGTCAGTATCACTCAAAACGCAGTAGTTATTGAAGTATTCATAATCGCCATTACACTCAATTATATCCAGAATGATGTGCTTGTCAAGCGCATACGGAAAGTAGACTGGTGCCTCTGTGGCACGTCTGCCAGGTGCCATGTGGTGTCGAAAACTTGTCCGGACATCGTTATATAGATCGTCAATTAAGCTCTCGGCTTGAAGTGTTTGTGTGAGAGGTGTATACGCTCTACCCAGGTCAGATGCGGTAAGAAGTTCGGAGTATCGCCTTGCCTCTGTGTGAAATCTTCTGTTGACATTGGGGAAAGATCGCCGAGAGTTCGAAAATGTTTCATCTTCGCTCTCGTTCTGGGTGTTTCAGACTGAAGATCTTCATTCATTTCTCCTAGTGATGGTTTTCGGTGATCGGGGAATGAGGACAAGTCGTAACTGAGCAATGCTTTCGAAGAGGCAGCTTCCTCAGATGGGGTATAGTACCTTCTCAGGAATTCAGGATCCACATTCGTTTTTCGGTTTTTCCTATCCCACAAAATAAGGATTCCGCTGCGAGCAAGATAGTCGTATACCTCATCCTTCATGGTCAATTGGAAGAGGCGATCGAAATGCCTCCAGTACGAGAGGTAATCGACCAAGAGAGCTTCGTCGTCTTGCAACTGCTCGGAAAGCCTAGCCAAGCGAGTTAGTGTGGCGTTGACATGATGTAGAACAATGAAAGTTCGGGCATCTTCCAAAACCCATGCTGCTGCTTCTGCTCGCAACTTCGTAAGCGCGGATGTGCTGCTGTCGACGTGCAACCGATGCAAAGCGGCAATAAGGACTGGATAAACCCGAAGTAGCTTGGAGAGAGAGCTCTGTAGACTAGCTGCCCATCTGATTTGGTGTATGGCGTCCATTTGCAGATCAGGGAATCCCAGATCACGAGCTGTCTCAGAGTATATGATGCGACCTCGCGTCCCCATTGTTGAGCCCAACAAGCTGTGCATTTCAGCTATAGCTGCTAGCGCGAGCGTGAAAGCATGCCCTTCCTGTGACTTGACGGCCAGGTTCAATTTGTGAGCAAAACAAACAGAAAGTAGAAAGTCTTCTCGAGCATTCACACTCTCTTCCGTTTCCTGCCTGATGAGGTCTTTCAACCTCCTGTGAACTCCACTTTGATATCCTTCCATTACAGAGGCTCCGTCAGATGATAATGCAACCATGTTTCGCATAGTGAAAGCGTAAGGAGTTTCTTTCAAGCCAGGAGCCTCTGCCCATGAGGCCAGTCCCTGAAGAAATTTTGTGAATGCCTCGACGATGTCACTCGCTCTTTCGGTTTTTATCTGGGCTAAGGCCAAGTGGAATGTGATGGGACGATTCAAGGGAGACACAGTGCGCAGAAGGAAAACGATCCATTTAACTCCTTTGTACGAGGTACCGTCGACCAGCAGTGAGAATGGATGATCGAAGTCAATCAGATACTTCATCATGTCATATTTCATATGCACAGCGAATGTTTTCACCATATCTCGAACTGAGTCGGGACTATAATGAGCTGTAGGAGGTGTTGCTCCTGCTCGCAAGCTCATTAAGAGAAGAGGGAGCTGCTTATGGAACGATATCCCCTCCTTTGCAATCGTATATGCAGCGAGTGTAGTTGACACTGTAGCCTCAATGTCACGGGAGTCTTGAGTTCAATCAGCTCGCTCTTGAATTCGTCAAAGTTCCGTTTGTGTGCCAAACTAGATGCATGCGTTCTCAGTCTGTGGTCATTCCTAAAAGGTTCATCCTCTTACCGCCTTCGTCGCCCTCATGGTCAGCTTCGCATTTAGCGTGATCAATCGCAGGGTTATACTTTTCAGTGTCTTTGTTGCACAGCCCACAGCGTATAAAATCCGCGTGAGGCCTGTGTTCATCTCGATAATAGGTAAGCCAAGCGATTTCTACCAGCATTCCCACCTGCCTATCAGTAAGCCCTTTACCATCAATCCTGAGCTGGCGAAGTCGTAGTTTCAGATTGGAGGAATCTCTTCTGCTTCTGTATAAGCCGAACTTTTTTTTGAGGTCATCATTGGCCAACTGTATCGCATCGTCGACGAAACTATTATCCTTTCTCAGTTCTTGGTGCAACAATCGGATCTCTCCCCTCATAGTTTCTATTTTTTGAGCTTGCGCCTCGACTGTCTCCTTCAGTTCTTTGGCATAGATGCACCACCGCTCGACTTGTTGGGATATTGTAGCTTCTCCTGTTTCGATGGGCTCCACATCCATGCGCTCCCCATGGCTTTCAAGATCACTACATACACTTAGATCCATTGGTACTTCGGTTGTTGTGGTAGAGAATTGCTCAACAATACTTGGCTGCGGCGTCCCGGAAGCAATCACTTCCAAGCGCTGCACGAAGTTATCGCCACTACATAAGTTGCCCTCACCCGGCGAAGGCGCAGTTAGTGCCCAGGTTGAATCACATAAGGAGGCAGAAACGCACGGGCCGAGAGAGTTTGGTGGAAGAAAGTGCGCAACGGGTAGGTTAGGAAACAATGTTGCGAGCCTCTCGAATGGCAGCATCTTGTCGAGATCTCGAGTTGGGGCAAAAACCACTGAGCTTTTTATCCTGCTCGAAAGCCATTGCTGACTTGTGCGTGACACCTGTATCTTGGTGGCAACGTAGGTAGGATTCCCAGAATCAGATGTTTTAACGAAGCTGAATTTTTGCACAAAGGTATTGTAATCTTCCGGACTATCGAATCGCAGTAACAAAAAAACCGTCTGGTATCCAGGTTCTTCGCGAGGTGCGTGCGATGTGACGGAGAAGAACCGTGTTATGCTTTTCTCATGACACTCTTTACCAGGCTTGTCACAGTTTGGCCAGTTCACAAAGCGAGAACATTTAGCCGTATTGTGGGTATGGTCGTAAAAAGGAAAGTTGATACGCAATGTTGCTTCCTTCGAGCTGCCCACCACAAAGAAATTGTCCAAGCGGCCACGTGTTCGCGGCCAACGATAGTTATTGAAGTCCACAAAAGTTATTGCGGCGAAATCGTCAGGCTCTCCTCGCTAAAAAAAGGCAAAATTTTTGCAAAAATTCTAAAATTGCAAAAAGCTGCCACTAATTCTATATCATTACTCACGTGAAGCGACTTAGTTTCTAGTAAGACGATTCCATATTTGTTCAAATCAAGCTGTTTGGCCCCGTCAATGCTGTCACAATCTTCGACTAACGAAACTTCGACGAACTGTGTCGCATGCGTTGTAGCGAATCCAAGACTAGATAGTTCATTGAAGATAGGGTGGCAATCGTGAGCAGCAGCTATTCGTATGAGAATTCCGCAAAGAAGAATTAAAGAACCGAGATATAACATCTTCGTGATAGAATGTACTCTGAAGCGAAAGTGTTAACCTCAGAACAACACACGTGTCAAACACAATAATAAGAGTTAAATATTAGAAGAACTACCCAAGGTGTTCTCCGTCGTGCTGTTGATTTCAGCGGGATCGCTTGATCTTTTGTCCTGAACCATCCCAATGTGACTAAGAAGAAAAGAAGAGCAGAAGAAAAAGTCAAGACAGAGCTCAAGCGAGCGAGGTCTCTGAAGAGTGTAAAACTGGCTGCGGAGAGGCGGGACCTATTCTCCTTCGTTTTGTACGTTGGCGTCTGCCACTCCCACAGCAAAAAGCCAAATTGCAGAATGACACAGTATGAACAAAGCTGACCGACTCTTCTCGCCTTCCCACTAGGCCTCCGAGAGCGAAGGATGCATACTGGAAAAATTTCAGCAACAATGAATCGATTTTAGGGAAGATTCGTGGGAAGATCTCGCAAATTCGACGAAAAAAAGGTCCCCTCAACTAGCTTTTCTGAATTTTTCTTGCTTCGTTTCAGAGGTGTGGCATAGCTCAGGTAGTCATTCGAAAGCAAAAACCTCGCAGACTCTGCTTCACCCAAACGAACTCATGTAGTTAAGTTTGAAGGAAGTTATGGTCATTTGAAGTGAAACACTCCGAAATTCCCCTCAACTAACCCTCAACTGGAAACCCATATCGAGAACTAAGCAACCATAAGGGAAAGCAAGTAGTCAATAGATAGGTCTAAGGAAGTTATTGGGAAAACAGGTCACAGCTGCTTGAAAGATGGGCTTTAGGTAAAGTTTGAAGTGTTTTAATAATGTCGGAATTTAGTATGGGGTGATAATAAGATAACGCGCTCCAACGCGACCGCTTCGCACGTCGCCCGAAACGGGCGGTCGCCCGTCGCCTGAAACGAAACTTCAAAGGTAACAGTCTTTTGTTTTTGTTTTTTTGATCGAGAGCCCCTTCTGGATCATTTCTAGACTTGTCCAGTTCTCGTGCCTTCATTATTACTGATTCAGTTTTTATTCAATCACAGCCCATTGATGGACATGAGTCAATGTGTGTCCATAATATAATAGTTTGTAGAATGCTTTTTCGAGTATATGCATGGGAAGCTCATCTGGTGCTGTCACAATGAGGGGGGGGGGGGAGGAGGGGGCATCCCTCTGGACATTATTTTTACCTAAGCCAGGAAGGGGAATGAACCCCTTCTTTCCTCGACTGAGCCTCAGGCAAAAACATACGTCTGGGTGTGCAGAGTGACCCCTTAAAGATTCCTCCATGATGCTTAGATGTGGCAGATATTTTTAAGATGTCTTCTCCCCCCTCACTGCGGTAGCACTGTTCATTTTTATCAAGCTATTCGTCTAATCATAATACAAACATAGGATGCCATTACCGTCGCGCTTAATGGAACACTTGGTGAAGGTAACGCAAGGTGTAGAAACTCTCTTCTCATGTTGAGCGTCGTTGTGTTTGTTTACAGATTGTTTGCTCTTTGATGTTCACTGCGCGTACTTATTGACATGCACTGCACACCTCGAATGACGGGTCCACTGAGTTCGTGCAAATATAAGCATGTTTGGGATCATTTTGATGATGCTCATCTGTATTCGTAACTCTTTGCTCTTTTTCCTTGCTAATCTTACTTCGCTCTTTATTTCCTGTTAATGTACAATTCTACTCAGATTTGGTCTTTGTGTTTACCTCCCTGCCTCAGCGCCAATGCTGTCATCTGTGATGGAACCCTTACTTTTGGTAAGTTATTTTTTAGAGATTATTTTGCTGAGAAAAAAATACTTGCTTTTTTATTTGTCGTAACGCCTTGCATTGATCTTGCAGCGGTATAGTTTTATCCTTATAAAATAGCAGAGTACGCCCTGTTTCGGGCAGAACGTAAGATAAGATTAGCCAGAAAATCTGATTGGAATATTGTTGCACATGGGGCACATGGTTGTAAGTAAAGTTTAACAGCTAGTTGTTCTTCAGAGCTTTTGGTGACAGATTCTGGTTTTTTTCCGGTTTGTTCCCGTTTAACTCCTCTTGAAAGATTTCAATGTTTCTGCAGAAGCAATAGCAGTACGTGAAACTACAATGGGACTTCTTGTGTAACTTGCATGTATATCAGCCGAGATCGAAATTTTTATGCTTTACGATTACTTTCAAGAACCTCACTATTTGAATATGTGAGCAGTTGTTTATCTTTGTTGGCCCGCATCAAGTTTTATTTGTTGTTCTTTAGCGTGATATTTAGTATTTAGCAGTACAACTTCGTTCAGTTTCGGCTAAATAGTCTTATGCAGATTTATAAGAGGAAACGAGGCCCGATTCTCTTCATTTGACTATTAACTATTCAAGGGTTACCGGTTTAATCATATTCGACGCTTGGTTGTGCATTTGATCAATTTCGCTTTATTATGTACGATAAATTCGTTCAGTTGATGTAAAGTGGTGAGGTTGAGAATACGTCTTCCTATATTCATGCACAGCTCTTACCAAGTTCCCCCAACATCAGAACGGCTTTCAATCAAGATGGGGAAGCTATTTAGATTTTTGTTTGACTCGCCAAATACGTGGTATGTACTATCTTCATTTGATTCCCCCAGTTCGCACGAACTTTTAGACGGTCATGAGAAACAGGAGGTGGGGTCTCTTTCAGCTCGAGTGCGCTTGACAAGTTTCCGCTCCTGCCGATGTTAAGCTTGAATGCCCGCATTACTTAATGGCTTTGCAGAATTGACACAGAATTAAATGAGTTTCCGTTGAAAATTTACGAGTACTATCTCCGCTGGGCACATTTAATGTTTTTGGGTTTCCTCTGACATTGTCTTAATTTCTGTTTGCCTGCTAAGTCCTTCAGCGGCTCATATGATCTCTATAGCTCTGTTGCCGTACTGTGATACTTATGGTACATGTTGCTGCTGATACTGTGATACTGTCTGTATTGCTTCTGTTCGAATTTTAGATTTTTATTTGTTGAATCACGAATTCTTATCACGAATTTTTTAACGAATAAAAAATTCGTGATAAGAATTCGTGATTCAACAAATTCGTGATTCATAAAAACGAATTCGAATTTGTTGAATCACGAATTCTTATCACGAATTTTTTAACAAATGTGTGATTCACGAATTCGTTTTTATGAATCACGGATTTCTGTACTGAGCCTCCTTTCGTTTTCTCGCTTGATGTTTCCGTCCTTTTCTGTCATTTTTACGTATTACTATCTTTTTAACTAACCATTTCAGGAATGATCCCGGAACTTTACAAATTGTTTCGCGAGCGAAACAACTCTGTTTGCTACGTATCGGTGCTCTCTATAGTAGACATCTGCGAAATTGTGTTGATCATCGTTCTATCTGTAAGTTTTTCTCGTGCTGCTTCTCTTGCTTCTATACAACATACTTTTTAGATATACTTCATACGACGCCGCAGAATGGCAAATCGGGTACGACGCCGCAGAATGGCAAATCGGGAAACCGATCTGCACTTAATCTCATTTTGATCATTCTGGTAAGACCCTCAATAAAAGTAATGCTGTTACGTCCCTTTTTAACTTTTTTTTTGATTTTAGGGTGTTTTCCATCCATATCACCTAAAACACCCCATGGATTCTTTCCAAAGAGGTATGTAAATGTGATGTCTATAACCTCTTCAGACGCTAATGAGAGACATTTTCAGCATAACCTCACTACTTTGCGGGTCGCCAAGCGTCCTTCTTGACTAATTGAAGAAATAATTTGAAATATGTAAACTTCATTTTTATGTATTGCAATCTCCAATACTTGTCTACCACATCATGGAAGGTATCTGATTATGGGTATACATGAATAAAACATTACATTACGGGTATGCATGAATAAAACAGTTTCTTAACTGAAATTTCTTTATTGTCTTCTTATCGGTGGCGGTGGCGCTTCTTCGCTTCTGATGGACGTGAAGCGAATCGAGGCCGAAAGGTGGTCGGTGTCGCTGTCGTCGTCGTCGTCCGGCTCGGTCGTGTTGTCGTCGTTGGCTGCTCTCCTGCGGTCTTGTAGGAGGATGAAGACCGAGCGTTCCAGGAGACGTACGCGGTTGCGGAGGCTCTCGATGGCGTCGAGGAAGGTGGCGACGAAGTCGCCAATGTCGACATGGATGAGCCGTTCGAAGGACTGGGTGCTGTTGCCGCTGCGGTCTGCCATTGAATACCGGAGGCTTGTCGGCCAGCAATAAAACAAAGGGGGTGGGAGGGAAGGAGAGAGGGCGTTTTCTTCGCCATGCGATGCTGTTTTTTGATAAAAACTGTGTTAACATTTGAAAAACCTTTATTGATATCCAACAAATTGCAGCAAATTCAAAACTAACAATCGCAGACGTAAAAGGGGGGGTCGTATTGGGGGCTCCTTTTTTTGGGGGGGGGGTCGTATTTTTTGAAAATTTCCCTCAACTGGACGCTTGACCCTGCTGAAGAATAACCGAAAAAAGAGAAATTCAAGCAGAACGTGTGATATGCTCATCAAAGACCATATTGATGTTTTTGCAAGGGCACAGATGATCTTCTCGCACGATCATTGCCATCAGTGGTCAGTGTGGTGGTATAGGATCTTTTCTTTAGAAGAATTGTCCACGAAAAAATAAGTTTTCCTGATACCCATATACATATTTGTGTTGTATTTGAGATACAGCACCACAAAGTCACGGCTGGGTGAGCAGGGCCTCCTAGAGGATACCCACCCCGTCGTCCGCCTTGGTCGGAGATGCATTGTAGGAACAGGAAGTTACGCAAACAGCCCCACTCTCTACTTTTAACCGCGGCGGATAAGGGACGGGGACTGTACTCGGAGGCTCCGCCCATTCGGCCGAGATTTTGGGGAGCTGTATCTCAGCCGAATTTTCACTTTTTTTCGCGTGAAACTTTACATGCGGCCCTTATTAGGCAAATACAACATAAGTGTATGGGTAACAAAGAGGTTCTTTTTTCCGTGGACGATTCCTTAAAGCAACCTTGGACACCCCAGATACCCACGATTCCCTTCAACTGGTTGTTGGAAGCTGAACAGTGGATGAAAGCTACAGGTAATTCTTATACGAAGTCGCAGTAGTTTTTGCAGTGCCCAGCAAAGCCCCGGCATCTTCTAGTACCAGGTGTATGCAGAACAAATGGCTGAAACAGACCACTTTTTTCAAAACGCCATAACTTTGCTCAGACGCAACTTTATTCGTAGGAATGAAAACCATTCGAATTTATACAACTTCGCCAACGATATGGTTAAGAAAATATGCCATTATGATAAAAGTATGGATTGCTAGAATCAATAAATTCAGCAATGGCATTTTCAACCTGCATAGTATCAGCAAACTTTTTCTGACGCAGGTTTGCATCGGAACGCGGAAAAAGTGATAATCCGTTGGGAATAGGTCTGGGGAATAAGGAGGGGGGTGAGGGAGAGTCTCGATGCCTAACTGCATCAGTTTTTGCCGGTGTCTTGCGAAGTGTGGGTTTTGCTATCCTGCAACTGGATAAGACCCCTTCTGTTTGTCAGCGCCGGCCACAGTTTTTGCAACTTTTCATACATCAGAAACAAATCACGGCAGTAGGACTCTGCCGTGATGGTCTAACCAGGTTGCAGCAGGCTGAAGTGGATTATGCCCCACCATCATTACCAAACAGTGAGCATCACCTTTTTTGGGTGTAAATCCGGCTTGGGGAAGACTGCGGGAGAGGAACTTTTGTCTACCCAAACGTAGCCACGCTTCTTATTGTCGTACATGACCCATTTTTCATCTACAGTTATGAGGCGTTCAAGGAAAGAGTCCGATATCCAACGAACAAGAATGTTACAACAAGTTCATAAGGTGCGTACTGCTGGGCATCGGAGAGATCATGTGGAATCCACTTCTGAAATTTCCTCACTTCTCCAATTTTAGCGAGGTGTCTTGAAACTGTGCTCTGCTGAACATCTAGGTACTCTGTCAGCGCTGTTGTGCTTGTTTCCGGGTTTGCTTCTAGGTGCCTTCAGTGCGTCGTCGTCAAGTGATGATCGTGGGCGGCTCACCTCGAAGATTAAAGTCTCCAGAAGCAGACCTCGCAAACCAACGGCGCACGGTTCTTTCGGCAGGGAACTCTTGGCCCCACGTACGACTGAGGTTCGAATTGACTTCGGTCGTGGAGTGTCCTAGTTAAAACTCATGAAGCATGATTATGCGAAAATCGTGCCTCTCCATTCCGAATTTTCTCCATCCGTCTGCAGTCTATCCCGGCTACTGACGCAAAGGAGGACGATAGAGAAAGTGGGGGACTTGGGATCCTACTTCACGGCTTTTCGCCATTTCATTTTGCTTTTTTCGCCTTTTGTGACTATATGCTGTACAAGCAGGTGCAATATCACTTGTACCTGCTATGAATGGTGCTTGGTTTTTGGTCACTGGACCCGCACCATCACTAGACTTGTTTGGGCAGTCGATGAAATGGGATCCTTCACCAATAGCACCAATACCACGAGCTCTTCATCGAAGTCGATTGGTAGTAGGTTCATCGATGGCTTCTAATCCATTCGTCACAAAGGTCCAACAAGAGCTGCAGATATGACGTCCACTTTTAGCTAATTTGTGTGGTAACTGAAGGCTCGACACGATATTTTCCCAAAACTGTTTCTCTGAAAGTGTTCTTAATAGAGACTGGAACATCCCCGCAAACCACTACTTCTCCAGAGGAACGTCCACATTTTTTCCAGCTGACTTCACGTGATCTCGTGTTCATACTTATTCCCTTATGGATTGTTATGAGCGCGCTTACCTGTATTGTAGAATATTAAAAAGATCAATCGTCAAAGACTATTTTCTTTGGTGATTCAATCAGAGCGTCTGGTTGACCAACTTGTATAGAATCCGTTCTAATTGAACAACTTGTATAAAATAGGCTTCATTTCATATATCTTAATGCGATGCATGAAAATCAGATGAGGTCAAGATCTACAAGGTGATACGAAGAATAGATGCTGATCTTCAAAAAGTCATTCAGCATTAGAGTGAGCCAAGATCAACAGTCTTTTGATTTCCACTGAAAAAAATAACGCAAATGATATGCATGGGTAAGCCAAAGCGGTACGCACAATATCATCTTGAAGATGAGGATCCTAGATGTCTCTGAAGTGTGCGATCTTGAGTTTTTTTTATGACAGGAATCTTGATTCTTCCGCAAACTATGGAAAACTAGTGGAGAAGGTCATCGTGGAACTATCAACATTTACAAAGCTCTCTGTTCGAGGAACTCCATCATTCTTTTGCGATCTTATAAGATTTACGTTCATCCTATGTTGTGGTGTAGTTCCACATTTTACTCTACTTAAAAAAAAGCTTTGAGTGTGTCCAGCATGACTTCACCAACGAGAATGCTTCGCTATCTCCAGGCCAACTATACCGACATACCAAATGGAGTAGAAAGAAACAACATATTGTGATTTAAATCGGTAACAAATAGGAGGAAGAGATTCAATCCTCTTGTGGCCTTTGTTGTCTGTCATGGTATGGCCCCTATAGACATCTCTGGATTTTCCATAGTCGTTTAAGTTTTCATAACGTAACTTTCTTCACAATTACGCATGGCCCCATGTTGCACAAGCAAACCTGAAGAAGTTAAATGAGCCAAGCAGCGAAACCTGCTGGATCCACCAAACTCGTCCGACCTAGCCTCACCGATTACCTCTTCGAGCGCCGGACAGATTCGTTTGGGACAAACGCTTCAAAACCCAACAGGATGCTGAGGCGACCTCCAACAATGCGCCACCTCTAGATCTCCTCAGTTCTGGGGAGAAGGTCATCGTGGAACTATCAACATTTACAAAGCTCTCTGTTCGAGGAACTCCATCATTCTTTTGCGATCTTATAAGATTTACGTTCATCCTATGTTGTGGTGTAGTTCCACATTTTACTCTACTTAAAAAAAAGCTTTGAGTGTGTCCAGCATGACTTCACCAACGAGAATGCTTCGCTATCTCCAGGCCAACTACACCACAACATACCAAATGGAGTAGAAAGAAACAACATATTGTGATTAAAATCGGTCGGACAACAATAATTAAACTTATATTTTGTCAGCGACAATCTGCTGATTGTTTGAGTGCTAAGAGATTTATGCTTGTGTTTAGTATGACCATAGATCAGCTACTATATACGCAGATCTCTCAGAAGTGGGATATCTAATTACTTCGAACAAAAATTAGCTATGATGACTGTGCAGTGGTATTTGTTTTTGATGTGATGTAATGACGAGTACTCAAAAAAATTCATGGAAAAAAAGGAATTCCACGCGAGATACTGACGCCCATAATGTTACTCACTCATCAGTGGCCGTCAGCTCAACTGGTTAGTTATGAATGACTTCTGATACGGTTAGCGTTCCCCATTCCATAGTCGCTCTGAATGGCTGAACTGATAATGCAGCATGCAAAAGAGACGATTCAAAAAATAATGGATGTCAACTGATGAATATTGAAACGCTTTAGAGCACAGAGCATTTTTGATTGTGTCCTGTGACAGTATCTTAATCGCCTTTTAGTTTAGCAGCAAACAACTCCCGAGAGAGCATCTCACTCCATTATCCTAACCATTTTGAATAGCACATTGCAACAAAAAGTCGATCAAAACGTATTGAAATTCAAGTATGATAATTGGAACACTTCAAATCGTAATCATAATAATGAAGCAATCATATAAAAGCCCATGAGCATATTGCCTACGCTAGTCTTCTCACTCTAAGTTTTGACATTCCATAACTTTATATTTTTCAGAACGACAATGAGGGCTCTATCTGCCTGGTGCGTCCTGCTCGTGGTATGTGGTTTTTTGTTTTATGTTTAAAGCGGTCGTGGTTAATACACCAGCACATTTTTCCTGCTAATACGCGTGCTAACGAAAAGAGATTATAGCGTTTTGCGAGCGCTCCAGACGCAAGACACGAGATCACAGCACAGGGTAAACGTTGACTATATCGATTAATCCGACTTTTCTTAAAATTTCTCCGGACACAGCTTGACTTTTACAATATTGCACATCCACTGGCCATTAAAAAAGGCGTGAGTGATAGCAGCTGAAATCTTGAAACTGACAATGCTGTGCATACTTAGCTTCAGCAGTTCCCTGCAGATGCCAGTCGCAGCCAATACAATAATGTCTGTTTGATGACGATCACTTAGGCTCTTCACCGTCCATACTCTGTAGCGCTATAGCGGCGGATCTGAGTGGTCGATGTTCAAGTTTAAGAAATAGTGCTTTTTTACGCTAGTAGCTAGTTATTAGCCAGAACCGTTAATGCTACGACTATGTGATTTTACGCTACTTCCAGGTCTGCTCTTTGATGGCATTGGGATCGGCTTACGGGCCAATCAGAGGCAAGAAGAAGTAATCTATTGAAAATTAAACTCAAGTTGACTGTTGGAAGCCAATTACGCATTGCAGACAAAGCTAAAATGACAACATGACCGATTGACAAAGTTCCAATGAGATAAAATCAAGAGAAAGAGAATGACATGAACAGGCAGTCTTTCTGGCTGACTAGTACGAATAAATTTGTGAAAATAACCTAGTAACCCAAAATAATAAGAAGGTGCATAAGTCTTGCGATAAAAGCAACTTTATTTCACGGCGTTGCTACTCTAAAGCTCTCAGTTTCATGTGGGCAATGCAGTCATCATTACCTTCAGTGGGTAGCTGCTCTATGTCCTCTCCCCAAGTTCGCAAGCGAAGATTTAAAGAGCAAACAGATACACACTTCGAGTGCAGCTGAGGAATTACACTTCTGCTTCTTATATAACGCTCGGAGCCCTAAAAAATTAGTGGTTAAAAAGCGCTAGGGTAAGAAAATGCACAGGAGGAGGCAAAACTTCACATCTGAACTGTCTAAAATCTTCCTGCCTTATTTACAATATCCTGGAACACGCAATCATGTTGCCACACAACACAGTTACTCTCCGAAAGTCGTGAAAGGTAATATTAGCTAGTTCACGCAGTGTTGCTCAGTCAGTAGTGGTTACAGTAGCACCGTTGCTACAGTTCTACTTGCGACACACTTGACGAAATACGGAGCAATTAGTATCGCCCTGAAACCCAGAATGGAAACGATTCTCTCCTTTTCTATCAATGGCACCTTTTCTTACGGTTAACACAGAGTCCTGGCTTCAAATCCTATCATAAAGTCCTGTAAATAGTTTTGTCAATCGAAGACATCACAGCAAGCAGTTCTACGCATTCATCTGCTGCCTTATCAGAATCACTCATTGGGTGAGTCATCCGAACTGCTTACAGTTAGTCAGTGGCACGGCAAGTTGGCAGTCTGCTACTTGTCGCATGGATACAGCAAATTTTGCTGTTACATTTCCCATGGTGGCCTTCGAATTCCCTCTCAATCTTCCAAATATATCATGCTGTCCAGTGAGAATCTAACTACCTACGGGTGGGTGAATCACGAGATTCGTATCCCTGATCCTGTGATCAGCGTGAGATAGCTAACAAGGGGACAATGACCTCATTCATTGAAGCTAGCTACAACTGGTGCTCTGAATGTAGGACGCTGACCGGTTGGTCCGAAAAGCTTGCTGTCCAGAGAAACATAGCAGCATCCTAGTACTACACCCATTTAAAGGAGGTAAGACAAGGAAGATAGGAGATGATGACAAACTCCTCGAAAATGGACACAGGACTTGTGGAACTCCACCAAAGTTGCCGAAATCTTTACAATGCCGTTATTGTCCCTTACTTTGTTAGCAACGATGATATTTCTGCAGAAGGGGTATGAGTTGAACCATCATCGTCGTCCGTTTGAAGGAATCGTACTCGAAAAAAAAAGAGTTTTTTGTTACCCATATATTTTTGTTCTTTCTGCTTACCGAGGGCCGCATGCAACGTTTCCCCGAAAAGATCACAATCCGGCCGAGATAAAGCTCCGCAAATCCTGGGGCAGACGGGTTGTGGCATCTAGGTGGTTGTCGACCATGGAGAGCTGAGGAAAATGCGCGATGGGGGACGACGGTCGGAGACGCAGACAGCAAAAGGGCGCGAAGAGTTGCGCCAATTGCTGTCTGCGTCTCCCACCGACAAGAAGCTATTTGCTCATCGGTGACTGCTGCAAGATCCCTTGGCGGGAATTCAAATGGACTGCATCTTCTTCATATTTTCAAGTTTTTAATCAGAACAAAAGGATTTTTTGTGTTTTACTTGAAGTATTTTATTAGATACACCGTTTCTGAAGGGAATTAAAATGAAGGGAAACCGCGGACGATTCCTTTAACTGAGCAACGGGGGTCCGTTGTCCGAGTCCCTTTGTAGAGAGCCAATAGGGCGCAGAGCCTCTATGTATGTTTCCCAAGCCTTTAACCATGTTTGTGAGCGGGCAAGTATTGCTTGTAGATCTCATTCCGATGATGGTTGTCGACATTCCACTACCGACGAGAAGTTAAGGCTGATCCAATGAGCCTTTAGTTGAACACCTTTTGCAAAAGCTCACCTGGTGTTATGTGACTTAGACGATTTCTCTAGGGCTCACCTCCTGCAGTGTTATCGGGTAACTTTGGGCGGCTTGAATGTCTTCCCTGATAATATTGTAGATTAGCTTAACAGGAAATTAGGAGCGTTCATACTCACAATTGACTTCGGTATCCCTCACCTCGCAATCATTTTCGTTGCATTTACAGATTTGACTACTCTCTCCTTCGGCAAGTCCATTTGGAATGCAGAGGTGATATCTGAATCACCCATGCTATGGGCGCAGTGCATTATTGTTTGTGCTGATAGAGTTTTTTGTAAAACAAATACTGGAAACTTTGCTCTGTTGTCTATTAGGGCACATCGTAACCGTTCTCGACATCTTAAAATGCCTATAGCATCTGCTACTGTACCGAGCTTTTTCGGTGACTTCATGATTGTTGCTCTTGATCATCGTCTTTTGATGGTGTTATATGAGTACACGATGAGCGAACTTGAGCTCTCTTCCAGCTAAAAATCCGAAATTTTTCTGTCGTTGTAGACGATGTTCATAAATTTGTCACCTCTTTTTCAACTGATGAAACGAACATCCTGACAAATGTGAGAAAAACCACAAAACCAAACATAGCAAAGACCTGTAACGCAGCAACTGCACATAACAGGCCGGAAAAGAAGGGCTCCCAACCTCTTTCGTCACTGCATTACCACCTATGCTACCATGTCATCCTTTTCTTACTGAGTCAGAGTCACAGTAGGGAACTGCCCAGGAAATCGTCTGTATCACCAAATCCTGGGTTACAAGATGCGTTGAATAGTGGTTGTCGGAGGTAGCCCGATACGCAGGAAACAGAGAAGGACAAACATCTCTTCAGAAGTTCGTGTGATGTTGGTGCTTGTGAAATAATGATACTGACAATTGAGAGTGAGTTTTTCCCTTTTTTTCAATGTTGATAGTGGAAAATGTATGGGCTGAAGTACTTTTGTATTCTTTCTTCTCTGTATAGGGAGCTAATTTTGAGTTTGAGGAGCCCCAGAATTTGCGGAGCTTTATCTCAGCCGGATTGTGATCTTTTCGGGGAAACGTTGCATGCGGCCCTCGGTAAGCAGAAAGAACAAAAATATATGGGTAACAAAAAAACTCTTTTTTTTTTCGTGTACGATTCCTTCAAACGGACGACGATGATGGTTCAACTCATACCCCTTCTGCAGAAATATCATCGTTGCTAACAAAGTAAGGGACAATAACGGCATTGTAAAGATTTCGGCAACTTTGGTGAAGTTCCACAAGTCCTGTGTCCATTTTCGAGGAGTTTGACATCATCTCCTATCTTCCTTGTCTTACCTCCTTTAAATGGGTGTAGTACTTGGATGCTGCTATGTTTCTCTGAACAGCAAGCTTTTCGGACCAACCGGTCAGCGTCCTACATTCAGAGCACCAGTTGTAGCTAGCTTCAATGAATGAGGTCATTGTCCCCTTGTTAGCTATCTCACGCTGATCACAGGATCAGGGATACGAATCTCGTGATTCACCCACCCGTAGGTAGTTAGATTCTCACTGGACAGCATGATATATTTGGAAGACTGAGAGGGAATTCGAAGGCCACCATGGGAAATGTAACAGCAAAATTTGCTGTATCCATGCGACAAGTAGCAGACTGCCAACTTGCCGTGCCACTGACTAACTGTAAGCAGTTCGGATGACTCACCCAATGAGTGATTCTGATAAGGCAGCAGATGAATGCGTAGAACTGCTTGCTGTGATGTCTTCGATTGACAAAACTATTTACAGGACTTTATGATAGGATTTGAAGCCAGGACTCTGTGTTAACCGTAAGAAAAGGTGCCATTGATAGAAAAGGAGAGAATCGTTTCCATTCTGGGTTTCAGGGCGATACTAATTGCTCCGTATTTCGTCAAGTGTGTCGCAAGTAGAACTGTAGCAACGGTGCTACTGTAACCACTACTGACTGAGCAACACTGCGTGAACTAGCTAATATTACCTTTCACGACTTTCGGAGAGTAACTGAGTTGTCTGGCAACATGATTGCGTGTTCCAGGATATTGTAAATAAGGCAGGAAGATTTTAGACAGTTCAGATGTGAAGTTTCGCCTCCTCCTGTGCATTTTCTTACCCTAGCGCTTTTTAACCACTAATTTTTTAGGGCTCCGAGCGTTATATAAGAAGCAGAAGTGTAATTCCTCAGCTGCACTCGAAGTGTGTATCTGTTTGCTCTTTAAATCTTCGCTTGCGAACTTGGGGAGAGGACATAGAGCAGCTACCCACTGAAGGTAATGATGACTGCATTGCCCACATGAAACTGAGAGCTTTAGAGTAGCAACGCCGTGAAATAAAGTTGCTTTTATCGCAAGACTTATGCACCTTCTTATTATTTTGGGTTACTAGGTTATTTTCACAAATTTATTCGTACTAGTCAGCGAGAAAGACTGCCTGTTCATGTCATTCTCTTTCTCTTGATTTTATCTCATTGGAACTTTGTCAATCGGTCATGTTGTCATTTTAGCTTTGTCTGCAATGCGTAATTGGCTTCCAACAGTCAACTTGAGTTTTATTTTCAATAGATTACTTCTTCTTGCCTCTGATTGGCCCGTAAGCCGATCCCAGTGCCATCAAAGAGCAGACCTGGAAGTAGCGTAAAATCACATAGTCGTAGCATTAACGGTTCTGGCTAATAACTAGCTACTAGCGTAAAAAAGCACTATTTCTTAAACTTGAACATCGACCACTCAGATCCGCCGGTATAGCGCTACAGAGTATGGACGGTGAAGAGCCTAAGTGATCGTCATCAGACAGACATTATTGGACTGGCATCTGCAGGGAACTGCTGAAGCTAAGTATGCACAGCATTGTCAGTTTCAAGATTTCAGCTGCTATCACTCACGCCTTTTTTAATGGCCAGTGGATGTGCAATATTGTAAAAGTTAAGCTGTGTCCGGAGAAATTTTAAGAAAAGTCGGATTAATCGATATAGTCAACGTTTACCCTGTGCTGTGATCTCGTGTCTTGCGTCTGGAGCGCTCGCAAAACGCTATAATCTCTTTTCGTTAGCACGCGTGTTAGCAGGAAAAATGTGCTGGTGTATTAACCACGACCGCTTTAAACATAAAACAAAAAACCACATACCACGAGCAGGACGCACCAGGCAGATAGAGCCCTCATTGTCGTTCTGAAAAATATAAAGTTGTGGAATGTCAAAACTTAGAGTGAGAAGACTAGCGTAGGCAATATGCTCATGGGGCTTTTATATGATTGCTTCATTATTATGATTACGATTTGAAGTGTTCCAATTATCATACTTGAATTTCAATACGTTTTGATCGACTTTTTGTTGCAATCTGCTATTCAAAATGGTTAGGATAATGGAGTGAGATGCTCTCTCGGGAGTTGTTTGCTGCTAAACTAAAAGGCGATTAAGATACTGTCACAGGACACAATCAAAAATGCTCTGTGCTCTAAAGCGTTTCAATATTCATCAGTTGACATCCATTATTTTTTGAATCGTCTCTCTTGCATGCTGCATTATCAGTTCAGCCATTCAGATCGACTATGGAATGGGGAACGCTAGCCGTATCAGAAGTCATTCATTACTAACCAGTTGAGCTGACGTCCACTGATGCGTGAGTAACATTATGGGCGTCAGTATCTCGAGTGAATTCCTTCTTTCCATGAATTTTTTTAAGTACTGATCATTACATCACAGTAAAAACAAACAAACAAACACCACTGCTTGATCATGTTACAGCCAATTTTTTTGTCTGAAGTAATTCTGATTTATCTCACTTCCGAGAGATCTACGTTTATAATAGCTTACCTATAGTCATAGTAAATATAAGCATAAAACCTATAGCAAATGGCTACTGTGAGGATGTGGTTGCTGAAGCTTTTATCAACGTTGTGAAAGACAGAGCCAAATATTAATAGCCCTGCTGGTAGTCCTGTTGAAGAATCGTGAAACATCACGGAAACCAATCAAAATTTATACAAATATTTCGTAATAATTGGTGTTCCGCTTCTGGTATTCTAGTGATCAAGCTATTTATGACCGGCATTTGGAATGGATCCGTGAAACCATAGGAGAACGGTTTTTGTTCATGTAGCATCAGTACTGGATGGTCCAGTTACCTCTACAAATGAGCTTCATGAATGGCAGTTTGCGTATCCATGGAACGACTAAAGCATATGCGCTAATGACTGAACATTAGCGCATATGCTGTTCAAAAGCGTGGTTGCCAAAATCCTACGTACTTTATGGAGGAAAGGGTTCCCAGAAAGATATATTCTCCATATTCGAAAACATATGAGAGTAGCATTCACCCACGGTACCTTTTTAAAAAACCAAAAAATGTGGTTTGGATCTCAGCACCGTGTGTTGCACGCGGTGCGTTATGAGCTAAAGTGAACAACGTAATAACATCTCGCTTTGGACGCCTCTTCTCCTCAATTTCTCTTGTGTTCTACTACCGACGAAGGTTTCACGGAACACTATCTGCGTATGGTAAACAGACCTACTATGTGAGCAAAGTTTAAGAGCCGTAGTGGCGCTTTGGGACCGCACTTTGACCTGGCCACGGATCCTTAATCAGAGCTCTCCTACTAGCATGAAAGAATTGGAACTTCCAAATCGACATGTGACACAATTTATTGTTATTAATCACACGAACAGTAATTACCAGCCATGAATTCGATTGCCACAAAGAACTCGAGAGTGACTGGCATGCATGGCTCACCAAAAGAACCTTATTCCAGTATATATCGCTAGAATTTTGTTCGCTTATTTCAGGCATTTCAGATTGATCTCTTACTTTGGAATGATTTAGTACATTTTCTGCATATTTATCATGTTAGTCATGGGCTGAAGACTTATTTTGTTAGCATAAATTCGAGTTTCCACGCTCTGCAGTTTGTTTGTGAGGTCACGACTGTCACTGATGCGACTGAGACGCAAAACAATTTCAGTCACTTCCTGAAATGTCTCGCGTCTTCTAAGGCTCACTTATTGGATTTTAGAAATTTTGTAGCTGTGACACCCTTCAAACCTTGACATTTCTCTCTACATATGCGATTTCTGTTGCTGAAAAACATCCGATCCACTCTTCATGCTGGAGCAGTGATGTCTACGCCTTCAACTCTAGACTTGTTCACTTCTCACATTCCAACTCAGCCAGATAAACTTACATTATTGCACGCGCATACTGAGTTCTGAATTTCTTCATAAGGGAGTGTCTCAGCATCAGCGTACTGTACTTAAAGGAATAGTGCAAGGAAAAATGAGTGTTTCTATCACCCACATTTTTATGTTTTATTTACCTAATAGGGAGCAGGTGTGTAGTGGTAAGTGGCGTACACCCCACCATCATGGTGTTGAGATCAAATCTCGCATCAACGCCCGCTCAAACTAACCTTGCCTTCCATCCCTCCGGGGTCGGCAAATCGCTATCAGACTCGTCTGGGAGGATAAAAGCACTGACTTGTACATCGGCTGGCCACCGCAAGTCATTGTTTAGGCCACATCACATCCACCAGCCATCACGACTCTGAATGGAACTAGAATGCGCGACGCATCCCAGGAAGGGAATGATTAACGCCAGAAACTTTACCCTTTATCTTTTTTATTTGTCCAGTAAGCGCCTGCATGCAAAGTTTTACGTGAAAAGTGAGGATCCGGGTAACAAGGGAAGGACCCCAGGTCAAAGTAGCCGTTCGGAATGGGATACACATGGTCCGACGTATTTTCAAGCGCTGATCTCGAATCTGTATTCGAAAACTGCAAAACAATTCTTTAAGCGGAGTTATGGAGGTTTTTTTTTAAAAAACAGTACTATTATATGGTAAGTATGGAAGCCCATAGCACACGACACAGACGTTCTTGCGCAAAACCAGGGCGATTTCCGTGTTCAGGGAGTCAAATTACCCTAAAGGACAAGTTTTTAGCCAATTCGAGGATTTGACCAAATTTCGGAAAAATCCACGGGCTATAGGGTGGGTGGCAGCCCATTGAACAAGGGAGAAGTCATTGACCCTCGCCTGGGAAATGCTCTTATTTGAAGCTTGTCTCGTACATTTAGTGCGATGGGCAAGTGTAGAAGGTATGTGTAGCTATCTTGTTCAGATTGGAGGGTTTTCTGTAGAAGAAAAATCAAAAATACCACTTTATCCCCTGGCCACCTCCAATTTTCCGAAGTTGGACCAACTGGATTTGGCTGAATATTGGCACAGAGGGGTAATTCGTGCACCCCCTGTGCACGAATATCATAATCTTTT
Organism: Trichostrongylus colubriformis; assembly: GCA_963978905.1. Taxonomy (NCBI): domain Eukaryota; kingdom Metazoa; phylum Nematoda; class Chromadorea; order Rhabditida; family Trichostrongylidae; genus Trichostrongylus; species Trichostrongylus colubriformis. The sequence goes on along the minus strand of OZ022258.1, from coordinate 8,515,561 downwards.
TACGCAACAACGCCTAATTCGTATGGTACGGGATTCTCCTCGACTTGGTATCCTTCTCTTATGAGTAATGTTATAAATAGTAGTTATAAATAAAGTGGCAGAGTAAATGATGGGTGCGATAGGTTCCAGTACAAGGAATCGTCCAGAAGTGAAAGAAAAGCACTTACTGACAATGAAATACAGAATGCAAAGAAACTCGCACCGCTGGGGAGCAAACCCATAACCCCCGTTCTGCAGATCCGGAACACTACCACTAAGCCACCGAGGCCGTTTTTAGCTCAGCAACGGCCGTGCTTATGAGATAGTGCCTCGCCAGCGAGATCCAACGCGTAGCCGTTCATTCGAAAAAAAACCTCCATAACTCCGCTTAGAGAATCGTTTTGCAAATTTCAAATACAGATTCGAGATCAGCGTCCAAAAATACGTACCACATGTATCCCATCACGAATGGCCACTTCGACCTGGGGTCCTTCCCTTGTAAGATACAGCTCATCAAAGTGGTGGCCGAGGGGCGGGGCCTCCGACTAAGTGCCCCGCCCCATCGCCAGCCGCGACTGGGGACGGAGAGTGGGACTCTTCACGTAACTTTCTGTTCCAACTATGCGTCTACGACCGTGCCGAACGACGAAGCGTGCATTTACTCGGAGACCCCGCCCGCTCGACCATCACTCTGAAAGTTGTAGCTTAGCCGTTATTAGAAAATCCCTAGAAAAAGTTTGTCATATATAGGAACTAGGGGCCTAAGAAACCTATCTATGGCGAAATCCCTTATGAAAAACGCGCCCGCGGGCTGTGGTGGCATAAGGGTTAACAGCTGACGTCTTTGGATGACAGAACCGGCCTCCGGGCAGCTTCAATTTTGGTTGGCTACGGTGGGAGTGGCTAGGGAGGTGCGACAGGACTAAAGGTATTCCGGCGTGTTTTCTCGGCTATAGGTTGAAGCTCATTCCAGAAAATTGCTGTCGTATTCCCGATTATCACTTCGTGTCTACGACCTGGCAACATGCCAATGGAAAATTCGTCTGAACTACCTGCCTTTTGACGGGAAAGTTCTGCATGTCGAGAATAAACGATGGGAAAGGGTCCTATTTCTCCGATCCTTGGCAATCTTCTTCGTTTTTCTTTACCGTCGTATAACGGAACCTCTCGACTTTCCTTGAATGTGGTTTCATCTAAGGAAATCCCGTGTTCAATTGTCATTTGATTTGGATGTATATCGCTAGGACAGAACCGTCGCGTGGCCGTGTTCGGCACGCGACGTTTCTGTCCTAGCAATATACACCCATTTGATTTTACCATAATCTATAAACGAGCTCAGAGACAACCACACGGGAATTTTCGATTACATTACAACAAACGTGTGATATCCTGTAATAAGAAATTATCAAAATGGTATTTCGTCTTGTACACCTCACCGATGTTCAACAACCTAAACATTTTTCAGCAAGTATCATCTTGGTCTGTAAATGATTAATGGTAACGGGTGTGATCATTCATTTTGATCCAAGAGTTCCACGTAATTGCCATTATTTCATTCATTATTTCACGAACGATTCTAAGCTTATAAAAGTGGAAGCTCAAAACTAACACCACCAGATTTGAGCAAACACAACACAGCAATATGCGAGTTTGTTATGGTGTCAAAATGTGCATGTTGTGGTCCAAACGGTTCATGGTCTTTATGGATCCGCCCACAGATTTGTAAACAACGTGAAATGGTAGAAATCTTGATTTTAATAAAAATCCGCCTAGCAGCAAGGCTTGAAAAACAGTAACTGCTTCCAATCGAGCAGGGTAGGAACAGTTTCTAGTTAATATCTGAATCCTTAGAAATCAGTGCCAGGCTGTAATCAAAGAATTCTCGCCGGAAAGCCTTTTGTGATCCACTGGAGGGAATCATGTTCACCAATCCAAGGCAGTGGGACGTTTAAGGTTTAAGTTGAAAAAATGAAGTGTCTAGTTGAACTTTTTGATTTTTAGTTTTCGCCTGTGGCACCTGGATGCTCCCCAACCCTGCTACACGTACTTAATGAGGATATGGGCCAGTCTGGGAAAATTGAGCGTCCAAACGGGTGCTGAATCGAGTCGATTATGACACCTGCACTTCGGCATGAAAAGAGGACCATTTCAGAGTTTCCAAGTAACGTCTTCACTGCACCGGTTTTTTCAAATCTTTTCATGTTTTGTGAGGGGATCGGAAGCATGGCGCATCCTGGGTGCGTAATGCACCTCAACTAGTGGTTGATATAACAGGAGCGTCGCTGCTTCTGGAACACTATCACTGAATCAAGGATTTTCGATTTGAATTTTTAGAAAATGGGTTTCAAATTTAAAAGTTTGCAGAAAGGTTTTTCCAGCAGATTTTCGTGTCTACTCCTGCCCGATTTCGGCCATCAGTTGCGGGAGTCAACTTTTTTGGTATCAGCATCGCTGTTGAGAGAAGGACTGAAATGATGACAATTACACGTACTTCCTGGATCGAGAATAAATGGCACACTCATCCATTACCATGAACCAGTTTGAATTCAAAATGATGTTATACTTGCTGGTTTGGGTGTTGAACTTTCATGGAGGTAAGATTTGAAAGAAGAAATACCACCCAGGTACATAACTCCATCACACAGGATTTCTGAAGTTTGTCGTTTTGAAAAGTATGGCTCATGTGACAACCTTAGAGTTCGTTCGTAGATTGTGGGAAAAGACTACAAGACATTTGAACGCAAAAATTTCTTCAGAATATACTGTAGCGCTCGAAAGTCTCCGGCCAAGCACTTTTTGTCACGACTTCTTCCACCTGACCAAATTTGACAAAATTTTGATATGTGGTGCCTGAACCTTTTGTCAACATTCCCTTCTACTTGAGTGCCGCTTGACTCTTTTCATAGTTTTTTACAAGAATTTACTACAAAACCACCGGAGAAAAGGAAAAGGCTTAGTCAAAGAAATTTGACTTTTTTCACGAAGATAAAACTAGCAAGCCTCAGAAAACATCAATATTCTGTAGAAAGACCACGACTTTTGATGACAGCGGCACAGCGGGACTGCATAGGGACGGCATTCCAAAAACAAAAAATTGCATTTAACCACGTGACTTACACCGTTGAGCGCCAAAATAGTATAGTTAGTATGCAGTGTCTCCAAGAACAACATATTAAAATTTCTCTTAGATCGATCCAATCACAAAAAAGTTACAAGTGAAAAACCCAAGTGAAAAACCATTTGGCCGAAGACTTCTGAGCGCTACTGTACCATTTAAAGAATCTCCTATGCCTTGTTACATAGAACAAGTGCAATTGATCACGATGAAATTTTTCCGTAAAAACCGCGTTTATGACAATTTTTCATACAAATTTTGCATGAACGTTCATGTGTTGTCCTATACCCACAAGATATAACCCAAAGCCCAAGCGTCTATCGCGTCTCCTAGCGGTGCTCACGCAGCGAGTCGATAGTCCAACTAAACGCCAAGAGAACTAATATCAAAACTTGTACAAGACTGTCCACGGCGGTTTTTCCTTTGGAAGGGCCATAATGGACTATTATTCGACTCTCTTATAGAGCAAAGCATTACTATAGTGCTAGCAATGAATATAATCAGGATCGAACTACTCTTTAACAAAGCTTTTTGAGCACAACCAAGCAAAAGTGGCAATACAGCAATTTCAACAAAGCGAATCTATTCGAGCGATGTCGTGGTGAACGGCGATCGTAGTCTTCTGGCAGGGGTCCAAAAATTGTTTGTTTAGTTTTTGGAGTTTAGCGTTGCCTGGAATGCATTCGTGTAGTTTCTGCTGGTTCGATTTCAATGTCACATCGTCACAATCATACAGTCGTAACCGTCTCGTCTCGCGGATAACACGATACTGTACACGCCCTCCACCAACCGTCTCAGCGTAGAACGAGTTTTCCCCGCAGGATGTCTTTCGTTACAATCGATTTCTTTCACATGGACATCAGTTCGTTATCGAATCTCATTCCACACATCTCTCCTCTCCTTCCATCTCTCAATTCCTATACATTTAACCCTTTCAGCTCTTTCCATTTTACACTTTTTGAAGGGATCTTATCCCCGAACACTCCCTCCCTCGATTTCAGAACCTGTAGTTTCTTGGACAAAGGCCTTGGAAAATCGATTGCATTCTCTAATCGATAGCGTGAAGGTTACAAATTTTTTGTACACCGTTCTGCTGAGGTGGGTGTAATCTTCGAGGCGGTGGAATGCTCACGTGTCTCTCTACAAAGAAAGTCTCAACCTCTTTGTTTCATCGTCGTACCCATGTCAGTGATCTGCGCTGAACTTTTGTTTGAAGCGGGGTTTCCATGCCCACAAAAGAAAATGAACTAATCAGATAGCCTCCAGTGGTAAGGTACCCACAGCACCATTACCTATGGAGTAGATACACTTTATGAAGTTCACAGGTTATACAACTTATGCTAATGGTTTTTGAAATCTTTGCCAATTGTTTGTTTATTTGCCTATTTATTTGTGTCTTTATTCTGCTGCTTATGTAGCTTCCTGTAATTCCTCAAATACAATGATAGGGGTTATGGGGGTAATTAAAACTCCTGAACACTATCACGCAAATGAAAGCTGGGGATCTAGGAAGACTATATGTGGCAAAGTTCCCGGAGAGGATGTATGCCACCGGGCTTTGGGGCCCTCTTCTTCAACAGCTGTTAATTGTTTTATCCTAGCCCGCCCCTTTTTTCAGCACTACCCACCCTTTTTGAGAATTAGAGGCGGGAAGAGGGGGTTTATCTCGAGTTTTGACTGTTTCAATCAGTTTTTCTACACTCTCGTGTTTTTAATTATTTCGAACTCCATATTTGACGATCATTTCACATTCGGCCCGACACCCCTATCACCGCCTTTAAATGACGAAGTGGTGGATTCGTAGTGTGAAGCGAAACCGATAGAAGCCACTCTGTTTGCACTTATTCTAAACTCGATCCGCTACCTGGTGGGGGCCATATGTCAATGATAATGAAGAGTGATCACCGTTAGACATGTCGGCGACATTCCTGCGCTTCAAATGCCCATTAGTTGACAAAAAAGAAATTTCGGAGAGGTTTCGGTGTCCTATCAACTTGAAATCGTGTTCATAGGACACTAGAACCTCTACGTGGTCACTTTTTAGCAAGGGTTAGTTTGAAGCAAATGAAGGCACACCAATGCCACAAGCATTATTGGTGACTAATGAAACAAATATGTGCAATTTCTTCCTTAATATTCAGCACCAAAAGTGGAACAGAAAAAGACACTTAATTGCATGACTCAATCGAAATTCCACACAAACAGATCCCTTCTTGCTTGGAAAGATAGGAACATAAGTACCCTTCCTGCCTGGAAAAATAAGAACATAAATTTGGGCTGATCAAAATCTTGGGTAAGCGTCTAGACACTCGAATTGGGACGCTGCGCGCAGATGGCGCCTCTAAAAGCATTTGTGAATACTTCTTACGATAAGAACTATGGACACCGTCTTCTAGAGCTTAACAAGTTCGAGTGTCGGGACGTGAACCATTCCGAAAGCTGCTTTTTGGTCCAAAAAATCCTGCACCAGCCTTTCGATATCGTTTCTCACGTTCTGGTCCTAGGGTGTATAAAAATAAGAAACGCTGACTGCTCTCTTGGAACCGAGCATGCGTTTACGGTTCTCTGAAAGGATTATTTCATTTTTGTTCATATTTTTAGGGGTCATATAATTGGATTGTAACAAAACATTATTTCATTCGAACATACATATTGCATCTCTGTGGTATACTCATCGCACTATGTTCTGTGAAGTGTTTTTGTTTTTGTGTACGTCTGACAATTCGGTCAACTCATTTTATGGGCGCAAAGAAGGGGATTAAGTCTCGCCTAAGTCTGCTTCTGTGACTCACCTACCCCCCCTCCCCCCCCCCTCATAGACTCTGTAAATGATCAACTTTGCCTTGTGCTCAGGGTATACTGGGATTCGAGGATTCTTCGATAGAGGATCGTATTTGATGAGCAGAATGGGTGTCGTAATTGCAAAGGTAAGCAATGGTCCTATGCTGAATGATGAGAGGAGGAGCGTCGGCTGAACCGGCTATGTAATAATATCTGATTGAATTTTAGCGATCAACAAAAATTACGGTGAAATACTTATTAATATTTGTAAATCACTGTAAATAATAATCAATGCCATGCAGCCGCATGCAAAGTTTTAGCGAAAGACCAGGATTCTGGCTAAGATAGAGCTCCTTAAAGAGATGACCGAGGGGCGTGGCTTGGCGTGAATGCCCGCCCCGTCGTCCGCTGCGGTCGGGAAGGAAGGTGTTACTGTTTACATATCTTTCTGTTCCCACATCTCCCACCTCAGCAGACGGCGGAGTGGGCCTTTTTTCTGAGGCCCGGCCCTCTGTCCACCACTTTAAAGAACTGTATCTCGGTCGGATTCTCACTACTTCTCGTAAAACTTTCATGCGGCCCTCAGTGAACAGTACAGTATAAATATCTGGGTAACAGAGAAACTTGTTTCTCCGAACACGATTCCTTCAGGAAGCTCTCGAAAGCTCTTTTGTCGGAAGAAAGAAAGGCGATTCCTTCCTTTCCTTCAAATAAAAACCTGGAAGATTACTCCACTTTTGTTCGTTCTGACTGGAAGTGATCGCTTTAAAATCATAACGGGTGTTGGAGTCGGGTTTATTTATTTACTTCCTTACTTTTCTTCAAGAAATACCCTTCATTCAACCGGCAGAAATGACTTATCAGCGTTGACAGTAGGTGAGCCCTCCTAGGAGAGAATCGTCACGTCCATACCGCGACGATACGGAAAAAAGTGCGATACTGTGACGTAAATCTCCCATCCATCCATCTACGTATTTCTTCAGCTGTGCGCTCGCGCTGAATGACGGCAGTTACAGTGGCGTTCCAATGATCGCACATCTCGATCAAGGTCTTTGCAAACGTGCATCAATGAATTTTCAGTTAAAAAACCGCTCTCTGCACCTTTACGATTACACCGGAGCTGTGGAAAACACAAGCGACATGGGTCACTTCCCAATGTCACACCACAGGCAGGTAACAAACAACCCCACCAGATCGTCATTGAGTAAACTCAGATCTTTTTTCGACTCAAAACTATATGACTTGGCAAACAGCCCAATCAAAGAGTACCTGTTGACCCATTTACCTGTGTTTTTCTATGTTCAAGTGAGAAAACAAGTCATGGATTGATCTGTTATGCAGACTATTTAGCGAATTTTTTTGTGTGCCTGCAAGATATAAGGATGAAACTTGGCATTTTTGACATTTTTATCGAAAAATTTAACATTTTATAATTTTAAACTAACCGGATCCTCATCCTCGATAGGCCTCGCTTAGTCGTGGTCCACTGAAATCTGGAAATTTTTCCTGACGCATGACAGGGAATCTGTACTGACAGATATTCCAAGCTACCGTAATACGAATGACGTGCTTACAGGTACGATCTGTGTGTACTTACAAGGCTCATAACTGAGAAAGGAAAAGTATTTCCTGCTTTTCTTTCCCAGAAAAATGAATGTGCGTCAAAAAGCAGTTCTGGACAGGGTTTGTTCGAATTCTCAACTGCATATGAAACGAGAAGCACGTGATGAAAGCTCTTCTCTTCACTGCCGTTGTAATTGATGCAATTTTTTCAAGATATTTCTAGAATTGTGACATAGAACTGAACGTACTGTGAGCTTATAATTTCTGAAGCTATTTACCGTAAATGCTTCCCACCTTTTTTTTCGCGCCTTTGCAGTGATGACACTTTCTGCTACTGTAATACGAAGAACGTGGAGAGAGCAGTTGATGGATGATGACTTTAATACGTTCTGCTATGTTCTGGGGAAAATATCAGAAAGTGCAGATGACGCCAGCAAATGGGTTTTTTGGAAAAAAAAAGACTTAGTGACGAAGGCTGTCGCTTCTGCTGTTCATAGAGTTAGATGGTATTCGTGACCATTTTCGAGTATTTGCCTTCTCAAAATTTTTGAAAGATGGGTGATAACTCACGAGTTATTCAATCTGATCATTAATTCTTCCACTGAATATTTCATGTCAGCATCACGCAATAATTTGATAAGTAAAAATTAGATGAGCTCTAATAAAAAGAAGGAAAACTTCGCTGAAAAACCCATGTTACCTTCAGGATACTGCAAATTGACCAATGAGCAGACTGCAAATTAACCGTCATAAACTGACCCTGCAATATTCTATGAATCACTCTTTCCAATTCCACCTGCACCTAACTTTTTCATCCGTTCGGTCATTCGTTCTCCTGTTATTCGGTTCGACTAATGAATCTGCTAATTATTCGCTGCCTATACTGCTACCAGCGGCCCACAAGCGTAACAGTGGCGTAACGTAACGTAACAGTGCGAGTTAATATTGATTGGTTCAAATATGCATACAGGGGGTGCCAAAAAAAGTAATTTTGTCTCCTCCACTTTCAACCACATTTTAGTTGAACTACAGCAAATTCTGTTGAGGTAATTTTGTCCCCAGATTTAAGAGCAGACCTCACGCTATCACTAAACTCCGTGGCAGCCTTCTGCAAGAGCAGGAACGGGAGCGAGGAAGGAGTGAACAAGATGTGTCACCTCAACTGCGCAAAATCCGAAATTTCGTCGACCTCGTTCACAACCTTGCTGAGGTCCGTTCACTCTGCGTACCCAAGGGGATTCATACTGGGTGGTGTTCTTTAGGATCCCGTTTTTCCGGGCTCCCAGCGCCCTTCGTTTCCAAGGGCCAAAACGAGCCCTTACCACTGAAACCCCTCCGGAGGCCGATTTGGGCATGAAAATGATACTTCGGATCATAGCAGCCTTGTCCAAGCAGCAGGGGCTCTGTGACTCCCATGAACCGAAGGGCCAATCCTCAGGAAGCTTCCCGCAGTAGACCTACCACGGAGCCTGGCTTCACCGTCTTACGCGGACCTTGACTGTAGGTACTCCGAAGCCCGACTGCGCCAAATGAAAGCTCCATATTTTTATAAAGGTGAACGTAGGGAGCCACAGCTTGTTCCTGCTTTTAGAGAAACATTTCGGGAATATTTTGCCCCAATACTTTTATCTTTTTCGTTTCCCCGTGTTTTGTATAATTGGCAGATGTGAGCCGTGGGCAAAATTACTTTTTTGGCACCCCTTGTATATGCTTGTGTTTGTTTTCTGCCGTATTTTGTTAAAATGGACTTTTTATTGCGCCTGACGTTTCGACAATTTCGTCGTTATCAAAGGTCTCGGTTGCACCAGCACCGAGCGCTTGCTTGACCTCGAGGACACAACGGAGCAAGTCTTGTAAAAGGCAACAATCAAAACAAGCATATATTCCAAGAAATGCCCTGATATAAAAAGACGGCCATGGAGATTAATTTTGATAAACTAAACTTAACTTTTATAAACTTGTATATAAGAAGTTTTGTCGAATTCTCTTTCTGTCGAACCTATGTAAGTGCATACTACATCGCTCCTCTAAGGCTTCTGTCGTCTTCTCAAAGTTCTCTACCCCCACCAAAATAATTTTTAAAAGAGGCTTCCGACTCCTATTGATTGCTTTATGGATACGCCGTGCGTGTTGTTTCTTCGATAATGTAATGTCCATTGACTAGAATGGCAAAGTTTCTTCCGGATAAAGGTTGAGACAATGTCCGTATTCGAGTTGAGGTCATACAAAAGTCGCGGAAGACCGACTCACTTTTTTCTACCCCCTTTTATCTTTCCATTCTTTTTTCTGGGTTTCTTTTTAAGAGTGAATGAAAGGTGGGTCTCTCAAGACTTTTCTTCCATAGAAATGCGCAAATCAAAGAGTGACCAACACAGCTACTATATTGGCATTGGGTTGTTGTCGGGTGTTACGCGGTTCCAGCGCAAAGTTTCCAAAACACTTCCCACATACATTTTCAGACATTCGTCAGTTCTTTGTCTGGGAACTGGCTTCACGTCAACCACGTACATGGTCAAGGTGTTGTGGATCGCCAAAATGATGAAGCATTCCTTTTCCTTTTCTTCGTCTTTTTTCTTTCTTTTCCTGCTTTTCTTCTTATTTTCTTCCGTCGCTGATCTCTTCCTTTTAGCATTTCGTTTTTCGACTGAAAATGACATTTTAATTCAAAAAAGGTGGGAAAACGAGCGACAACAGTTTTGGCCTCGTCCATCTTACGATTTGGGTGAGCACCAGTGCACGGGACGCTGCCAAAGACTAGATTTGTATTGATCACGTAGCCGTGATCTCTTTTTCTGTAGCGGCCCATCAGGGCCGGTACTCTTCCACTTGAGCGTCCTCTTTTCCTACGAGCCCTTCTGGTCATCCATGTGTCGAGGCAACAGCGATAGCAAGGTGAAAGCGTATAGCTGGGGTCCATTATTGCGATCCTCTATGCCGCCCGACATTCACCGCATCCTAGGCACAGTACAACTGGTCCGGATCACCAGATAGCCTTAATGGTAACGGATGACCCTCGAAGGGATAATGCTGTGCTTGTCAAAAAAAAAGACTGGAAAGAAGGGAGGGTACCAAAATTTTCAATCAAATCTGTTGAATCGAAATATTTCCAGTAGTTTCAGGGGTAAATAGATCTTATAACGTCCACATATCGGTCCCATCCCTCATTATAGAGCATTGTCCTACTTGCTTTAACACCCCACCCAGCTTTTAGCTGAATAGTCATGATAGCTTAATGGAATCGTCCACGGAAAATAAATTTCACGTGAAAAAATGTGAATCTGGCTGAGATGCAGCACCACAAAGTGCGGTCCAGGTGGGCGGGGCCTCCGTGTAAAAGCCTCGTCCCGTCGTCCGCCGCCGTTGGGAACGGAGAGTGGGACTGATTACGTAACCTTCTGTTCCTACAATGCATCTCCGACCACGGCGGACGCGGTACGAGGCTTTTACACGGAGGCCCCGCCCACTGGGACCGCACTTTGTGGTGCTGTATCTCAGCTTGATTCACACTTTTTCGCGTGAAATTTTGCATGAGGCCAACATTAGGCAAATACAACATAAACATATGGGTAACACAAAAACTCATTTCCGTGGACGATTCCTTTAAGCATGGATGTAATAAGCTTTCACTACATATTTTCTGCGGTTCCCAGTTGATTGTCGCTGCGTGAAGATCTGCTCGTTTAATCGCAGTCTATACTCGTTTCTGTGTTCCACTGAACCTCTTTGATGCGTGTGACGATAACTCTTAGCCTGAAGACATGTTTCTTGAATGGAATCGAATCGTAACTGGTTGATGGCGTTAATGAGTTTCAACAACATCGGGAAAAATGGCAGGTTCAATTCAATATACAGTAGCGCTCAAAAGTCTTCGGCGAAATGGTCTTTCACTTGGGGTTTTTCACTTGTAACTTTTTTGCAACTGCACCGATCTAAGAGAAATTTTAGTATGTTGTACTTGGGGACACTGCATACTTAATATACTATTTTGGCGCGCAACGGTATAGGTTACGTGGTTATATGAAATTTTTTAATTTTGGCATGCCATCGCTATGTCGTCCCGCTGTGCCGCTGTCATCAAAAGTCGTGGTCTTTCTACAGAATATTAATGTTCTCTGAGGCTTGCTCTTTTTGTTTTTGTATAGAAAGCCGTTTTTCTTGAACAAGCCTCTTACTTTTTTTTGGGTGGTCTTGTAGTAAATTCTTGTAAAAAATCATGAAAAGTGGCAAGCGGCGCTCAAGTAGAAGGAAATGTTGACAATAGTTTCAGGCACCACATATTAAAATTTTGTCAAATTTGGTCAAGTAGAAAAAAGTTATGACAAAAAGTTTTGGCCGAAGACTTTTGAGCGCTACTGTAATTTCCTTGTACCCAAGGCACATACTGTATGCCGCTGTCAGACTTCCTGCGATCCTGCCATTCTATGATTCCGCGTTTTTGCGATGTCGCATGCTACCCGCGACGCTGAGATATTGCAGTGTCGCAGCATCGCGTGCAGCGCCGTACACAGCAAACTCGTGAAGTCTGACGGCTGCCATACATATTCCTCGACATCTTGGTTCAGTCAGGAAAGATATGAGCTTCTGACCGGCTCCAGGGCTTGGGACCCAAGGTCGTTTGCAATGATTGTGCCTATTGGAAGTAAAGAAATGTAACTGGCATGGAATGGCTTACTATGGGCATAATATGGTAATGTAATCATGATAATGTGATAATGTAATCAAACACACAGTATCACTGCTAAATTAGAGAGCCTCTTGTGAGTTGCACATCGGATGCACTTCACTGCATAAGTCCACTACACGAACAAAACACACAAAACCTAAATGGGTGTCGAATGCATGGCCCATCGAGGGAAGTTTCTCAACTAATGAATTCTGTGGTTCTTTTAAGCTTTTCGCGAGTCTATACATATTCATCTGAATCGAGGCAAAATGGAATTCCTAAATTATAAAATTTTTTGAAACCATATTGCCGAGCTCAAAATCAATGTTTCGACAATGCCAAAAGCTGGGACTTGAAGCATCGGTATTTATTCAGTTCTGTGCGCGGTACAAATCGCTTTGTCCCAGCCATTGTAACCATGGAGGTAAAAAAGTGTTTAAATATTGCCACGACACGCATCGCATCATCTTCCCGGGTACAGACTGGGACACACGTACAGTAGCGCTCAAAAGTATTCGGTCAAATGGTTTTTCACATGAGTTTTTCACTTGTAACTTTTTTGCGACCGGACCGATTTAAGAGAAATTTCAGTATGTTGTACTCGAAGACACTACATACTAAATATACTATTTTGGCGCTCAACGGTGTAAGTTACATAGCTAAATGCAAGTTTTTGTTTTTGGAGTGCCATCGCTATGCCGCCCCGCTGTGCCGCTGTCATCAAAACTCGTGGTCTCTTTACAAAATACTGATGTTCTCTGAGGCTTGCTCGTTTCGTTTTTGTAAAGAAATCCGTTTTTCTTGACCAAGCCTTTTTCTTTTTTTTTGTGTTCTTGTAGTAAATTCTTGCAAAAAAAAAAAAACATGAAAAGCAATAGGTTCAGGCACCTTATATCAACATTTTGTCAAATTTGGTCAGGTAGAAAAAAATTATGGCAAAAACCATTTGGCCGAAAACTTTTGAGCGCTACTGTATATTCTCTTGGCCTGCGACCCTGCTACAGACTGTGGCCTTTGGCCTGTGACAGAGGTTATTCTGACACTTTGCTGACAGTTCTGTGCCCCGTGGAAGTCTATTTCGCTCTAATCATGACTGGGTGATGTTACAGTGACATAATACTTAAAAAAGAGTCAACTTCCAAATTGAAAAAAATTAAAATACGGTCCTTCATACCTCAGAAAAGTTTCACTTCAGCAAAATTGTCTCTTCAAAATATCTCTGGAGAAAATTGTCAAAGAGAACACGTCAAAGCGATGCGTATGGCAACCGAGTGACCGGGCGGCCCTACTCATCGTGTGTCCCAACCGCCACCCTCCTCTTCCCCCTTGAGTGGAATATTGTACTTGGTCCCATGCCTTTTTCCCTTTTCTTCCAACTCTATAGCTCGATTCCGCTCTTTTCCGACTCTTTGCGGTTCTGGGCACCTTCGAGTTCTCCTTTGGCCCTTCACGCGAGTTCGATTACCCCTCGTGTGGCAATGAGCGACGAAGGTTCGCGGTTACCCGGTACGATTCCGCTCTTGGGCAGCAAAGCTTCCTGCGAACACTATGTGCCCCTGCCCAACAGTCTCGTTGGTTTGAGTTTGACCTGCTAGCAGAGGTGGAGCGGCCGCGTCCGGCTCAACCTCTCCACCGCGGAATCTATGCGGAGCCCTACCCTCGATTTCGTGCGCATTACTACTGCCCTATGCCCATGGTACTCTGTCAAGCGGACATTCGGTCCCCCTACCTCCCCGTTGTCGAATACACCCTGCGGTCCTTCCGGTGGGAAACGCATTCCTTCTGTACGAGGAAGCCCGTTGAACTCTCAGCAAGAAAGGTAAAATTCGTGCCGGTTCTGGCAACCGGGCAGCGATTGCCTAGGGGATCATGAAATCGAACACACTCCAACCACTCTGTTCCATGAGTAATCTGAATTTCCTTCTGAAAATAACTCAGGGAATGCCTGAGACACCAGAAATGCTGTTTCAATCAGTTGCATCTTTTTCTCCTACCCCCAATTCTACAGTCTTTCATTTGTCGCTGCAGGTTTTCTGCAGTCTGAAGGATCCTCTGCCAACACCCGAACGTGATAGAAAACATCGCAATGTACAATTCCATTTTCGCACGCCAGAAAGTTCAACAACAAGTTCTCGACGATCCGGCCTTTGCTCACAAAGTTCAGGATCATTCGCTCATTTTATTGGTGAGAACTTTTTGAAAGCGCGCAGTCGTTCGATGATGGGAATCTTCACAACCACTTCCGCTCTACAAATCACAAGATGTTTCTACGTTTAGTTTTTATGATATTCCGATTATTTTTTATGATTTCTTCATTTATTTTTCAACCTTGCACTTGTCAAAGTTAGATCATCAAAATTTCTTTTTTCAACTTGATTTTCACTGCCTTCTCCTTCAGCATTTTAGATAGGAGAAAGGCGCACAGATAGTCAGGGTTGGGCAACTTGCCCAGAAAAGTCGTCGCGTTGGCGTACCTGTCAGAAAGCGTTCCCATAAGTTCACTTCTTGCCTACTCAGAGCCCTTTATTCTCTGATATTTATTTAGGTATTTTTTAGGAAAAAAAATCTGGTATTATTATATTATTTGAAAGCAAAGTTAATCAGTATTATATTATTCAACATTCAATTCTGAAAATCGATTTGACCGCGGACATTCGTGCTTTTTCAGTCATTGTTTGACAAGCACAGCGTAATCCCAGCCATTCTGGTTTTGCGAAATGCCAAAAATGAAGCAAAATGATTTCTTACCGCAGAAACGTAGAACTAGTTTGACATCCTCTAAGGCTTACAAAAATTAAGCCTCCTTGCATCATTTGATCTTCTTTTCATCGTATTATGCCTTCCGTACAGTTTGCTCAGGCCTGTCAGAACTGTTTAATGTTCTGAGTAAGGGAGGAATCTTCAGTTTTCGTCAATCATACTCACTATCCTCTCATGAGAATATTGAAAGTTCTGAGGAAAGAGAAGATCGTCGAATACTAGCTACTGATCGACTTGTGCTCCAAAATACATGGACTGTTAAGTAAATAAGAACGACGTTCGTTCAGTACTAGGTGGGACTTCTCATCGAGTTTGACGTTCCAACAACACATTTCAGTGCTTCAGTAAATAAAGTTGAAGTCAAGATGAAAATTTTTAGGCACTAATCAATCTCCTGTTGGGATATTATTCTAGTTCAATTCAGAATCGTGGTGGCAGGTAAATTCTATATGACCCATACTTAACTTGGCTTACGGGGATAGGCCAGTGTACAAATCAGTTCATTTATCTTCTTAGACGAGTCTGGTGTCTTGCGTACCTTGAATGGTTGTGGATGGAATGCTTAATAGGCTTGGGCGAGCATTGAAAAGGGATGTGATCCCCGCACCGTACCAATGGGGTTTTGTGCCACCTGCGACTACAACACTTCCGCCCCCGTCTGCAAATAAAAGCTCCTATTCCGATAAGGTGCTCAACATCGCTACCAGGGGACATATCCGAGGATCAAGTCCCTTACCAGTGCCCACCCAAACCAAGTATGAATGATGTTTCGCGATTTGACGATGTTGATTTTGCATGCGAAGTCATAACATTGTAAAATCTCGACGTTGCAGGGTTAACAGCTCAATCGCTTCATCCCAGATTCGCGATGTTTAAGAGGGATCTAACACTTCTGTCCGTCTAAAGCCAATTAATAGGTTTTAAGCCCGAGTAGAGATGAATTCTGACCCTGCATCGGTGGGATTTTTCAGTTTGCTGATTCTAAGCGTAGTTCAGTGTCGTCGCAATTCTGAACGGAAGGTATTGGATGGCGTATCCTGAGAAAAAATGTTTCACATACACTTAACTATTCCTTCGCACAAGAATTATGTATGTCGTTCTGTTTTCTACTGTGACATCACATCATGCACTTCTGTACATATTTGTTACCATGCGATCGCTCACTAAATGTTTTCTATAGCGACATATTTATCAAGGAGCTGCGAACGAGACGTTTCTCACATTGTTATTCCTTGCTTCCTTCATGTTCATTCCTTTCTAGAACCATTGGAATTCCTGAACATCTATCACAGCTCATTATTTTGAATTATTCACCTCCCCGGGATGGTAATATTGTAGTTCACCTCACGTTGCATGTTGAATATTTTGTCACCGATTGACTTCAACATCAAATTCCTCTTTATTTGCTATCACTTTCATAGACAATTTAGACATTGTTATTAATATAATTATTTGTCTCTGAGACAGAAATGGTGCAGTGACACGACCTGCCTGCATCGTCCGTAAATAATTTTCGAGCCGAGGTCCTCTAGTTCAACCAAGCCTCCATCCTTGCGGAATTCCCACAGACACGCCAGAGAGGTAAATTTCAGCATGCCGCTTAGGCTGCGTTCATACTTTGCGCCGGCAGGGTGTGGCCGCGTTCGCAGGCAACGATGCTGAGTGGCGTGGCAGAGGTACAGGAAAGACGCAGGCAACGAGACAGGGTGACACAGGTGGAGATGCAGAGAGCCGCAGCCACGCCCTGCCGCTGGCACTGTAAAGTGTGAACGCGACCTTAGTCCCTTAAGTAGTTGTATAGGTTGTATAGGCATAATTTGAATGGAAATGGAAAGCATGGCCATCACGAAGAGGGTTGTTAATGCCGCAAGCTTCCCTTTTTGTTCGCTTGTTGTTTGCTTTTCCTGCACAATGCTCTTTTCTCCTAACCTGTAGAAGTGATCTCGTTATAAATGACCATAACCGGGGATCAACTAACGGATCTGAGCTGCGCCCCACTCAACACATCCGTGCTTACTCGATATTAATCGTGTTTCCGCTGATGACTGGTCTCTACCGGTGAATAACTCATAATCCTCACTTTGAGCGCTTATTGGATTAGCTACCTATTACGATTCACCTTGAAAAATTTTATATTTCACTTTATCTTATTGCTTTTCCTTGTCTGAATTTCTTTTTATGCTGCTTCAACTTGACGAAGTGGTTGGGGTGCTAGGCTGCTATTATAAACTTTTCCTAACAATCGTTAAAGCCCTTCACACTCAGTGGCACGGTACCTGACCTCAATTTGATTGTCGTCACAACAACACCTCTGTTTGCTTCTAAGCTTTATTTGACTTCCGTTTTACCTCCTTTTGTCTCGAACCGGTTTCAACGTTCTCTCAGCTGACCTTTCACATGTCTTTCAAAGGTAGTTTCTTTCTGACAGGCAACCCACTGGATTAGACACTGTGGCTATCAGCAAACGCTCTGAATTTGGGCCATATTGTGCCCTATCAACTTATTGTTAACCACAGTATATCTTTCGATTGTAGTACGGTGCCTTACTGCCGACAAAAAAAAATCAATAAAATCCGGTAATTATCAAGCTATTTCCTTGTAGTGAGCTTAATAGAGCTATTTGATCTCTGAATTTTTAGGGCATGTATCAAATATCGAAAAATTGGTCTTGGGAGAAAGGGTGAAATTTGGGAGGCTTATTAGTCTTGCTTTCTGAAGTTCTGCATTTTGAATGCCTTCCCTTTTCCCGTGCTGTCCTACCCACAACCCACATGTGTTTCAGAGGTGCCGCCATTCCCTTTTTTTCCTCAAATTTTTGCCCTACCATTTTTCCATACCATTTTTGCCATGATGCGAATACTTTTACGAGGACGTGGACCCATGGACAAAAGGTCAGGCCTTGAGCAGGACACGAAAACCGTACCTACGGTCGTCTCTCGGAATTCCTTCGATCATTTTTCCTTTTTGCTTTTACTTTCTTCTTTTTGGAGCTTGTTTTCGCTGCTATCTCCTCTTTGGCTTAAGCACATTGTTTTAAATTGAGAAATCTACTCAAATCAGTTTCGAAATGATTAACTTTTATCATATTAAAGACGTAATATATGATAGATTCGCGAGTTTTCTGAATGTTTAGCTGCTACCCTGTATGTAAATCGCATTCGGTAACAAACAGTTCAATAATCTTCTCAGCTCCTCATCGTTAGTTATGTGAGATCATCATTTTACTCAGAATTTGCTCTCGGTTACTAAAATTACAAAGTAAAAAATGTGATGGTACAAAAATAGTCATTGTGGAACCTGAATAACTGAACTTTGTAACGTGATTCTACGTGCTTCTTAAGAGTTACAGTATTTCACACGGTTATACTAAGCTGTTGTCTTTCGAAAAGCATTTTCACATTCCTATTTTTCTGAATTTTCGGTCGCTTGCTAGGTGATTCAGTTGTTGACGGTATTGTTTGGCAGTGACTGTACCACCTTCAGGTAATAACTTCCAAAAAATAATCCCAAGATTTTCCCGCATAATCTGTGCACACCTTTCTGGGGAGCAAGGCTTGAGGGCTGGTTTTCTGTGTTCACGCGGACTGAGCCATTTCCGATTCCGGTTACGATTTGCTTGCATCACTCACTTTTCGTTGCGTAAACAACCTCCTTCTTGAACCAGTCGAAAATCCGCTCGTAACTTCGGTTTTCATTAAGTTCTTACACGCAGTTATTCTCAATCTGAACTGACCAAGTGCATTAAGTTCCACCATCAGTGGGAACGTCACTAAGACCAAATAAACAAGAATATAATCAGGAGGCTTTCTAGCTTCTATTTACGTTTTTACAGAATAAATGCAAAACCTTTGGGTTTCTCAGTAAAATCTTGAAAAATTTTATCAAAAGTTTACAATTTGATAGTGGAGTGGCGCACACTTTTCGGGTAGGCTGCGCATTATATTACCACCAAATCGAGCATGGACTTTTGGAGCTTCAAAATAAGTACAGGAGAGGTATGAGCTACCACTGGAATACAGGAGCTAGTCAGAATCGAAGAGACTCTTCAGCTGTCTTATTTGCAGCTTTGAAAAATTAACACAAATGTGGAACTTTTTGGTAAAATATTGAAAAAAGCTTTCCAAAGGCTTACAACCAACGAGCTACTTTCTAGTCGCGCAACGATTCCAAATATAGTCACGGCTTTGAAGGTTAGCCAAGTATACAGCGCACTGCAAGTGAGCTGCCGGACGTCGTGCTGGCGCTGTTTATGATCCTGTTGATAACTGTATTTATTAATATTTTTAATTTTTGATAACTGCTGTTTAGCGCCGCAGCCCGCGATGCGAAAATTACTATTAGAATGCTGAGTTATGGGCAAAAGCTTCGGTGTCCGACGGGGCTCGAACTCGCACTTCATCCTTTCCGGGGATATGTGCTAATCCATTACACTACCGACACCACGTCCACCTTATCTCAGCTTTTGAATGGTATATTTACCGTAGCTTATCAGCACTCACACGTATAACGTGTTGAGCCGGAACTCAACATTATTGTATTTATTAAGTTATTCCAGAAAACAAACTTCAATTTTCTTTCTAAGTATTGTTTGGAGATGGATATTTTTAGCGTCAGTGAACGCTTTGCGTAGTGCACCATTTGGCTGAGCAATCCTCCGAAACGTTGTGATTATTCATTTATTTATTTGTTTACTTTTTAATTTATTCGCTTTTTCTTGTTACTTATCTTATTAAAACCGGGGGTTGAACCTCATACTATTGCGTGGTTCTGTGTACAGAGTATATAGTATATAGAAAAACAGTAGTTACTGGCTAACAATGCAAACCGCTAACGAAGTGCACGACTTACTTTCATAGGATCCACGATTACTTTTCGATATTTCAGTCTATGCCATCTTTATTATGTCACCTTTATCATCTTCGATCCTTATCAATGATCAGTATCATCCAAGAACTTTTTTCGTCTGATTGTTTGTCACGTCACAATTGCGTGAACCGTGACCTTCGTTCCTAATTCCTCAGTCGCCACCACTCTTGAGCTGTCCTTCTTTAAAGGCACCATTAGGGGTAAGGGAAAACTGAGATCTGGGAGCACATGTTCTCTGAAAACGAACCTTCTACTCCAGAGGAGGTCATATGTGGCGAAAACCGCATTGAAAAAACGCGGCTTGGGGTCTTATAACGACCCCGCAGCTCGGCATACCGTTATGCCGTTATGCGGCCGGGGGAGTCGCCGTGGAGGGGCGGGACAACGATCGCGGCCGGCTGGTTCAGACTCTGGCCTGTCTCCAGCTAGTGACGCAGAGGACGAGAGAGGGATGGGGGATTTTCGGGGTCCTATTTCTCGCTTTCTTCGCAGTTTTATGTCGTTCTTTCTCTACTATTACATTGCTGAGCACCTCTACTTTCGTAATCCCCCAATTTGCCAAATTTACCCCTAACGGTGTCTTTAAACCATTCGTCCATGTATCACCAATCGATTCGATGTCAACTGGTCTTTCAGATGGAAAACAGCTTGAATAGGATTTTGTAGGTGTTTTCTTGACCTTTACACGCACAACAATTCTTACTCACACATGATAACACTAGGAATGCATGAGAACCCCATAAATTTTTGTTTTTGTGGTAGAATCTCCAATTATCTGCTCATTTATGAGTAGTCTCTCTCTTGGTTTGTTTTCAAATAGTAAATATTTTAATGAATGATTTTTAATGCTTTTCTCTATCGCATAAAGTATTTTCTATATGACGCCACGGTCAATGATGCTCGTTTTATTTATTCGTGCTATCCTCAAAGGAATCAACCGCGGAACTGTGAATTTTTCATTATTCATGTGTCTTCATTTTGTATTTGCTTACCATGGACATGCAAAGTTCCACGCGAAAAATCAAGTTTTGGTAGAGTTAGGCCGCGTCCATACTCCGCGTCGGCACGGCGCGGCTGCGTTTACAGGTAGTGAGGCAGCGCAGGAAGAGAGGTGAAAAGACGGCGGAGGCAACGAGGCAAGGTGACATAGGCGGGTACGCAAAGACACGCCCTGCCGTTGGCACAACAGAGTATGAACGCAGCCTCACATTTCCTCAGAGATCCGCTCGCACAGGTAGCATTAACGGAGCCGAGAAGGCTTTAGGCAGGACGACAGCTGTCTTCTATTTCTTCAACGACGCTAATCTTCGTTTCCTACCAACAACGCATTCCGACCACATGATTGTCGTCGATCTTCCCACAGCTCTCACCGATTCGCCCGCATTGCCCGCGTGGAAGGGGTATGTACCCCTTTGTCAGGATTTCGCACCGCGGCATGTCGCAAACGAAGCAATGCGGAGAAGCTAGAGGCGCCATGTTGTTGGTTCCCGAAGCGATTGCAAGTCATCTGCGTATCGCGCTCCTGGCATTATCGTGTAATCGTTCTAAAACCCAACTACCGCGACTCGCATAGCTCGCACACACTGCGTCGCACGCCGTTCGGCGTCGTGCGAAATTCCGACCTGAGAGTACACACCCGCGTGGACGGATCTTTGAAGCGATGTAACTGTGCGGGATTTCAAATCTTCACCGTGAAACCTTGCATATTATCCCAATGAAATATTACATTATGAATGTATATGAGAGACGAAAACAAAATTTTAAGTGGACTACCTCTTAAACTCTGGTTCATGTACCACTCGCAGTTCAAGCTTGACCATTCTGAGCTTCATATTCATATCTTCGACAATGCATTAGTGACGTCTGATTCCAATTCGGGGAGAAACATGTCGTTTTCAATTGGCTGTCTTCACTGCCTTTGCCCACACGCCCACCTCTACAATATAGGCCGGAAGTAGCCCCGCTGGTCGAGAGGCAAACTAGAACTTTTTGCGAAGTACAAGCTAACATACAGCTGATATTTGATATTACCGGCACTGTCTGTGATTGAGAGCCTTAGCGCTACGATTTGGTGTTCCAATTATGACCATCCATAATGTCCTCAATACAGAACCCTTGGTTAGAACTGTGTTGTTTTTTTGTTTGCCTCTGACGTCGTGGCGCAGCATTTCTTGCAAATCAAGAGAGTGATGATTTGTTCAGGAAAAACTGCATTGTTCGCCTCGAGAGCTCGTGACCTTTGCAAACGAACGTTTTTACTCACTTACACTACTGTAATTGCAGAATTGCAGATATCGACTCGCACCGTTACCGTATCGTAGCCATTTTTTCATCTGAGAGCTGAGTGCGATGAGCTCGAATGTGCGCACGGATTGCTTCTTCAATCTAACTATCGATCAGCGAATCGACCTTTTCAAGGTATATACACACATTACTACAACAGAACTATGATGTGCAATATACAGGGGGTGCCAAAAAAAGAAGTAATTTTGTCTCCTCCACTTTCACCCCACTTTATTCAAACTACAGCAAATTCTATTGTGGTATTTTCATCCGCAGATTCAAGAGCAGACCTCACTCTATCACTATACTCCGCGGCAGCCTTCTGCAGGAGCAGGAACGGGAGCGAGGAAAGAGTGATAAGATGTGTCACCTCAACTGGGCAAAATCCGAAATTTCGTCGCCCTCGTTCACAACCTTGCTGAGGTCCATTCACTCTGAACACCTGAGAGGATTCATACTGGATAGTGTTCTTTAACATTCCGTTTTTTTCCGGGTTTCCAGCACCTTCGTTTCCAAGAGCCAAAACGTGCCCTTACCACCAAAACTCTTCCGGGGGCAGGTTTGAGGCATGAAAATGATACCTGGAATCATAGCAGCCTTGTCTAAGCAGCAGGGGCTCTGTGACTTCCATAGACCGCCGAAGGGCCAATCCTCACGAAGCTTCCCACAAAAGACCTACCACGGAGCCTGGCTTTACTGTTTTAAGAGCACCTTGATACTGTAGGTACTACGAAGTCCGACTGCGCGGAATGAAAGCTCCATATTTTCATGAAAGTAAAAGTAGTGAGTCTCAGCTTGTTCTTGCTTCTTGAGGAACATTTCGGGAATATTTTGCCCCAACACCTTTACTTTTTTCGTTTCCCTATGTTTTGTATAATTGGCAGATGTGAGCCGTGGGCAAAATTACTTTTTTGGCACCTCCTGTACAATAATCTCTTGAAAACTTTCTTTTAAAGCATAGACAGCTTCTGGTAATTTTTTTTGGTTACTAATTTATTGTATGAGCAAGTCCTAGTATTCGTCGACAATCAATGTGACTCGGCAGTGATCGCAAGTGTCGCTTATGGTATTCTTGACCAATATATTATATTATATCCTGTCAAAGACATTTGACTTTTCTCCTTCAGAATTCATACAACCAAATCTGGAATAATTGGAAAGGGATGCATTTTCCATTATTTTCTCTGGACATCCCTGTCGCGAACCAAAGTATGAAGTCCATTCAGCTCCCTTATTGCGGAATTCTCCTCAAAAAGTCTGATCATCGGCCCTGCGATCGTCCAGATGTTCGATTACCGTTTTGAGAGCTCCAGTCAGCCATCGCCCTGGTCCAGCCGTAAAGTAAAATCGCATTAGACGAATACAGCTCCTCAGGTCTTAAAATCGTGGCAAAAACATTGTGATCTTCGATGGTTGACGTGAGTACTGAACTCGGGAGGATCCCTCTATGTATTCGCGTGTAACCAGCTTTACCAAGCATCATTCGAATACACGGTGGATATCACTGACTGCATGCACATCTTGTTTGCGCACCTTTTACGATGCTTATGGCTGAATGAATGAGCTGTAGATTACGAAAGAGAAGGGTGCACTCCCCTGCCACCGCTATTCTGCATGGAGCTTCAAGACACCGAAAGTGGTGAACTTGCCACACACCACCTCTTCTAAAGTGGAATGTTTGTTTTCAGAGTGTATGTCTTTACTCGTCGCGGTGCCTCCAAATGTACCCTTCATCTGTACAGAATGTTTGAGTAATTCAAAAATAGAAATAAAAAAAGCGGTTATAAATTTTCTGAAAGTTTCACGAACTTTTCGGTCGAAATTCGTGATGTGCCTTACATCAAGGGTCGCCACCGTGTTCACAAGACTGAGGAGGCCTAACCGGTTCTGCCTTCGCGGCTACCAATGACCTAAGAAGCGATTGTAATATTGCCAAGCAAGTTACCCTTCGGAAAGGAATGCCACAGAAGTGGAGGAATCGATATTGGTAAATGCTTGGGTAATTCATCGCCACAACCGAAAAATGGTGGTGGATCACTGAATTCGCTTGAGATCGTGTGCAGAGGGTGGCTTGTCCGACTGAGAATATTAAACCCTCCCAGAGAGGGATCGCCTGATACCCACAGGCAGGAATTTGAAATATCATTAAATTCGGCTTCAACGCCAAGCGATATCGATTAGGCGAGGGTCATATTCGTATTTTACGTTCCGGATATCACTTTTTAGTCAAGTCGGAATATTCTCAAAAAAAGAGACGAAAATGAGCTTTAACTCAATCCAAATATGAGCCGATGCCATATTGAAGTGGTGTGGTATGTACACTCCCTTACGATGCCGTACGTCCACTAAAAGTTGGGAGGGGGGGCGCTAATGGCAGGTCTGACAAGTCACGCTTCCCCACTCTTGGTGAGGAGTTCAAATTCCACATCAACGTCAGCCTAGACTGACCAAGCCTTCCATCCCTGGTGGGGTAGGTGAATTGATACAAGACTCGTCTGGAAAGAAAAAGAGCACAGGCTTGGACATCGGCATACCCTGGGAAATCATTGTGTAGGCATCCTCCCACTACCACAATTCTGATTGAACTAAAATGGGCTTTGAGCATTGAAAAAGCTAGTCAAGGCAAAAGGAGTTTCTTGAAAAACTAAATCCTGACTTGCACGGATAATTTGAGTTCCAAAGATGTTTGTTCTGGAAAACGGCACACGTAAAAGAAGAAAAATGACCTTTCATTTGCAAACTTTTTTACGACTCCGGCGCCTATTCTTTTTCACATTTCATGCTGGTAACCAGAGTTTGATTTCTTTCTGTTCGCTAAGTGGTGCTTGGCAATGAGGGTCGCCATCGTCATAACATTGATGTTGATTCGCCGACTGATTCAGCGAGTGTGAGAAAGTGCAGAGGTCGTTTGTGTGATCATTGTCATTTATTTTGTTAGGGTAATTGTTACAGCGAAAATTTCCACGACTTCCCATGAACCATCAAGGGCAGTGACAGGATTAATTCGCACCGAATATGGAACAATCATTGAATTTGTAGAAGGTCGAGGTGCTCAGTAGTACGAAAGTGAAGAAGTAGCCGAATGAAACGGTCAAAACCCGAGAAATTACCCTCTTCCCGCCAATTATTCTCAAAAGGGGCGGGTTGTCCTTGAAAAACAGGCGGTCTAGCATAATACAAGTTGTAGCTGTGGAAGAGGACGGCTCGTATAGAGCCCGGAGGCACTTTTTCCCATCGGAAATTTTGACATATGGTAGGCTCTTAAAACCCCTAGCTTTCATTTGCGTGATCCAATTTAGGAGTAACCATTACCCACATTACCTCTATCACTGTCCTTGATGAGGCATCCCACTAGCTAACAATCAGCATCAGCACAATCACACAATCACTTTGGCACATTACAACACAGGCCTGCAAGGCCAAGGTCGCGTTTCGGGCTGCAAAAAAGGATTAATATTTGTGGAGGAAGTCGGTAGAGAGACCCAACGATCTGATTCGTAGTGGTTTTTTCAGTGGTTTCGAAGAACGTTCATGCGACTTAGCTCGCTATCAATGATAAGTATGCTTCGAGCTGGTAAAGAAATTCAACGAACTAACAAGTAGTAATTTTTTTCGGTGGTAGATTTGGAGTATATGCGACGTAGCCCTCGATCAACCGACAAACAAGCTTTGCATGGAATGGTTGTGGGAGATTGAAGCAACAGCTTTTTGTACTTTTTCGGAATCGAATTTTAGGTACAAAAACCATCGCATACGGGGAAAAAGCTGATGAAGATAGGATTGGGGAAGGCCGTATTTCTTAAAATTATTCTTTAGCGCAATGCTTGACCCTGCTGGGCTACATCACGGATGAATGTGGGAGAACTTTTGCCACAGCAGTATCTCATTCCATTAAAGAGCCAAGCACTGCATTAACTTCAGGAGAGTGGACGCTTGCTCGGTTTGGGTTTTACAGTAAGCTCTTCCCTTCCCAAAAAGAGAATAATAATGTGTGTGTTTTCTACGTTTTTTTCAAGAACTACACAATCGAATATTATTTTCCGCATGGATCCCAGTGGGAACCGATTTTATGTATCTGAAATATGAATATTGCGTGATCCTGCGAATTTTTCTACCTTACTGTTTTGCTTGCGAGTTGTGCTGGGAAAGAATTTCTGGGATGAGCTTCTAAAAGACTCCAATTTTTGAGCAAATTAAAGTGGTTACGAGGCCACGTTTTTCCGCGAAGCTACATTTTTCAGTGTACAAAATAAACCCATCGAAATCGATAGCTGTCTTACCGTAACCCTGTACCAACACGAATTTTCAACTGAATACCAATCGACCACCTGCCTGAATTGATTTATTTTGCCTTTTTTCAGCGACGGCAAGGTCTTCGTATCGACAATGTGTTTCGTACCTTCTTTGGTTGGATGGTACTACCACTGGCTCTACTCGGAATTCTACTTGTTTCACTATTCATAATTGCAACTTATCGTGTACGATTATTTGATTCTAGAGTTCCTCCTGAACTCAACTATTTGGAATATAAAATTCAAATCCAAGAAAAAAATCTATGAGGTGATTTTAGGCCATAAAAGTTAGAGCAGTCAGCCGAAAATGCTATATTCTATTGTTGAATCGAGCAGTTGGAGATCTCGTGTCTTGCATCGTCGCCTTGATTGTCTGTGGTTACGTGCTGCTGTGGCACGAGATAAAGTAAGTTGAGATAATCAGTTTCAGATCAAAACCAAATAAGTAAACAAGTAAATAAAAGAAGATGTGGCTATGAAAATTTAGAACAAGTAATCAAATAAATAAGTTCTGTACTTTCCCGGAAATTATGTTGAATCAAGGATTTTCTAATCCACTGTTTTCATAAGAAAATAGCAAACATTATCATTTGTTTGCTAAGTTTATATACAAGCATTTTGGACGTTTTCACAGCTTATAATCTACTTTCAGCCGTGACATGGTGATATTGATGGAATCATTCTTTATTGGTTCATTCTGGTCAGCTATGGTGTCCTACGTGGCTCTGTCTGTACTTAAGGTTCTGTTCCTACCTCGTCATTCACTGATGCAATATTATATTGATCGCATATATTACCATTTTAGTTATTTGCTGTATGGAAGCCATTCCAGTACCGGAAATGGTTTACAATGAAGCGCTGCATCAATTTGATCATTTTCAGGTAGGCGACATAAGGTTTTGATTTCTTACCTAGAACTTATAATTCCTCTTATTTTCTTTTCACTTTCTCACAAAACAAACGCAGTTTCGATGGCTTCGCGTAGTCAAAAGCACTTTTAAGTAAAAGGCAACACATAAAAACTTCCAACCTTTATGAATTACACTCGGCACTTTGAAATGCGTTTTTCAATTTTGTCGTGACTTGCCTACGACCTTCTCTGGGATTGTAGCATGCGCCGGTAGGAAACCGCACTCGGGCTAGAGTAGACCTTTAAACATCGTGGCTCAACGCTCACCGCAAAAGGTCTCAGCCACGCGGAACGCGGAAAAGTATCGATACGGCCGCTTTCCGTCAAGTCAAGTCAGTCGTGTCTGACTGTCGTCGTTCGGAGGGGTCAATCTTTCAACACCTCTCGATGCCAATCGAACAAACCTGAACGTCACCGAAGGAAGAAGACTGCGACAAGGACGTTAGTCTGGTGGAGCCCGTCTACCCCTTTCCCTCGCCCCCAGGGATTCTCTAGTCTCCTTCAGGTCAACCAGTCCCTTGTGGGTTCATTATACTTCGATAATAGTTAATTTGTAGTAATTGTTCTCTTTCTTATCTTTTTCTCTCTTCCGCTATCCTAGTTAAACAATGTTCTCACTCTGTATTTATTCAGTAGTATCTCATGTTATGTAGTAATCCAGTGTAGTACCTCATGTGTTTTGTAGTGTAGCAATAATGCACATAGATCCTCAGCGGACCCGCAGGCTTGATAAGTATTCTCTCTAGTGCGACAGGTACCTAATAGGGTGTGGGCCATTCCCCTACCCACATTCTGTCGTGGTTCAATGGCGGTTGAACCACCTGATGCAGCGATGCACACCTCTAGCCGCACCGGTCACGACAAATTTCTTCCATTCAAAGTCGTAATGGCACTTGAATGCTTTTTGAGGTATGTGAAAAACATCCAAAGCGTTTCATAAGTATAGACGCACCCTTGGAAACACCATGACCGGACTTCGTGTGGGTCACTTTCAAAAAGTCTTGTTTCTATTAGAATCAGCATGCTCAACAACTTTTGTAGAGTGATTTCTGTGTCAATTCGAAATAAATCGGCCATTTTCTAGCATTTGGCTACCATATGCACCGTTTCATAAGTATAGACGCACTTCAGAAATTTTAATAAAACAGGGTATTTCCACAAGAAACGATGTCGTACCGATGAAGCAGTAAACCTTAACGACTATTCTGCATCTTATTGGTGAATGCCAGGAGTTCGCTTCCTTTCGTAGCCAAGCAGACTGAAGTTCGCGCAATGCACACGGCAGGTTTGAGCAATCGTAGATTCTGTCATTCCTTACATGACTCGATTATCTTACAACCAAGGGAGGATATGTACTACCTTAATAAAGTTGACATCATACGAAGAACATCAGATTGGGCGACTTGTATCGAACTCATCAATCAACTGTGGTAGAGTCCAGAGCAGTTAATGGCTTACATTTCGAAAACAGTGGTTTGGAGGTAAATCAATCAGGACGGCGTTGTCGTGCGATACCATTTCAGTCCTGCTCCTCAACTCATAGGGCCTCACGGAGAGCTTGGCTTCACTTCTCTAGGCGTAACATGGAGACAAATTGGTCGCAGGTACAAAGCTTACAGGTCCCACGCTTCTTACAAAGCTCTTCACGTCAAAATACCACGTTTGGATGGTATTTTCCGGCGAGTACAAGTCCAACTGGAACGGCTCAGATGATTATGCTTATTGCTGAACGGATCTTCATGGATGCAGTGTTATGGTTTGAGAGAATCCTACCAATGGGGAGCTCAAGAGAGCATGGCGCACCTTATTGGATGAACTCGTCGGACTATCAGAACCTGATCAGACCCCACTTGTTACCTTGTCCGACGTATTACATCGAAGGAGCCTCAAACTTCCAGCAGGACAACCCCGCCACCCTAAGGAACCACTCCACAATGGGCGGGGTAAAGGAGGCAAATGTAACTGCCATGGAATTGTTTGCTTGCTCACCTGATGTAAGCCTCATGGAGAACATCTGGGATGTTTCATTCTGACGAAATTAACGGAGAAGGACTTTTACCGCATGAAAGCAGTGATTGCTCAGGCTTGTAAACGGTTTGATCCAAAACTGATGAATAAACCGCTGACATCAATGCCAATCATAGAGAACCGAGCAATTACTAAGAAGTTTTCTCATCTGGTTCTCATTATAAAATTATTGGAGCATCCAAATGCGTCTATACTTATGAAACGGTGCATATAGCAGACATTTGTTCAGAAATGGCCAATTTTTTTCAGTCTCCATAGAAGTTGTTTTCCAAAGGTTATTGAGCATGCTGATTCTGATAGAAAGGAGACTTTTTGCCAGCGACCTCCTCGAAGTTCGGTTATGGTGTTTTCATGGGTGCGTCTATACTTATGAAACGCACTGTAGACTGGACATCACGAACAATGGGCTTCAGGGCAACTCGCCAATAAATCTGTAGCGTGCAGATCGAGCGGTAGGAAGATGTAAAAAGATGGAAGGCATCGTGATAAGGATAAGGTATTCTGCAAGAGTTGAACTACGGTCCCAGAAAATTTATATTCTTCTGTCCCTCATATATTTATGTTATATTTACTTACAAAGGGTCGATGCAAGGCTTCATGCAAAAAGAAGAAGAATCTCCGACAATCAGGAACGATCACGTGGTCAGGGACGCAGATTGTGAAGGAAATCAACTTTTAAGGCGAAACTCAAACTGAACTCGACCCACTGAATGCTAGTCAAATGTTGCTTGGCTGAAATTTGAACGAGTTGCTCTTCCTGTGTTCTTCCTGTGTCTCCTGTTCTAAAGATATTACGGTTATCGAGTTACGACTTTCTGGGACACAACTTTTGTACACCAGTCATAGAAAGGGAGTGGACTTCAAATCGTGGAAGTAGATTCGAGAAGGAGGCGCATTCGTCAGTGCTCTCTCTCATCCCAATACTTGGCCGTGCATTGGTTGCGCCATGCAATCGACTTCAATTCAGAATCCTGCTAGTATTAGAAAGCTGCTCTTTGTCCTTAACAGTATCATCCAATATACAAGGATTCAACGCTTCAACACTCTTCGATCCCACCAAACGAGTATGGTACCTATTTAATGACATCAAATGGAGATCAGGCCTGCTTATTTCGTACATTCATCTAAGATCCGATACTCGGACTATGCTAGTGAAGCAGCACCACTGTCAGTGTTTCATTTGCGATGATCTTGCTTTGTTCATCTCGGACAATAGGGATTTCCGCTTTACAAGGCCTAAGGGCCCATGAGAAACAGAACCTAATAACCCTTTGTTATGCGACCCCTTCCAAGAGATTTATCTTTCACTATTTCTTCGTTTCCAAGTTAAAAGCGCAAAATCAAAAATAAATTTTCAGTCATGTTCCATCCTTGTTTGGATTTCAACACTTTAAAAAAACTATAGCAGCCTTTCATTTTATAACTGTTTCTGTACTTATCTAGTAATATCTAACGAATGGATTTTTCAGTTGGGTGATGTTCATTTTGATGATCAGCTATACCCTCAGTATTTCGGCATTGGTGAAAATTCCTTCATTAAATGAATGGTCCGGCTGCAGAATGGAGACCTGTCTTAGGAATATGTACAGGTAATCTTCCACAATTTTCTTCCTGCTTAGTGCTCCGATAATTTTGGAATCACGCTGTGTTGATTTTTTGTTTCAATCCTAAAATTTTACTTTTGGAAGTTTGTTTTTATAAATGCACTTTTTAGAGCGCGTAACTTGGTCACGATTAGCGTGTATGCCTTCACATTGTTGGTTTTCTTTATCACAGGTGAGTCTGACACTTTGAGATGGACTGGAAATAAAGCGGTAACTTGACCGCTAATCAGTTACCACTTTCAGTGCTTCTAATACGACGAGCGCAGAAATTTGTGGACTCCTTCAAGAAAAGAGATTCCACGAAATCTGAAGGCGGACGACGAGTACGATTTCCGTTGTGGAAACTCGCACTCAATGTGGGCACCTTCGCGGTACTCTACTTATTTTATGCTATTTGGTGAGTGATTTTTCAAATTTTGTCAAGATGGGTTTGAAAACGCAGAAAATGTTGATGAAAAACTATAAGAAGGCAAGGACCGTTTTATCTGCAAAGTTGTACGAAATGGTGCAACACTTGCTTGTGAGGACGAATCTCACGATATAGAGGGCGTTCAAAGGCACCAAGATTATCAGGATATCACATCTCCTGCCGTGGATGGATAGTTCGACCCAAGCCACGTAGGCTGTACCTTTACGGAGGCGTGGGTGTCAGTTCCTGGAGCGTGCAGAGCCAAAGAATCTAGCGAAACAGCTCGGCCCCGCCCTTCCCAGCCGGGGGTCTGCCTTTACTCTTCGACTCTCATCTTTATCATAGGTAGACCAGCTACTAGCTGAGATCTTGAAATTGGCAGTAAACCAATTGCCTCGTGAAGTAAACCCACTACTGAGTGACCTGACCCCACACTAGGCACCGGAACACTTGCAGTACACCCCCGGCTGGGGTGGGCGGGCCCAGCTGTTGCGCTAGATTCTTTGGCTCTGCACGCTCCAGGAACTGACACCCACGCCTCGGTAAAGGTACAGCCTACGTGGCTTGGGTCGAACTATCCATGCACGGCAGGAGATGTGATATCACAGTAATCCTGGAATGTGCCTTTAAGCGAAGCTTACATTCTAACAACTGGGAAATAATGGGAGGTGTCCGGGATTGACTGCAATAAATAACCTCAAGTCCATTTCGGAATAGTGTGGCCAACTACCGTAGAATACCCAGCCCCCACAACAGATGCTGGAAAGCTACTTGTGAGCCAAGATCGGCCCTAGAAAAAACGAACTTCAAATCAGGGCCAAGGAACGGAATGGATTGAGCAGGATGAAAAGCTGTCTGAGTTCACTCACAGCTCCAGAAGACCTCTCATCTACGGTGGACTTGTTAGTCTCCTTAGGATAATTGCATAGAGGGATTGATCACATTATGCACAATTGAAGGTTTTGCCACCGGCGTCGCTGTTGTTCCGAAGTTCTAAATAGGATCAGACCATCGACTCATCCGCGCGAGTTTCCTCCTTCTGATACGTTAAGAGAGAGTCGCGAAGCTCAAGAAGCGAAGCCCCAAAATAGTCAGTAATCAGCAATAAGACCACTTCGCTTTTTTCGTTTAATCGTGGGAGGATTCCGCTATCGAACACATCGACGACGAGTTCAACCGGCTCGTTAAACATCTTTACAATAGTGCCAAGGGGACAGAGATCACTAAGAGACGTCTGTCTTCGGAAACTCTCGAGGTGATACGCCAACGTCAAGCCGCCGTCGCAGGTGATTACCAGCTGACGTCCAAGCTTGCGAAGCAGTGCCGAGAGGCGAAAAAAGGAGATATCAAGAAGAAGGGGGCTAAAGCAGGCTGGCTAAAGCAGAGGAGGCTAGGAGGAGCACTGACGCCGGAGTTTCGCTATTTGCAGGATCAAAATGACCGGTCCTCGACGTTTTGACGGTACATGACTGCCTCCCGACGGGTAATGGAGAAGGTCTTCTACGGCTTCTACTCGGATCTCTTCCATAGCCATGGCCATTTGCCACAGATCGTCCAATTTCCCTGCTGTCTGTTGTTTACAAGCCGCAATAGTACAAGATGCTCAAGGAGGGTAGATATGTTGTTCCTCAATGGCTCGACTCTTCTCGCGCTACACGTCGGCATGCAAACTACTCACCTCGTGGAAAACCAGCTATGTTGCTGTACAAAAGGGAGATCCACATCCACATGGCAGTTATCGTCCGATCTTCCTGCCGTCTGTTGCTACAAGCCGCAATAGTACAAGATGCTGTTAT
Source organism: Trichostrongylus colubriformis (assembly GCA_963978905.1). NCBI lineage: Eukaryota > Metazoa > Nematoda > Chromadorea > Rhabditida > Trichostrongylidae > Trichostrongylus > Trichostrongylus colubriformis. Next base: position 8,482,512 of record OZ022258.1, on the reverse strand, counting down.
GCCTTTCATTCATCGATTTGAAGAATGCCTTTGACTTCGTTGAGACGGAAGCGGTTATCGAAACCTTAGGGTACCAGGGTGTATCCACTCAATGCATAAAATACTCCGTGAGCTCTATAGTATTTCACGGCCGGCATATCATCATTCTACAAGGAAATTATCATCGACGTAAACATAGAGGTTGCGGAAGGCGACAACATTTCGACTAAATTTTTCGGTGCCGCTCTTGAGAACGTCACCCTTAACTGAAATGGGAAGGCGTCGAAGTGAAGGTCCATGATCGGCACCTACATCAACTCCGCTTCGCTGACCTCATCGTGGTCACAATACCTACAATCCACCAGGCGGAGCTAATGCTAGGCAATTTCGACTGCGAGTGGAGAAAAATTGGTTCGCAGCTGAGACGATGATCAGGTGGAGCTGATTGGTGCCTGATACCCCACTCACGCTCGAGGGAATGAACATCACTGAACTGAATGTTTTGGCTATGTGAACATATGTCAGGAAGTCGACATGGTGAGCGACTTAGCACCAGAGCTGAGCAAGAGGAAAAAAGCTGCTCGGTGTGCCCTTAAGACCATCGAGATAGTAGTGGAAGACGAGGAACATCCGGCTCCGCGCCCATCTCTTCGATTCCTCTCTTCTTCCTGCATTTTCGAACTCCGTCGGCGATCGAAGATTAGGTACGCCGTCGTAGTTGCCAAGGAATCGAAGATCAAATGGACCGGACACGACATGCGATTACCGTTGGATCATAGCATTACCGAATGGATCTGTCGGGACGTCGAACGAACACCTAAACAACCTCTGGCTCGATGGTCAAGGTTCTTCACGAAAGCACTACGCGAAGAGAGCGAGAGTTTACGTGTCCCTGGGGCCACAAGGGTTCACTGAACTACTCTGGCTCGCAACAGGGACGGATGAAAACGTTGATAGTGCCCGCTCGAGACTCTCGATAGGCAACGGGACGACAGATGACAGGTGGTAAAAGAATGATGAGTACCACAGCTGAGGCCGGATACTGAAAAATTTACGCAGGGTACTCCCAGTGGTGAAAGGGTAAGAGCGTAGAAGTGTTCAGTATCACGGAAGGAGAATGAAACTTTGAGTATCATGAGTCAAGCCTGAGAAGGCAATCACAGCAACTTCGTCGTTCTTCCCTGTTCGTCCGCCGCTGGATCGCGATTTCGCAATTTGACGATTCCGCGATGCTTTTCGCAGTATCGCGTACGAAAGTGCGACGCCTCAAATTCGCAAAATTGCAAAATCGTGAAGTCAGCCGGCGTCCCCACATAGCCTTGCCAAGCGGCTGTCTAGCCCCTGAAGCTCTCTAGAAAGTAGCTGGAGACTTGAAAAAAAATAACCTGCCCCCTACGGGGATCGAAAACGCGGTGGTACTATTAAGTATTCCAAATATATGTAATTCTTTTGCAACTGCCATTGGTACTGAGGCTTTCGAATGAGCTCAAACCGGACCTATAATAAGCTATAACGAACTGCCGAGGACACAAATGTTCTGGGTTCTGACTCTACCGAGTCGTAATGGGAGAGCGGGTAAACTGATGGACTATTCTTCACCGACCACTTGGATACTAGTATGAACACCATATGTGCATCAATAGCTAGCATAAGCTGTGTCTATTTTCTTTCGTACAAGTTTGTTAAGGTGAATAATCTATTCCATCTGACGTTTCGGCAACTTCCTTTTAATAAAAGGCCTTGTTTCCACCAGTACTGAGCGCTCAATGCCGACTGCACAATGGAATCGGATCCAAACCCTTTTCAGTATCGTCTTATTGTTACGTATCAAAAAAATATTGCGAAATCTCTTTTCAAGAAAGTTACTCTCGTACAAATGCTGAAAGTATCAAAGAGTATAAACTGAAGTTTTGAAGCGCTGTTACCAAAGTGAAGCTTTTCATACTGCTGTACTACTTAAGCTGCAGTCGAACTAGCAAACCGGAAAGATGTTTGCCGTAGAGCAATAGCGGAAATTTAATATTATTTACTTTATTATTAAATTTTTTGTTACAGGTGTGTCGGACTGTTGATAAATCAGGACCAATGCTTTTTCCAACGTAACTATGCGGAAATGATGCGAATTCTTGCAATTGTTCGGGCCACTCTGCTGCTTCGTATACTTGTCGATCCCATACTGTCGTTTGCAACCGATGTTCAGGTGAGGGAAATTATGAATGAGACATGGCACTCTCTCCTGACTGAGAAAACACTGAGGGGATTCATAATTCTGATTCTTACAGATACGTCGCTTTTTCTTCACACTGATAGGTGTGAAACAACAGCTGGCATATGGCGCATCACGAGTTTATCAGAAATCCTCAGATGGTGGTTCATCCGGAGAAATTAGTGGCATAGATCGTTCGCGCAGTCAAACCGTAACCACGGTGAACTCTAATCTTCCATCAACTATTAAATTTTAATTATTTACTACTATCATGTCATCTATACTTTCCACATGCTGTTTAGGATTGTTTCAGCATCTGTCTGACCTGACATAATATCCGCCGCTATCTTTCCTACAGCTAGACTTTCGCTGGCGTACGGATCACTAGCCATCTATGCCATCTTACCGAAATCGAACTCATATATGTTCTTGCCATTTTTTTTTTCAATTTTCTAAAGTGATAGTGGAATTTACGATGTAGCGTTTAGTGTGGTGTTGAAATACTCGATTATTTACATTTACATATATGAAAAGGCCAGAGACAAAAATGGACCTTCACTAGATAGGGAGATAACTCCTCGCATTCCAAGCTAATGGACACGCTGCACACTTGGGTGGAGTGAGATGGAAGGCTGGGCACTTCTCATTGGTTGACTGCTCTACCATCGATTCTAGCGGCGTTGTCGCTCCTCCCATATGCGCAACGTGCCGACTGCGTTTAAGAAATTGTTCAAAAAGGTTCGAATGAGCAATGAAGCAGATGAAATTCCATCGGAAATTTCTATCGACCTTTTCCTACAACATACCTTCTTACAGCTTCCTTGTTTTGAAGTCTTAAAGCTCCTGTTCCAATCATTTTTGTTGAATTCAAAGGAAATTTCACGAATGTGCAAGGTTGTCTCGCTATCTAGTGACGGCTTCTGCTCTTGCTACATATTTCTCTCTTGATTATCACATCATAATACGGGTACCGTTACGCATAGTATTACTACATATCTGTTCTATAAATTAGTGTAGATTGACGATTTCTAGGCTATTTCATTACCATCATGTACAATAGCTGATCTTTATTTTGTTTACTGTATAGTTGTGATTTTTGCACCTCAAATGATATGAATTTTTTACATAATCTTCGAAAGGCATTATTTTCATTTAAAGCTCAATTGTATAATGATGACTAATAAAATATGCCAATGGTGTTAATCTTTCAATCTCCATTTTACCAACGGCTCTGCTTGACTCTGAGCCGTAGAAATCTGACGTAGAAAAAAAGCGAAATCCTGACGTAGAGGTACACACCCGAGGCAGGCAAGCCAGCAGGGTCATGCGCGGGCCGTTTCCCATACAAACAGTATAGATAAAACGCGGAACGCAGAGAAATGCACGCTCGTGCTCCGAAATAAGGCGCTACCTCGGTCTACGAAAGCATACGATCCTTTGGCCCTGCGGAAAAGTTTCCAGTCACGTGCTGTTGACTGCCAAACATATCAGGTTTGCGTGGCATCGCTCGATAAGTCATTCAGTGGCGCGCCTAAAAACTCGCTTTCAAAAGAAACAACGGAGGAGATTGAGACTCCATTTCTAACGTATTTTCTCTTGGTATCCACAGGAGTTGGTAAAAGTACGTTCCCTTCCAATACTTCTCTCGTGGCACTATTAAACTTGAAATTGAAATGTGTGCGAGAAATGAAAATCGCTTGTTGACACAAACTCAGAGTGCTAACCTTAATCTTGTGGTATCCCGAAGAAATTACGACTCTGTTTACTTTTCATTTGAAGGCTGAATTCTCAAGAAAAATCGAAGCTGAATTGGCCTGCATCTTTCACAGGGTATCGCCACTGATCACCTTCACACAAGAAATAGCTGCTCATTCCATATGGGATACGGAGGTCCTGATGTGTGGAGGCGTGAGACAGATATTCTGCTACCATTTGAGATTAAGATGTGACCGAAACCGATTTGGTCTTTGAAATGACTCGTGAACACAGTGAATGTGAAGATCGGCGCTTCAAAAGCCCGGACAAATCTGGCAAAAAGTATTGATTCCATAGACGTATACTGGCCAAATGACTCAAGCAGGAATCTTTTTTGGAGATGATCTCCGGACTAAACTAATAGAAAGCGCGGCTCATTCACGAGAGGCCTTTTGTGGTTTAACAAATGATATAAAGGTTCGTTCCACCCTTCCGATTCAGTTATCTGCATATCCAATTAGCTAAATTTTAACTGTTGGAAGGACTGAGCATCTTCCCACTCTGCTCATTCATTTTCACTTGTTTTGTTGCCAGGCGATCACTAGTGTGAACCCTTTTGTTTATTTTTTCACATGTTATTTCACATCCAACTTATCGTCCCTCCCTGAATACACAACTTGCTTTGAATTTTCACTTTCTTTTCCAAACACAGACGAAGTTCACTCGTTGTTTCACTGTGGTGAGATCCTCGTCAACGTCCACTGACGTGTAGTAGCGGTCGAAATAAATGCGGCTTGGATTTCAACCATAACCTTGGTCAACGTTTCCATATCTTCCTTTGGCACTATTAACCCAGAGCTACCCCACTACCTCTCCAACCGATGTGGTCGAAGAGGTGGTTTTTGGAAAACTTTCCGACTTGGCTGCAAACCTCTACCCGGGGGTAAGTCGACCCGCAGAACACGAATATGACATTCGTTTGACGCGAAACTGCTTGGCGCCTGCGCCATAGGCGCCGACGTCACTCCATTTTGGCGCCGGCGCCTGTGGCGCAGGCGCCAAGCAGTTTCTTGCCAAACGAATGTCATATTCGTGTTCTACGGGTGAAAATACCACTTGGCACAAATTTTGAGCGAGTTCGGTGATCCACCCCGCTTTGGCGCCGGCGCCTGTGGCGCAGGCGCCAAGCGGCCTCGCGCCAAGCGAATGCCATATTTGTGTTCTACGGGTTGAAATACCCCTGGGTGAAAGTTTGCAGCTAAATTGAAGGGTTCTCCAAAAATCACCTCTTCGACCACATCGGTTGGAGAGGTAGTGGGGTAGCTTTGGGTAAATAGTGCCCTTCCTTTTTAAGGCAATTGGTCCGCAGTGGAGCAAAACATATCAGCAGAGTAGGGTACAAGGTGAAGGGTGGAAACTTATTCAGCTGAAAACTTCGGGAGGTTCAAACTATGTGCATCTCACCCCAAGATGTAATTTTCTCAGTTCGCTGTTTTGGCAAAACATGCATCACGCGGGTCTTGCTTTGAGAGTTTTTCTCCTGCCGATCCTTTCGTTCCGATAACCGTCTTTCACAGATGCTCTTGAAGCAAGTATTTCTGTGGAATTTTTCATTTGTTATTATATTGCTATAGTCGATGGTGTGTTGAGAAAGAATGGGTAGGAAACGGGTTGAACTGGTACAAAGTAATCTCGTTATGGACGAAGTCCACAAACTCCCAAGCATTTGAACTTGCACGTGAAATATCGAAAATTCAATAATCTCTGTCCCAGCAACCATAATGTGAAATTATTCAAAGTGCCTGCTCAGAAGAGTTGCTTTTGCATTCATCTAAAAGTTCCCGAAAAACGCTCTTCCACCTCCGTTTTAGCGATCTTTAGTTCTTTTTTTTTCAGGTTTTTGCTGAAGGTCTTTTACTTTGTGCGCCGTATCCATCTGCACATTTTCACTTGCAAGATACGAGCTTGTTTGTTTCGGTTGCACAGAACTTTGAAGATTTGAAGGCTTCGATTTTTTACTTCGATCTAAAGGCTCATGGGGGGTTCGTAAAAGGCCTTACCAGTATGGCCATGGTTTTTGAAGCGTTTCTCCAATTTAAAGTTGTCCAAATAATGGTGAGTGCCACATGGGGCCGTGCTTCATCGTAAGAAGATATGTTTCTGCCTACTAGCCAATATGGGTGATGTGCAGTTGCGAGCTATCTCACCAAGTTCTTCATGGTACATTCTAACCGCCCAGCTGTGTCAGTTTTGTCTAGATCCATGAGGCTATGGCGAATTTATGGGCGGAACACCATATGTACTGCACCCATGATAACGATGCTGCCCACTACGAGCTTGATTTCTGTCTAACCACTGTGCAGAACTTCGTTGATTGTCCAACAAAATGTCATTTGGACAAAAAATTCGCTTTGTAGCGTTCGGTGTGCTATGCTGTGACCCGGGTGTGTACCCTTATGTCAGGATTGTCGCACGACGGCGAGCGGCGTGCGACGCAGTGTGTGCGAGCTGTACGCGTCGCGGTTGTTGGGTCTCAGAACGATTACACGCTTATGCTAGAGGCGCGATACGCAGATGACTTGTAATCGCTTTGGGACCCAACAACATGGCGCCTTTAGCTCGTCCGCATTGCTTCGCTTCGACATGCTACGCTGCGACAATCCTGACATAAGGGTACACACCCCTGTGACCCGTGCTGGAGCACTTACTGCTGGTGTACTGCAGATACATGAATGACTTTATCATTATAACATCAGCACAGTCCGAGATGGAAGAGTGGATTCGCCTAATGGGTAGTAGTGCGATTAAACATTGCGATCAGAAGAGGAGAGGTGCCACGACAAGGTTGGCTTCTTACCTGAACATCAAGGTAAAATGGCCCGTGGCACGTGGCGCTAGTTATAGAAACATCTTGATATACACCACACCTGCACATCTTTCTGCTGTGAAACATGCATTGTTAAGAGCATGATCAAGACGTCTGCAAATGTATGCGCTGGTACTACAGAGCTCGAGAATCCATACATCAAGCTTCTGACGTAGCTGTTACATACGGCTATGTTGTAAATAAAAACATCATAGCAAAACACGTACGAAGCACCGTAACATACTGCGTCTGAATAGGGTTTTCTAGCACGCTTTCATCTCTGGAAGAGTGACTGCTGCAATTCGAAGATGCCTTGTTCGAGTATAGCTGGACGATGATGTTGTCTTGTTGAGTGCCCTAATGGCAACATCAGAGCCAACTCGTGTGACAGGCTTTACGATAAACGGTGCGTATCATAGAACTGTGTCACATGCTCGCACGGTACAGCTGGAGGTTGCGTCATAATCGGCGGGATCTATCAAATTGAACAGATACAGTAGCGCTCAAAAGTCTTCGACCACATGGTCCTTCACTTGGGTTTTTTTCTTGTTACTTTTTTGCAACTGCACCGATCTAAGAGAAATTTTAGTATTTTGTACTTGGAGACACTGCATACTAAATATACTATTTTGGTGCTCAACGGTGTAGGTTACGTGGTTATATGAAATTTTTTGTTTTTGGAGTGCCATCCCTATGCCGTCCGGCTGTGCAGCTATCATCAAAAGTCGTAGTCTTTCTACAAAATATTAATATTCTCTGTGGCTTGCTCGTTTTGTTTTTGTAAAGAAAGCCATTTTTCTTGACCAAGCCTTTTAGTTTTTTTCGGTGGTCTTGTAGTAAATTCTTGTAAAAAACCATGAAAAGTGTCAAGCTGCACTCACGTAGAAGGAAACGTTGGTAATAGGTTTAGGCACCACATATTAAATTTGCCAAATTTAGTCAAGTAGAAAAAAAGTTATGACAAAAAAGTTTTGGCCGAAGACTTTTGAGCGCTATTGTATATGCATAACGCCACGTACATAGGCGACACCACTAAAATACTAGCAATATTACTACAAGGATGCTGAGTTATGGGCAAAAGCTTCGAGGGGAGGGGGTTCGAGTTCCGTCCGACACCGAAGCTTTTGCCCATAACTCAGCATCCTTGTAGTTACTTTCGCATCGCGAGCTGCGACGATAAGTTATCAAAAATCAAAAAATATCAAAGTCAATACTAGCAATGTGTTTTCGAGGACATTTTGCTGGCGCGAGGTTACATAAGAATATTGAGGGAAAGCATGTGATCAAGAAGCATTCCGGAAACGATTTCCATGTGAAATGCGGGATTTGGGTATGAGACAGAGATTCATGCTAGAAAGCTGCTTGAGGGCTTTCGGATTTCAGTGAGAAATCCAAGTATAAGTTACCGAAGTAAGTGTTTATCGTCACTTATGACCTCCTACCATTTGCACCACATTGCGAGCTATTCATGTAGTAAGGGAAACGTGCATGTGCCGGCTAAGAGTTTTCGCATCAAATAAAGTTTATTAGTGAATTTTTAAACAATATCTCACAAATCAGCTTAATTCACTTCAGTACAAGCTTTTTTCCGTCAACGTATTATGAAAGATAGGAGTCCCTAGTCACGTGCCATCATCCGTTCTCCCGCAGCTCTTATCCCTCCCAGCCTAAATTGAGGCGATGTATGTGGGAGAGAGGATGATACCCTATTATAGCTGCACGCAATTACTCTGAGCTCGCAGCACTCTCGGATTTCACAGCGATTCTAGTAGAGGACACGAAGCAACACTGACCACTACGGCATCATTCCCGAACAGCCTCATTTCATCATCACTTGGTTTGACCCTTTTTCTGAAATGCTACCCCGTAAAAAAATAAGTGGGCGGAGGAGGTGAAGTGACAAGTGACTCACTCTCATAGTGGAATTAAAGGAACCGGAAGGGGTCCGAAACAAGAGAAAAATACAAAGAAATGAGCATTTCGTAACGAACGCAGAAGGTTAGAAGCGATAATCGGTGAAAAAACCCGAATTCAAAAGTGCATCGCTGCGGTGTGTATTCGCGCCTCATTTGCACCATCGCACTGACTTTCCGAGTTGCCCGCTGTAGGAGACGGGCCGCGGTCCAACATTAGTTGTAGCACCTGATTCCCAGTGCAGTGGAGTGGCCATTCCCAACTACATTAGCATTCATGTAAGTACATCTAGAAACAGTGTTAGAAAGAATAAAGGAAAAAGTAAAAGGAAAAAGCAAATTTATAAAAGAAACATCTTCTCTTGGCATCATGCCACGGCGTCAAATTGGGGAGTTTGTGCAATGGCGGCCACTTGAACTCGTCCATACTACGTCTGTTCTACCGTAGGCCAAAATTACCTCCTTTTGGTGTCTTCAAATCCCGTAACAGCGCCCTCCCACGTTAACAAAGCGTTTCAATCCTACGGGGTCGGTGAACTGGTACAAGATTCGTCTGGAAGGAAACTGATTTGTACATCGGCTGGCCCCTTCAAGTCATTGTATAGACTAAATCGTACTCATGTGCCACCACGATTCTGAGTATTCATTAACGTCAAAATCTTCATCATTTATAATAGAATAAATAGAGATTTGATTGGTATTTGGAGTACATATCTGAATTACATATCTATAGGCAACATGCAATCAAATCTGCTGCTATGGGAAATATGTACTATTGTAGCTACTTGCAGAAGGTAGTAAATGTGTTTCCATGAACACGGTCTCTCCACCAAAACTGTGACAACTATTTCATTTTCATGTGAATGGTCAGATTACCGTGAAACCGAGGATAACCCTTGCAAGGTGGTTGAGCAGAAAGCTGCTTTTCATTTTGCCTATCTTACTCCGAACGATATCACCGTTCGCTAACATGGCATTCTTGTTTCCTTATTCGACTAATCCACAGTGAGACCTATGAAGCTAAACTAACAGAAGAGTAATGTGTTAGGCATACTCAAAGGGGCATGAACTATGATCCTATTCGGGAATGTATCTTCACCTTCTGTGCATCACTTGACTAATTGAAGCAGGGCCAAGGAAAAGAAAAACGAAGGATGTGGTGACATATTATTTCCAATAAACCGTAAGAAGTGGCATAAAACAAAGTTAGCCACCCAGCCGGTTGGATCACTGCACACCATGGTGTGTTCATGATAAAGAGCTTGGGGGTGCGGGTTCTAACGACCATATCTTGCTTCGTCATCCAACATATCTGAGTAAGTGCCATTAAAGGCACCGGGAGGGGGGCAAGGGCGGAATAACGTTTGCAAAAACAATGGCGTCTGAAAACAAACATATGGGATCGGCAGATATAATGTGTGACGAAACCGGCTTTGAAAAACGCGCCGTGAGACTGTATTTGGCCCCAGGGCGCGCTTCCATCCGAACTGCAAGCTTCCGTGGCCGAGCCGCGCTTCGTTCATTTAAATGCTTGTCTTCGGCCTTATTTTTGTATTATTTCCTCTTTAGGATGCTTGTTAATGACATTTTACTTGTTTTCTTGTTGATCTTCTTCATTTGGGACCAGTATATATCTCAAAAGTTGTAAATCAACGAGTTTTTTCACTTTTCTTATTGTTGCAATTGCAGTTATGTGGGAAACCTGGATCCCTCTGTCACAGAAAAGTTCATTGAAACCTTGTTCGGTCAGATCGGAAACGTTACGAAGACCAAAGTAATTTTCGATGTGAGTCCTTCTTTATTATTTGTATTCAATATCGCTAAACAGATTTCAGATTGGTGGTACTGGCATGGAATACTAAGTTGAAGAACTGCCTTTGCTTCGTGAATTACCGGTCTTATTTATGTTTTTGCCATTGCTCCTTTAACGTTTTTCGCCAGTTGTTTCACCTGAAGTAATCCACGATTCAGCTGTGTTACTTTTTTTATTTACGTATTAGCAAAAAGCGGCTAATTATCGGGAGATGTTTTTGTATAAACAGTGTCAAAATATTTTATTGCCGGGGTCTCAAACTGGTTTTGACAAGGACGGTCCGCGTTACTCTTACAATTAGTTCCCTGCACTTTTGGTTGCTGTTCGTTTAGACGCTGATAGGCAACATCTTGAAAACCGGAATTCGCGAATCAATGGCTTGTGTGCTGATCTTTTTTACTGTAGTATGTTCTCGATAATTACTTTTTCTTCGCTTATTTTGTTACTTATTCTTATCACATTGTTAGCTGATTTGGCGCTGTTCTTAAATCCCTTTAATTTTGTTTTCTCAACATTTGGTATGGCGGTAAATAACTGCGTGTACCTTTTGTTTTCTGCATGCTTTGCGCACTTTTGCTGTTTTCCATTTTGAACTTTTTTGATTGCTCTGTCATATGTCGGCATTCCACAATGAGTCCCTTTCGCAGGTGCGGCGACTGCATGGGTAACCAACGTACGTACACGTAGTTTCGACCGCGAAACGATCGCAAATTGCGGTCTCAAAGAGTATCCATTTACTACATTCGCTTTCTTTATGATTTTCCTCATTCTTTTTCCTTTCATTTTTTTACTTGTTTTTGCGACGCGCATGAGATATCAGGGAATTAGGGCCATGAGTATACACCAGAAAGGGAGGCCATGGAGTTTTCAAGGTTTCTATACCGCTATCCAAAAATTCCATATTGGCTTTGTTGCAGGGAACAAATGATCCGTACTTTTGTTGAATTCGCGGATCACAACATGGGCTGAACTCTTACAAACAATGAATAGGGAATGCTCTTGGATAAGGTGCTGCGTGTGGTGGTATGTCTTACACTTTCACTCATCGTTCATCAGTTTTTTTCGTCATTACCATTTTTAGGAAATGAAGGTGAATTGGGCGCTGGAATCGGGACAGCATCGATATTCTTGAAGTGCGCATATTTAACGTGTAAGCATAGGCGTTCGTAAAATTCAATTCAAAAGATTGTACTTGCTTGGCTATCCTGCAGATGAATGGTGGCGATATTGGTGGAAAAAGGATCCGCGCTCCTGGAGAAAGACAAGTGATGTGAGTCTCCGTTTGCATTACTGAGAAATCACAATTTCATTTATGTTTTGCAGTCGGACAAGCGTCAACAGCGCTACAGTAACTATGGTCAAGGTGCTGGCTATGGAGGACAAGCCACTGTTAGCAGCGGCTATGGCGCGCCTACCACTGGTAAACCTGGCGAGGCAGCAGTGGTTGCTGCTGCTCAAGCACATCAAGTACTACAACTACTATGCACGGTACTACAGCCATCCACAAGTTATGCAGCAGTGGTCGAGGTAGAACAGTTTGTATAACATGGGCTTTTTCTTTTCACAATTTGTGGAATTATTTTACGTGTCTGTTGCAGTTATTGACAGCAGCAACTGGCGGGAGCTGGTCAGACAGGAACGAGCAAATGGAAATCGTTAAGTAATACTAAATACTCACAAGGAGTGCATGTAGAAATTCTCTTCATTTGTCTTCGGTTTTCATTCAGTCCTATGATCTATTTGTGTCAATTTGTATCTTATCCAGTTACAACTTCAGTTGATTTTTACTTCGCTATTGATGACTCTCTTACGTTACACCTTTGTCGGACGTCTTTGTGCGTGTTGACTGTTGTGAGTTAATGAATTGTGGTTTATCATGAAATCATGTTTATTTTACACGACACACGTCATATAGATCATCACTGCATTATAGGTTCAGTGGCGGGGTGGGCCACTTTTCGAGGAAGACAAGATCCCGTGATTCCGTTGGCTTAGTGAAGAAGTTGGAACTTAATAGGCAAGCTGGACCTGAAATATTGAACACACCTGCAAAAGCAATAGGCTTATAAAAATGCCAAAGACATGTACTACTGTCGCCTAGAAAACACAAACACACTGACTTCAGTATAAATAGTATTTTGAGAAGTAGAAAACTACGACAACGTGGCATAATTAGATGGATAGATGGCCACATAACATAACATAATTACGAATCATAAATAATAGATCAGCATAGATTAAACTTACTCGAAGGACTTCTTTTTCCATTACACACACTCTATTTCCTTACAGTGGCCATCTATCCTAAAAAACATCCTATTTTACAGGTACTAAACCAGCGGTAAAGTGCATATTTTGACCTAACCTTACTGGTAAGAAAGGAGCATCACCCTCAACTGAAGCGAAAGCTTAGGCAAAATAGCACCAAGGGCCGTGGAGTGACCCCTACCAACTACATTACCAAAGAAATAAGAACAACAAGGCAATAAAAGAAAGAACAAAGGAAAGACTAATCGAAAAAAAGGAAGGAAAACAACTCACAAAAGGATGTCTCGATGGCTGATAAGACGGTCCCGCAGCCAAATACGCCATATCTAGCATGGAAATCGATGACTGGCAGTTGTAAACCAAAGAACATGAAGAACATATCAAGAATGCGAGAAACCACAATGTAGGGTACGAAGTCAATACGTCCTGCAAATGGATGTTTTTGGAGGTAACAGAATCGAATACGTACAATAACAACGTACCAAATGGACATAGTTGTTACCAGAAGATGTGTGGCATAGATACCAGCGTAGCGACGGAATAGTAATGAAAGCGGAAACTTCACAGTTCTGAAACATCAGAGTTCTTCAAACAAAACCGTATTATGTGACTCGGATAACTTTTTAACAGATCAGCTTTCGCATCAAATCGCTTGGCGAACATATCTAAATTAGACGACAATCATTACTGCATTACCAACGACAATATTTCTGTCATAGTTACGCAGCACGAAGGAAATCACGAGCTCGAAAAAAAAAAATATAGGCATCGATTTGACATTCTGATTGATTGAGCGCAAGAAGTTCATCCTACACACCAGACAACTTTAGAGGAAAGAGAGGGGGGACGGACTAGCAGCATGCATTTTTCATGACTGACGTGTCATATATCCGAAAGCTTAGACATACCTTGCTCACAACTGAACTAATGAACCAGGAACTAACTAACTTTACTCCTCCAAACTACATTAGCTAAGAAATAGGTAGAACAAGAAACAATAGAAGAAAGAACAAAGGGAAGACTAATGGGAAAGAACAATAGTACAATAAAACACATCTGCTAAAAACAAAACAGCGGAAACTCAGTTTCTGGCATCATGCCAAGGCGTCAAATTGCCGCAATTTGTGCAATTGCGGCAACCAGAACTCGTCCGAACTACAACGACGCTACAGTACGCCAAAAATGCCCCCCTCCCTATGTCTTTAAGACAGAAGATTCGCGTGGCCGCGTTTAAATCGCGATGGGGTACGGCGATTGGTCAAATTTTCGCTTCGCGGCGCCGTCATTACGGCTCGCGGTCGTTTGGAATTCCCTCGAGACGCAGCGGGCTGGTACCGTAAAAGATCTTTGAAGATAGCAAGTTGGAAGCTTTAGAAGCTCGCCTATGTCGTTGTTGCTGTTTTAACAGACAAAGCTGCAAACGACTCGTAGTTGCCGCGCCGCTCGCCGCGGGCGGCTGCGCGAAAATTCTACCAATCACCACACACCCCTCACAATGCAATGATGCAAGCTAACGCGTAAGACCTTGTGATTTTGCTGTGTTTGCGGTGTCGCTGGCCAACGCGAGGCTGTGGCATTTCACAATCTCAAAGTCGCACTATGGTGACGCCGCAAAATCGCAGAATCGCAAAATCGCAAAATCGTGAAGTCTGACGACGGCCTAAGGGCACCTTATTGGTTGAGCCCTGGAGCAACTACTTCTAGAACGAGGCGTAAGACGCTCGTCATCACTTCAGAAACCCTTCAATACGGAGCGCATAGCTCACACCATCGCGTCTCACACCAAACGCCACAAAGCGAATTTCTGCCCTAATGGAATACACACAACATGTCTTATCACTACTGATCGCTCTTTTAACCCCATCTGATGCTTCCAAAAGTAGTGGACACTCTGCGGGTAAAGGGTGGGTGACGGGATTCAAGTGAATCAGAAGAAGTATCTCCAATTACCCTCAATCACTTTTTCTTAACTTCAAAATTGGTCATTTTGATACAATCGTGTAATAATATATGTAAGCGCAAGTAAACGCAAAATAGGAGGTATTCGTACTGGGAGACCAGAAGGAAGAATCATGACTCGTCTAAGGATGATGGCGGATAATGCCTAAATGGATATCGCCTTGGCGAGGGATCTCACTGGGGAAAGGATAAGTGGAACCTGGCTTAAGGGTCTACTCACAATCATCCAGACGAGTGCCAGATGAGAAAAGGTCCAAACCCATAGTCCAAAACGAGAAACCGAAAAAGAAGTTTGATTCCTTTTTTCCCTATGGTAAAAGTCTATGTAAACTTTTTATAGGATGGGTTTTCACAAAAAAATAGATTTGCTCAAATTTAGCCTCTTACCTCTGCCATTGGGGAATACTGTATAGTCCAGTTTTTCATCCCCCCCCCCTCCTTCCATAAGGGGAGAACTTCATCAAGAAGGCTGTGTTTACGTTGTCACTAGGTTTGCCTCGTCGTGATCCGAGTTCATTAGAGTTTCGGTGGCCGGGAGTAATTTGACGCTCGTCATCCGCAAGCACAACCACTTGTTGACTAGTAAACGTGCACGACGACAATCCTCTTCTGGCATCGCCTCTACCCCTCTCTCCCCCCCCCCCCCCCACCCCCTTCTCCTTCTTATCCCTGGTTCCGTTCAGGAGCCACCACCGATAGCGCGTGCTGCGCCATGGGCGTACGAGCGAGATATGCGCCTTGGAAATACGATCCTTGGCAGCGTCTAGTTTCCTCTTGTAAAGACGAGCCTCCGTCAACTGTGGCTGTTTATCTAGTCGTCACCTTCGGGGAACACTTTAGCTGTCATGCTGTAGCATTTTTTTACTTCAAAATTATATCATTCATAAAGATCAAGTGACCTCATTATCACGTATTTCACAGTTTCACAAAACTAACTCTTTTTTCAGTTAAGGAACGACTCATAATAACTAAGGTAAGTCGGGTAATAGCTCTAACATATAACTAAACGAAACCGTAGTTCTCCCTCGCCATACGGCCTAATGGCTCCACCCATCGTTCAAATCGTACTACACCATGTGTAGCACGAATGAACGCGTGATCATGGGGACGGACTTAAAAGGAGAATTTTCTGGCTCAAGTTAAGTCTTTGCTGGTATGCGCCGCGCACTCTGATCCCATTCAGAATCATGGTGATGGGTGCATGCGATTTTGTCGAGACAAATCCGACGCTGTTAATTTTTTCCCATTTTATTCACTAATGGAGTTATGATGATGTGATGGTTTGTGCCGTTTAATCCGTCGCCTGTCGTCGACTTAAAAAAAATGTGAGTGGTATTGTAGGCAATGGTTTGCGCGGGTAGTCGGTGTCAGCGCTTCACCCAGACAAGTCTGGTACCATTTCACCTACCACAAAAGAATGGGAAGCCTCGGCAATCTGGGCAAGGATTGATGAGAGATTTGATACCGGCGCAATGGGCGGAGGTCATGCGTGCCACCTATCGATACTTCACCTGTGTCCGTATATTTTTGAATGTGGATAACTATATTTTGCCTGAGACTGTAAATCCGAGAACTAGTCAGTGTTTAGCGAGGAAAAAGTAAGTTTGAACCCATTCAACTAAAGCTGCGCAGTACTAGTTGAACGTAATAATTTTTGCTGTAACTACTGGACGGTAATAGTCAACGATAGCGAAACTGAATCTCGTTCTCGAAAGCCACCTTATTTTTAGGGTTTTGAAGAGTCCGCGAAATATGCTTTTCCTTATACTGCAGGCGTATCCTATTAGCTTTCGACCACGATACAAAACAAAAAAAATGTAATTTGAAACTCGTGTGCACCTTGTGAAGAACGAGCGATTCGTTAAGTGTTGATTAAGAAACATACAGTAATCTTTGTAAGCAAAGGATTCATGCACTAATAAATGCCTTTGTGTTCTTTTCCTTCAATAATGCATAGGTGCACTAGTGTGATTAACACCAATTCTTGTCGGGTGCAGATCTTCATGATGGCCGTCATGATTCTTCAAGAACGCCGATAAAATTGATTGTTCAGCCCGGGGTTCTATGCTCTCTCCAGTCGGTGGATCAGTTCACATAGCTTCTCTTTGAAGCGGTGACTGTGAAGAGAGCATTCTGAAAATGCCCACGTGGACAGCCCAATCAGACACTCTCAGACCTCCTTCGAGAAATACTCGATGGGGATCGTATTTTGGATTGGAAAGTGCGACTCGACTTTTTAAAATGAGGCGGCAGTACAGAGACTTGCGGTGACAGTTTCAGATGCATCGACCTCAGATAGATCGTAGAGGAGGATTTCAAAAGTGGGAGGGGAGTATTTTTTAATTTTTTTTTTCGTGAATTTTTCGATGGGGTGATAACCGGAGACCTTTTTCGTGATGGAGTGTAAAATGTTTCAGAAAATTTCTGGACGGTAGGCTAAACCTTGCTGGCAGGTCGGTGCCATTACCACAAGGGCTTTGATGCCCGGCGGATTTTTATTATTATTTTTCGTTTCTGTTTTTGTTGATCGTATTCTCGCTTTTTATGTTTTTATGTTTTTTATATTCTCGAGCCCTTGGCTACGGTCGAAACGCAGTATATGTCTGTGTGACCATTTCCATTAATGCTTGAGGATAGAATCGTTGCGTCTGGATCAACGTTTGGCGACGGTACTGCTCTATCAGCCATTAACGCCACCTGTTGCCACAACTAATGACTTTCCTGCCTCCATAATGTTCCCGAATGCTCTCATCAGTGCAAGCTGCCTCCCTTTTCTCGTTTTTTCTCTGTTGCTCATTTCTTTTGTGATTTCATTTCCTCAGCTCCTCTAGTTCTGCGATATTTGTGGTTCAACTCACTTCATATTGCAAAATCATAGATGTATCAGAAAAGCATAATTTTTCAACAAACTCATCATAAAAGTGTTTTCTGAGTCTACGCATAATTTCGTGTTTTCTGCCTCCAAACAGTGAATCAGGCGATGTGAAAGTGTGAATATTCATGTTTCTGATTAGGGAATGCTTAAGAAATGTATAACAGAAATTCTGTTGGATAAGTGTCATTTTCCTAGAAATTAGCGGTTTTAGTAGGTTTGAATCCGAAGAATACTGATACGCAACACGCCGTGACCATGATTTTTGACCATTTTTCTTCATTCAAAGACCATTATACTTCTTCTTGCTCGATGGCACATAATGCCGTTTTTTTTTTGAAGAAGGAAGCTTATTCCAAAATTGGAGATGATTTCCTTTGAAATTGTGGATGATTTCATGAGATTTCTTGGTGGGAAAGGTGTGGATGAATACGGTCAAATGGTTAATTGTTTTGAAATTCCTTTCCGTGAAAACCAGGCAGTGATTAATTTTGTCAATAAGTTCCTATTCACTCTTGCCGAACAAGGTCATACTTATGACTTCGAAGCTGTATAGGACATTCTGCGTGACATGAAAGCATATATTTTTATCCTTTACGAGTCTATCTTCTTGAATGACACAGTCCGCCATTGGATACAACCAGTGACAGCTCATCTCGACTATGTATTAGGTTGATCGGAAAGGTTTGATAGGGTTGAGATTTTTTTATTACTCAGCAAGTAGTGCAGGCTAATCAACAATATAATAGCCATCGTTAGTTATAACACTGTCCCACCTAAAAAGCAGGTCAGCGATTTTTTTCTCTCAGAATTAGGAGGATTATGAGTAAAAGAAGTCACCGACCACATGTTCAAGGTGACGAATTTTTTTCTACTAGGAAACCCTCAAGGGGCCGGGACAAGTGGTAAGCTGAGGGGACAGTATCAGGTGAATAGGGTGCATGTGGAACCGTGTCCCAACCTAGCTCCTCCAATTTTGCACAGGCCTCTTTACCTATGTGAGGGACCTGTGCAAAATTGGAAGAGCTAGGTTGGGACAAGGTTCCACATCCGTCCTATTCCCCTGATATTGTCCCTTCAGTTTACCACTTGCTCCGGCCCCCTAAAGCTTCCTCAGCAAAAAAAATTCGTCAACTATGACCACCTTGGACAAGTGTCGAAGACTTCTTTGACTCCTAATCCTCCTAATTCTGGGAGAAGAGAATCGCTGACCTGCCCGTTGGATGGGACAATGTTATAACTAACGATGTTTATTATATTGTTGATTAGCCTGCATTACTAGCTGAGTTGTAAAATAAAATAGAAAAAAATCTCAACCCTATCAAAACTTTCCGATTAACCTAATACATACAGAGATGTCTGAAGACGGAGACTAGTGACAGAAGCACGTGGCTCTGCAACTGCCTCTGGATTTTTTTCTCTCAGAATTAGGAGGATTAGGAGTCAAAGAAGTCACCGACCACTTGTTCAAGGTGACGAAATTTTTTTTGCTGGGAAAGCCATAGGGGGCCGGAAAAGTGGTAATCTGAGGGGGCAGTATCAGATGAATAGGTTGCATGTGGAACCGTGTCCCAACCTAGCTCCTCCAATTTTGCACGGGTCTCTTTACCTATGTGAGGGACCGTGCAAAATTGGAAGAGCTAGGTTGGGACAAGGTTCCACATCCGTCCTATTCCCCTGATATTGCCCCTTCAGATTACCACTTGCTCCGGCCCCCTACGGCTTCCTTAGCAAAAAAAAAATTCGTTTGAGTAGTAGGGGTAATAGGATCAATGCAAACTCTTATAGCGACTCATCAGAATGAATGCTAAGGGTCTGAACATTATATGTGGCGAAATTGCCGATTAAATGAGCTCCATTGAGCTTTATAAGATCCCTTTACTCGGTCTCCCTTTTTCGCTAGCAGCTTCCTCCCTTCCCACCGTTCTCACTCCTTTTAGAGTGAGCACGGTGGGAAGGGAGTCATAATTCTCTGATTCTTGACCGTTCCATTCCGTTTTTTCTTCAGTTTCGTACCAGTAGGCACCTAAACATTCGTATTCAATGATCCTTTGATATTCGGCCCTAACTACTCCTATCATTGACCACAAGTTTCATGGTGGGATCACTTAACTCTGCTTGAGCCTTCCTGGGGTAATATCAAGAAACCTTCCCTCGGATTTATCTTTCACATGGTAGGAACACTTACAAGGTGCTCTGGGGAGTTCATTAGGGACTGTCGAGCAAAGGAATCCATGGAGTTTCTCTTATGTAAGGAGTGGCATGTGGTATATGCTTTCTCTTGCAGGATTAGCACCACACCTAGGGTCAATCCAATTCTGAGGCAGTTTTTGCTATCTCCATAGCTATGAGGTTTCCGAAAGTCTCCAAAAACGGTTTCAAGAAAACTGCTCGCTTAGAAAATGTGTTGAGCAAACATTTTCAGTACATAATAATTTTAATAATTTTGATTCTTGATAGCTACTGATTTTTGCCGCAATCCGTGATGCGAAAGTTGCTACGAGAATGCCGAATTATTGATGAAAGCTTCAGTCTCAAACGGGACTTGAAGGTTTTGCTCATAACTTAGCACACTCGTAGCGATTTTCAGTACATTTTCCGGATAGTCTTTTATTATAAATGACCCCTATAGTCAATCGTTTCCATCCTCTTCCCGGAAAAACGTTTCTCACAAGAGTTCAGATGTATCATGCAGCAAAAAAGCTCTATAAGCAATCAATGATCGAGCTTTTGAGATTACCAGACGGATTATTGTGCTCAAGCCCATCCTCCTCCCTCGTCCTTACTTGTTATTCGAATGCCCCATGCAAATATCAATATCTGCAGCATTTCTCTGACAGATCCCTCAATTAAGTTCTTGTTTACGAGTTTCACGAAACAGGGGAAGAGGAACCTCATATCGCAGCTTTTTATCGATGAAAAGCTGATACGCGCTATGGGTGAGTTTTTTTTGCCTCTCAAACAAGTACGTAGAGCCAAATCCTTCTTTTTTTGGAATATTGGCATAGCCCGGTGAGGATCCATAAAAAAAAGCAAATAAGTGTAAAGCTCATTGACATAGAGTGATTTATGCAGGCTGCCTGGTGATTGGCCGATTTGGCCTTACAAAAATTGTCTCTGAACCTTTTTGACGACATTTCGTTTTTAGAGTAAGATATTTCTGCCCTGACCTAGCTATACATCCTGGAATGCTGCTATACTATAAATGCTGGAATGCTGCTATACCATAAATGCTGGAATGCTGCTATAAACCAGCGCTTTTTATTTATTTATTTTTTTAATACACCAAATGGTGCGCTCAAGAGTGGTTCAAAAACTTGGGGAATACAGACCATGACAAAATGAAAAGTATGGTAAGAGATAAACAAAAATTGAAGTTCCTTATAACTTGAATCAGAATTGGAAAAGCAGCTTCTCCGGTTTTAAAGCACTTTTGACAGTAGAACAACAAACATTTTGCTTTGAAATGGGATACACCATGGGATAAAGCTGTTGAAACATTTGGAATGTGGAAACAGCAAAACAATAGTTTGCAGTAATGCAGTAGACCTGCTATATTAATTGCTGTCGTTATCAAAAAACACAAACAAGAAATGGGACTGTTCATTAATTATATCAATTGAATATTGCCACGTTTCCCAATTACATAGTATATTCTGTCAATTACTGTAGAATTTAGAATTAGAGTCTTCAATCATGTCGAGTTCAGAAAACGCTCCTCTTGAGGGGATCTCGTATTCCGTGAGAGCCTATGTGGCGCTTGAAAAACGAGGAAGGAAGGATCAGGGACCAGTGCTGACAACATAGCCAACACTAATGACGTTGGCTCTCCAACTTCAGACGAACTTCGGTCTGAAGAAGAATCCAAATGTTCCCGAGCACATTCTTGAGCAATTTTCTCCATTTTTGCGACTTAAAAATTCTAGGCTTTGTGCTCCTCACTGAGTAGTACAAACCGTTTTTTACTTTCATTCCTTCATTTTTCATATTTATTTTCTGGATTTCCTAATTTGACACTACAGCACATAATGTGTATACTTCTAATCGGAAAAAAAATGGAAAAAGATTTTTACTTTCATTTCTTCATTTTTCATATTCATTTTTTGAATTTCCTAATTTGGCACTACAGCACCTAATATGTATACTTCTAATCCAAAAAGATGGAAAAAGACTTTCTTGCAAACAGATCAGAGCATAAAAAAGCTCGAACTAAACAGTAGCGGTCTCTTTGAAGCTTCACCTTCGACGCGATCTTCTGCTTTTTTCTGAATTTTTGCTTTAACGGGGTTTCAATGGGGCTCCTAGTATGTTAATCAAAACAACTAATTTGAATATAACTTAGAACGTCGGATGTGTTGTCTATGGCGAGGAGCCTAAATCACAAATATAAAGTTACACTTTGAACATTCAGGGATTTTTCATCTGGAACTTACTGCGTTGATTTAGGATCCTCGTCAGCTGAGTTGGATTCTGAATGTAGAGTCAAATCCGCTTTCTTGTGGCGCGTAACCAGACATTTCTAAGAAGCTCGCGAATTTACTTTCTAAAGCAATTATAGAATAGCGCGTGATGTTTTTCTGACTGTTCCCACGACGTTTTCGATTTAAATGGCATTTGGACGTCTGGAACTCTATGGCAACATGAGAAAGAAAATAGATAGAGAAACTCTAGCCAGACATAATCAAGCAATTTTAGACACCTCTTTTAGAAACGTCCGTCTTCATTGACTTCATTTTGTATAGTGGATTTATTCTGCTTTCTCAACTTTACCTAGCCTCCTTTCAATGCTTAGAAAATTTTTCAATCAATAAAGGAACAAATAAATTTTAATTAGGAGCACCAATAAAGTCGAGTTTAGCGGTCTACTGATAGGTTGGAATTTTGATGTCGATAGATCTAAATGGAAAAGTCAGGCGTGAAGGTCTCCAGTTGCTCCTCGGTTATCCTATCTCGGCCAATCACACTTGCCTCCACGGACATGCATGGGGGCGGGGCAACAAAAATCTGAATTCTGCATGGATTATCCATAGAATAAATTACAATAAAGGGCGACCGTCCCTCAGAGGCACTCTCATTTGCCTCTTTTCCCCAGTTCTTTGAATTCCTGTGTTACCGGATCACTATCTGAAATGAAGACTAATCGAATTTTTGACTATTTTTTTCTGATTTGGTGTGTTTACTGAAATGAATAAATACGTAAATAAAGCCGTAGCCAGAGCTCACCCGGGACGGGGTAATCGGAATCGAATCTTTTTCCCCTTATAAAGCCTCTCATTCCTGAAACCGAAGTGTTCCATCCTTCCGACGAGTTGTAGTGGGGAAAGAATTAAATAAACAACAGGATGAGTGATTGATCAAGTTGTTCCGCGTTGTCGCGCTATAGTGTCCTCTTGATATTCGCGGACGGGCTGATCCCTGTTGGCTTCGATCGCAGCTCCCACTGGCCCTTACACTCTGTTGCTGTCGTCGGCATCTGTCAACACTGCAAATTATCTTCTGCTTCCTCCTCTCTCCAACGGACACTTAGCGATCTTTCCCTCATCCTTCCGCTGCCACGACATATGTAGTTTGTACATAAATATTATGGGACGTTTATGTTATATAATTATTTTCGATCGCTTTCAAAAAAAAAACACTCTAGAAACGTAGGAATAAGTGAGCAATTTTATATCAAAAATCTTTTCTTTACATTGTGAAAGCTGCATGGATTATGGGTTAAATGAAATGTCTCAGCTGGGACCAAACTGATATTATAGTCTATTTCAAATCTTCTGAAAAGGGCTCATCGATAATGTGGTGCATAGGCAAAATGAATTTTGCTGCGACGTCGAGCTTTAATCACTCATTTCTCAAGTTGGTTCAGGTTTCTGATGAATTTAAACAGATATATATATATATATATACCGTAGCGCTCAAAAGCTTCGACGAAATGGTCTTTCACTTGGATTTTTCACTTGTAACTTTTTTGCAACTGCACCGATCGAAAAGAAATTTTAGTATGTTGTACTTGGAGACCCTGCGTACTAAATATACTATTTTGGCGCTGAACGGCGTAGGTTACGTATTTATATGAAATTTTTTGTTTTTGGAATGCCATCGCTATGCCGTCCCGCTGTGCCGCTGTCATCAAAAGTCGTGGTCTTTCTACAAAATATTAATGTTCTCTGAGGTGCTCGTTTTGTTTTTGTGAAGAAAACCGTTTTTCTAGACCAAGCTGCGGCACTCAAGTCAAAGAAAATGTTGGCAATAGGTTCAGGTACCACATATTGAAATTTTGTCGAATTTAGTCAAGTAGAAAAAAAGTTATAACAAAAAAGTTTTGGCCGAAGACTTTTGAGCGCTACAGTATATATTTTACAATGCAGATGGTGTTACTGAACAAGTGACGCACCTCTAGCTCCGAGGACCCAATTTCATCAGCTTACTTTTAGCCCAAGCCTAGAGAGGGGAGGAGCTTCGCCGTTTGTGAAAAGTTGCGTCTCCGTGCCCCTCTTCACTTCACTTGACGCTTAGTCTGAAAATCTGAGCAAAAATACCGCCGGACGTCAAGCTCAGTGGAGTGGTTTCCCAACTGCATCAGCACCTATTTCGGACCCCCAAAAGATTGCGTTGAGGAGGTCTAGTGCGAATATCAGATCCTAACATTACCCCGCCAATCCTGGACCACACCCATCCCTAAATACGGGAAGCCAGATTCGCCAGCAATGATTGCCTCAAAAACCGCGAGTCCTCGGCAGTTCCAACTTTCACCGTGTTCAAGGACCGCGCTGGTGTCAAAATCTTCGGATGCTTGTGCCCTCTAAACAGGGCTACGGTGGTAACAAATTCAGGGTCTGCGGAATCCGTCTTGTGGAATAGTGTGACCACGCTCGAATACCCTGGCATTGCAGAAGCTGTTATACACTTATCCATTTCCATCTCCTTTGTATGTAAGAAACGATGCAAAATTTGGCAGGCTTTAAATTAAATTTTCACGGAAAACGGGTGTGGTATAAAGAAGCCCACCATGGCTGTATGTGGGCTCTCACTTCAGTGAAATTATTAGGTCTGTGCAGAATAAATGGCCAAAACGGACCACTTTTTTCAAAACGCCATAACTTCGCTCAGACACAACTTTATTTGTCGAAATAAAAACCATTCGATTCTACACGACCTTGCCAACGATCTGGTAAAGAAAATATGACATCATGATCAAATTCAGGATTGCGAAAATTAATGAAGTCAGCGATGGCATTTTCATCATGCATCGTTTCGGCGAACTCCTTCTGACCCAGGTTTGCATCGAGAACCGGGAAAAAGTGGTAATTCGTCAGAGATAGGTCTGAGGAATAAGGGGGGTGAGGGAGAGTCTCGATCAGTTTCTGCCGGGTGACTTGCGAACTGTGGGGTTTTGCGTTGTTTTGCGCACCCAGTAAAAAATGATGCAGTTAGGCATCGAGCCTCTCCCTCACCCCGCCTATTCCCCAGACCTATCCCTGACGGATTACCACTTTTTCCGGGTTCTCGATGCAAACCTGCGGCAGAAAAATTATGCACTGTAAAAATGCCATTCTTGACTTTATTGATTCTCGCAATCCACAATTTGATCATGATGACATATTTTCTCTAACAGATCGCTGGCGAAATTCTGTAGATTCGAATGGTTTTTATTTTAACAAGTAAACTTGTGTATGAGCGAAGTTATGGCCAGTTATGTTTTGGCCATTTATTCTGCACAGACCTAATATTAGTGCCCCAGTGGTACATATAGCCGCCACGATGCAGTAACTGCCCCTTCAGCACACTCTTTCGGTTACGAGGCCATGCTGCATACATGGCGCAATCACGCGTTTTCGAGGAGCAACGATTCTATGGTTCTTTCATCTTTTTTCTAATACCGCTCAGGCTTCTATTTAGGCATGTAAAACCCAATTCCACCTAAACGCATTTATTGTTTACGACGAGTATCCTTGTGTCTATCCCCTTCAATCTATTCAGCTATCCTTTGTATAGAAGTAATTCAATCAAAGCGGCACTCCGGGCTCGCTAATGATTTCATTTGGAGCGGGATTTCAGGAGGATTTCATTGATGGCGTGCCTCCATTTGCAGCTTCTTTTAGACGTGACAAGTGGTATTGCTCACGAAATGGTTCATTATGGTTTCGCGAGCGTCTCGCCCTTTCATGGCCACCCACATTTTATTGCTCACATTCATACTGTATGGTGTGCTTGATTGTTTATGCACATGCTCAGCAGACTAAATAGTTCGATTCCCTTGCTGAGCTCTTTTATTAGGTTAAGTGGTTTTTGCAATTCTATTTTCGGGAGATCATAACTGGGCTCACCCGGTACGGTGTGATCAGAATCGAATCTGGGCTCAGGTTGCGTCCTTCCCCATAGAATAGTTAGCATTCGATTTGCCGCAACTTGCTAGAACAAAGCATGCTCACTTTATCTCAATTTCAACATAAAGCATTTTCATATTGTATTCCAATTTGTGGAAGCATGATCATTCAAACCACGTAAATCCTGGAAAATTCAATTCCAAATCATACTGTCTGAATTTTCTGCCGTTGAAGGAGCTGTCCAGATTTTTTGAGAAATGGGGTTCGGTTAACGCTAGGTCTGGTTGGTAGGACGACGAAAAACGGCTCTACCTTGCAACTTGCTCAACTTAAATAGTATCTAAAAAGGGTGCGGTTGAGCATTGCTGTTCCGAGAGGTCGGGCAGCAGCCATTTTCTGAGTTTCGCTGAATCAGAGCTATTTGAGGTGGTCAACCACATCTGTATCGGGAAGAGCAATATTTTGGATATCTCCTGCAAATATGAGCGCTCATCGCTTTTTGCTGTTTTAATTAAAGGAATCGTCCACGGAAAATTGAGTTTCTTTGTTACCCATGCGTTTATGTTGTATTTGCCCAATAAAGGCCGCATGCAAAGTTTCACGCAAAAATGTAAGAATTCGGCTGAGATACAGCTCCCCCAATTCTCGGCTGGGTGGGCGGCGCCTCCGAGTAAAAGCCTCGTCCCGTCGTCCACCACGGTTGTGTACTGAGAATGGGACTGTTTACGTGACCTTCTGCTCCTACAATGCGCCTTCGACCGCGAAGGACGACGGGGAAGGTACCTGCTCGGAGATCCCGCCCACCCAGCCGAGCCTTTGTGGTATTGTATCTTAGCCGAATACTCGTTTTTCGCGTGAAACTTTGCATGCGGCCCACATTAAGCATATACAGTATAAAAACACGGGTGATAGAAAATCTCATTTTTCCGTGTACGATTCCTATAAGGCGCTTTGGTCATGTGCGAGTTTGAACAATACACTCCCATTACTCCACTCATAACAACTGGGGCAAACTGTCCATTTGAGGCGATGACTCCTTTCCTTGCAGGAATGACATCTGTAGTAGTGTCCGTTGCGTTTAGACTGGAACTCGTGAAGTGAAGCCATCTGAAAATTACTCTTCTTGTAGTACCGCAAAATTGCCCTGATAATTCAGAGTCCTTATGGAATTCTGAGAAAAACTTATTTTTAGGAAGAGCAACCTTTTACCATTCATGTGCAGATATGCGAGTTGATTCATGCTTACAAGCTCACAATTTTGGATTGATCTTGTGAGCGAGCAAAACCAGTCGCAACTTTCCCCACAACCTGATAGTGTAAAACCACAATTTGTTAAATACGGCTTTCAAGGAAAGGTCAGTGGGTAAGCCTAGCCATTCTCAGTGAAGTGCTTATCACTGTATACGTCTTAGGACTTTGAACTCAAAGTTGCTCTCCAAATTTGCGAAACCCTTTGTGAACGAAGTTACCTTTTCTAAATGGTCAAGACATTATACGGTAAGTGCGGGTGCTTATAGCGAAGGAGCGAAGTTTCCGTGAAAAGTCATAGCTGTTTCCGTGTTTAGCACGTCAAATTAGCACTCGAGAGAGGTTTTAGCCTAATTGAGATTTTGAACAAAGTCGAAGAGGATCCCTGAGCAAAGTAAAGTGGCCATAGAATGAAACGCATTTCCATTTTCAATTTATCACATGAAAAAGCTGCAAACTGTAATAAATATAATCAAAGCATACCTAACACAAGTACTTATCGTAGCAAGCGAGCACAGAAACACACAAAAAAGAGCATTTTTATGGCAAAGGACAACAACTTCTCCTTTGTCGAATGTGTTGCTATTCAGTTCAGTCATCCAGGATCATTCCCAGTTTTGGTCAAAGTCTCAATTTGGTTAAAACTTATCTCCAGGAGTGATTCGACCCCCGGAGCATGAAAACAACATTGGTTCTGCACCAAAACGCGTGGTTCAGGCCGATACTACTGTTCGGTACTGAATGGATGTTTCTTGTTCATCAAGGTGTATGGCGATGTGAAAGTCATGGGCCTCGATAGCTCAGTTGGGAGAGCGTTAGACTGAAGATCTAAAGGTCACCAGTTCGATCCTGGTTCGGGGCAATGTTTTGCCAATGTGACAGAAGGGGCTGTTCGAAGAGGAGCCAGGATTTATTTTGGTGCTACTTTGCAGTACTGATTTCAGGCGCCTGTACATGCCATGAAATAGTACTGCCCATCCAGAAAAACCTTCATAACTTGTTTCTCAGAGTTTTTGGTGAAAAGATTTGAATTCAACGTCTCACGAGGCATACAGTGACTTGCCCTCATTAATCATAGCCAGGCTGGTCTGCAGTCACAAAAAATTAGGGCAATGTTCGGCTGCCTTCAGTCAATTCCCTGAACGTGAACCCATTCAGGCCTTCCAATTTTGAAATCTCTCAGAAAATGCCCCACACGACCCTTCCATCATTCTACCTCGGAGTGCTTCTAGGAAGTTTCGGCTCGGAATCACAAGAGAGTAAGAAAGCATGCAGTCGTCATGATTTTTCTCAGTTCTGATGCTTAGTGAGCTTCTCCTGGTAAACCTGTAGCTGTCTTCAACTCCTGGATTGAATGCAAAATATTTCCTAGAACTTCAAAGGTTTCTAGCCTGCCAGAGGATTCTAAACATTGACGGACTCAAAGAAAATTAGTGCGTGCTAAAGAATGTGTTTCTATCCTGTTACTAGTTGAATATGGTGACACCCGGAAATTCAAAAGAGAATAAATAAATTGAATAAACAAAAAGATAAAACATAAAATATTTATTGAATAAGTAAGAAGGCATGAAAAATTGAGTTCAAAAATCAAGGAATTGGTGGTGGCATAGCGTATCGTGGTGCAGTATCCCGTGTCTACTGGGCCAAGAAAAGCTCTAAGTGAGCAATATGATCTTTGCTCGTGAACGTTCTTACACCAGAATGGTTCACCCAGCCCGGATGTAGGCTTCCTTCATACAGACCCGAAATGGCTCTGATTCCCATGGAAACCCAGAATGGTGTTATATGGGACTAATCGAAAGTTCATCATTGTCCCATCAGCAATCTGCGCTAGAGCGGTCATTTGGGCAAGATGCTATGCAAAATCAAACTTCCCAAATTGCTACTCCATCCAAACATTTCTCATACAACCGAATTTAAAGGCACATCATGCAATAATCAGATCAGTGGTTTTTTTCTTGAGACGAGTAGGTCCTTGTGTAGTTGCTCAGACTGCACCTTCCTTGCGGTTGCACGGTGCACCCTCACGGTGTTGTGCCTGCTTGAATACAACCAAGCCACGCCCACTCAACTCAAATCACACATGGTCTTGGACGGACGAATTTCCACCGTGGAAACTGCTTCCATCATCGAAATGGCTGTTTCATTTTATTCTCTTATCGTAAGTATCCTTCTCCACAAGAGTTTTCCCCAATCTTCAAGTTCCCCCACCCCTTCGCACAGATTGTGGGGCAGTGGCACTAAAAGTCGAGTTGATTTGTGAGCATTGATCTGAAGTGATCATTTGAGTGAGTGAAAATGAGCGATGAGATGAGAGCAATTGTAACGAGCGTGCACCCACCTGCTATCCAATCAACTTTCTACATGTCGAAGCTTCATTGTTATGACTTGTGTAATGTCCCATAAACTGTAAACTTCATGAGATCTGTTCACCTTATGACACCTACAGTAATAGCTCCTAATAGCCGTCGTACCCACTTCTAAAAATTTTTTTGTGAATAGCAACATTTCCTCAGTTACTAATTAACCTAATTCTGAGTCAAAACTATGCATATTCAAGGGTGAATAGTTTACTACTATTTATTTTCTGTTTTCGGTAGCTGCTGATTCTCACCGCAGCACGCTATGCGAAAGTTGTTATCAAGTTGATGAGATATAGTTAAAAGCTTTGGTCTCGGACGGTCTTAATTCATTACCATCTTTTATTGTTCATAGTTAGATATAATTTTTTAAATAATACCTTACTTCATTTTTTACGGAAGGATTTAGCCAAGCCATTTATGTTACGATAACCCTTGAGATGCCTGGTCTGCTCAGCTGATAAGAAATTGCTTACGGAGAATTACGGTCCATTCGCAGGAGGACAGTTCTCTATCTACTGTGAAACAATAAAAGTAAGAGGGCCAGTATGAACATTAGCTCACTCTTCGAAGTTCTCAAAGAGTAAGACTACGACCTGAATTAAAAGAAGGGGGTGCTGTAGTTGTAATGAGCGGGTGGGGGAGAGGGGGGATATCTCATAAAATGTTCAACAAAGTTCAATTCCTAAGGATCAATGACGTATCATTCTTCACAGCATGCTTTTGGCTGAGTCTAGGCATATTTTCGATTTTTGGCCATTTTCTTTAGCTAAAGGGGTTCCACACTCTTCCTGTAAAATAGACAAAGAGGCGTTCATAATGGAGGGCCTCCCTCCCCTTAGTTGCACTAGAGGAGTGTCTCGAAATCGTAGTTCTCCCATGCTGTGATTTTCTGAGCCAAGTGTGTACAGCCCAACGAGGAGGAACATTACGGTAGTCCATGGGGCCTAATAAATATAAAGCACGTATGGCGATTTGGGATTGATTCTATTCCGTGATCTGCTTGGCGAGATCTAGATGCGCCGGCAGCTACACTATTGACCACCCTGTGGAAAATGTTTGCAATCATCCTTCTCAAATCTTCCATAAAATTCAGCTGCAAAACCAAGTATTCTTCCGCGATGCAGTGCAACCAATTTTCGCCTCTTCATACAAATTTTGGATGTGAGTTGGCTAGTCAGCAACCGCTTTGCAAACGTTTTTTCGTACTTTTCAAGGATGTTGTTAGCTTTTCCGAGAAAATGGTTGCTATATCATTTCATAGTGCTATCCTTTTTTCTCAGACTTCCTGCAGCTATGGAATGCTACACGAAATTTGCTAATCTCAGTGTTCTCTACTATTTTTCAAACTCAAAAGTCTTAAAAAATTAAAAATATCTGAGTCAAAGAGCTAAAAATTTGACGTTCTGACTGCTGTAGTAAATGGGTACCTTTGCCTAAGTTCTGGCACTTTTATAATATATTGCGAACTACATGTTTATGTTTGTGTTTATTACGTTGCCAAGGGAACGTAGGAGAATCAGGCGAGAAACACAACACACAAAAGGTATGATTAAGCAGTAAAAAAATACAAAGTGGGTATGCAACACAACATATGCATCTTGTGACACGAGCCATTGTGTACTGTAATGGGGGCCACGTGAGATTTATGGCGGTTATAGTATTGAAGACACAGGAAAAAGTAAATATGGCACATTGTTGAATGTGAATGTGAAAGCGGGGTTGCTGAGCAATGCAGTAGTAAAGCAAGAATGGGATAAAACGGCGAAACATGAGGTATAGAAACACGAACCCCCCCCCCTCTCCCTCTTTACGCCTCTCTGCGTCGCTAGCCGGGGGTGGACTGCAGACGGGTGAGAGGCCAAATCAGCCAACAGCGAACGTTGTCCAACCTTCGCCGGCAGCTTGCCCGGCTGATGAGCGGCAGAACGACACGCCGTGCCGCGGCATCGTGATAGGACCTCAAGGCAAACTATTTCTGTGCCAGTTTCGCTACAAACTGAGTCACCTCACCTGGAGTGGGAGCTCTGTTTTCAAAAACTTGTTTCCCAGTCCTCACTTTCAGCTAACCCTCCCAGTGCCTCTGAACTGAAGTCAAGCCTTCGTACCTTTGTATCTTCGCCTTATTTCCTGCTGCTATTATCGCCTCACTTGTAGAAAATAGCGCCGCTGAAAGTTCCAAGCGATTTCCATTAGGGAACTTTTGTGCACGTGAATCATTCATGCGTCCATTTAAAAGTCGTCTCTTGAAAGGGTCTTCACCCATTTCTTCCGCCTCTATTTGCCTATGATCTTGGGAAGTGCGTGAGTGTGCTCACATTGAGGCTATTCCCTCTTTGGAGTAGGATTTCACTGGCAGTGTCTAGACAGCAATTAGATGACTGTCCTCACGCCTCCTTCTCTTCCTTATTACGCATACTTCCATAATTTTAATTTACTGTTATTACCTACTTACTATTAATTTTTCCTATATTATTTGCTACTACTTAAACTTTAATTCGTTTCAAATCCTGACTCATAGCTATGATGCTTTTCCTTTCTGTGGAAAGGGAGTATTCAAAGATTGGCATATTTTTGCACCTCCCAACAGGCTTGAATCAACAGGGGGTTTTGACTCGTGAACTATCTAAGGTAGCAATTCCCCTCGAAGGCACACTTCACGATATCGGATAGGTTGGCTGACCTTCTTGGGGTAGTTCCTCGGACAATAACTAGGCTTCACCATTGGCACCTCCACTGTGCGGCATCGCTGCACTTTATCTGCTTGAATTCAGTCCGCCCACATTCACTTCAGCTTCCTTATTGGGCAACAGAGCAAAAGGGGTGAGGTCAGAGTGGGTTCGAGCAGGTGTAGAGCCAAATAGCGCACCGTGGCAGCACAAGAATATTGGGCAACAGAGAAAAAGGGGTGAGGTCAGAGTGGGTTCGAGCAGGTGTAGAGCCAAATAGCGCACCGTGGCAGCACAAGAAAGGTGCAGTCTTGATGGTTACCAGAAAATCTACTCTCTCAGCAAGGTGACTCTACAACGTGGTTATCATGTAGGGTGCCTCCAAGAGCTCTCCAGAGGCACAGCTCACGATAATATGAGTATCTTGGTTTTATCCACGAACAGATACCTCCTTCCCCAACCGCAAAGTGTGCGCCATCACCGCGGTGCGAGGGTGCCTGCTAAACGCGTATAGCATCCGTGAATGAGGCAGTTGCCACCGTCCCAAGGTGGCCCACACCCATCTACGACTTAGCCTGCAGGACAGTTGTGGTACCCATGTGTATAAGATGATATCGTATGATATCGTCTGCAATAAGGAACGATAGAAGAAACTCTTCCATAGTGACAGCAACCTTATCGGACGATATTATCACGTGAAAACTTGCCAAAAGGCTTGCTTTTGGGCTGCAAACTCGTCCAAGCCAAAGGCCAGGAGCATCTTATTTTTAAGGTTTCTGGAAGTTTTCCTTGTTATTGCTTCACTTTCTGTTCTTCAGCATACCCGAGTCTTTATGGAGCGCCAAGGTGCACGAATATAATCAACACCTGTGCCTTGAACTTTGATATATGTATGTAGAAAATCAGCTAGAATTCTTCTCATGTATTTCCCATATTCACCTGTGAAATAATTCCGTGTGAGCAGACACCATAAATTGTCCGCCAACGTGTCAGCTGCCTACATTCCTTCACTCTGCAACTGTATACCGATACTTCTTTGCGCGAACTGCTGACCAACGAGTACGTAGCTCTATGTCGAGTTTTCGCGCGGCTGCGCCCGGCGAGCGACGCGGCAGATTTCACTGCGTGTGGCTGCGTACTTTGCGTACACTCCCTTTTGAGTTTGACTCTGAATTAGTTATTTCTTGATTAGGATTGCCATCACGTGATGTTACAGTTTTTTTAAATTTTTACGTAATCATTGCGTCTTTTGAGGGTACAAGAGCTACTGTTTTCTGATAATGATAAGATAAACAGATCTCTCTTTAAAGAATTTCCATGGTACCAGCTCCTGGTGTCCCAAGCGGAATTCCAACCAACCGCTGCTAATCGTGTTAATGGCGCCGGGAGTGCGACGCCGCAAAGCGAAAATTCAACATAAGAATACACACCCTGAGCAATTGCTAGGTGTGAAGCTGAAGCGAACTTAACGAAAACACACCCCCTCCCTTGTTGTCTAGTAAACGTGGCCTATCGGTTGACCCGGCCACGACAGCAGACAGGCAGGTGTTGTTTGTTTGTTATCACAAAGCTGGTATCTTACGGGCCAATGGTTCGGCTTGACACTTGTTGCTTCGGACTTGTATGTAGAGATGGATCTGAAGAGCATAAATCGGTAAGGAAGCCCAGTTGGGAACCCGAAGTTCTTCCATCTTCGTATTCACATTGGCAACGCTAATTGCGTCAAAACATATCAGTAGTCAATCAAAATACTTTTGCAAATAGGTGCCTGTAAGATCTGTACGGGATCTATTAGGTTGTAAGGAAAGTTCTGGCCGCTTTTTCGCGTTCACAAGATAAATTCAAATATCAGAGCGCGTCAGCATGTATCAGCTGACATATTGTGCTCGTTAGATAGACAAAAAGTTGCTCTTTCGAATATATGTTTTATTTGGAATGCCACAAGGTTTTCGAATTAATAGGGAAATTTTAAAGTGCTGCGAAAATGGCACTTTTAAGATGACTTCACTTCACGAGTTCTTGTTTAGCCGAGTCTTAGCGAAGAGGACCACAAATGTAAATACTGCAAGAGGAGGGGGTGAATCATTGGATGGAACACATTGTCTCTGGTTTCAGAAGTGCAGAAGTGAGAACGAGCTGCTTGGATTTTCAATTGATCAAATCGCTTTAACTAAAACGGCAGAAGGCGATGAGCGTCCATATTTGCAGCGGATATCCACAAGTATTAGCCCTCAACAAGCAACCTTAGTTGACCACCTCAAGTGGCCTTGATTTGGAAAAATCCAAAAAAATGGGTGCCGCGGGACCCCTCACGGCAGTCCCGCGCAAGCGCATTTTTCACAAATCCTCTTCCACTAATTGAAGCGGTTGCAGGGTAAGGCCCTTACTCGTCTATCATGTTCATCAGATCTAGCGCTAACTATGCCCCACTTCCCAAAACATCTGGCCAGCTCCTTCAGTAGCAGTCGAATCAGAAAGAGTGGCGATTTGGAGTCGACTTTTTTTCGTTTCGCGCAATATAAATTATCAGCCCTTTATCAAATTGAGATATGTAGGTATGCACTGTGTTGCCAAGAGTGTAGCGAATCTAATGGTGCTCATTTTGTGAGAAAAGATGCACTCTGAGCCGAGTTATGATCTCTCGAAGTTGAAATTTCAAAAACCGGCCAGAACTTTCCTTACAACCTAATAAATGTTTGCCATTTACTCGAAAACACTTGATGGCGGCAGAGGATTGCATCCAGGTAAGTTGAAGTCTGCTTTGCGCTCACCATTAAGCTTTCCAGGCGGCGTGAGAAGGGAGGAGCTTGGATGATTCTATAAAATGATAATTATCGTCTTGCTAACGCCATTGCCCCGTATGTCTATGGTCCCTGCTATTCCTATCCATCCATCACTTCATTTAATTGGATGATGCTCTCTGCAAAACCGCTTCTACTGTCATTGTATGAGACATTTTTATTTTCAAACAAAAATGCTGCAAGTGAAATTATCTTCTGCACTGCTTGCGCTTTCTCATGACATACTCTGTATGTAGGAAAATTTAAAATTAGTAAATCATCAATTATTAACTGTTTATTGCATTATTACTTGCTAAATTGAAGCGAAGAAAATAGCCGTTAATTGGGTTAGTGTAGCTTTCAAGTGAAAGCTATCTCATAGGCCGAATAGCGTGAAAGCATGTATGTATACTGTAATTTTACAATGTATGTGTGATGACTTGAAGGCATCGAAAGGGGACAATGAAGGAAAGGGAAACTGAGAACGATTTAGTGAATAAAACGATCACTTGTGAAGAGTTTAGCTGTGGCGAAATCAGCGTTGAAAACCACGCCTTTTGGTCTTTATAGCATCCATAACGCTTCAACTCGAGTTGCAGCGCTTCGCTGGCCAAGTTGCTGCGATGACATGGCAACGCTCGTGGCTGGATCAGAGGGGCAAAAACCCATTCGGACGAAGGGTGCTATTTCCCGCGTTCTCGTACGCTTCATCCGGATCTTTCTCATGTTGCACTCCTTAGTGCTAGACATTCCTACAAAGTAGATAGATAGTTACTACAAAGATTACCCCTTCCAATGTTTGCGAGGTGGTGTAGGGTACTTAACGGCTGTTCGTTATTCTTCCATGTCCCGCTTTCCTTTTCTGGTGGTTCTATTGCTATTCAACTGTGACTATAGAAAACGAATGTTGCAATTCTTTTTGGTAGCATTGAATTCTACTTAATGAAGTAATAATAAAAGAAAAGCCTTGTAGTGAAGAAACATGTTTAATCATGATTACCGTTCATAGCTTACTGTTTATTTCACCTTGTCTTCGTCAGCGCGACTGTAATTCTTAAATAATGAAGATACTTTTTAAAAGAGGAAACACATAAGGTGAATGAATTTTTTATAACTAGGCATATCACTCGCTTCAGGAAAGCGTGGGTACGCCGATGACGCCTAGCACTTGAGATGCTGATTTGCGAATGCGCCGACAAAGACAAACTATTTTCGAAGTCATTCAGTTGTTCTCTCACTAATTTCCTCCTCTTAATTTTTGTGGGTAAGAGGTCAAAGCAAAAGTTGCTTTCAACAAGCGGAAACAATTTTGAAAAAACCAACAGTTTACAAACAATATGAGGCAATGTCGAGTAGTACAGTTTGCGGGAACCTATAACGTAGATCAACGTTCGGAACATTTTTGCCCACGCCAGCCTATCCAGCAACCATACCGCGTTTTCAGATAGTTGCTGCTGGCTGTATGAAAGCTTAAACATACTTGATTTGCCTATAATGTAGCTGATAAATAGCTAAATAAATAACACGTTAAGCACCCAACGATTCATTGTCGTGTCTAAAGTAAGTGTTATTTTCGGTGCATTGACGCGATTTTACACTATTAATGCTGCAATGCTGCAAGTCAGAGTTTCGGAATGTAAAACAGCCTGACGGACTAATGTGACAGCTGACAGCTTCTTGCCACTAATCCGAGCACATGGGCTCGCAATAATGTTTCTATATTAATAGCCGCCACTTGCGTTTGAAAGCAAAATTTGTCTGTTGACGGTGGGAAAAAAAGAAGTACCCGCCTTGCTGGCCAAGTGTGCACGCTTGAACTGACAACGAGTTGTCTGTCTTGCAGCTATTACAAGGGCACACTCAGATGTCGGGGATGATAACCGCTTCAATACAACCTCCCCCCTCTCTATGAGAACCATGTACGGCCGCCTCTCCCTTTTTTTTACCTCTAGCAGTCACTATTGCCGGAATGTATGGTTACAATCTGGTTTATTTCCGTGTATTCTCACGCTTCTCATCTGCTCGACCCTCCCCCCCCCCCTTATTTGCGGTCAATTACGACCCTCATTATCGAGGAATCCCCAACTCCCGGTGTACGCTGGCTATTACAATATGCTGCACCACAATTATACTAAACGCTGCATAGTCAACTAAGGCGCATCTAGTGTTTTGTTGTTGTAAGTGCGCAAAATACGCTCTTACGTGGACAACAATTATTTTAAAATAATTAGGCCGAATTACTTCGAAACGAAATGACTCTCTTGCATTTCCTCATTAATCACACCTTAGGAAGTGCCCTCCGTTTGCATTGGATTCCATTTCGATTACGAATTTTCAGCTTCCCGAGACGAAAATATTCCTGATTTTATTTGTGTTGTACATGGACTACGTGAATTATGTAGTGTCGCTTATAGTCTAGTTACGGTGTACGATTGGATGACAGATGCAGAAGTTATAAACTTGTCGCTCTATATGGGTATACAGTCCATTTCCCAATGCCTGGCACGGCGAGGCCTACGGACTTGGATGAACGTTTATCGGACTCTCTCACCCCGCCACTCACTCTCACTCTCACCACGTACTCTCACTCTCGCCACTCACCCAAGTCCGTAGGCCACGCCCTGCCAGGCGTCGAGAAATGGACTGTATTATCTAGTGTACACTCCAAAGCGGCACAGTACTGGAACGAATTCTAATTGCAATTGAAGAAACAGTTGTAATATTTATGAACCGAGCTCCCTATAGGACATTTGATGGCAATTCGTTTCATAAAGATCCCTTTTCTCAGCTTTCCTCGTAGTCTTTACACCTCCTGGATGAGAATCTCACGGGAGCTGTAGAATAGAGATGGTGTTTTTGGATTCTCATTGGGAAAGAATCATATGGTAAGCTTTTGATCATCCAGAAAGACTAGTTCTTCGCTCTGAAAAGTGAATAGGAGTTGATAGAATAATTTCCAAGGCACCACGTATACGTCAAAATGTATGCCAAAATACAATTTGTTTTTGAGTTACAATTTCAATTACAATTCATTTTTAAATTCCCAGTTTCCCGTCTGAATTATTGAATAATTGTAAAACAAAGTGTAGTTTTTTGAAAAAATATTATCACTTTTTATTACAAGGTTGGTGAGTTATGGGCTAAAGCTTCGGCGTTGGACGGGACTCAAACAGGCACTCCATGATTTTGATATTTTTGATTTGTGATCCTCATAACTCAGCATCCTTGTAGCGATTCGCGTCGCGGGCTGAGGAGATAATCAGCAGCTATCAAAACTTATCTTTTTCACTTTTTCTTTTGATTCCTCTCATTTATCCTTTCCGCATGATGGGGTTTTTTGTTCAGCTTAAGTGCTCAGAGATATTTCGTAGGAGTGTGCGCCTGTTTCTGTTGGATTATGGCGAATCTCGGATAATTCCACTTAGCACGGGAGATATGGGCAAGAGTTTCACGGTTGTGCTATACTTTATAACTTGTACGAAAAGATCTGATCTGTGATCTTTCCCGGATAGGCGTTAAAAGAAGGTCGTAAGATAAGTAAGGTAAGGTCAATGTGGGTGGGTCATGCGGCAAACAAAGCATTTACGCACTGTTGCACAAAACACACCTAACACCACGAGAAGGCCTGCCACCACCTTATTTTCAAAACCTGTGGTAACAATGAAGGTTTCTCCTCCTAGAGGGAAGAAGGGTGAATCTTAGCTCACGTCATTTCGCCTCTTATTCAGAATCCACACTAACTCAAAAAGTAGTCACTTTATATTTCCGAGAAAAGGCTCCCAAGTGAAATTTGTGGCACCTTTCCATAGTATCCATCAGCGTCTTTTTTCCAAATGGAGGAGTCCATAAAAAAAGCAAAAAAAACTTGAATTGCTCACTTCTCTTTAGGAGATCGCCAGCACATCTCGAAGAAATGCGTGAAAAATGGCGTAATTCATACCAACATTGACCAAGGTATGCAGAAAAAACGGCACCGTTCTCCATACTTCTTGTCGAAAAACAGATCAACGAATGGAAATTGGTAGTCTATTTCGGAAGCACAAGAAAATGTTTGGAGAATCTGATCAAAATTGGACTTTACTAGACAAAAATAATTTCTTCATTTCCTATTGTTGCCGTACAGCCACATCCTCGTCGGTGCCATTCGGCGTCATTCATGAAATAGGGGTGTGCGCAGACATGACAGCGAATCGCGTGGCCACCCGCAGCGAGCGGCGCGGCAAATACGAGTCGTTTGGAATTCCGCGCAAGACGCAATGAGCTGGTACCGTGAGGGACCTTGGAAGGTAGGCGAGCTCCCGAAGCTTTCAACTTTTGCAATCTTCAAAGAAATTTGAAATGACTTGTTCTGGTGGCACCGCGAGCGATACGCCGCGAAGGGATTCGCTGCATCTCTGCACACACTCATGAAATAGCCACTACTTACCTAGGAGCAAGTGGCACAGTGACAGGTGGCGCCCATTACTCTTATGGTTCGGCGATCAAATCCCGCATCAATGCTCACCCATACCAACCGAGCCTTTCAGGCCTACTCCTTTAGGAGGATAAATGCACTGAATTGTACATCGACGAGCACACACATTTCATTGTGTAGGCCAAATCGCATTCATCTACCACCACGTTTTTGAAGGGGATCAGAATGCGCGGCGCATCCGAGGATAACTGCCAAACACTTCATCTTTTATTCATTCATTTATCGAATATTTGTGCGTAATTGCGCAACACTTGTTATTATTTTCGCATCCCTGCAAAGGATTGACTAAAATAAAAAGTTATCCTTCATTATTTAAGCCAAAAATAGCTGCTGAAAGCATTAAATAACACGATGCTTGATTTTCTTCCTCCTGTTCTAATAGAATGTCTATTTCTAGAACCATCTTATGGAGAATATCACACCACTACAATGGGCATTTCGATATCAGCTAACAATAAGACAATTTAGAAAGTACTTAAGAAAAAGTTCGTAGTGGGCAACCAATTTTGTCTTTTCTTGTGATGGAATTATACGCTGCACAAAAATGACTTATGAATGCTGCAGGTGTTATTTTGAAGTTTGAGAGCACCAAATTCACTTACTATTCACAGCATAACCCGGATCATACAATAAGTGAAGCGCAACTTATGAAATTGCAAAGAAAGACTGAATAGCTTCGAGCACGGACTTATTGAGAGCTCATGTAGTCATAATAGCAATTTAATTTTTTGCACCTTTTCGCTATTGAAACAGCTTGAAATATTTTCACACGTTTCAGGATTTTTTAGAAAATTTATTATAAACAAATCTAGCATCTCCAGTGTCCCATGCACTTCGACGCCACTGCATTTTCATCGATACCCCTTGTTATAGTGTGCTGTGTTTGAAAATATTCACAAATCTCAGTGTTGTGAAATAAATTGGATTCAAAACCCTTCCGAAGGCACAGATAACTTCTTCTGGACTGGAATGTATGCTTACGAAAAGCATGTCCTCCCTTTTCTCTTTTTTTCACCTCTCGAAGTGCCCTTAACTCCATAGCCCATATTCTATTTCATTCATGAGAATAGCTTAGATGGAGCCAGTTTGGTCTGAGAGTAGGAGTTAAAGAGCTTGTACTCAGCAGGCCAACGCAGATCTTTGTCTTCACAGTCATTTATTCACGTAGGAAGTGTGAGAGATGAGGACTTAGAAGTTCATACGAGGTACAGAACCGCTATACCGCACCTACCGTAATCCTTGCCATCGATTTTTCATGGGCGGGGTTGTCCAAAAGGAAGCGTTTTGTATGCCATTCAGATAGCGGTCGGAACTTGTTCTTTTT
Source organism: Trichostrongylus colubriformis (assembly GCA_963978905.1). NCBI lineage: Eukaryota > Metazoa > Nematoda > Chromadorea > Rhabditida > Trichostrongylidae > Trichostrongylus > Trichostrongylus colubriformis. The sequence continues at coordinate 8,441,762 of OZ022258.1, read as the reverse complement.
TCCTCCTCATCTCTGTTCAAGTCAGAATGTGTGCATTACAGCAGCATTACAATATATTTCACCCCAAGGTTACTGTATGTGGGATGAGGCGGCGGTATACAACGTGTTGTTCGGTCTGAAGCACAGAGATAACCACAGATTGATCAAATTTTGCAGAAAGTGTCATTATTTCTTCAATTTCATCCCTTTCTTCGGCCTTCCGGAGAAGAGCTATCCATAAAATCAGGGAAAAAATTGGTTGAAGGATCCCCTTCTCTCTTTTCTTTGAGCAGATACTCGGGTGGTATCGAAATGCTCGTACTGGGATGCCACTGTTATTCGAAATAGGATTTTCGTTTTCCTTCACTTCCAGGAAAATAAGGTTCTCATTCGAAATGGCATCGAAAATTCCATGCATGTTTAGTCTACACAATGAAGGCAGCGTTTAAGGCAGTGTTTTTATGGAGACCAATTAGTGATTCCCAGGAGATGGCTGAGTGGCTTTTCAGGCGCCACACTCGTTCGGAAAAATAAAAGGGCAAGCTTACACATGGGCAGCCTGCCAAAGCTCATTGTAGAGGCTATGCCGTAATCAAATGCTACCATCACTGTTAATGAAAATGGGATCTACGGCGCCTTCTCGCGGGTGAACGGATCCCGAAATAGATTCGTCAACGCAGGATGTTTCAATCTCGATTACTTTCGACCTCTAAAAAAGCTTCAGTGCATGAAAGAATCATTTGCACTTTCCTAACCCAACAGCAGCGGCGTGGGCTGTAATTTCGTATCTGGTAACTACGGCATTATGAAATCTTTTCTACCTCTATCAATGAAGTCATGAGTTTTCATTTTTGACTCTTTTTTTTACCAGAATTTTTACTTGACAATGTTTTACCGTATTCGCTATGTTGAGCCGTTAGTGCTTATGCAGTTGGGGGGGGGGATGGAGGGGTGAACGGGTGTGTACACTTCTGTCAGGAGTTCTCATCGCGGCATGTCGCAAGCGAAGCAATGCGGATGAGCTAAAGGCGTCATGTTGTTGTGTTCCGAAGCGATTACAACTAAACTGCGTATCGCGCCCTGGCATTACCGTGTAATCGTTCTGCGACGCGCATAGCTCACACACACTGCGTAGCAAGTCGCTCGTCATCGTGCAAAATCCTGACATAACGGTACACACCCGTGGTGAATAAGCCACTCCAGTGTACTCGGCCGTCCGACGCTATTTTTGTCTGGGCTTTTAGCCTAAATCTCTGTAAGAAAGAACTCTCACCTTTAAAAAAAGTTGAGGTGAAAATGTGCACTTTGAAGGATGGCATAAGGTGACGGACGGCAGACAGCGCGATTGTGAGTGCCCTCTCCTCCTAACTACGCTCTGTAGCACCAAACCGTTTAAGGTACTATGTGGGTATTGGGTAAAGCTGGGTGGGAGGGGTACAGATGTGGTTTTCCACCCAGAAACTGCTCCTCTTCACACGCTTGTGTGAAATTTTCTCCCCTACCCACTCAGGGCAATTTTTCTTGTCATCTCCACACTTTTCCTGATATGTTATTTGTGCTTTTCCCATACATTTGTCTAAAACTACTTCCGCCGCTTCCCCCACCCCTTCTTCTCCCTCCTTCCGCGTCCGCATATGCACCGCCTTTTTGTGAGTTCAAAACGCCATCAATTTCGTCCGTAACGTCATTTCAAAAAAGCACAGCACTTTGTATTTTGTGGAGCAAAGTTAATTCTCACAACGCCTGAATGTGTTGCTTCAATTTTCTCACATGCCTGCCAAACAACCCAACCTAATTTCCGTTATTTGTGGATTCACTGTCCTTTCCCACCGGCGATGGCATGCTTGAATAAGCAATAACCTCAATTACCATTTAAAAGATATTTCAAGCGGTGACGAAATAGGGAAATGGGCAGCATTTCAGGTCCAATGTATCAGAATTTTCATTTCAGCGCAATTAGGAAATGTGAGTGTGGCTGACAAGGTCAAGCAGAGGACGAGGAGCAATCATGGGGGTCATCGTATTGTTATTTTCGCTTGGAAAACAAATTTCACTGTTCTGGATACACTGCCCTTTCCCACCGGCGGTGGCGCGCTTGAACTGAATTATTATCTTGGGTAGGAAAAATTGGGGGCGGGGGTCGTTTTTCCTGGAAATTGCTTCAATAATACTCATTGATCACTTCTCTGTAAGCGAAATAAGCGATTTTCTGGCCAATTAGACGGTATTCGAAAAATGCCGTCAGTCGGTACTGATAAATTGCTTTAGGTACTACTTGGTGCTGCGATTATCGATTGACCAATTGCGGTTATCGATTGACGATTAGACACCCTTTTAGGGCCTCAGGGAGACGTCTTCAGTGTAAGAGTTACATGCGTACTGTTAAGAACATCAGTCCTAAATGTAGCCACAGCCGTGGAATGGGGTTCTAACTCGCTAAAATTTTCCAGAGCACAACGGCTGACCTTGTGTGGGAAGTCCACGGTAGGAAGAAGTATTGGGAACCAGGATATGTTGATCCTACTTAACAGGCTGAGAGGGAAGGCCCTCCGGGATAGAACCTCTTTCGTCTCCCCAACCTTCTTCCCCCCCCCCCCCAAGGCTCCTCGCCGTCATTGACACCTTCACAGAAGTCACGATTTTCGGCGATAGCACCCGAAGTCATCATAGCGAACCCCTGGAAAGATTGAAGCGCCCATGAGCTAGCTTTGATTGAGATTTGCCTGCCTCGGCTCAAAGCTAAACGTTTTTTCAGTGAGAAACAACAGCTCGATTCCTGTTGGTCTCATGTGCCATTGCAACACTGAAAAACATCCAAATAGCGTAAACAAACCGCAATTTTCGCTATTCTCACTGAATTCATGAATGTGTGTCGAGCCTAATGGATCACACACACACTGAGGCGTCAACCTTGGAAAACAGACACACATCCATTTTGAAATAGGTAAAATGCTTGTTGATTCACTGCTCCAGGCACTTAGAAACGCTTAGGGAAAAGTCGCGCTAAGCACATGATGGGGAACAGGAACACGACTCGAAGTGCCTCACGGCAAAGGAATCGACTTCATTTCTGCTTCATCTTGTCGTATTTTTTGTGAATTTTCCAAGTTCAAGGGAAAGAACTCTGAAGCGATGGACTGCTTATAACTCAATGGCATCGCTTTCTACCCTAAGAATCCTTCCTTTGTCTTTAATATCTCTCCTCTTTGACGTAGGCCAAAATTCTCTCCGAACCTCAACTTCAAAAAGAAGGTGCAGTAGTGTGGCATGGTGTAGGAATAAAGCCGTGGTATACGGCATATTTGGTGCAATGCGGTAGTGGCTGCTCTACAATGTGCAGTGACCCCTTCAACTTATACTGACTCGAATTTCTCGAATCAAATGATAACATTCACCCGTTTTTGTTTGTTGAATATTAAAGTGGGCACATTAAGCAGATTTTTTTTTATTAAAAACTATGCATATATACCCTATACATGGAGTCCACTTTTCGAAGACAGTCATCATATGGGTACCAATTAGAGACTCCCCAAAGAAGGATGAACGACTGAATGGCTTATGTGCCTCATATGAATCTCTTTTTTCAACTTCTTTAATCAAATTTCAATCTAAATTTCTTTAAATAAAAGAATACCCTCACCATGTGGCCACCTTGCTGTTGAGGTCAAAATTATTTCATTGAGGTCAAAATTTTTCCATTAGGCCGATTTTTTTTCAAAAACTGTGCATATTTACCCTACAGATGGAGTACGCTCCTCCGGAAATAGCGTTTGTATGGGTATGAGTTAGAGAACTCAAAGGAAGGATGAACGACTGAATGACTGATGTGAATTATATGAATCGTTTTTTTGTGGTTGAACAATGTTCAAAGTTTTACAGAGAGCTCTAGAAGTTGACCACAGTCAACCTCAAATAGCTTTCACGGCTCGAAAAATAAGCTCGGGATACGTCGAACAAACTAATCTCGTAACCTAACTGCCATGATAGTAATGCATAATAGAGTTGCTCAATAATAGATGATATTGGCGCGTCATGATGCTGCTACTCATTAGAGGTATTGACAGACATCACGAGTTGTCTTGGCCGCGATGCTCCTCTCCGCTGAACGGAATTTTTTTCTTTGCACTTTAGTCATGGACGGTTCTATGCGTAACACCCTCTTTTCACACTTCCTATTGGAAGTGACAGCACCTTTTTTTAGCCAGAAAAGAATGTATTAGCTTGAGTTCTCATTGTATTTCTGGAAATTTCTATGGAAAAGTGCCCTAGGACTTCCTAATTAGAAAGGCTTTTAGGGGCAAGCCATAAATGAAACAAATCGTACTTTTACTGTCTTTGAAAATTCTACCATTTGAAACTGACATTTCAGAGTAAACCGAATCAATTTTGGTGTTATATTTCAAACAGCAGACTGTACTCGAATACGCATATGATCGCTGAATACAAAATCATTCACAGGAACTTCCATTGGAACTTTCAGGTGAACAAGAAAGACTGGCATGGTCAAAGATCACACGAAATTCTCGAACGGGAACCTCAGAGAGCTCAATTTTTTGCTTATCCTTTATGAAAAGACGAAATATTGAAAATTTAGAGCTTTTTGTAATTTTTGTTAATTGATACGCCTTAGCACTACGCGGCCAGAGCTTTCTATTTACCTTAGCACGTGACTGCGCGTTTATAAGAAAATTTTCGAGTGATAAGTGTCAACGTCAATTAATTGAAAGCCCTCCGAATTCGCTTAATTTCGTATTATTATGTTGAATAAATGATTGCTACCCGTATAAAGAGCCATCGTTATCAGTATCCTGGTGTCTTCGATACCTATTGCATTTTCGCACATAATTGCCCCTAGTCATAACCGATAGAAGGTATTTTTGCAATTTATCCACCATTTTACTCAAGCTTCAGCGAAGATCGATAAAGACTCCCAGTCTGTGGACGGTATCGAAATCAAACGTGGGCTCCAGGAACTCACCCCACCATACTGCCTTCTTACAACCGTAAGAGGGTTCACAGAGGAATAAGTAGGTTGCAGCTAGGCTCACACCTCCTTCGAAGAGGTCTCGACAGAAGGCCGTATGTTGCGATAAAGACTGGAAATCATATCCACGGTTGGAGGAGCTCGTAATTTTTTATATTTCCTTGACAAATCCTGGGCACCTTCCCCTCTCAAGGTGCAACCCATGCGCCCACCGTTGAGGAAGTTTGGACCGCTGTTGCCGATTCCGAGAAAAGGTCGTTAATCCATAATCATACTTTGTTTTGCTAGCGGCGGTATGATTATCGATTGACGGCCTCAGGTAGACGGCTCGAGTAGTATAGACTAGACAGCCCTGCGGCGACAGCTTCGGAGGCGTCAACTGCGGGGTGGGGGGAGGAAAAAGGGAATAGGTAAGGGGTAGGTAGGTGGGTTTTCCAAACTCCCTAATCCCTGACTGCAGCTTTTATGAAGACCAAAGATTTGGCAATGGACTAAGTAAATACAATATTTATTTATTTACTTTGAATTGATCTGGGAATCGACAAATTGGTAATTACGAAACGGATTTAATATACCACATCAGCTTCTGCTTCCTACCTCCTTCCCTTTGTCATTTTTTACTTGTTTTTTCATCGATCCACGAATTGCCGTACATATCTTTTCCGATCGAATTCTAAAATTCTCAGTAAAATGGGAACGATACAGCGATATTCTCTTGCTGTCTTTAGCAAAGTCGCCAATAATACTCCCCATGGGAGTGACTCCTTATGTCTTTTTGCGTGGACTGCTGATCTATGCATGCACATCAACAGCAGTCTTTGTAGCATCACACTGCCACCTCTTCTCCTCCCCCGTCCACCCCATTGCCTACCCTTAGGCAATGAACCTCCCCTTCGTTGTGAGCACTGAGCCGTCATGGCGTTTATGTATATTCGGCCGCGTACTCGAATCCCCGAACTAGAGCCTCGGGCTCTTTCCATCTTCATAATTTCTTTTCACTGCATCACAGACAGTTACTGCGCCATTGCCGCAGCACCCCTAATGGCTCGGACTCGCCATTTATAAAACCATTTCCTCGTTTGTTTTTTCATATGAATATACTAGTCTCGAGCCATTTTCACTTTATGAAGCGATTACTCGAGTCATAATTCCTTATTTTCCTTTGTTTACTTAAGGAAATGACGTGAAGGAAAAGGTTGCGGTCACGTTATGGACTGCTACTAAGTTAGTTTTGTTGTGAAGCGCGTCGAGTTCTTTCGTCGCATATATTTTCGACAAGCTTTCCACAGACAAGGTGGAACGCGACAACAAGTAATTTAAAGGGCATCCAGTATTTTGCAATGTTTTGTTATTGCTTAAAGGCACCTCCACGGGTAAGGAAAAACGAGAATCGGTAAAGAATGTTCTCCGTGAACGAATGATCCATTGCTGTGCGGGTGACTGTGACGAAACCCTCATTGAAGTAGCGCGCCCAAATCATTATGGAGGGCCCGCAGCGCTGTCACTCAAGGCTCCCTCTGATCCGACGGGCATATTGCTGCAAAGGCTTGTCGACGTTCGCGGCTGGTTGAGAGACCCTCGCCCTCCTGCATCTACCTCCACCGGCCAGTGATGGAGAGGTGAAGAAAGGGAAGGAAGGGTTTCGAAGTGCTATCGCAATGAGGGGGGGGGGGGGGGCTTTTTTAGAGTCCAGAATGATGATCCATCTCTTTCAACGATTTTCAACGTCTCAAAAACCACTAGGAATTCATGCAAACTCCAAATTTTCCTATTCCAGCCATTCAAGTAAAAAGTGATTACATCTGTGAATCCTTGAAATGTAAAAGCAATCTATTTAAAAAAACACCTCATTCATCTGCAATTAGTCCGACCTCATCTCTGACTACCATGCGGAAAGTAACCGCATGGTAGTCAGAGACAACCAGCAGTTTTTCTGTGGCAAATAAAGCTGAAATAAACTATGACTACCCACAAGCATATTTCCTGACTGTGACTTCTTTCTTCTTCGATTCTGTCCACACTTGGTTATGTTGTTCTTTGCTTGCTGAAGTGAGCCAAATAACGACCACAGTAATTATGCCGCCGTTTGACGCTTTCAGTAATTTTCATCGTTCCTCTTAGTTCGGTCCGTAACTGCGCAGGTTTCACCCTGAACACGGCGCGAAAATGTAGCTCATGCGCGCCGAGCCCACGGAGCCAAAGAACTCTGCAAGCCAGGTGCTATATAACATCGGAACAAATGGTTATCGAAAAATTGCAAAGGTCTAAAGGGTAGAAAAATGGAGTGGAGGGGATCATTTCGAATGGTTTTCATAACGATTATTACCCCACAACGATGTTGAACGTCTTTGAATTGAATAAACTTTTTAGAATGAAATTCTGAGATGGGATAACCTTGTCCATTTCTTCGGCAGTGCTGTCACAAAGAGGAATTTGCCTATAAGGTTAGTGGCCGGCAGCCAATCCATTATAAAGATTTGGCATTTCTCCCATAAGGAAGTTTCGTGATGGCATACAACCAGGTTTTCAGAAAGTATCTCAAGTACGGTAACAACTCTGAATGCATCATAATAAATCATCATTATCCAAAAAAACCAGTTATCAACTGGGAATAGTTTTACAAGAAAAACTCAAAATTAATTCCCCTTAACTCAATCCTCTCTTGATGAGTGGCAATTTAAAAAAAAACTTATTTTTCCAATTACAGTTCTGCTTTTTCTTCGAACAGAAAAATAAAGTTATCTTATTATAAACTTGAGATACTTAAGTTTTCCCACAAAATTTGGCAGGGTTTGTACCAGCCAAGCGGGCACCTATCTGAGAGCTGTTGTTCCCTTCAGAGACACTAAGTAAACATGCCATTATGCATTATTGTGTGGTTTCCTCTCATGCCCTCTACCACGAACGAACTAAATTAATTATTTTTCCTTGTTTTGTGTGAATAATATTGAGAACGAGGTGTCAACCTAGCACAAACACTGCAAAATATGCAGCTTCAATTTCTATTTTTTTTCTTTGCGTATTTCGTAAACAATGCTGTACATCTAGCAATCAGGTACGGCTATTACACTCGATCTTAATCTTTTTTGTAAAACTCTTCAAAAATGATTGTGATTTGTTGATGCACTTTCGCTTCTTGACAAGGCTGCTCATCACGAAGTACTGAAGGTAACGTGGTAGTAGATCAGAAAAGAGTTACTATGGAAGGAAGCGAGAGATCGGCATCGATCCCTTTGGCATTCATTGTGCTGATCCAATGAAGTCGTGCTCACTAACGTCATTCCAGTGAATGTCATCGTGCTGGAAGTACTATGAGTCATTGCGATATGTCTCATGACAAAGCAGGAATGGGATTTTTGAATCGCAAAAATAAGCCAGAAGCACGCCAAGGCGTATTTTATTTGATGCAAGTGGTATGTCACCGCCTACCACTCACTGAAGATTGCTGGCAATGTGTGGGTGTCTCCACTCTTTGGTACTTACCTTCTCTCTCACCTTTTCTTGTCAGCGACCCTCACCACCTACGCCTATCTTGTAGGGAACGCGCACAGTGGAGGAAATTGCTACATTGGTATAACCACTTAGATTATACATAATAATAATATAAACTATTCGATTATACATCACGTGACGAGACCATGATTCGTGTGTTTAAGGTGATTTCTTTTTTTTGTTATTGGTGAGCCGCGCGAAATTCCTGATTCATTTTAAAATGCGATACCATTACAAGGTAATCTTACGTAATCAGATTAATAATCAGGGAGTACCAAAAAAAGTAGTTTCGCTCACGGCTCTTATCCGCCAGGTATACTAAACATAGGGAAACGAAAAGATAAAAGTATTGGCGCAAAATGTTTCTGAAATGTTCCTTCAGAAACAGGAGTAAGCTGAGACTCACTACTTTCACACATCAAAATACGGAGCCTTCAGTCGGCGCATTCGGGCTTCAGAGCACCTACGGTATCAAGGCCCGCTTAAAACAGTGGAGCCACGTTCCGTGGTAGATCTTTTGTGGGAAGCTTCTTATGGATTGCCCTTTCGGTTCATGGAAGTCACAGAGCCCTCGTTGCTCGGACAATGCTGCTATGATCCGAAGTATCATTTTTCATGCCTCAAACCTGCCCCCGGGGGGGGGGGGGTTTCAGTGGTAACGACACGCTCTGGTTTTTGGAAACGAGGGGCGTTGGGAACCCGGAAAAAACGGAATGTTCATGAACACTACCCAATATGAATCCCCTTGGGTACCAACAGTGGACGAACCTCAGCAAGGCTGTGGACGAGGGCGATAAAGAAAGTTTCGGATTTTGCCCAGTTGGGGTGACACATCTTGTTCACTCGGAACAAGTTCCCGTTGCTGCTGGTGCAGAAAGCTATGACGGAGTTTAGTGATAGTATGAGATGTGCTCTTGACGTTAGGGATGAAAATACATTATCAGAATTTGCTGAAGTTCGAGTAATGTGGGTTGAAAGTGGAGGAAAAATTTACTTTTTTTGGCCTCTCTCCCTGTATAATATAAAACTGCTAGCAAAATAGCATGCTGGGAGGCATTTCCTGGGAAGTCAGCCCAATTGCACTGACATTTCGTAGTCTTTGGCTGTTCTGCATTCAGAGTGACTTTCGGTCATGTAATTACACGCCACTTATCACTCGGAACAACCCGTCCAACACTTCGCCACCCTTGCCTCCCGTTTTTTGCACCTCTGAATGTCTCACCAAAGTTATATTGAAGCAGCCAACGCCATGATGTACTGGAACCCCCTGAAAAATCTTTCCATCCAGGGAGGGAGAGCCTGAATAAGCCTAATTAACACGTGTAGCAGAAGAGAGGCGAGTTTTTGGATGGTCGTTGAACAAGCATCAGTGGTCAGAATCGCTCGTCATTTCGTCTTTGATACTTGTGACGCTGACGAGATCTCATGCATATCTCGTGATTACTTACCGCTTAATTTCGCCTACGACCTTTTTCTATTTTTTCAAAATTTTCTGAATCCCTCCCCCCCCCCCCTCATGGGAACGCAATCCACTAACAGCTCTGTGTCCAAACCGAGGTTGTGTTTTGCTACGTCCTAATTAGCCAGAGCTGATTATGCTGCGGTTTTTATTTGCGTTCTACCAGCACTGGACACATCGCCTATGGCTGCCTGGTCCGCTTGCTTTATAAAATCGCCGTTCGCCGAACGAGCTATAGATGACTGCTCTTTCTGTGCTGGTCTTTCTCTCCCAAGAGGATTGTCGTCGAGTCTTTGTTCTTGACGTACTTGGGCCGGATTTTGCTCTCTCCAAGCCTCCTCATACTTGTGACTTTCGTTAATGGTTTCGACGGCGCCTCAGTTCCCATATGCAACATTCCACCCTAAAGCCACTCACCCTCCGTCATACTTTCTACAACGAGGAAGTTGCTGAAGGAATTGCCATGGCAAACTTGTTTTCTGTCCTTTCTGGTACGGCTTCTTCTTTCTAACAACTGTTCCTTTCGTAGTAAATTCCAGCTTCTCTCTTCATAGAACCTCGGCATCGATATTGTGTTAGAACTTCTTCTGTTGTGCCAACGAGGTTGTTAGGTGGAATATTTATTAATGGCCTGACGTTTCGACAGGATCGTCTTCCTCGAAGGCCCCGTCCACCACCGTGCGAGTGGAATAACGCCACTCCGAGTTAGTAGTAATTAGTAAATTTACTAATTTAATTAGTTAGTTAATTAGTTAATTACTAATTAAATTAGTAAATTTACTAATTACTACTAACTCGGAGTGGCGTTATTCCACTCGCACGGTGGTGGACGGGGCCTTCGAGGAAGACGATCCTGTCGAAACGTCAGGCCATTAATAAATATTCCACCTAACAACCTCGTTGGCACAACAGAAGAAGTTCTAACTGTTCCTTTCCTTTTTCTGGCCCCAATGCTTAGCCTGAATCGAAGTTCTGCATTTCTAGAATGAAAACTTCCCACATGATCCAAGATTTATCAGCTGAAGCCATTCGTAGCTCCGGAGGTTCCTACCACGAAATTCTCTTGTAAATACAAAATTGTAAATTATATGGGCTCTCCCCATTATATCAGGGCAAAACTCGAATATTTTGTTCCTCTCACTGGGAAAGAGCGGATGAATCCTTGGAACAGCCATGAAAGCCTTTCAAAGTTCGAGCTATTGATAAATTACTATCAGTTACCCCAAAAGTCATTTTAATTAATCACTTGATCTTGAATTGTAATTATACAAAAGCAAAATCAAATAGTACGTACAATACTATCTTTCACTGTTTATAATTGAATTTTTTTCCTAACAACTAGCACAACTGTTTTTAAAAAAAAAACTTTTACTGTTGTCAGTCACTATTGCTTACTGGCCTGGAGCATCCCCTTGATTAACAAACAACTGTAGTTGATTGATTACACATAAAAAAAACATGGCCTGAAAGGGATGCTATTTCATGACCGGGTCTAGCGTCCGCCAAGGAATCCTCGGCGTTAATCTGACATCTTTTCGACGCCGCTTCTCCAGCTAAAATAACCCCTAAATAGCTTATATGTTCAGAATATTCTCATTGCTGAATATTGCAACCGGCCCATCTAATCGTCCACCCGAGCGTTCTTTACAAGCTCGCATAGGTTTATTTTCGTAGCTCCGCGGTTTTCCGTCAATCCCATGGAGACTTAGTTGTTATTGCGTAATATTTCCGGAACAGGGTTAATAGGCTTTTCAGCTAACTGACAACACAACGTTCAAAAAGCTGACCAAAAACAGTTTCAGTTTATAGCAACCTCATGGGAGGCATCAATTGAGACGGAAACGTACTTCTTCGTAAACCATTGGAGGAAGACTATTTTTGGAATCGAAATGCCTAACAGACATACCTACCTGCAAGCTGAAATACCATTGAATTATTAAGCAGCAGGCTTCTTTCGCAGAGGAAACTGATAAAATTCCCGGTTAGAGGATACTTGTCTGCCTAGGATTCCTTTCTTTCAAAATTTCAAAACTTTCCGGTGTTTGATTTTAATGTCACCCATGGACCATAGAAGTGCATCAAAGGTCGCTCTCATGTATATGTATTTGACTGCCTTTGTTTAACATCTCAGTGAAAGATTTGATGTACAGTAAGAAATTCTATTTTTGTTATTCTATTTTTGTTGTCATGAATAGTTGTTCTTAATCAATCATAATCCTCATGTCACGCTATTATTTTTATTATTCAGAGGAAAGTTTTGAGGAAGATTGTGGACATGTCACAAGACGGAACTAAATACTTTCTCTCTAGCAGCAGTTCCAAGGGGTCTCTGCTGATCTTCTGATTTGATGTTTTTGCTATACTTTTTGTGGATTCAAGTACTTTTCCACAGTAATCTTAATTTCTTCTGAAAGAATACAGTGCGTTTCATAATTATAAGGTCACCCCCGAATTTTCGGTTTTCAGGAGACACAGTTGACCGAAAATTTTTTAAGTATTTTTTATAGATTCCTCACCACAGGAAACCTTTCTATACTAGTTTTGATAACATTATCTTTCAGTCCAACATTTTTATGAATATTTTCTGAATTTTGTGCCGTTTCATAATTATAAGGTCACCCCGAAGAAGCAGGAAATTTGCTCGAGTGAACAGTGCATGCGAAGGAGTTTATAATCTATGGCTCCCTCCTATTTGAGAGCGACATTAACCAGCGGATTCGGTGAAGTAGAAACGAAAATTTGAAGAGCCCAACCCCAGATATTGTTCCAGTCTTCAATGATTGCCTGTTTCAGCAGTTTCATCTCTCACAATTGGCGATTATCGGGGTGAATATTCGAGGCGATGTCTTCGAGATCTTCCCAATAAAGCTGAGACCAAGACTACATATAATCTATGGTTGGACGTCCGTATTTTGGAACTTTAACCGCAATTACGTTGAATGACCTACATGAACAACAGCAGTGCCATAACTTGAGAGGCGATTATAAAGAGCCGGCCGGCTCCAAAAGGCAACTCTTTTCTTCGTAGGATTTTCTAGCAGTCTCTGGAGTCCATTCTGTAGGTTTCGAAGGCAAGGTTCAATGCAAGCTCATTGCCGAAAAGAACTTAGGAGATCACCCTCCTCCTACAAAATTGCCAAGGCTCCCGTAGATTGACGCACTTCTCAGGTCAAGCCAGTACTACCTCTACACGTCAGCGCCATACAAATAGAATATTTTCAGACCCAAAAATACAATTCAGATGGAATTACTCGCATGCAGGGTGCAAGTGCTATGCAAATTCAGTTTCGTTCAATCCGTGCCCAAGAACAACTTTACGAGTTGAAGTCGTGCCGCCCTATGGTGTGTTGTGGGCCTCGGAAACTACTTCATTATTTCTTTGGTGATGTTTCTGCTCTTCCTCGCTACTGTACGCGCTGTGGTCCCAGACAAGAAATGGTTCAACTCCAAATAAACCTGCTCCATGGAGGAGGTGCTGTGGGAAGTGGTCCCCGAAATCTCCTCCTCGTTTATGACAATGATCTCACGTGGGAGTCCAGAGCCTGAAAAACATCTGAAGACACCGAATGATTCGAATGTTACCTAACTGAGCACAGGAATCTTCCGATTTTTTTTGGAATGGCTCTCAAACTGAGCCTAGCACCACAATGATCCCAAATCTGGGCTTTTCTCTCGGAACATATTAGCTAGCCACAAGACGATTGAGTATGTATCTCAGAGATGTATTTGGAAGACATATCTGCTATCACAGACCTGCAGGGGCCTTAACTTTTTTCTTTTTTCAGGGTGACCTTATAATTATGAAACGGTGCAAAAAACAAAAAAATACTCTTGAAAACATGAGGTAAACGAGACTGCAACCAAAAATCGGATACGGGGGTTATTTCAGGTGAGGAGTCCGTCTGTGAGACTAAAAAGATTCCTTAATGGGGTGTTGTTGAGAAAACCTGAAATTCAGGGGTGACCTTATAATTATGAAACGCACTGTAGTTAAAGGATCCTGCTTACTGTGCATTTGCCCTTGTAATTCGAGAAATATTCCTGATAGTATGCACATGTTATCGGCTGTCTACGTCACTACAGTGTTTATTTGTTTTTAATTTGCATCGTGGCAAATACTGGAACGCGGCTCCATTGGGAACTACCGTATTCTGGGAATTCGAGTGATACTCGCATCTGTGTGTGTGTGTGTGTGTGACAGTTGCATTCAAAATGTTGACGGGATTTCGTGTGACAAAAATTCACGTATGTCGGGAGAAATGACAGCGACAAAAGGCTGCACACATGTATAGCTCCAAGACACTGCGTCGTTTGCCGCTTGTCGTGGTGCAGAATTCTGACGTAAGGGTACACACCCTGGAATTGCCATGAGCATTGCCCATTGTGACTTCACGATACCACATTTACCCTGGCGCACTGTACTCTATCTATGATGGCACCGCCTCGGCATAGAAAAGTCGAAAGATCATCAGAAGGGCCTCTGATGCTCACGGGAACCTCTTTGTTAGTGAAGTGCGGTGATGATCTGTTACAAGTGCACTACACTAATTTTTCATTGAAAAATTGTAAATTTGACACGTTGACCAGCAGCACTATTACCAGTAATATGGTCCAAGGATCAAATCCCGGATAGGTACCCTCAACAAAATCTTCAATTTCTTCGGTGTCTTGTTGGTATCCGACTCATCCAGTAACATGAAAATACTGACTCCACATATTTTGCTCCCTCATGTCATGGTCAAATCGCATTCCAACACCACTACGCTAACGAATGTATGGGACGCATGGCGCATCCAGCAAAAAAAAGACCACATTAAGCATTTTTCAATTTTTACTGAACAGATACTTAATGAGTCTGTGCCATGTGATCAGCTGCCAGCCCAAGTAATTGCCTCCATATTAGGATTAGCCAGCTATAATATCCTTATTATGCCTCTTTATTATCGGATTATCTCTACTCTCCATTGATTTCTTCCTCTTCCTTCCTCCATCCTAATTCACTGATATTTATTACACATTTTATATTTTCCATGTGTCACAGTGCGATTCTCGTTTGTCATCATCCGAGTCAGTGTGTTTCTATCAATGGTGTCACATTTCGCATTCATGAACAAATCTTTCCTGTCCGTTTACTAAAAATATTTTGTTTCAGAGTACCGAACCTGATGACGCATATTTCTGCTGCTACTTTCTTCACGCTGTCCTGCCGAC
Source organism: Trichostrongylus colubriformis (assembly GCA_963978905.1). Lineage (NCBI taxonomy): Eukaryota > Metazoa > Nematoda > Chromadorea > Rhabditida > Trichostrongylidae > Trichostrongylus > Trichostrongylus colubriformis. Next base: position 8,426,637 of record OZ022258.1, on the reverse strand, counting down.
CGCGGTTTCAATCGCTTTTATTAGTATTTATATCTTATTTATGAACAAAACACGGTCACAGTGCCTGAGATATTCCCACGTGTTATCGCTTCATGAGGCTCATACTAATTAAGTTATAAAATGATTCATTGCACACTTCTGATTACATAAACATTTTTGAAATAGCTTTTTGGTGACTTGTTCATATCATCAGGGGAAGGATTGATTTTCTGGGGACAAAAACTGGCCACGTTGGGACTACCGTCTTTCTTTGTAGAGATTGGCTTCTGCAGCACCCTTTCGTGTCCCCTGTTTGGGCTATCAGACTCCTTTTCTATGTGAATCCTTCTCCTTATTCCTATTTCCTCATCTCAACTACTTCAACACTTCCTACTTCTGACTACCCCTGGCTTTCACCTCCCACAGCCTTGAGTTAGCCTCCTCAAGTCCTCAAAAAGGATTTTAGGAGGTTGGACGGACTCAGCAGAAGCGTTCTTTCCATCGAGATCTGTACCACTTAACGTGTGCCCCTTCAAATGAAGATTCTGTTGATTGGACACTTTCTATTGGATTAATCTGTACCCATCTCGGGTAGTCTCTACTGATTTGTCTAGCATTCTTCGGGAGTGGAAAAGTGAGGAGTAACACCGATAAGTGAATCGCCAGAACATTCGAAAACCCATAAAGTTTTCCTGGAAATAGTCCGGTGATTTGGAAGAAAAATCATGAAGCATCAGTTGCAGTGCTTTAGAGGACTAGGCGGGTCAAATCAAAAGACGTGCTTCTGTTAGGGTCTGCCCCTCTTAATCTGTACCCAATTCAGAGAGCCTCTGCTGATTCGAGACTTGAAGGACTGGGTGGGCTCCATTAGGGGCAATCCTTTCATTAGGGTTCGTACGCGAAGAATCGTGCTCGGAAAAGTGAGTTCCTCTATTACCCAAATATTTACGTTATTCTCGCTCAGTAGGGGTCGCATGCAAAGTAGAAAGCGAGAAAGCGAGAATCCGGCTGAAATAGAGCTCCTTGAAGTGGTTGCCGAAAGAGTGGAGCCTCAGAGAAAATGCCCGCCCAGTCGTCCACCTTGGCCGGAGACCAAGAACGGGGCTGTTTACACACTTTTTGTCCCCACTATGCGTTTCCGACCACAACGGACGACGGGGCGGGCATTTACTCTGAGGCCCTGCCCCCTCGATCGGATTCTCACTTTTTCGCACGAAACTTTGCATGTGGCCCTTATTGAGCAGATACAACGTAAATATATGGCTGACGGAGAAACTCATTTTTCGTGCATCATTTCTTGGACCCTTCTTAGAAGAAATTCTGGATTAGTCTCTAGACCGTAAGCCACTACAAAGTATAATCAGTAGGAGTTCACTAATCGGCACCGGAGTGATGAGGAGTTTTATACGCTTAAGAAATAAAAACAAATGTTACTAACCGTTTTTATTTTATTTTATTACATGTATGTACATAATTCGGTTACATGCATATGCTCAAAGTCAAGAAAATGTTACTCCAGCAGGTGAAATATAATAAAATCCTGTTCTGGGTTTAGTATAGCCTTACAAATGGAAAGCTATAAATGGAAAGTTCTGTAAGGTTCCTCAAAAGTCAAGTGTTCACCGTCAGGGCAATGCAGAGTGCAGCCTGTGATGCTATAAGGTTGCTGAATGTAATTATTTCCTAAAGCGGTTACTCTTCGCTCTTTGTTTGCAGAGAAATCGTTTCGGGATCCAACTACACGTCTCTAGCTTGTACGCGTCGCCCCACGCGCTGCGTTACGAAACCTTGTCCTCACTATGAACGCTCTCCCCCCCCCCCCCATAGGTCAACAGCGATGCTCACTGATGCTTAGTCTGTTTTCGATACCGAATTGCACGTTCCACGAGGGATTTTCATTATTTCGTTGTTGACAACATCCCATTAGAGGTTTTTATCCGGTCTCTGCTGATTTGTTTAGTATTCTCTAGGGGTGGGAAACAGGAGGGGGTAGCCTAATTATAGAACAGCAGCAATGCCATGCATAGAAAACCCATCAAGCTTCTTACAGGAATGTTGCAGTGTCTAGGAGGGGGAAAAAGCCAGAAAAGTAGCGTGCTTCGAGACTGAGCGACCTACAACAGAAAGCATTCTTTCATTTGAGGTCTCCTTTCCTTTTATGAGTTGAATATCGTTACTGTGACATTCTTGAGACTTATAACCATTTGGAGGCACCTATCACCTACAGCTGTTAACACTATTTAGGTCTTGATATTTTTGATTTTTGATAACTGCTGTTTATCGCCGCAGCTCGTGATGCGAAAGTTACTACTAGGATGCTGACTTATGGGCAAGAACTTCATAACTCAGCATCCTTGTACTAACATTAGCATCGCGAGCTGCGGCGATAAACAGCAGTTATCAAAAATCAAAATATCAAAATCATTACTAAAAGCTTTCAGCTTCACGGTTCGATGCCGATATTGGCCAACCGGCTCAACACGTTATACGTGTGAGTGCTGATAAGCTATGGTAAATATACCATTCAAAAGCTGAGTTAAGGTGAAGGTGGTGTCGGTAGTGTAATGGATTAGCACATATCCCCGGAAAGGATGAAGTGCGGGTTCGAGTCCCGTCCGACACCGAAGCTTTTGCCCATGACTCAGCATCCTAGTAGTAACTGTTTAGGTCATTTACTGAACATTAAATGATTATTGGGGCGAAGGTGGTGTAGTGACGGGTGGACGCACCCCATTCTCATGGTGTGGTGATGGGATCCCCCATCAAAGCCCTCCCAATCCAGCCATACCTTCCATCTCTAGGTAGATGAATTGGTACCATATTCGTCTGAGAGAATAAAAGCATTGAATCGTACATCGGCTAGCCCCGCAAATCACTGTGTAGGCCAAATAGCAATCTTCCGCCACCACTGGGTTCTGAATGAAGCTAGAATACGCGGCATATCCCACGGAAGGACTGGTTAAAGGAACCGGAAGAGGTCCGCAATAAACAAGAAAACAAACCAATGAAAAATAAGCGAAAGCGTAAGAAAAAAGTGATTACAATTAACCCCTTATGAATTCACTTTCAACGTCTTGGCAAGGTGTCCTGTGTGCATCGTGGCATTTGCAAGCCACCGTAATCCCATACAGTAAACAAAAATTGCCCTCCTCCCGGTGTCTTTGACGCCAAAAAGCTTCAAACTTTAAAACATCTCAAGTGATTATTGAGTGGATGTTATTGTGCAGCGTGTCGTCTTGTGTCTACCGGCATCAACAAAATGCGAAATATAAGGCCTTCAGAAGAAGACAACAGCAAAAAGAACTAATCGACAAAGAAACAGAATTTCACACTGATGAACCGGGTCCTATACTGATGTAATATTAATGAGCTAATATATTTATATTGATGAAAAAAGGTGTAAATTTTATGTTCATTAATTATTTATGGAAGCCCTTCACCTCGAAAATTGAAACGATAATAGATCGCTCTCCAGAAGAATAGTCTGGAACTGGAAAGGCCGATTAAAGAATTGAAATGATGAATCCAATAGATTTCAATAAGGTTTTTAACGTCTCAAACTACATACATATAATCGTCGCTTATGGGTAGTAACCAATGGTACATACAATAGAATTAGACCTTCACAGAGTTCACAGAATATCCTCAACAATGAATTCAAGCGGCCCAGATTAGATGGACATTTCAAGACTTCTAGAATAACTCGTTTTTCAAAGAAGTAAAGTTATAGCAAACAAGTTTCGCTTCTCGCTTTTATATTGTAGTTATGGCACAGAGCACAAATAGACCGTTTCGGGTAATCAATCTGGACTAGGATAAGCGATGAACTGTGCAGAATTCATTCAAGGCCTCACGTCTATGGGTGAATTCAAATGCATTTTAAATTTTTTGCTTTGTTTTCGAAATATTTTACTTTTTTCGATTGGTATTTGAGTTCACATTTTTGAAACTCCTTTTAAGTATCAATGATAGTAAATTTTTCTGAAATTTTCACCTCCATGACAATTCCACTATTAATCACAGTTAAAGCCAAGGCTTACCCGAAGCTATACAAACATCGGCTACGATCTCAGTTCTAACTAGTCCACTGATGATTGCTTTAGTTTCAAATGACTTTATTTGTTCATATTTGATTGATTCCTGACATTTCTCCATTTCTCAACGTTTCGTTCCATTCCATTCAATATCGTCCAAACTCTGAATTATTTTTCCTCACACTATCCCCTTCGGAATCAAGCTGCACCCAAAAACGAAATGGTAGTGGTGTTTTGATACATTTTGTAGGCGTCATACCTGCCTCAAATCCGTATTCTACTAGCTTTCCAAAATTATATTGATTCTACAAGCTCTGTTATTTTTGTATGTAACAATCGCATGCTCTTGCTCACCGTACAGTCCAATGATATAAATAAATAAATGAGGAATTATTGGTGGTCCATGGAGGGTGGACTTTACCTAGACTAGAAATCAAAACTGATCAATCACTTTTCCTCTTCTCTCTCTCAAAATAGCGATGTATTTGTACACAATGAATCTCTTAGATGAGAAATCAATTAATAATAATAAATTAATGAATGACTGGTTGATCATGGACCTGCAACTTGATCGTTTTTCCTAGCGTATGATGGTTCCTGGGTCACCTACGTACATGCATCTGTACACACCCTGCTCGACCCCAAAAATAGTGTTGGATAGCAGGTTCGTGCCCAAACAATGTGCATCACAAATTATTCACATTTCCCTATTTTTTTCCAGGAAAGCGCCATAGCCCTTTCCCAAAATCCACCCTTTTGAAGACATCAATCTTTCGGTACCATAACGATAACTGCCTGAAGTTCTTCACTGCTTTCTGCTTTCGTGAGTTTTCCGATTCCACAAGGCGTTAAGATGATTTCAGATTCAGCAAATCTTCCGTTATTCCACGGGAGGCTTTCACTTACTCCTAGCATTTAGTGGCATTCCAAGTGGACTCAAATCGATAGAGCTAGTGGTTAAGCCTATGTCTGACTTTGTTTTAGTGATTGTCCATGTGCTTGTTGTTTTTGACGATTTTTTGGGTTTTTCCTTATTTTTGATTGATTCTACAAAAAAAACCTGAGAATGCTAATTAATTTGGGCCTTATCCATGAGAAAATACTTGCTACCATACCACTTTCAATTTCACAGTACTATCCTAGCCTATACAAAGTAAGTGCATCAGTGGATAGGGGGACATTAGACCAGCTGTGAGGGATTTTGCGTGAGTGCCTAGGGGGAGAGAGCATCGGTTTGGTTAGAGCAGTGCCCTTAACATGACATGGCTTTCGCTAGAAAGTGTTCGTTCGCCTCAGGACTCGCTTTCCTCCGAGCGAGACTGTTGCTCCTCTCACCCCCCAGCTCGCCCCTCCCCGCTCATGCCACCCCGAAATTTTTTAATAATTTACTTGAACGAAAAACAGTTGTCATATCAGTTCCATGCTCCATCATGTGTTATTTTATGTGCAGCAGCACTTGTTTTGCTGTAGTATTGCCTTAACCTCATCGAAGTTCAGTTTTTCTAAAGTTCGCAACTTACGCCATTGACTGTGGATCTTGCCTGGTTTTGATCTTGACATGCCAGTCGCGATCTTCGCCTGTAAAAAGGCTCTTTGGTCATCAATCAGTATGTTGATCATCGAATTCCTCTTTGGCACGAAGAACATTCTCTTTTTTTCGGGTGAAAAAATCTCTATCTCCATCAATCACGTGTGCTTGTTTTGCCATATTCATTCCTGTATGCTGATAAAAAGTTTTCGCAAAATTTTTGAGGTAATTTTCTATTCAACTTGCTTGAACAAGCCTTGACCAGGAAGATATTTAATTGTTTTTGTGCATCATGGCTTTATAGACGAGCGATAGACTTCCCATTTTGCCTTTGCAACTGGGAGTAGATCACGAAAAGCTTCACTTTTACCTTCTTTTCATTTGAAAGCTTGCTTATTTGGAGTTTCTATGTACGGGAGTAGTTGATCCTATGATTACTGAACAGATCCCTTTACATCCATCGTGCTTGCTGAGATATATTTCGGCCCCCTTCCTCTTCGTCATGTCTATTTTGGGCACAGTTGTTTACCCAGTGAAATATGTAAAAGGAGATAAATGTTAGTCGCATCCCGTCCACATCAAAATCGAAGTGTGAAAGGCATGGTTACTTTCAAGCACAGTTTCTTAAGCAGTGTGAGTGGAAATGAAAGTGAAAACTGTTTTGCCATAAAGAAAAGCAAGAAATCGTTGAAAAATAATGGAAAAGCATCTTATTTTTACCATTTTTCCTGAATGCTGATCGTGTTTGCCCTTAATCGTGCCACGACGAACTTATACTTTTGGGGTCGGGGATAGTGTCGGACATTTTGAAGATACTTGGCATCGAATTACTGTAGTTCTTTTGTTTGAGAATCACCATATATTGCGCTAACACCTTGCATTTCACTTTACATGGTCGCATAACGTCAAGACCCTTGAACTGGGTCACCGTGTGCGACAGATGTCTTACTGTTATCGCGATCTCTCCATTGCGATGAGCTCGACACTCGAATTGCCGCTAGCTCCGGCTATCTCGGGTATTCGTGTGCCCTGGTTAAGAGCCCCCCTCCACCATTTTCTGTACTCTTGTTTAATTATATTAGCGCCCCATATTCCTTTAATTCTGCTTCTCATCTGGTGGAAAAGAAAGCTCTCAGCATCCATTCCCTATGTATCGGAATGATCAGCCAATTAAAATTTGCATTTGATGTCGAATACATCCCTACTGCTAATGCCTTTGTGTGAATTAAATCTAATGAAATGAATTTTTAACACGAAATGGACGGATGGTGCTTTTGCAAAAAAATCTTCATTATCCATCGTTTTCAACACACCCTCAGAGAGCATTACATCGTTTTTTTTGAATAGTCCATTTCTACTTGTTCTTAATTAGTTCTTGATTAGTTATTTAAGAACAGTCCTTTTAAGCCCCACTCTACAAATTGGTAAAAAGGAGAATACTTTAGCAATAGTCGCTTACTTAGTACTTACCTCCCGTATACAGCAGTGACTTCCCTTTGTATACCATCAGCGAACGTGAAAGAGAACCAGAACGATCCTTACCCTATTATAATAGCTGTTAAAATCGCTTCGTTTACTTCGGGATCGCAGGAATTTCTGCATAAATTCGACGCAGAATCAAAAAGCCACCTTTGTGGGGACGATTTGGCCATTTCACATTGACTTGATACTATGGATACACTGCATTCTTTACAACTTTATGTGCCTCTTTTCTAGGAACTCGCGAATGTGTAACTCGATACGTGTTGAAAAGTACAATACAATCTGTAAGTTCCGCTGGCATTCCGACGGCTCAGCTTTCAAAAAATTCATTCGCACTTTTCGTCTCGCGAGTGAATTCGAAGCACTCAACATGGCTTCTACACACATGCGTGTACGTACTAGGTTAGTAGCTTCTTTTGAAAGGACATCCACTGAAATTCCATGATTCAAAATCCTTTAGAAATGGCTTTCCTAGATGAAGTTCACGAAGAGAAACACGAAAAGAACAGATAACATCCTTTTCCCCAAACTACTTCTAAACAGTTGTCGGCGAAAGGAGTGCAATTCATACTTTCGCTCCCATTGTTGATTTGCTAAACACTTTACGTCTCTAACCACGTGACCGTGATCGCAATACCCCGCCGCCTTCCCGAGCTCCCCCCTCATCGAACGTTAATTTTAGAAGCTATTTCTCTGCCAGATTCTTATTTTTTATTTTTCTCATTTTCTTATTCGTTATTTTTGTCTTTATTTTTTCAGTTTGTAGGTGTCCCGTAGTGAATGCAACACAAATATATGAGAAACAGAACACGGTAATTTCCGTGGACGATTCCTTCAAGATTTACCTTCCAATCTAGTTGCTGCTACTTATTCCCTATATATCGCACAAATGATTGCACATAATCCGCCCACCTAACCTTTTCGGTGGAATTCAAACCTTAGCAAACTCACTCATTGCATTTGGATATAAGTTTATCGTTCTATTCTCGAAATTTCGGAATCTCGTCAATAATTCTTCAATGGTGAATTTCTGTAAAATTACTGCAGAACGATACTATTACTGTCTCCTGACCAGGATCAAGCATACCGTCGAGAGAACTGGTCGGACTGGTCCGTGGATTACCACTTGCATATGCAATACGACCCCATGCAACCTCCAAGGGGAGAAGAACAGCCTCCAAAATTCCCCAAAAACGTCAAAAAATTCTCATTTTTTCGCTCTCGAGCTCCTCGTCCTCACACCTCAGCTCGAATACGATCCTTCTCTGAAAAGTTATGCATGACCCCTACAAAGAATAACTTGTTTAAAGCATGATCCTTCTGGAACAATTAATCGGCCGATTAATGAGTGTCTGCGTCCAAAACTCGCCTACCATAACTTTTCCCTCAGATGCATGTCACCTTTCCTGTGCATTTTTTTCCAGGTCATAATTGTTTACATGGATTATATTCTTGAATGTTAGTAGTAAGCCTTCTAAAATAATTGTTTTCTTATCCGCTTCCCCATTCACGCCAAAGTTTTATGAATCACGGTTTATGATGCGTTAGGGAGCTACTCGTAAGAATGATTTTTCTACGAATTTTTTTACTACCTTTCTGAAAACTTTTGCTGAACTTCTGCTCATATGGGTGTCGTCCAGGCAAACGATGAATAATGCGTAGAAAACGTCGCGTCAGGTTTCGTCAGTCTGCCTTCTCACTCTCCTCTAATCGTTTTCGTGCAACCATCTAAGATAATCTGGGCAATTATCTTGTTTATCAGGTGCTGTCGAAGCGACTCATCGCGATGGACATTCCATGACCGTCTGCTTCAAGAACTCGTTGAAACTACAAACCTTCCTTACTTACTCAGTCTATCACCTTAATTTCATGGAGGAAACCGCTGGTACTTCCCCAAAACAGCAACGAAAAGGGTGCCTCCAAGTAGTAGTAATAGTTCTTATAAGTATAAGACCTGAATATTTCACTTTGATTACGTTCTCGAATATTCTGACGTGTTATGGAGGTACGTTCTGGAATTTTCTGGAATTGCTCGAGGTTTTCCAAGGAAACCTTAGTGATGCTACTTTTTCTCTATTCATGAGTACCGAGAATCTGCTGTGTACTGAAAGCAAAGCTATTACTTGCAATTAATGTCACCTCGGAAGCTCTGCTCGCTCCTCCCTTCCTTTTGTTGAGACCAATTTTCTACAGTTCCTTCCAATTTTCTGCATCCTTCTAGCGGATATGTACCCTAATGTCAGGATGCCGCACGATGGCGAGCGGCGTGCGACACAGTGTGTGCGAGCTATGCGCGTCGCGGTAGTTGGGTCTCAAAACGATCACAACGTAATGCTAGGAGTGCGATACGCAGTTGACTTCTAATCGCTTCGGGACCCAACAATTTAGCTCGTCCGCATTGCTTCGCTTGCGACATTCCGCAGTGCGGCATCCTGACATTAAGGTACACATCCCCTTCTAGCAGATGGTGAAGGCCAGTTGCATTTCCTTATGAATAGCAAATTTAGCTCAAAATCTTTTCGAAAAGTGCTCTCACCTGAACAGAAATCGGAGATGGTAGGTGGAATGAATGTGTTACCTGTATAATCAACGAGGATTTCGTAATTGCTGAGAATTTCCATCTACCTACATACCTTCCCCCCTCCTCCCCCCACCCCCTTCCGCCCAAGGGTCAAGCGAGAGCTGAGAAGTCTTGAAGGGGTCCTACATACATGTTGCACTGGAAACAGATAGGGAATCGTGTTTTTGAATTCCTGAGGAATCCTTAGAAATAAACTGATTTTCCGTTTTTTCCAGTGATTGTGGAGGCGGACAGGTGGTATGAGTACAGCATGAGTGTGGGGTTGAATTGCTCGTGCAGCTTCTTCGTTGGGTTGAGGTTCCGTATTCCCCGAATATTTTCTTCAACGCAATACTTAACTCGGTCTGTACTAGCGTTGATTTTCTTTTCCTTTTTAGCCATTGTCCCAGTTGTTGCCATATCAGTTCACTACAGTATTTATACACGCCTACCCGATTGCTTTGGCCACAACCCGAATTCCGCAATGCCGCAACTCCGCTTGCAGATTTGCGACCAGTGCACCCACGTGTCGAGGAAAACAGTTGCTTCAGCAGGACCCCCCCCCCCCTACGGCAACCAAATACGACCTCCCCCCTCTTACCTCTGCAATACCAGTAACTGTTTCCGGATTGCATATTGCAATGTGTTTTATTGCTGTATATCATTTCCTGAGGCGGATGTATTTATTTTACATTTTGTCACACGGATTAGCGATGCAAACCCTCTACTTCTTATCTGCTTATTGAAAATTTATATTCAATTGCTTATCGCTGATCTCTGAAGACACGGCCCTCACTCTTATCCGGTCAGAACGATCCTCCACCTTGTCGAGGAGTCCTCGACTCTCGGTGTGCCCTGGTCGCGACACTGCACAATTGCATAGTGGCAAAATCGCGGAACCCGTCATCGGGGATCTTCTGACCTTGGTCATCCACAATTTATCCCTCCTATGAGAATCTCTCATACCAAAATCGACTCATTCCAGAGGGGCATTTATGTGGCTCTTTCGATGAATTGCGTGCGCTTTTGAAGACATTGTGCGATCGAAATCAACTAATGCTATTTATTTCCCCTGATTTCTCAGAGCCATTTCCGCTACAATCTTGTGGAGGTCGTGCTGTATCCCCATTTCCGGGACTACTTGCCCTTTTGTCCATTTCTATGCCAACAAGGAGTATGTGTGCTGAATGATAAGCGATGATCAACCTTAGACCTACCAAGCCAATATGTGACTGTTGGTTTTTACCTGTAGCCATGCTTTTTCACCATGAAGCGTCTAATTCATCACTTCTGGACTTTGATACTATCGTACCAACCAACAGCCGTTTACTAGAGGAACCTACCATTACGAAAGGGACTTCGGGGAACATCCTATTAGGTTGGTGAAAAAGTCCTGGGACACTGAGAACTTTTCTTTCAAATTTTAAAAACTTTATTTCTTCGTCATTTCAAATCACAAAGTAATCACCTTCTGCCTCGATAACACTTTGCCATTTTTTGGGCAGATCACGAATACCTTTTCTCCAGAAGGAAGCTGGCTGTGAGTCGAAGAAGCGCGTCACCTCCGATTCAAGTTGAGCTTGATCATTAAATTCCTTATCTCTGAGATTTTGTTTGAGGGCCCTAAATAGGTGATAATCGGAAGGGGCAAGGTCGGGCGAATACGGAGGGTGAGGCAGTACTTCCCATCCAAGCTCCTCCAACTTCTCCCGAGACATTCTTGCAACATGAGGGCGTGCGTTGTCATGAAGAAAGTAAACTTTGTTTCGTCCTGGCCGCTTTTGTTGCATTGCCTCGCTCAACTTCTGCAGCTGATTAGACTAGATGCTTGCGGTTACTGTGGTACCACTTTCGAGAAATTTGTGGTAGAGCATTCTTTGTGAGTCCCACCAAGAGCACAGCATCACCTTTTTTGATGGGTGTCTGTCTTCGATTGAGTCGGAGCCGCTTCTCCTTAGGGAAACCACTGGACTCTCCTGCTATGATTCGCGTAGAAGACCCTGGATTCATCCCCTGTAACGACCCCTCCCAGAAAGTCCTTAATCCGGAATCGACTGAGGAGAGACTGAGCGATGCTTAACCTCGATGACCGATCTGAATCGCTCAGTTCGTGGGACACCCAAGTTGAAATAAGTCGAAATAAGTTCAGTGTTATCTACGAATGTGTGGCTATTGATCTGTAACGTCGATCGACCCACGGATCCTTTTTTCGAATTTTAACTTTTTTTTGAAATTGGTGTCCCAGGACTTTTTCACCAACCTAATATAAATGCATCTACGGGGAGCTCATGACATGAGACGTCTACGAGGAGATCCTATAATGACACGCAGCTCGCAAATTCCGCGAACATTACGGGTCGGGTAGACGGGTGCGTGAATTCGATGGAAACCCGAAAGAAGCTTTGTCCTTTATTTTAAAGCATAACCGTTCCTATGAATTGTTTCCGTTTCCGTTCTGCTCGTACCCCTTTCAGACGTACAAACCTGAAATGCTTCCCGTGCTTGTACTGAAGCTCTATGACTGCACTCTGCTTTTTGATAGTCAGTTGGAAACTGGAAAAAGTGCAGAAATCCGAAGCGCCATCTCGTGAAGCTTATCATTAGCTCGACAGTTCGTAACAAATGAAGTACAACATCAGATCATTTTAGTTTGCTGAATTAGTGGTAGGAGAGGTAACTGCTGTACGAACAGAGCATCTGCCAATGAAGTCATTGCAAAAGTCAACCATGATTTACATAAAATTTCGTAAGCAATTCAATATTATGTCTTCAAAGACTTCATCAGTTCCCATCGACTGGTTCCCTACCCATCCTTTGGACCCAACCAGGCTTCCTTTCCTTCGAAGCAATCAGCATCATGTAACGTGATGCAGAAAGGGCAGTACTCGCAGCTGCCTGGCGCGCAAGAATTAGAGAGAAATCTCCCAGCTCAGAACCTCGGCAGTCGGAATTTGGGAAAATGAAATTTCAGTTTCCCATAGGTGATATCACATTTGTGCATGGATTGGAGGGGCCAGACCAGCCAGGAGTCTGATGACATCAACGGAGTCAAACTAAACTAAAATGAATTATTTATCTATTAGATCCATAGAGCTAGTCAAGTGACTAATTTTCCTACTTCGCTCAGCAGAGAAGTATGCTTGATGTATTTTGAAAGAGGGGAATCCACTATCCTGATTACCGACAGGGTAGATGGAGAAGAGCGCTGGCATTTTAAGACTTCATGGGGTAGGTAAGCAGGTGACCACATCCTTCGTGCAACACACCGTTTCCAAGTGAGTGCATTATATTCTGCGTATGACCGCCACGCATCACACATCTGCACGACTCCGACTGCCACGTTATTAGAGCCGCATGCACACCTGTACATTGCTGCCGATTCCAATGCTAGAGAAAATAAGTCGTTGACAACCACCACCCCCGGCTTTTTTGCCAGTTCACCGCGGATTTTCTATAATTTTGCACTCTTTGTAAGTGTGCTGTCAAGTGTAATAGAGCACCAACTCGCCGTATGTACCAACAGCCATTCTGCAAATATTCCTACCAATGAAAACCATAGGAAAGAATGAAGCTCCTCCTCCCTGTGGGGTGCTCGGGCCTTCTCTGGATCAGTGCCAGAGTCATCTTGGGAAAGGGAGCAGTCGTTAGCAAAATGACTGGGCCAATTGGGTGGTAATATGTACAGGCCGGAAGTCCTCACAAATGCTTGGAAGCAACCGAAAGGGGTCCGAAGAAACAGGAGATGCAAAGGAAATGATCATTTCGAAATGAACATTAAGGGTTAGAAGCGATAATTGATGAAAAAACCCGGATTCAAAAGCGCGACGTTGTGGTGTGTATTCGCATCACATGCGCATCAACACACTGACTTTCCGGGTTGTCCGCTGTAGAGATGTCCTTTGTCCTCTCAAAAAGGGTATTTCATTTATTGGTGATGATGTGGAATAAGTGAAACAACACACAGCAACAACCAAGTAAAACAATTAAATGAAAAATGAGCGTGAGAAAAAGTGCGATTACAACTAAGACCATATGAATTTACTTTCGACGTCTTGACAAGGTGACATGTGTGCATGGCGGCAACTGCAGACCACCGTAATCCCATGCAGCGCACCTCCGTGTGAATATAATGAATAAATAAATAAATAAATAAAACTTTGAGTTTTGTCCTCCCCTAGTTTACTGAAAGTCCAATAAATCAAACTTTATGGAACATGGCAGGGAAATCAGTGAAAGTAGCTTTCATCCCACAAGTTCTGCTCGTGACTATTTCTCACGACATTCCTTCTGTGAGCACATAAATACCCCGATTTGATTATGTGTTTCGTTCGTTCCGAAGGCGACACCGCCCCGGGCGTTGCTATTTTTGAATTCACTTGGAGTGCACCGAAAACTTACCGACACTCATTCGTCGTTCGCTCTGTTTTCTTTCATTATCTCCAATAGCAAAAAAAGAGGTGACTAAACCATATTGCCATGATCTTGCTCGGTAATTGATATTTTTCCGGAAAAGCCTTGTTTGCCCACCCTCATCAATGTTTTATTTGTCTACGAGCAATCATTTGCCATTAGATCGAGACGAATTAGGCCTCTACTCGCTATTTCTCGTGCTGTATCCCGGAACTTTTCAAGCGCTACACACCTACATAAGAATGATTGCTTGGATATCATCAAATATCCATAGAAACTGGTTCGGATATTGAATAAGAAGTGAAGAACATCATTTTGAACATTGGCTGATTCTCGTAAAAATGTAGAGAAAATGCACTTCCATAAAAAATGGTATAGAGAAAATGCACTTCCAAATTCAACTACAGTTCTCGATAAAAGTTGAATGCTGGCGTATTCGAAAGAAGGACTGCTCCGTTGTAAGCGCTTCATGCTTATATGATCGAGCATCTGTAGCTTTGGCGTTCCTTTGGCTGAAGGTGCACCAGGTGTTTTACAACGTTTAACTACGTATTCGCGCTGTATGTCCTCCCCCCCCCCTTCCTACCCAGGGTTTTTGTCATATCCGCTGAAATTGTTATCGAATGTGCCACGGAAGCATTTCATGTGAGCGGAAAATTTCGGGAGTGCAAAATTAGTAAACTGGAAAAGTACAAATGTCATTTGCAACGAATTGTAATTCATTTGTTACTGCCGAATCCTATGAATTGAATAGAGTTTTTCAATTTAGGACTGAAAATTAAACGTTATTTTCCGTATTTTCATGCATTATTGGAAACTATGTGCTATCCATTCTCTATCCAATCTGTAAAATATGCCGTCTATCTAGAGAGCATCCCGTAGTGCTCAAATATTTCATCGTTTCCCCAAAATTTGAGTAAGTCACACTTTTTTGAATTAGTTTATACCTGATTCTGCAAAGGAAGTAGCTCAATGTTGTAGTTTTCATATTGCTACGTTCTCTCTCGAATAACCTCAGTTTTGTTATTGTGCTGATTAGTTATGTTTTCAAAACTGCTTTTTGAAACCTTTTTTGCCTTGAACTTCTGAACCGGACACATTGAAGCATAGGTGACACGGAAGCCTGACACCTAGACTACTTTTTAGGAATTATACATTAAAATGAAGTTTGCATCTATTCTGCTGCATAGCTAGCTATGCTGTTCGCAATACTATTTATATTTTTCATATTCATCTTTATTATTAATTTATTACAGAAACTGTTTATATTCTTTCTGTTCTTTCTGTTGTTTATATCTTTCTGTTGTTTATATTGTGTTCTTATGTTGTTGTTCTTATGTCTTTCTGTTGTTTATAATTTTTCGTACTTATTTCATATTCCATGTTTTTTATGCAATCCCCTTGTTGCTCCTCTTTATTACTCATTACTATTTATGCTGTGGTACCGGAATATCTAATGTTTAGCTGACGCTCCCATTCAATCACATCCACGAATCAATGTAGAAGTTGGATGCAAGGCGTATATTTGATAGATAGATAACTCTGAGGGCTTCTTGCCTCCTACATAATGATTTCATTGCACACTCATGTGTGTACACAATCTCATGACATTTTTTTTGATTAATGAAAATTATTTTTGGACACAAAAAGAGGTGATTTTGGCTGTTAAGGAATATGGGATTCAGGACGCTAAATAACGCAACAGACTCTTCCCAGTCCTTTTCCTTTCATCCCTTTACATTACTACATAGTTGCTGGATGGTCGATGCAGACGGCGAGGAGACATGCCAGCCATCTTCTGGCACTGTCCCACCCTCTTAGCAACTCAGTGACCAGTGAAGCGCGATGGGATCGTGATAAAGATCCAAGTGCACGCTTTTGAACGAGGGTTCAGCTGCAGATTTTCCCTTTATGACTGACCTTTCCGCTCACAAAGAAGACGCTCACAATTCTGCTAACATCCACTGCCCCATTCCGGTGCCCTTAAAACCATTTTCCATTCGATAAACCTATTAATCCTAACAAAAAGTGCCCGAACCGTCCAATTTGTTATTATCGAAATGTCACCCTTTGTCGAGGCTCTTTAAGCTTGGGAGCATTGAAAAGGATGACATTCCTTATTCTTCGGATTAGTAAGTTTCTATTAGCAAAAAAAAAGAGTCATAGTAAATCTTGGAAAGAAATACTTTAGCTATATTCCTTCTACGAATTCAGTCGGAAATGATAAACTAACGAGAATGTCCTAATAAACTGCTGTGGCATATACATAGTATGTAAGGCCGTCGCCAGGCTTTCATAAATGCCACAGCAGTTTATAAGTCCCCCATACGCACTGGTTCTTGGGCAAGGTTTTTACAATTTTTGATGCCGGACGGGATCTTACTAATACACATACCCATGCAGCAAAAATTGCGTGAGATTCGCCCTTGAAGGCACCAAGAGGGGACAAGGAGAGGGAGGCTGTGTGAAGAACTGTCCTCTGTAAACGAATATTCGAACTCAGAAAAGAAAATCTGTAGCGAAAATCGTGTTGAGGAACGCGCCTTTGAAATTGCTACTGCGATTTTAGTGCGCTTCATCTCGAGCTGCACTATACAGTGGTCGAGTTATCTGTTCGCGACGGACAGACGTCACCGTCAAATGATGTCGCGTAGGGCAAATTTCCTTTCATTTTCATTTCACTCATAATCTCATGATGATTTCATCTCATCATGATAATCTCATGATTTCATCATAATTTCATGATGTTAGATGAGTGAAACAGCACACAACAACAACGAAGTGAGACAACGAAAGGGAGAACGACCGAAGGAATGAGGAAAAGAGGTGTCCATGATGAAAAAAAATCCCAATGAATCCACACTCGACGTCTTATCAAAGCCTCGTGCTTGCAACTAGCGAACTGCAAGCCACCGTAGGCTCTAACCGTTAACCATAATCGTCCCTTCCCGGTGTCCCGATGTCTTTTATCAGCTCTCCCCCCCCCCCCCAAATCTTTTCCACATGCACAAAATCGTATAACCACAAATAGTAAATAGCAAAGTCTACATTTACATTAATCCACATTAATCGAATCCGCTTCATACCCTATACCTTTCATTTTTTACAATTTTAAATGCCACCAAGTTTCAATCGGAAGAAAATATTTTTTGAAGAATGAGTGTCATTCAAATCAGAATTTGCATGGTTGATACCCTAAATGTCACCTCCGATTACATGCTTGTTAGGTTTTCGTTCGGACAAATCTCAATGAAGTGGAACAATAACATCGTAGACAATTTTCGTGGGAGGATCGCATCATGCTCCTTACGTCTTTGCTTCCTGTGTCGAATCGGACCTGTGCTTCCAATCCGGCCCATTTTCTTGTCTTAAAATGACCTTAATGACTGTCGTGGATTTATATTTTTGCAAAATTTTGCTTGGCGTAGTCATTTTATCGGTCACTGAACAACTCATACGATTTTTCAGTGTTGTGCTATTCCGGAGCCTCCTGATGATCTTAATTCTTCACAACAAGTGAGATTTTAAAATATCTTCCAAAAACTCAAAAAACCCCTCAAAAGCGAAATGGTTTCGGATATTTTTGCAATATTTCAGTGTTCATCACCTTCTTCAGGCGGCCCCTGTCTAAAAAAATTTGCCGCGCGGAGTGTAGGTTGGGACACACGGATTTTGACCTCGGTCTGCAACCTTGTGGCGACATGTGGCCTTTGGCTCTGTGATATAGGTATTCGGATAGTTTGTTCAGTCAATCTCAAACCCGGTACAAGTCTATTACGTTGTATTCATAACAGGATGATTTTACCGTAACATTATACTTAAAAAAGATGATCTATAATAAAATGAGAAAAAATTAAGGTATAGCCTTCTGCACCTCAGAGAAGACCCAATTTGTCAAAGTCAAATGTCACCCCTTCTCATTTCAGCATTCGTACAATTGTTTACTTGCTTTTTAAGAAAAAGTCTGGTACAGAGAACACGTTGAAGGGATGGGTATGGTATAGTCACCGCGTGACCTGGAGGCCCTCTCGACTGTGTGTCCCAACCATCACTCGCAGGAGATGCTGCCCTCTGCCTGTAGCTCTGAGGATCGGATACACTACTCGTCTAATTCCGAGCTTTGAGCTCAATTTGTTCATTGAACGTAGTTCTTCACAGCTGAATAGTTCGGGAACTATTTCCTGCACGTCGCGGGATATGAGCAGTGATGTGAGACTATTACGAGACTAATTATGTTCGTACTAGGACGGCCACGCTTTGCTATGCGAATGAGGCCAATTTCCGAACAACTCCACTCCAGGCTTTCCTCACATACTGCACAGCTCCGTCCACACACCCTTCTTTGAAGCGATATTCTGTAGCACTTACGAATGATACATGTTATGTTGCGATTTATGATAAGCACTAGTTAAAAAGCATTCGAAGCACCAAAGAGGTAGCAAATCTTCGATAGTCAGATACTGGGGAGCCAATATAGGGTCCCGTATTTAAGGAGCCGGGAGGGATCGGAAGAAAGGGGGAAATGGGGAAAATGATCGTCAAACATTCTAGGTTAGAAGCGACGATCGGTAGAGTAACCCGGATTCATAAAATAAGCGGAATTGCAAGAAAAAATGAGATCGTGGTGAAAAAAAAATTCGTTGAATTGACGCTCAGTGCTTTGGCAAGGTGTCGTGTTTTCAATGTTTGCAACCTAACGAACTGCAAGCGTCACGGTAGGTATTACCGTAGGCCTAAAATGCCATCTCCCATTGTCCCTAAGATCTGTTGTGAAGAGATAGCAGCGAAATGCAGTGGATGCCAACATTGAGACCATACTAGAAATGACTCAGAATACAGCTCACAGGTCCGTCAACTGTATAGAAAGCGTCCTTCTACAAATCAGGAAATTATGTGTGTGCCATTAGGGCAGAAAATTCGGGCTCTTCTAACACCCACTGTTCTCCCATAAACTCTTGTACAGGCCATCCTTCCCATAATACCCCTGTTCAATTGTGTGAAATGATCTGTTCATAGAGTTGCTCATTGCCGCTCCAATCTTTTTTATTTACTACTTACATCCCTTCATTAGTATACTGTATTCCCCTTTTTTGTTCTGCTATTTCTGCTATTAATAAATTTTCCAATAACCATACCTATGACTTGATTATTTTTATTTTTTATTAGCTTGTGCTTCAAACTGTATACATTGCTTTTTTCGAAGAATATTCGCATACAGTTTTTGAGGTGGGTCAATAGCTTCGTTTTGCTAGTGTCCTCCCTCCTCATGCAATCACAAGGATTCGAGACTCACGATCCACATTTTAATTTTGCTTTGTCCTTTTTTGCTATTGTTTTTCCTTTTTCTTGGAGTTTTTCGATTGTCGTACTTTCGGCTCATTAGGACGTGAGCAAAATCTGCGAAAGGTAGTTACCTAGGGACTAGTGTTTGCTCCCCCCTCCCTCCCCAACAGAGATCGCAGTCCGGAGGAAACCCACATTAACTTCTGCGGCGCGGCACTAGAATTCATTTCTTTCGAAAATTCATATCCGTTTGCCCTCAAAGGGAATTCGCTGCTCTTTGGAGGAATGTAGCTGTAAATCACCAACATGAACCACCCCAAAATGAGTTCGCTATCGTATGATAGATGACTAGTTGATCGACTGCCTACTTTCGTCGAATACAAGTGCTAGCTGACCGAT
The DNA here is from genome assembly GCA_963978905.1 of Trichostrongylus colubriformis. Taxonomy (NCBI): domain Eukaryota; kingdom Metazoa; phylum Nematoda; class Chromadorea; order Rhabditida; family Trichostrongylidae; genus Trichostrongylus; species Trichostrongylus colubriformis. The sequence goes on along the minus strand of OZ022258.1, from coordinate 8,406,962 downwards.
CGAAGTGGAACCTTCCGTCTGGCAAAATCCTCTAGAAGTTGGTGATGCTCATGAGGTGAATCGCCGGCTGCGATTTCCTCAACACGAAGCGTGGCTCCGCCATCGACGCAACAGGCTCCATTTCTTCGCCATTTTGTTTGGTCCTGCTCTGCATCATGAAGTCTGGTTTCTAGAAATGAAAACCAAGAATTTCGATTTTTTTTGAAAAGATGTAAACTCAAGGATTCTCTCTGGATCGATATCACCAGTTCGATTGTTTGTTTTCTGGCAATTGTTAGCTTCGGCTGAGCATTTCTCCCCTTAGCACATTTATCATCTGTTATTTCAAGCCTATGAACTCGTGTGGTGACATTAGACAGCTGCTTAGTGGAGCGTTTTGAAATTTAACCTCTCTAGTCCCCGGCTCAAACTATCAGAACAGCTTCACGCTGTCCCCACCTCCTGATTCAACTTTTTTAATAACCATCAGACAGCTTTTGCGCTATTCCCATTTCCAATGGCTCGTTTTTAATGACTACCAGACAGCTTTTCATCTATCCCCACACTCCCTTCACTCTCTCCCCGCCAATGATTCGATTTTTTCATGAAATTTGATTTATTTTTGCTGGGGCTTTTAATTGTTCTCGATATGTCGTTTCTTCTTTACAGCAGATAGGTGAACTGTTCCCTCTTGCAGTTAAAATAATCAAAATGGTGCTATCGTATAGAATAGAGGGCATAGCTTATAACTAAAAGTCTATAACGTGACAATCTGCACAAGCAACCCTTGTCTAAGCCTTAGTCGACGCAGTAACGGGTTTCTTGCTCTTCCTAGAACATATACTCGACTGCGGAGGCCCAGTACAAACTCGTTCAGTGGATTGCACCACCCCTTCCCCCCCCCCCCCCTCTCCGCATAGTTCAAGAGTAACACTTCGAGTCAAGATGCCTTGTGACCCAGTGTATAGGCTCGACCGTTGGCATTACGTTGCTGGATCTACTATTACCTCTGCTGTTGTTCTTATCTATGTTTCTGTCCCTTAAATTAAAAATATAGTAGCATTGAATTAAGTTCAGAAGCTCAAGTCCCTATAAAGCAACCCTCAGTCGCCATTCTCAATGGTAATAATTCTTTAGGAATATTCTGGAGCTTTATCAAACCCAATTTTAGGATCTTGGAATTTGATCCGGGGGGATCCTGACACTTCTCAATGCAACCGATCGAGAAAAGCTCACCTCTTGGAGCTCTTCTGGAAGGTTTAGTAAATGGATGTCGTGGGAGCTTCATAAAGCCAAGGACTATGGTGCCCACGAAGCTTCCCAAGGGTTGATCGACCTGGAAACGAGCTGTTTCGGTTTGAGGCTGTTGCTCGAAGTGTCGTGGATCTACTGGAACTCGTCAGCGATGGTAGATGACTCCATATGTTGAGCTCAATGGAGGCAGTGGGCAAGCGTTCCCATGGGCTTTCACGGGACATATCGGAAATATTTTGTTCGGGACCAGCGTCCACATTTCGTCGCTATACCAGAAGTAAGCTTTGGTGATTTTACCGCGGGTGAAATGCTTTTTCGAAAGCACCGGGAAGGGGCAGGAGGAATGAGAACTTGGAATATATGTTCTTAGAAAACAAACTTCCTACGTCTGATGAGGTGCTGCGTAGCGAAACTCGCATCGAAAAGCGCTGCTCGGGGTCTTATCACGCACGCAACTCGCTATGCAGTGCATCAGCCGGGCGAGTTGCCGGCGAGGGCAGGACAACGCAAGTGGCCGGCTGATTTAGCCCATCCACCCGTATGCAGTCCCCGGCAAGTGACGCGGAGGGGCGCGAAAGAGAAGGAGTTTTTGAGTTCCTATTTCTCGGGTTTTTCACCGTGTTATTTCGTTCTTTCTTTACTATGACACTGCTACGCACTTCTTATATTATATTCCATAAACTTTCAAATTTACTTCTTCCGGTGTCTTCCTGTGAGTTCAAAGGACTTGTACATTGGTCATTTCCATCGACTTCAAGGCTGCGTTGCAGCCGAATTATGAATTCTTGTGGTACGAACCCCCCCCCCCCCGTTCGGGGTGCGCTCAGCCCACTCATATCCCACAATTTACCCTATTTTCCACTTCCGGAATCTTTAAGGCTCCCACTCCTGTAGGTGCTCGTGGAATATGCCTGCCTTCCTCTTCTTTTCCTTCCTTCGCTACCTTTCCGTTGCACAATACGAGGTGAACCTTTTCCGCCCTAGCTTGTTATTTTACCGTTATTCATTAATTGTTCCTATTTTATCATTTCACTGTTATTAACTCGTCAATCCCTTAGCCTATATTGCTTCCAATGCAAGACGTGAAAATTAGTTTAGAGGTTTTTAGTGGAAAATTCATTCTGGTGGCTAAAATTTGATTTGGTCGACGGAGTTTTTGCTTGATGATCACATGGCCTGCCAGCCTATCCTTCAGTTCATTTTGTCTATAATGCCTTTTATCGTGGGGCGAGTTTATTTTTACTTAGACATGAAACTCTTCAGTAACCCCCGCTATGCCCTCTTTACGAAATCATAATCGCAACTAATGAACCACGGAGTTGATGTGAGCTAATGATAGAATGAAACGCGAGAAAATTTGCCAATCGTACTGTGATAGCCGCTCATATAGCAGAAACGAATACTTCAATAGTATAAAAAAGTCTATTAGCTTAAATTCACACAAAATCAGATGTTATTCGTCGACGTAAAAGCGGTCAGTTCGCTGTTGCACTTATTGAATTCGTTATTTACTCGCGTGGGAGTCGTTGCCCATGACCTTAACTTCTCAGCTTTCTTCACATTTTCATGAATAGCTGCTGACCAGTATTTTTATAGTATTATTTTTATGTCTGCAATACTTAATCGATTATTGTGTGCAGTGAAGGTCTGTGGGGTTACTTTTACTAAAAGAACTGCCGGTGACAACGGATAAATCTATCCAAAGTGTTCCCTTCTTCGAAGTACACTAAATATGTTTTAAACTTGTCCGCAACGAGCATTCACTATCATGACATCAGCTTTCACTAAAATTCATTATATGTTAGTTTGTTAGAATTTGATCGAAATTCAATACCTTTATTTTACAATAAAGTTTAATTGGGTTTCGAATTCGTGACACATCGGATAACGTGATTATACCCATCGCCGCCTTCTTTCCCGCGGGTGAAGGTCGATTGATGGAATTTTCGCTTCGCGGCGTCGTTAGTACGAGTAGTTTGGAATTTTGCTGAAGACGGTACCATAAGTAACCTTCAGTGATAGGCGAACTTCCGAAGCTTTCAGTCTGCAATCTTTAATGGTCCCTCACGTTACCAGCTCATTGCGTCTTAAGCGGAATTTCAAACGACTCGTACTGATGGCGCCGCGAGTGCGACGCCGCGAAGCAAAAATTCGACTAATCGATCCTCACCCCTTTCCCGTCACAGTCTTCCACTATATTTTCATTCACATCTGCTACATACATTCAATTGTAACGATTTTTCTGTAATGTGCTGTGACTATTAAGCTGTATTTATACTCGGCGAACTGTTTGCTGCGTTGCTGCGACATTGTCGCAACGCTCTAGCAATGCAAACGCCTGTATCAGTCGTGATAGCAGCTGTCCGCCGAACACGAAAGCAACCTACAAGAACTCGAATCTTTCTCTCTGCTTCTTTTCTGTAGTGAAAGATCTATCGTGTGGAATTTCGCGTGTTCTGCCCACTGGGTTTTTTTTAAGAGACGTTTTTCAGGAATAGCCAGCGAGTCTCACGGTGAAATCGATTTATTTCGTGTCCTGTGGACTTCTTCACTGATATCGTGTAATACATATTGCTACTGCCGTTCTGCCCGTCCACGTCGATTCTCTCCTCAATTGGAAAGCTGGTTCTCCGATGTTTTCAAAGCTTCGACGTCTGAAAGACACATACGGCGATGAGAAGACGGGTCCCTTTGCCTTCTTGGAACTGCAGATCCTCGGGTAGCTGGTCAGGCTGCACCTTTTTCGCGTCGCTTCGGTGAGCTATCACGGCGCTACACCTGCTCGAATCGACTCTGACGCCACCCACTCGAGCTCCTTTATTGGTCAACTGGGCAAAATAGATGGCGTTGAATGGGTTTGACCAGGTAAGGCGCATCGTGGCGACGCAATAAAGGTGCAGCTTGACTTATTACCCAGGGATCTTCTGTTCCAAGAAGGTAATTCCACTCATCCGGTTATCACGAAGTGCACCTTCAAATCTCTGGCAAAAAGGGTCAAGTCAGCTTAACACGTGTTGGTAGCATTTGATTTTTGCTGTATTGAGTGGTATTGTCACTGAAACCCTTTAATGACTTTGAAAATGGATTTTCGGACGTGCTACGGTCATTTGGTATCACCATGAGCAACTGAAAATTCTGAGAATGTAGGAGAAGCGTGGGTTCTATCATGATGCAATTCTCTCGAAGCGAAGCTAGGGCGTGTATCAGGACTGTCCAAGCACGTCAGGTCAGGTGGCACCCCCTAAGGCTCGTCGTTTCACAATGGCGTAAACAAGGACTTGGCGTGCGCCGTCATGCGATTCGCGTGGCGCGTTGACCTAAGTGGTCAGTCCTGACATCCCTTGAGCTAGTTTTCCTTTGAACTCTATTGTAGGCTGGAGAAATCGATTTGGTCATTGCCTATTTTTGGCAGCTCCTCTTCTCTTAGCAACAATTGAAATTTTGTCAATTAATTTGAAAGTCAACAGTGAAGCCTTCTGGTATGCTGGATCGCAGCGAAGCTGAAAACTGCTTTGAATTTTTTATAATGTACTTTCAGATAATGTACTTCATGTCACTTACGAGATTAATATTTTATTTCTACAGCCGAACATTACATGAAAAAGGGCCTGCGTCTGGTTCCGTAATTTGTCCCACCCTGTATATAGACATTACCTAAGCCTAGAAAATAATGGAACCCTTTCCTTCCTCCAACAAAACTTGAGCATAAATATCCGTTTTAGTATGCAGATACAACCTTCAAAAATCCCTACAAGATGCTCAGGAAGCAACTTTCTATAAGATTCTCCCCCACCCCCTCCAACCCCTTTGCGATAACATCTCTCGAGCTGTTCCTACCGTGTAACCGTTCACAGACAGAATTCGGTATTCAAGTGGAAAAGCTTTGAGAGAGACCACAGCCTGCAGCTCTTGCTGCACTTTTCGCCTTGAGGAATTGAATACCACCTATAAAGCCCAAAAACGAAGCTCAAACATCCTAATTTCGCCAAAAATCACGAAGTGATTGTGGGAGTTTGTAAAAGAGCGTAGTGCATCAAAGTTCTTCTGAAACGGCCACCCATACGCAGTGTTCCGTTGTCGTTTATCTGTACAACTCACAAACTCATTAGATGCATTTGACATCTCCATGGAAGCGCGAACACGAATGTGCCAGCGGTCGTAATTGAAACAGACAACGCCCCTCTGCGTTTTTCACCAAAACTTCTCTACTGAAGCTTTTGGAACGATGCGACGACACGACGACACGACGAGCCACCCACTAAACGTCAGTGACGGCACGATTAGCATTTATTGCGGAAATTCTACGCATTTTGATGAACTGCTGTGGTTTACTCCCAAGAGATGCGTCCATTCAGCATCCCTCCTCGACCAACATTTTGCTTACCATAAAGATGCATGGATTGATGGACGCTTGTTCCCTTTTTCTGGCCACTTTTCATCTTGGTTTTTTTCTAGTAATTGTTTGTATTTAGAGGTGCACTAGTGAGATAGCGTTGATGCTGGGAAGCAAGGCACCGCTAAGTGTCGAGGAAATTAGACGCTTCAGTACAACCCCCCCCCCCTCCCTCCTCCACAGGGACCCCTTTTTTATCCGCTGTAATATCAGTAGCTGGTGGTGGATTGTACATTTGCATTGTGTCTTATTACTACGTACTCGTATTTTTACCTGTAGAAAAAAGATATTATTCTTATATTTCCTCACACAGGTTCGCTGTGAAGTACCCTGAGCTTCTCACCTGTTTATTCGAATTTTAGAGTGCTTATCGCTATCCTTTGCAAGTACGACCCCCCCCCCCACCCCTTTTGTCCGGTCACATACGACTTCCTGTCGAGAAATCCTCGACTCCCGGTGTGCCCTGGCTGGAAGCCAGGTTAAGCTGTACCACTTTCATTTAAAGGGCCCATGAGCAGTGGTGGAGCAGAGGCTTCAGATTGGGGATCATAGGCTCGAAAATCAAAATTGCCCCTCTTTTGTTCCGGGGCCTTATGGACCAAAAATTCAATCAAATAGCTCAGCGATTTTCGAAAACTTCGAAAGCATGCCGCATCTCAACCTTTCCCGAAATCGAAAATGTCTTTTGGCTTCGAAGGAGGGATATTATTTCTTGTATCGTGCCGAGGATTGCAGGCGTCGTTATATGCCCCTTCGCCTTTGACAGGCTTGATCGTTCAACCCTTGAGAGATGTGCTTGCCTCATAAGGTATCGTACCTCCAAAAGCATCAAGTAGGGTGGGAGGTCTAGCTCATAGAAATTATGAAAAGCATTCAAAACATTTGACTCATCTTTGTTCTTTCCCTCTTAATTCAGAACACACTTGTTGAATACCCCTCAACAGGTATCAGATATCACCTTCTTTTAGAGATTCCTTGAATAATTTTGGCCCTGATTCCTTGTAGAGATCGTTTACTAGAATTTTAGTTATTTTGTTATCCATATATTTGTTGTATTTGCTTACTGTAGTTCACATTCAACGTTTCACGCGAAAAAAATAAGAATCCGGCTGAGATGGAGCTTCTCAAAGCGATGTTGGTGCATTCGAAGGAGATTGCGACTACGAGGGCCCTAACAGCATAGAGGCGACGGTCACTTGGTCAGGGACGCGGAGTGAGAAGGCAAATCAGTGCTGGGAGGGAGAATTTTGGCTGCGCTATAGACAACGGTTTATCAAATAACTCTTGGCGGGAATTGAAAGCTGTTCTTCTTCCATTTTTTGATCCCTCTTGAGACCAGAGGGAATTTCTCGGCTTTCTTTTTTTCACCTTTACGAACGTGCACTTCACCAGCCGTGATTTTGGAAACGATATACATTGATTTAATGTAAAAATTTCACAAGTACATTCCTGCCATTCTAAAAATACACGTCGTGTTTGTACAGTCCTCTGTTTTATTGATCACCTGATTAAACAATGAGTGATGTAGTCAGTGTCAAATCGAGGCTGCTGAATAAGAGCATAATGGATGTCATCCACTATCCACTAACAATTGTTGCACTGCCAATATCTCTCACAGGCAGCTCATTTATTGACTGTGGCCATCAGGAAACGCCCAAGTGTCGAGGAAAATAGCCGTTTCAGAGCGACCCTCCCCCTCTCTCTTCAACGGGGAGCCAAATACGACCCATCCCCTTTCAACATCTACATAACCTCTATAGATTAGTAACTATTGCCGATTGCATAGTATTACTAAGTACTTTATCAATAATTTTTATGTTTATCAATCAGATTCAATCATGCATTCTTACACAACCGGGACAAGTCACATTTCGCTCATCATCTAGCCTGGGACCACTGCTAACCTCCGGAATTGCAACCCCATCGGACCAGTAAAGTACCATCCCCACCCCTTCCCCCTTCCCCCCACCCTACAGCGGAATCCTCGACCCCCTGTGTACCCTGGCCTTCAGGGATGCTTTCTCCGGCCTCTCCTAGAAGAATTCAAAAACTTATTTGGTAATGGTGTGACGCACCTTACAGCCTGCCCCTCGCTTTAATCGGTATTTAGTCCAAATAACAATAACTTGTCACCACTATTGTGGATAGAGATGAAGTGTGTGGAACATCAAAAGATCCTTTCGATTAAGGCCTCAAACAATCTCAATTCTTATTATATGAGAGATGGGGGGGGGGACAGCCAGCGTCGGTTATTCAGTTCTAACATACCCTTGCATGGTTGACGTGCCACTAGTATTACCATGGATGTCATAGTGTAACTATGCTCTGAAGGTATCTACCATTTAGCTTTCCACAAGTTGTCCCCCACCTCAGTCCTCGGTATAGCACCAATGGACATTATTCATTATTTGTACATCATTCTAAATATATTAATATTATTTTCCCATCAATCAGTAATGAGTGAATCAGAAAATGTTGTTATAGGTCATCACCGAATGTAAGAGGGAATCGAACCATAAGTTGGCTTAATTGGATATTTGAATCATCGTGCATGCTCGCAGTTCCCTGGAATCACTTCCAGATCGAGGTTACTGTAGATAATTCATTTGAAGGAACCGTCCACGAAGAAATAAGTTTCTTCGTTACCCATACATATATTAGGTAGTCTAAAAAGTCTTTTGTATTTTTAAATACCGCTTTTTCCCTCAAAACTGCTTTCCAGAAAATTTCTTCTGTACATATATATGTAGTACAAGTCCACACGCATCTATAGGTATTGTTGTCTTCCATCTCCCGGATAACCCTTTTCGGCAAAATAAAAATATCAAAAGTCACTTCATTTTCAATTCCAATATTTTCTTCGAATGGCGTTAGACAGGGAAAGGAAAAGGTGATAATCCGATGGAGCAAGACCAGGGCTATAAGGCAGCAATTTTTATCCAAGCTCGAAAATTTTTTAAAAGAAAAAATTCAAAAAATTTTTACCACTAGTGAAAAAATGACTCGCCAAAAAATTCTCGAGCTTGGATAAAAATTGCTGCCCCATCCACCTTATAGCCCTCATCTTGCTCCATCGGATTATCACCTTTTCCTTTCCCTGTCTAACGCCATTGAGAGAAAATTTTTTTTATAATTTTTGTATTGAAAATGAGGTTGACCTTTGATATGTTTATTTTGCCGGAAAGGGTTATCCGGGAGATGGAAGACAATAATAGCTATAGATGCGTGTGGACTTGTACCATATGTGTATGTACAGAAGAGATTGCTGAAAAGCAGTTTGGAGGGAGAAAGCGATATTTGAAAATACGAAAAAACTTTTTAGACTACCCAATAATTATGCTGTATTTGGCTTATGTGGGCTGCATGCAAAGTTTCACGCGAAAAAATGTGAATCCCGCTAAGATGCTAAGATACAGCACCACAAAGTCCCGGCCGGGTGGGCGGAGCTTCCGAGCAAGTGTGCACCCCGTTATCCGGCGTGGTCGGAGACGTGTTGTAGGGACAGAAAGTTCAATAAACAGTCCCACTCTCCCTTCCCAACCGCGGCATATGACGATATGGGGCTCCTACTCGGTGGCCCCGCCCACCTAGCCGAGAGGTGGGAACTTGCTCAGTAGCCCCTCCCACCCGGCTGAGAAATAGTGGTGCTGTATCTCAGCCGAATTCTCACTTTTTCGCGTGAGACTTTGCATGTGGCACTTATTAGGCTAATAGAACATAAATATATGGGTAACAAAGAAATTCTTTTCTCGTGGACGATTTTAAAATTTTAAACAAAGACAATTGGAGGCATGGCGCACCCTGTGATAGTTTACCTATATGTCCGCCTGTTGCGTGGTCAGAATCCCCTCAGGATCCGCTGAATCTAAGCAGAGAGAAGGGATATTACTGGTTCGGTAAATTCACTTCACTTCCTGATTGAAAATGTATCCACTAGGCACATGTCAATGCAACAGCGTCAATCGGAGCCACAATTCTGTGTTGGCTTTGTTCAGCCGCTATTCAACTATGTGATCGTAAATCATTCACGCACCCCCTCACCCCGCACCTCCGGATTTCTGCTTCTTTTTAGTTTCAAACTTTGACTGCACACTGTTTCAAAACCTCTCTTCTCAAACCTCTCATGGCAAGATCCCTAAAAGTATGTCAGCGGCTGCAATTTTTGGGCGGAAAATTTTTGCCCTCTTTTGCTCTAACGATAAGTCACTGTGGTAGTAAAGGTACGGGTAGGGGAAGCGGGATAGGTAGGGTGAGTGACTACGCTGTGTTGGAGCTACTCGCAATTCTTGCTTGACTATGCTTGCTTGTCCAGTGGCACATTCTTTTTTAGGAAGCGTTTGGGCGTGAAATCTAATCGGATGTAAACATGTCCTTTTGGCGAAGGTGCCAATTTTTGGGATACTTCGTGAGCGTGCCTTACCATATGCCTATTTGTACTTCCCTAAGCATGCAGCCTCTGTTCACCAGCTCAACTGATTCCGACGTGTAAGGATGACGAATCCTATGTGAAAGAGCTTATAACCGAGTTAGTACTCATACCTTCCTTGCATCTTGCCGAGTAGGTGTATGGTCGCGACCGTACCGATGACTATTGATCGGAGACACACTGATCTGTAATGTGCGGCGGCCTGCCGCGCTGCTTTGAGCGTGAGCAGTCCGCGAAGCCTCCAAAAGGCTTGTTAATTTGCTCCAAATACGTTTTTCACTGCAAAACGCGGCACTATCGTTTCCGTCACATACCCACTGCGTTTAAACTCACTGCCAGGGATAAGGAGAAAGTAAGAAATGGGTTGACGCCCTTGGGTTCGATCTTCCACGCATCATTTGGAACTGCAACACAACGCATCAATATTCCGAATTGCTGTGAGGGCGAGGCAACGTTCGCGGCAGGCTGACTTTCTCCTCCCGTCTGCATCTACACTCATCGGCCAGTGATGCAGTGATGCAGAGGAGGCAAAAGGGAACCAGTGAGAAGGAGGGTTCCCAGGTTCTCATTTCTCGACTTTTTGACCGTTTTATTTCATTCCTTTACTACTGGGCACCTTGGGCTTCATACCCTCCACTTATTCCACAATCCGCCAAAAATACCCCTAAAGGTACCTTCAATCGACCACAGTGGCATTCCTGTAGCGAGAGCTACTATCGGTGGCCTTCACATTCGAGAAACATGCTGATTCGTTTTTATAAATTTAATAGCAATATAATCCGCTGTAGTGCTGGATATTTAAGCAGCTAACGAACAAAGGGCGATGAATTGCAATGGCTTTGTTTTTCATGGATGTAAAACAACTTTCAACTAGGTCAATAGTTGGTAAGCGCGATATCTGCCATGGCACAATAGCTTCCGCGTTTCAGTTTCAATTCATTTGCCTGATTAGTTCCCTATTAAAGGCACCGGAAGGTGGCAATTTAGGCCTACGGTAAGACTACCGTAACGTTTGCAGCTCGTTAGGTTGCAGAATTGCACACACGACATTTTGCTAAGGCGTCGAATATAAATTCAATAGATTTTTCTCATCACGAACACCTTTTTTCTTGCCCTTTTGCTTATTCTCCCATTCATTGTTTCACTTGATTGTTGCTATTTGTTGTTAACCTTATTTCACATCATTATGAATGAATGAAGTACACCCTACGAGACAACAAACGACATCTTTTACAGCGAACAACTCGGAAAAGTAATGTTGCCGTACAAAGAAATGCGCGGGAGATGCGAATACGAACCCCAACGTCGCGCTTTTGAATCCGGGTTTCTCTACCGATTGCCGCTTCTAATCTCGAGTATTCGTTCCAAAACGATCACTGCTTCCCATATTCCTTTCTCTGGAGACACCGCCGGACCCCTGCCGCTTCCTTCAAAGACACCCGAAAGGGTGAATTTGGTCATTGTGAAATATAAAAGTAGATGTGCATCGCAATGTAACAGTAGAGAAAGGACGAGACAAAACAGTGAAAAACCGGAACCAGAGAAATATGAATTTGAGAATCCCTTCTCTCGCAACCTTCTGCGTCACTAGTCATGGTAGACTGCAGACGGGCGGAGAAGCCAAATTAGCTGACCGCGGTTCTGTACCACCCTTGCCGGCAACGCGCCCGGTTGCAGGATTGCGGGACGACAAGCCGTGCTGCGGGGTGGTGATAAAACCCCAAGCCGTGCTTTTTCAATGCGAGTTTCGCCACACAACATCTCTTCTGAAGTAGAAGGTTTGTTTTTAGAGCACATGTATTCAGAGATCTCAGTTTTTTCTTTCTCCGGTGCCTTTGAGGGAACCGACGGATTTGATTTTTGCACACTCGTTTTTCTTATTTTGCACTCCGATTGTTCAGAAAAGCCACACTTTCTCAAAGAAAACTTCAATTTGCCACTTTTGTATAACGGTGAAATGTGAGCGGATTGCTGTGGGATCCCTGGTTTCAGTTTTCACTCTCAGAAATGTGGCCGTAGAAATGTGAGGCTTATGAATTTTGTATACGGAACCTAATAAAAAGCAAAGTGCATTTTCTTTCAATCTTTTTGATTTTCATAAGAGTACATCGACGTGCATCGACGTACGTGCATATGTTCCATAGCCACTATGATGGAGGATTGATGTGTCCTTCTACCACGTGTGTGTGTGGGGGGGGGGGGGGGATGATAAGGGACAAGGTCCTTGAATCCATTCCGCACTACCCACGGTGGGTAAACGAACACAGTAAGTAAAAGACGCGCTTCAAGCTTTCTAACATGGTCGTATAATGGAAATGGCGCCGCCGGTCCCTGCACACCTTTAGGCCGCGGCCGTGGCTGAGCAACACGGAAGGAGGAGAGACAACAGCTGCGATTTTGTTGAAGAGAGCCTAGCTGTGAGAGCCAGGGTCAAATCACATTTCTCTCATTTTTGTGGAGTTCTCAATCAAATCAATCAGTTTCAAGTCATTTGCCTCATTTTTTTCTTTTATTTGCGAGTTTTTTTTTGGCCCACAAGCTTACAGCAGAATACTGAACTTTATCAATTTCTAATTGTGCGTCCGACACCCCTCGTGCAATAACTCGTCTGAGGTTCAGCTGAAAATTTGTCCTCATTGAGAATCAACGAAAAAATTAGGGTCCCATTTCGGTGGTTTTTCATGATTTCATTCTTCTCCCCGTCGCATTACCTTAAAGGCACATTCCAGGATTATCAGGATATCACATCTCCTGCCGTGGATGGATAGTTCGACCCAAGCCACATAGGCTGTACCTTTACCGAGGCATGGGTGTAAGTTCCTGGAGCGTGCAGAGCCAAAGAATCTAGCTCGGCCCCGCCCACCCCAGCCGGGGGTCTGCCTTTACTCTTCGACTCTTATCTTTGACATAGGTAGACCAGCTACTAGCCAAGATCTTGAAATTGGCAGTAAGTCAATCACCTCGTAAAGTAAACCCACTACTGAGTGACCTGACCCCACACTAGGCACCGGATCACTTGAAGCACAATCCCGGCTGGGGTTGGTGGGGCCGAGCTGTTCGAGCACGATCGGTCAAATTACCCTTATTGGTATAAGCCTTCAAGACTTTTGTTGGCATTTGTCGTGGTGGGATCTAATTACCCGTGGATGTTATTGCGGGTGAGATTAATAACGTGGATAGCGTGACGAATCATAAACATCCATTTTTTCCGTTTCCGTCAAGCGATGAGCATGTCGTCTTGTTTGTCACATCATCTGTGAACGTCACGTCTGATAATCCTGTTCCCCAGCATCATACTATTTCTTGAGCCTTGAAAATATTTTGACGCCAATGTATCCTGTAAAAACATTTCGTCCGAAGCTGAAGAAAAGATATTAGAATGTGTTTCGCGAAAGCGTTATGTCAAAGTGTCATAGCAGGCGTGAATCTGCCCACAGGCTTCTCCCCACTTCATTTCACCCTTGATTTGAGCCCAGACATTATTTTTGGATAGGCGAAAATGCATGAGCTTCAAAGGGTACGCTCTAATAAAGTCCGTTGATTGATGTGATGTTGGTGTTTTGATTTCTTTTTTGAACAGAAAAATAAATCAATGTGTTTGAGTAATGGGATATTGGGTTGTGGGCTGTGGGGATTTTGAGCGAAATGATGAATGTTCTGCCGATGTGCAGCCGTAACGAATCGAGCACTCAATCGACCCCCTACCGAGTTAATGAGAAGTTGGAGAAGGGACATTGAGTTGAACAAAATCGTGGGTAAATTACTACAACGATGCTGAGTTATGGGCAAAAGCTTCGGTGTCGGACGGGACTCGAACCCGCACTTCATCCCCTTTGTCAAAATCGGGGGGGGGGGGTTTCCTAAGGCAGTTGTATTAAACAACACTGGATGAAACCACGCTTAAAAAAGGGCAAACGTGCACTCCGTGAATGGTCGCTATGTTGAGTTTTCATTTTCTAAACTTTTTCTGAAATTTTCTTAAGCTAATCCTGGCTTCTGCATCAAAACTCTAAATGTGAGTGCTCATCGGGAGTGCCACTTGCATCCAACAACAATTACCCATCACGGGCTTCAGAGTGGTATTAAATGTTGGAAACTCGTTTCGAAATTAATGGCCATCATTTTTATTGGGTAAGTCAATGATTGGTATCATTAACGTAACAATGGAATTATACTGCCCTTTCCGCCGAAGTGGTGTAGTGGCTGGTGGCGTGCACTCCCATTTTTATGGTGGGGTGGATCAAACTCCGCATCAACGTCCGTCCAGGCCATATATCGCTCTGGAATCGGTGAATTGGTACCTGACTCGTCTGGGAGGATGAAAACACTGACTTTTTTATTGCCAGACCTCCGCAAGTCATTGTATAGGCCAAGTCGCCGGCCACCACGACGAACGGAACTTGAATGCGCGCGCATCCCGCACAAGGGTTTGAATAGCGCCAAAACTCTCCCAACCTCACACATGTCAAACTTAGACTTTATTTTATTTGTATCAAACCTAGTGTGGATGGAACACATTAGCAGTGCTCATGTGTCCGAAAATCGCAAACAATGGATCGACCTCCTCTAAGGCCATTACGGCCGCCGTCAGACTTTGCGATTTGCGACGTAGCCCTTTCGCACGCGATACTACGGCCTTGAAATCGTGCAATGCCACAACTTCGCGTGCGGAGCTGTGACACGGCAAAATCGCAGAATGGCAAAATCGCATTATCGCAATATCGCAAAGTCTGGCCTGAGAAATTTTAGGACCTCTACATCATGTGAGCATGGCTGAGTTTGTGGTCCAGTGAAGTTCTTCCGCGAAAAGTAGTAGAAAGTGCTTGCATGCAGTTTCCCTCCACTAGTTCAGAAAATTCAACAGCTCCCTTTTAGAGAACGAAAGCGGCAAAGTTTCGATGCCATGTAATCGGCCCACCGTTGAAGGGTAAGTTGAGCGTAAAAGCTTGCACCGTGATTAGAGGCAACCCCTTTGGTCAATTTCACAGATACTTATTCCTTAACATGTTGGCTATGAATAAGTAAAATTTCGCAAAAAATTGTGCTCCCTCTTCTACTGATGAGGAATTACTGGACCATTCTTTGTAGCCATCCTCAGAATGAGCTGTGCATCTCGTTAAGGAACTCATCAACGCTAGAAACTTTATGCTTTTACCCTTTGTATTTTAGAACTTTGAATCAAGGCAGTCAATCTTATTAGAGAGGTTTGTGAGATAAAAATATTGAAAAAAGTTTGATTTTTCGAATTTGCATCACATTTCTTTATTTATTTATTAGGTTGGACGGGAAGTTCTGGGACACTTTTTGTTTTTTCCTGTAGAAACCTGTAAAGAATTGTGGGACAGTCCATGGTAAGGGTATATAGATGGAGTGTGAAGGACTCTTCACTAGTCTGGTTATCACCACTATGGCTTCGACAAGCGGCGAATCTGAGCCTATTTCGCGAGAAGGTCTTCGACTGCTGATTCTTCATGAGTACCGCCTTGGTAGTTCTGCGCGCCTGGCGGCCGACAGAATCAACCACTCGATGGGTGCGAACACCACTTCGAAGTCTACGGTGATTCGGTGGTATCAGCGTTTCGGTGAAGGACAGACAACGCTAGAAGATGAACCACGCTCAGGACGTCCTCCGGTCTTCGATGTCGACGCCCTGACAGCTGCCGTTGAAGAAGATCCCCGTCAGTCGAGCTGAATAAAATTCTGAATAAAATCTGTGAATAAAATTAAAATAAATTGAATTTTTCTCACAAGGTGTCCCAGAACTTCCCGTCCAACCTAATATTTTACCATCCCCTCCTTCTCTTGACTTCACCGTTTACAGAAGGAAACAACACTTGAGTCACTGAAATGTTATGTGACAATGGCCAGATTAGGGGATTAATAGTCCCAACAGATTAACTCGCGCGTATATGACGTCATAGGTGTCACGACGTTGTTATTTTGGGGCACCCACATGGTAAAGTTGCACTACTATTATGCAGCTAAAACAATTTTAAACGTAATTAAATCGATAAATACGGCAATCAAATCAACACATATTTATTTATGCTATCGCACGAAAAAAAAAAAACAAAGAACAAAAGACTTTATTGTGTTATATGTAAATCCGTTACTAGTGGTTTTCATAATAATTGAACTGTCGCATTTTTTGCAATCCACGAGAAATTTTCGATTGAGCGGGGCGATCGTCGTTATGGAAGGAGCTTCCGTAATCGTTTGCCTACGTATTTTCAAGATAACACTTGAATGTCATGAAAAGAAACGACGCATTATCTTTGCAAACAGAGTTTGTCAGGATCTATGTCACAGACCCAATTTTTCCGAGAAAAAAATTAGTGTAAACAGAAAATGCTGTAAAATGCGTTCACTGTCGATGTACAGTAGCGCTCAAAAGTTTTCGGCCGAAACTTTCTTGTCATAACTTTTTTTCTTTTTGACCAAATTTGACAAAATTTTAATATGTGGTGCCTGAACCTATTGCCAACATTTCCTTCTACTTGAGAGCCGCTTGACACTTTTCATGGTTTTTTACAAAAATTTACTACAAGACCACCCAAAAAAAGTAAAAGGCTTGGTCAGTGGGAACGGTATTCTTTACAAAAACAAAACGAGCAAGCCTCAGAGAACATTAATATTTTGTAGAAAGACCACGACTTTTGATGACAGCGGCACAGCAGGACGGCGTAGCGATGGCACCCCAAAAACAAAAAATTTCATATAACCACGGGCCCCACACCGCTGAGCGCCAAAATAGTATATTGAGTATGCAGTGTCTCCAAGTACAACATACTAAAATTTTTCTCAGATCGGTGCAGTTGCAAAAAAGTTACAAGTGAAAAACCCAGGTGAAAGACCATTCCGCCGAAGACTTTTGAGCGCTACTGTATATTCTAGTACGTCCGCATTTTTCATATTAAATTTCGACAGAAGTAAATGATGTGAATATCTCGCGGATCACCTGAATGTACTTTTAGCTTTTAATTTTTCCTGTCCTCTATTGAGTAGTGAGGAGGGAGAATGACTGATTCGGTTGACCTTCTACGTAACGACTCCTTTCTGCATTTGGCTAATCACATGAGAATGGATTTTATGACTTCGGTGAGATGGTCGCATCTAATTTCCACACGGAATTATGTAGTTCCAAACCTTTTATTCGTCTGTTACCGACAGAAGTAGAGATGTGTGTATTTATGTATCACAAAATTCGAAAGTAATGGTACCATTTGCTAATTTTCGAACAACACAGGTAATTACGCGTGCATGTCCGAAAAGCCTCAACAGAAATTCTAGAAGTGAGCGATTTTTCTCCAGGTTACCCTCTTACTGGGGTGTGATCCACAAATGATACTTACTGATTCATGTACCTATGCTTTTGCTGCTCTCTTCTGTAGAGAGTCATAAGTTCAGGACGTAATAAGATGATATACCGTAATCATGGTGAGTCTATCAATCAACTCTGGCGTCAAACAAGATGTTATACCGCTGTATCTGAACGTATTACTCCTGTTCAGATGTAAATCATTCCAAAATGTATAATCTGAAAGATTTTCAACCTTATCGTCGCCTTAAAATTGCCCTGCAACTTTTATTTTTCTACAGTACGTTAATGCCGCCTTTTCGATAGAACTTCTTTCTGATTGCGATCAGCTGAGTGAGATCAAAATCGATTACGGTATACCATCTGGACATTCTGAACTTACTGTCTGTCCTACTATGTATTGTCTCTTCTACGCCCTACTATGTATTTTCCTTTTCTCCTCTGCTTAAGCCGTTACTATACCGATAGCTAATCTACCTATGAAATTTCTTGTTTGCAATTTGCTTTCGTCATAGGCTGACTTCCTCCTATTTCCTCAACTGTTCAGAAACCCTCCCTGCCCACCATGACCTTCTATTTTTGGCGCCTTCCGTGCCATGCCGCAGTCTTTTTCCCTCGTCATTTCCTCATCAATTTCTGCAACTTGTTTTCTTTGTTTCGTTGTTGGCGGCTAACCTCTCCGTCTCAGCTAGTTCATTCCACTCCCCTTACCTATTGCTTGCATCTCTATCGCGCTAACCAGCGCAGTCTCCTCTCCGTTTACTTGTTCTCCGCTTTTGCTTGACAAAATAATTTCCGATTCAACGTACACATCGTATCTGAAAACACTCCCCATATCTGCTCATCACATCCAACACACACCCACAGCGCAATGAATGCCTTTCTATTTACTCGCTTGATGCCTTCATTACGCATGACACTCATATTTATCCGAGTATCAATGAACGACGCTTGCCTCAGTGATCACTTCAATCGCATTTCCATCAGGTTCTCTGAGAGAATTTCTGGAGCATTCAGACAATCAATAATTTCCGAACATGAAATATTTAGCCCGTAGCTTGATGTACTTTCACGACTTTACGGAATTACCCTCAGTACATGCTATAAATTATGTATATATTGCACGTTACTGCTTGATGTTGGCCTGGGCAGGTAGGGTTAAAAGCATTGCGGTGTCTGGACCACTTACCTTTATCCAAGTCCCTACCCTTGCAACATAGAAATTTTTTGCACCCACATCGGAGCTCCTTGCTCTTACATATTTCAGACAAAAACCGATGCCGCCGAGCTGTGATCCCATAATTAGCATATCACCTGCAATTCACCGTCGATTTTCTCATTTTTCAACGATGTTCTTCCGAAAAAGTAGCTATTGTGTCTTCCTCGATTTCTGAGTGTCGTTTAGTGAAGCTAATGTTTTTTGGCTTGATCAAATCTTTATTAAAATGCGCAGCGCATCCTGACTGCACTCAGAATCGTGGTGGTAGATGTGAACACGAAGGCCCACATCATAACTTGTGGAGCCAGTCAATGTACAAACATTTACCCTCCTTATACTCGTAAATGAGTCTCGTACCAGATCACTCACCCTGGAGGAATGAAAGGCTTGTTTGACCTGGGCGGGCATTGAAGCGAAATTTGATTCCCGCACGGTAAAAGCGAAGGTGCACGCCACCTGTCTCTACATCAGCCCCGCTCCTGAGTGGCATTATCCATAAAATTTATCAAAACGCTCATATCATTCATAAAATGCTAATGAATGGAATCATTAAATCCTTCCTACAATAAAGTCTGGTTTCGTACTACATGCGGCGAAATTTCCCATGAGCGAACGCCACCGGGCCTTATGGGAGCCATATTCTTCAACAGCTGCTTCTTGTTTTACCTCAGTCCGCCTTTGTTCGGTCTGACCTGCCCATTTGAGAATAAGGACTAAACGGCGGGAATAGGGCCTTATTTCTCGGATTTTTGACCGCTACATTCCGTTTTTACTTCTTTTTCGTACCTCGACCTTCATATTTTATGGTCTTTCCGTAATAGGCCCCAAGTTTCCCTCATCCCTTCCATATGGTGTGAGCAACTTAGCAAAATACCAAAAAAAAACCAAGTGGAAAAAGCAAAATTCAGAACCGCAATAACTCTTTGGAACTAACTCATTAAGTATTGCCACCTCTGCTTTACCTGTTCGTGATTGCTGGTAGTGAAGCGGACGAGGAAGTTTTTAATTATGAGATCGTGAAGCTCGTGCTCAATTATGCCTTGCGAATAACAAAAATGATACTCTTTTCTGGGGTAAATAGTCATTTACTTCAACGACCAGAGATCTCCGCTGAGCATCGTTGCTCTGATGTAGGTCTTTTGCACGTATGTCGCGTCTGTCTTCAAGATACTGCTGGGTACCTCCCTGTGTACTAACGTTCATTAAACGATAATCATGTGTGGATTGCCGCTTTTGATAGCGTAATTACAAGTGTCCTGATAGGGAAGTGAAGAAAAAATTAAAAGAATTTTCACGAACGTAAAAAGTTACTTTATGACCGATTTTTTTTGTATTCGTACAAGATCGTGTGCTCCACTAGTTCATATAAATTTATATATCTGGTCTGCTAATTTATACCGTAGTTGCAAACGCTTTCGATGTTGAATCATCGTCGGATTCTTCATGTATTACTATCGATCGCAGGCATATTGTTAGATGAGTGGGCGGTGCTGGACTCAGGTGGTGACCATGCCCTCACTTTATGGGCTGATAATGTCTTTGCCACTCGCTTTTTAACCACGAAAAAGTGCAGTTTCTGTAGATGTGGAGAGCTATGTACTATTCACCTAAGGTATGCGTTGATCCAAAAAAGCCGAAGGTGTATTTTCAGAAGAAAACCGTTACTTGCACGGCCACTTTCCAAATTACCCTTTTACGGGCTTGGGAGAGTGGCTCCACACCACTATTTTGGTCTTCCACCAGAAAGTTTCTTTCCTCATTGCGATGGACAAAGCTAATGAAAGCAGTGACCATCATCAATTTCCAATTGACTTTCATGGTCTCCCGCATAGTTTCAGCTGGCCAAACTTCAGATCGACATCGCTTCTACAGAAATTCGATGTGTGTTAAGCTATGAAATTACTATAGTTCAGCAATCGTCTCGAATAAATCATAAACTCACTTCCACCGTGAAAATCCGAAAGTACTAAAACAAGGGAGCTCGATATTTTCCTAGTTACTTTCCTATTTTTATTTCCGAAATGTAATTCACTTTCACGTGACGTGGTTGAGCGCTTATGCGTCAATTTGGAACATGATGGGAGGTGATCATACATCGTATTGCGCCTTTCAAAAACGCTTAGGCCTTTATAATCTTGGATTGGATCCCGCTAATATTACGGATTGTGCAACTCTTCAGCCGTCCGATCCCAACCTAACTTTTCCCTTTCATTTAAAAATACAATTGTATAAAAAAATCAGAAATCCGTGAAGCATTTTTCCAGCAAAGAGGATCGGTTACATAACGCTGGAAAGATACGAACTAGTGAGGTGTTTTGATCAAAATTAGTTATTTCTTTATAGTGGAACTTTCCACCTCGTCACCAAGATGACGTGTTTAACAGAAAAAGTAACGTTTGGTTTTGCGTGCAACACCATGTGCTGCACGTTCAAATTCAAACGATGAAGTCTAAGTAAAATCAACTGGTTATACGTACTAAAAGAGCAAAATCAGCCACGATTCGTCATAGGCCAAGTGTAGGTGCCCTGCATTGGCCATTGACCCTTCCTTCTCATCCTTTCAATTCGAAAGCGACAGTTGTATAATGTTTGAACTTGAGGGCGTACTAGTTTCATAACTGTTTTATCACTTTGATAATATTTATTAATTCATAGGTTCACTCTGCTCCCTTCTATATGGCCCGCGGATCGAAACCTGGATCACTCCCGCCTAGACCCATCAAGCTTTCCATGTCTCCGGGTGATGTCGAATTCGTGTCAGACTGGTTGGAATGATGAAACATGGATTTGTAATCGGCCTGCCCTGCTATTCATTGTATTGACCACACTTGTTGCGCGTTTTACTGAACATTCATCTGCAGTCACTGACATATTTCCAGCTAACGCGCCGTACATCACTGCCATTCCATTGCCCATGGGAGGATGGGTTAGAGGTTTTCGACTGTGTTTCCTTCCGAGCCAAGCCATTCCCTTTTTTCGAGACTAGAAGTCGGTGATGAAAAAAAAATTCGAAATCTTAGAAGACCTGGTGATGGTGATGCAATGATGCTCAATCGCATTAAACTGAAGTTCCACCATTTATCCCATCTTTCTCTCTCCAACAACTTACTCTGTAGGTGTGCCTACACGATGTTCAGATTACTATCGTGGAACCTAGAAAAGGATCGTGAAACTTTGCTGTCTAAAAAATATTGGGGAAAAGGACGCTTCCCTGTGCATTGCTTCTTCTCCACGTGACACTATGTGCGCTAATTAATATAAATATAATACAACATAAAAATTTATATAGAATCTTAAGAAAATAAAACATAATATAAAATATAAAAATAAAATATAACTTCTATGAATTTTGTATAAACGTTTATGTGAAATGATACAAATGTGATATAATACGATATAAGCCCTGGAGTATTCGACGTTGATCGCTGTTTCTCAAATGCGCCGCGTATCCTACTCCCATCCGAAATTGTAATCGTGTTTGAATGCGTCGCAGCCTTCAGAATGACTTGGAAGGCTTGAATGTTCACGAATCAGTGTTTTCATTGATGCAGCATTTGCATAGTTTTACAATTTACCATATTCTTTATTTTACTTTGTATTTTGCACTTTCTCGACCTGAAAACATGAATAGTTCAACTGTTCTGGGAGGCTGTTGATCCATGATTTGTGGGCTATGATAGAGGGATGGATGCCATTTATCAATATATCACCTTCGCCTCAAGTCAAGGCTCTATGTGCTTTGAAAACTTTCATTTTTCGGATAAACTCGAATGCTTGGCGCTACCCACCATGGCTGAGAACTTCATCCTCTTGTTCCCAATACTTGCTTTTTTCACGATTTTTTTGAAACTGTTTCATTCGCATTGAAAGCACTCTTATGTGATGCTCGTTTCTCATACATAGTAATTGCTCTTTGAGATGCTCAATCGCCCACATTATTTGTTACCATAAATACATTACATTTGCCTATTCTTGGCCCTTGTTTTCGCTTTTCTCGGACACGTTGCTCAGTTAAGTCATCGCTTCGCCTTAAATACCTTTATAATTGTTTACGATAACTCGATGTGTGCTTATTCATAACCTTCCCCCGCATTTGTGTGATCTTCGAAAATTCTTTCTAAGCATTGAATTTAAAATTGCTCTATCACAACGCTTTCAAACAACAACATTACAGATGCGATTTTTATACTGCGTAAAAAATCCATAATCGATTGAAATGGATGCTGATCAGTGTCAAACGGTGCTAGTGCAGCTGCCCGATCATAGTGTCGTTTACGACTTTTTCAGGTGAGCGTTGTTTGGGTTCCATTTCAGGAACACACTGCCCAAATTTTCGTTACTCCTTTGTTTGAAATACATAAATATCGATTTTTAGGGAAGTGCACCTGTTTTACAAACCGATACATACATATTTATCAATTATAATGTGCATATTTGGAACCGTGGCAAATTTCTGTAATATCGTCGTGCTAACGAGGTGAGTTCACTTGATGCTCGCACAATAACAACAATAACAATTATAATCATATGTAATAGTATACTGTATTTCGAACAATACGTTTACCCACCATACCATCTACAGTCCATTTTGGAGCGCTTGATAGGGCGTAGCCTGAGTGGCGAGGGTGAGAGGATGTGGCGAGAGTGAGAGTGTGTGGCGGAGTGAGAAGGTTTGATACACTCTCACCCAAGTCCGTAGGCCACGCCCTATCAAGCGCTTCGAAATGGACTGTACCGTAATCATAATTCTATTTATTTTTTAAGAATGTTGTCGTTTTGTTTACGCATTCATTGATGACTATATTCAGACGACAAATGCGAACACCAGTCAATATGATTTTGACAGCAATGGCATGTTGTGATACGGTGGTGTTGTTTTCGAATCTGATCTACACCACACATTATTCATTTGTCGCTTTCAAACACTGCCATCCACGACATTGGAGTTATGGTTGGGCATTGTTTTTAATCGCACACGCTCATTTGTCACTGGTCGGACACAGTTCGTCGGTGTGGTTATCGGGTCAGTTCCATGGCTGCTATCAAAAATGTTTTCGAGCATTTTGAAATATTTTTGCTGTTTTATATGACGGTTTTAGCCAGAGAAATTCTCACAAACTGCGATTTCGTGCTGAGGATGATTTCACAATAGACCGAATAGAGGATGTGTAGGAGTACCGAATAGAATGTTCCGAAAAGAATAGCGTATGAGAATGACAAGGTTATGAGGCGCTACAGGATCCACTTTACCAACTTTACCTTTACCACTTTATTATAACCGTTACTGCCACACGGCGCCTACAGTGATTGCCCTCCATAGCTGCAGTAATATTCCGATATACATATTGCCTTGAATACGATCTTCTGCGATAAACGTATTGACGAGCGGGTGTGGGTTGGGACACACCGATTTTAACCTGGGCCTGCTACCCTGTGACTGCTTGTGGCCTTTGCCCTGTTACATAAGTTATTCAGACAGTTTATTAATGTAAATCCTATCCTCCTTCCAATTCGGTCGTAATGCCGATGAATGGGTGGTGCTACCGGACAAATACTTGAGGAAAGTGAATTTTCGAATTAAGAGAAAATTAAAATATAATAGATCCTTCCATGCTTCAGAGAAGATCCAATTTGTTGAAGTCAGCTGTTACACACGATTTCTTACTTCAGTATTTGCAAAATGCTCTACTCGATTTTCAAAAGATGTACGGACAAAACTGTTATAGAGAACAACTTTAAAGGATGTGCATGGTCATAGCGTGACCCAGGGGTCCTACTGAGCGTGTGTCCCAACCGTCACCCATGGACGTGCTAACCGCACACTCCTTTGGTAAGGAAGCAGACATATTGTAAAGGCTATGGTAGATAGTAAAAATACCAGGAGGGGTCAATTCTTGCCTACGCTACTCACTTGTAGTTAGGCCATTGCACGCACGATGTCCTGCCAAAACGTCGAGTGTGAATTCATTGAATATTTTCTATCATAAACGCATTTTTTCATATTTCTTCGCTTATTCTTTCATTATTTCACTTGTTTCTTGCTATTTGTTATTTCACGTGTTGAGCATCATCGTGAATGAAATCCATTCCGCCTTTCGCCCGCCGCCAACAGGCAACTCGGCCAGCGTGCAGTTTGAGGTAAAGCGCGCCAGGATCGTAATAGCGTCCCACAGGCGCCTTTTTCAACTCGAGTTTCGCTACACGTTGTTTCTATTGGGCTTGAATGTTCGTTTACTGAGAATAATGTTTCCGAATACACTTTCTTTCTTGTCCCTCCCCTCTCCCGTTGCTTTTAAAGTGTGATAACAGCACTAACACTTTATTTTACACAAATGTGACACTGGAAAAGTCAGCACGTCCTGCCAGAGCACTCCCAGGCGTCAAGGAAAATGGCCGTATCGGTACGATCCTCCCCCTCTTCGAGGATCCGAAAGCACCTTTTCCCCTTTTACTTCTAAAATATCGTTAGTGCGGCCGGATTAAACAGTTGCTGTGTACTCTGTTACTATGTATGTATTTTTTACGTTATTCTTCCAAGTTATTCTTAATTTAACTAATTATTCTTTGATTATTTTTGATCAGATAGCTGTGTCAGCCAACGGCACGCTCCGCTACTTGTATAACCTAGGATCATCTTTGGCCTCAGCGATAACAATCCCCTCCCTTACACTACCACCCGTCAAATACGACCCCCTGTCGAGTAGTACTCGACTTCCGGAGTACCCTGCGTACCGCATGTAATCTTAGGTGGCGAGACTGTTCCACAGCTTTCAGGGGCGACTCCTATATTTCAAACCGTGGAAGCACAGGAGCTGGCTTGTGAAGAGGTTTACAAAACTTGATGATTTTGGATTCCTTCTGTCATAACATAGATCATCGTTTCTTCTCGGGAACTACTGAGCTTCACAAACATCCTTGTATGACCAAAACAGTTCTTTGGTTCTTTCCAATTTTTTAATATTATTATTTTTCTCGTACATAGTTCCTGTTGTGATCATTTTCGTGTGGCGAGACTTCAATTAACCGTGAAATAACTAGGATGTGGCGAAGTTCGAGTGTGTGCAGCAACATCTACTGTGTAAACATCAGTCGTGACTTTGAAAAACACTGAATTCCCTTTCTAGTTGAGACAAAACACAATGGACGTGACTAATCATAGGTGATTTTCGTGTTGTTTTTCCTTGGAAACCACGTATCGAAGTTGTTTTCGGTAGTACAACAGGGATAGAATGTTAGGAATTGCAAAGGGAAAGGGAGGGGGTAGTAGGGATAGGATACGTTAGAGAGTGAGTAGAGAGTTAGCAAAGATGAAGCGCTGAATTTCAATGGATATTTCAAGAACAACTTTTTCATTCCATTTGCAAATTGCTCAGAGACATCCGTCCTGATATGGTCATCATGACACAATTTGAAAACGAACGGCGGGCATCCTCATAACCGAGGACTCGAGATGACTTATTGGGTGTATAACTCCCGAAGCGTAACCTTGTGAAGCTCAATTAATCGATACTCAAAAAAGGAGATTTACGTTTGAAGTCGGGTTACCGAACAGTGAAGATACTAGTAGGGATTTTCGAGTGGAAAGCTGTTGCCCATAACTCTGTAGTTTTTCAACAACTATTAGAAATATATGGAGAGGATGTTAAAAATCTTATTCTATAGGGAATTCTGTTCTATAACGCAAACATAAAGAAACTTAGCAAATATTTGGCTCTATGCGCACTTTTAGAAACACCAAAAGGGATAAGTTTGGCACATTGTGGAAAATTATAGAATGTAAGGGTGGGAGCGCTCAGCACGTAACGGTTGGGAAAAACGAAGTAGAACAGTGAAAAAACCGAGAGAAGAGAGCCCGCAATTTTCCTTCTCACTCGTTCCTTCTGGACCCTTCTGCATCACTAGCCGATGGGTAGATGCAGACAGATGAGGGGCTAAGTCAGTCGGCCGCAAACCTTATACCATCCCTGAAACAAGTTCCGGTGAATTCGTGGCCGTGCGACTCGCTTACAGGAATGTGATAAGACCCCAAGCAATGCTTTTTCAATGCGAGTTTCGCCACGTATCACCTCTTATGAACCGGATCGTTTGTTTTGCTTTTTCTCCCAGTTCTCACTTTCACTGTACCCAGGGCGATGTCGTAAATTGCTTCTGTTATCCATGTCTTACAGTACTTTATTATTTAATTATTGGCTTATTTCATTGAATTTGAAATCGCTCCGGTAAGCTTGATACGTTTATTTTATGTGATAGCCATTTCAGTGATGCTGGCCTTACTGCGGTATATGACACTACGGAGTCGCGGAAACTCTGCTGGTCCTCAGGTAATACACCAAAAATTTCTCGTGGTCTTTATAAGGTATCAGATTTCAATCATACAGGTGCGCAACTATTCGTCATTCCCATTGTTAACAGATGTATTGGGTTGGGGAATAAGTCTCCGCCGTTTTTTTCAACCCCGTTTTTCACATTGTTCCCTTCATCTTTCAAAAAAGCACATATAGGTTTTCCATAGAGCTTTTTTTTGCTCTACAAAATGCTGATATATATTTTTCGATTCCTTCGACTACCTGCTATTTATGAGGTTTGGAAATGAAGTAAGCTGAAGGCTAAAAATCAGCACTTGCGCACCTCATCTTTGTCGTCTGTCATCGAGATCAAAAAATATATGTGTATATGTTTTGAATAGAGCTTTTCAGCTCTACAGAATGGTACTACTTTTTATTCAAATCGGTCAACTTTTTGTTGTTTTCAAGCTCACAAATGCAGTACTCGCAAAAGTGTGCTTTTTCGTTATCTCCTCTTCTTCGCCTAACATCGAGATTGGAGAGGACGTGGATATGTGCATTCGATAGAGATTTTTCTGCTCTACAAGATGATACCACTTCTCTTTTGTATCCTCTCATATTTTAGTATGTAGGAATAAGTTTCCCCGTGTTTTTCAATTCAAAATTACGCAATAAAAAATTCTTTCGGCACAATGTTTTGTACTATTCGACAGGGCTCTTTTCGCTCTAAAGATAGTGCCTATGATTTTTGATCCAATTATTTTTCGCTATTTTTAGATCATTCAAAAGAAGCGCCAAGTCGACGAAATCGAGCTTTTTGTGCCGATCAGGCTCGATTTCGTCGACTTGGCGCTCCTTTTGAATGATCTGAGAAAAAGCAAAAAATAATTGGATCAAAAATCATAAGCACTATCTTGTAGAGCGAAAGGAGCCCTATCGAATAGTACAAAACATTTTTTATTGCATAATTCTGAATTGAAAAACACGTGGAAACTTATTCCTACATACTAAAATATGAGAGGATACAAAAGAATAGTGGTACCATCTTGTAGAGCAGAAAAATCTCTATCGAATGCACATATCCACGTCCTCTCCAATCCCGATGTTAGGCGAAGAAGAGGAGATAACGAAAAAGCACACTTTTGCGAGTACTGCATTTGTGAGTTTTGAAAACAACAAAAAGTTGACCGATTTGAATAAAAAGTAGTACCATTCTGTAGAGCTGAAAAGCTCTATTCAAAACATATACACATATATTTTTTGATCTCGATGACAGACGAGAAAGATGAGGTGCGCAAGTGCTGATTTTTTGCCTTCAGCTTACTCCATTTCCAAACCTCATAAATAGCAGGTAGTCGAAGGAATCGAAAAATATTGGGTTGGGGAATAAGTCCCCGCCGTTTTTTTCAACCCCGTTTTTCACATTGTTCCCTCCATCTTTCGACAAAGCCAATATATGTTTTCGATAGAGCTTTTCTTGCTCTACAGAATTACAGAATGCTACTATCTGTTTTTCGATTTCTTCGACAACCTAATATTTATGAGGTTTGGAAATGAAGTGAGCTGAAGGCGAAAAAGTGGCACTTGCGCACCTCATCTTTCTCGTCTGCCATCAAAATCAAAAAATGTATGTGCATATGTTATCGATAGAGCTTTTTCAGCTCTACAAAAAGGTACCACTCTTTATTCAAATCGTTCAAGTTTTTGCTGTTTTTAAGACTTACAAATGCAGTACTCGCAAAAGTGTGCTTTTTCGTTATCTCCTTTTCCTCGCCTACCATAGAGATTGAATGCATATATGCACACCGCCTTCAATCTCTATGGTAGGCGAGGAAAAGGAGATAACGAAAAAGCACACTTTTGCGAGTACTGCATTTGTAAGTCTTAAAAACAGCAAAAACTTGAACGATTTGAATAAAGAGTGGTACCATTTTGTAGAGCTGAAAAAGCTCTATCGAAAACATATGCACATACATCATTTTTTGATTTTGATAGCAGACGAGAAAGATGAGGTGCGCAAGTGCCACTTTTTTGCCTTCAGCTCACTTCATTTCCAAACCTCATAAATATTAGGTTGTCGAAGAAATCGAAAAACAGATAGTGGCATTCTGTAGAGCAAGAAAAGCTCTATCGAAAACATATATTGGCTTTGTTGAAAGACTGAGGAAACAATGTGAAAAACGGGGTTGAAAAAAACGGCGGGGACTTATTCCCCAACCCAATATATATCAGCATTTTGTAGAGCAAAAAAAGCTCTATCGAAAACTCGTATGAGTTTGTCAAAAGATGAAGGAAACGATGTGAAAAAAATGGGGTTTCATGGTATGGGGTTGAAAAAAGCGATGGTATGGGGTTGAAAAAAGCGCGGGGACTTATTACCCAACCCAATAATTTCCTGCTAATGGGCGTGGTATTTGTGGGGGTGGGTTTATCAGCAGATGGACAGTCTTTAACCCCTTTCTCGAACGCTTATCAAAACAAAAATGCTGCAAATAAGTTTTTCTGATAGTATAGCCAAAAGGCACTTATTGATTCTGCTCTGCAGAGAATTTCGCCAGCAAAGCACAGGAAGTACAAAATATGCAAAAAAAGTGCTACTCAATCATTTCCAAATCTTTCGGCTTTTTAGATCTGTACAAACAAATGATTTTACATTTTTTGTACTTGTTCAAAGTGCCTCGAAAGCGATCAAGCTTCGTGTTTTTCATTTCTAGGAAGGGGGTATGGTTTTGAAAGTAATCTACTCGAAAATAAAAACTATAAGTGAAATAGAAAAAAATTTGACTATCTTACCGAAGAGCGGTGAATCACTTCAACTTTGCTGGACGACAGGAAGAATCTAATTTGAAAGTTTTTTTTGAGATTTTTTTCTCTGAAGTAGTTCAATTAAAGTTTCCGGCATCGATAACAAATATACCTTTTTTGAGAGAGAACCTTACTGTTTTCAATTCATCATAAATCTCTCCTGATTTTTGATGTCTTTATAGATCGGTTTGAAGCATTCGTACCTAGCAATAGGTGCAACGATTTGCTTCGTCGCCGTCGTCAATGCGCCGAATTTCCTCACGTATAAAATTCACGAATTAAGGTAATTTTTACTTTTTTCAAATAATTATATGGAATTGAGTTGTTCATTGAGAACCGCAATCTTCCTTTCGATTTTTATAACATTCTCGTGAAAGATAAACGGTAAAGCTGTCAACGTTAATCAATACCTTGTTTGGATGCGCCGCGCAATCCAGTTCCATTCAAAATAGTGGTGGCGGGTGGATGCGATTTGCCCCATACAGTGACCTGGGCGAGCACTGGTGTAGAATTTGATCCCCGCACCATGATAGTGGGAGTGCGCACCACCTGGTACTACATCAACTCCGTCAATAACATACTCATCCTAAATCCTCTCTTAATACGCTGAAAAGGAGGTGAAATGCTTTTGAATTTCTTTTTGAAAAACTGAAGGATAAAAAGGGATGATTGTTGCTAATTTTATAAAAACGACATTGTGGCTTTTGACAATATCAGATTGAACGACACGTGCGTGGTAAGGGATCCAGCATTGCTCGGAGCTCCCGCCTATCTACCTGGAATAGCGGAAATAGCGCTCGCAAAACACTGCCTTGTAAGTTGTCTTTTTCCCTATTTTTTTCAAACCTAACTCTTGGAATTGAAGCTATTTTAAGGAGAATTTTCTATTTTTTACTATTTTTTGTCGATTGAATTATTTCCTGCCGTTATAGCCATTATTCATTCTATTTTTTACTCAGGTATTTCGATTGGTATTCTGGATATCGGGTCTCGTATTCAAGGTGATACCGTGTTGTCTGTTATCGTTATTCGTCTGGTTACTACTTGGCATCCTGAAGGAGGTTTGTGTTTCTCTTTCTCTGGATATTGTAGGGTGCGCCTGATGCAGCGGTAGAATCAATGCTGTACCCTTGCAGAGAGACGATCGAATCTCACCTCCATTAGATTACTGGGGCCAATTGGCTTTTCAGGGCCTACCTGCTCCGCAAAAAAAAATGTCGAAGACAAGAAGATGGCAAAAAATCGTAAAAAAAGTTTTCGCTATTCTAAACTAGTCTAGGTCTATATTGTTCTTTCAATTAGGCTGGCTACTCACGGCTTGTCCCTACGCCGTCTTTTGCCTGCCCTAGTATCCCTGTTGATGGCTAATTGATCGATTTTGTCGACTTTGGATGAGAACATTATTTTTCAGGTGAAAGCGAATCGAGAAAGATTATTGAAGAACTCTCATCACGTCATGCATCCAGCGAATGCTGATGGAAAGGTAGTTTTGGTGGCAACCAACGACAAACATCATCGGACAAGCAGCGTCAGGTAGTGTTCACATTTTTCACGGTTGTGGCACCATTGTAGTGCATTTCCAGTCAATGACTTTTTTATTAGCTTTTTTCCACTATTATTCATCGGCACGAAATATCCAAGCGTTTCCAGATATCTTTGACCATATTTTGTCATGTTTCTCACAAAAAATTTGTACTCAGCAGGGATGAAACGATTAGCCCATTCCTTGGCATTAGTAAAGCTTTTCTGCAAGAATAAACATCGGATTTATGTCACGTTCAAGTATCCCCCTATGATGCAATAGACTGTTTTTAAAAAGTGACCTGAAAGACTTGGGTGTGTGCAGATATGACAGCGAATCGCGTGGCCGCCAGCGGCGAGCGGCGCGGTGGGTGCGAATGCCAGTGGCAGGGCATGGCAGCCTTCAAGTGAGGCAAGGTGTGGAAGCGCAGACGTGACGCAGTCACGCTCGGCCGACTCCCAAGAGCAATGGATACGACGAGTCGTACTGGTGGCGCCGCGAGTGAAACGCTGAGAAGCGATTCGCTGTCATATCTGCACACACCCGAAAGACTTTCCCTGTCAGGATAGAGGGAGAAATGCAAGGTACATGCGTTTGGAACCTTTGAGATGTGGTTCTCAAAAGCGAGGGCACACAGATTTTGCCTCAATTTCGTACGAGCATGAGGTGCATGGTGCGGCACAAAGAGGACCATACATGTGCAGCACATTTATTCTTTATTATGGCGCCAACGCAACGCAGGTTTTACTCAATATTGGAAAACTCTGCAGGGTGGGATAGGCACACGTCTAGTGGTCTGGGGCGTTATCACTTTTGGTAGTACCTTCTCTTTTTACCAGCTAACAACTATCCGCCTGAGATACCCCGACAAGGAGCGCAGGTTGGGAGCCATCAAAGGCGCACTGTAAATGGGTAAGGTTGAGAGGGAGGGGGTGAGCTTTTTCATAATGGTTTTTTGAAATCGCGTCGTCACCTGAAAGACTTTTCTTTCAGGATAGACTGTGAAATGCGAGGTACATGCGTTTAGAATCCATGAGATGTGTAATATTATGGAAGGTAGACCAGACCAGGTATAAGCGATGTAATACAGATACTTTGCGGTAGATTGTAGTGCGGTGTAGAACACGACCACGCAGCCAAATACAGCGTTACTCATCGAAATACCCTTTTCGGGCATGACATGGCAGCAGTATACTCTGGTACGCATAATATATAAAATAAAAAGTAAATATCTCTGAAACAGACAGTTAAATATCCTTGAAAAAGGTTCACATGTCGTAAGAAGACTGGAATGGTGCTGTCGCAGTTAGGAGGGAGGAGCATCCCACTATGGACGCTACTTTCATGAAAGCCCTGAGGACCTTGAATGATCAATTTCAGAGGTGCAACAAGGGGTGAAAGAGCCGATCGGACCACAAATATGCTGTTAGCGATCGTTTTTGTTATGTTATTCACTGAAATGCCTCAAGGGATCATGGCGTTGTTATCAGGTTAGTGTATTTTCATTTGAAATTCAAAAATCAAATTGTGTGACTTATGAATTCATGTGTACGGAAATATGGTCGACAAACTCCGCACGAACATGGCAAAAATTTTCTTTCAAAAACCGGCTTTCAACTTTTTTTCTCCTTTCCAATCACATGCATTTTAGGTATGATATCGCAGGAGTTCCGACGTCATATCTACAATAATCTAGGAGATTTGCTAGATTTATTCTCGCTTTGTGAAGCATGCATGTCATTTATTATTTACTGTTCCATGAGTGGACAATTTCGAAATGTAGGTTTGACATATTTTCTCATTGAAAAATCCCTGGTTTCTTCACGAGAAGTCTCCCATGCAATTCTGAGAGTGTACAAAAGATTTCCAAAATATTTTATTCAGGAATTCCGTCGCGTATTTATTCCGAAATCGGTACATTGCTCTTCTCAACGACCTCCGTCCATTCGACGACCGTCAGATACATACACGAAGATGTCACATCTCAAGCCTACCGAAGGGTATGAGAATGGCTCATCCGTCTATTCGGATTTAGATAGAAGTGGAGTCGTCAAGGTAGGTAAGCTCATTTCATTCTCTGTAAAGTTGAATTTTATTTCCCACCTCTCAAGTTGTTTACCTCTTTCCCAAAAATTAGCATTGTGTTCAAGTAGACGACATTTGGGCAAGGATTACCGATCTAGAAACCCCTTTTGAGTGTAGAAACGCGCAGAGGGCGATTCGCTTGGTAAAACTGAGAGTATCGGTCTGAATGTATCCGTTCCTGACACGGGCGGCAGTCCTCGACATATGCTACTTCCCAGGGAAGGGCTAGATATTTTCATGGAGCTCCAAATGAACACCGCAGTTTATCGATAGAATTTCGAATTCTGATTGCAAATATGAAACTTGAAAGTGTAAGACGCCGCTCGTACTCCGAACGTGTCAGACATATGAATCGGTACTACAAAATGGTGAATCGATTGCTTCAACCCCACTACAACGCGATACGTTTCAGATAATAACTGACCAAAGCTCGAGCCGTGCTGACATTAGCCGGATTACTCCTTCACCTGGTTTGACCTCATCGACACAGGATGAACCGGCTATGAATGATGACGAACGTAGCCGTCTTCTGGACATGAAGAATGCGATCGTAAACGGCAGTATTAAGGAGAGGCAATTTAAATATATTTAAAGGAGTACTCTCATTGTTTCTTTACCCTTGTCCGTGTAGCTGAATCATGTGCCTTGCGGAAGAATCAATAAGGCTTTCGTAACATTTATGTGGAAATTTGCAAAAATAGTCCAATATAGCTGCTGTTTGTAGACTTGTCAAGTAATAGACGTCAATTTCTTTGTTTTTTAGAATTGTAGAAATGCTATTAGCAATGTCTACCCAGGGAATTAATCGGAGCAAATTCGATTCGATTTTTTCCCACAATTTTTTCAAGTATTCGTGCTACACTGAATACTTGGTGGCAGTTTGCCGTGTCATTGCTGTCTCTGGGAGCTGAATCGTGTGCAAAATTTTCGGCCTCGGCCGCGAGACTCGAATCCAAACTTGCCTTTTGGCCGTTGCACTTGTCCCCTACACCACCGGAACATTACAATTTTTCTGGTTTTTCTGTGTGCAACGAACTTGAAGATTTGAGCGAGCAGAGATTTTGTCGAATCGGGAAGGCCTACTCAAGTACTTATGCTAGAAAACAAGACTTTTGAGAATATTTCTGCAATTACAGAACATTCTGGAATTGACGTCAATTAAACATCAAATGCATCATTGCAACGCATTTTAGTGTGTGCTACTTCTTTCTGCATTGTTTTCACTCTCAGGATCCTGTTTTGATTTTTTTCTTAAAAATTTTCCTGTATAAATTTTGAATGTCAATTGTCTAATCATTTGTGTTTTTTCCTGTGTATTGCCAAGCTCCGGGTTAACCGATATTCAGTAGATAAGCCTTTCTGCACTTTGTTCGTTTGATCATGATCGATGGTTTTGATCAATATGGATCAATGCTCTTTGTGAAATTAATCTGGGCATTTATGTTCCCATTGGAGAATTGTATTACTGACTGGTGCCATGTTTCAAGGACAGTTCCGTTGTCGCTCCAAAGTTTGCATAGAGTTTTGAATTAATTTGCTTGATGCCACAAATTAATCTAAATAAACAAATTTCGAATTCACTTGAGCATCGTCTTGTCTCGAAGCCTCATGTTCATCCAAAACACAGGTGAAGCCAAAAAACAAGTAATTTTGCCCACGGCTCACATCTGCCAATTATATAAAACATAGGGAAACGAAAAAGATAAAAGTATTGGGGCAAAATATTCCCGAAATGTTCCTCTTAAAGCAGGAATAAGCTGTGGCTCCCTACGTTCACCTTTATAAAAATATGGAGCCTTCATTCGGAGCAGTCGGGTTTCAGGGCACCTACGGTATCAAGGTCCGCTAAAACAGTGGAGCGATTCCGTGGTAGGTCTCTTGTGGGAAGCTTCCTGAGGATTGGTCCTTTGATTCATTGGAGTCACTGCGCTTCTGCTGCTTGGACAAGGCTGCTATGATCCGAAGTGTCATTTTTCATGCCTAAAACCCACCGCCGGATGGGTTTCGGTGCTGATTGCACGTTATGGCTCTCGAAAACGAAGGGTGTTGAGAGCCCGAAAAAAAAAGGGGGGGGGGGGGGTTGTGAACGAGAGTGATGGAATCTCGAATTTTGCCGTGTTGAGGTAACAAATCAAATTCACCCAAAATGAACTCCCGATCCTGTTCCTGCAGAAGGCTCTCACGAAGTTCAGATAGTATGAGGTGTGCTCTCGAATTTGAAGATGGAAAAACCTCGTAAGAATTTGCTGAAGGTCGACGACCCCCTGTATATGAAAAAATGTACGAGACTTGCAAAACTTGATTCTAATAGACTTAAAAAGCCTTTCACAAAATTGATTGCAAAAGATTTTGAGTCTTACAGGTAAGCTTTCGGCGCCTACCGCCTTTCTCAAGCCTGAAATGGTACAAAGTAAATCCTGTCGAGAATCTCTATTTTAAAGCCGCGCCGCTTTATTTATACTATACCGACTTGCTGTTTATACTATACCGACTTGCTGTTTTGATTCGGTGGTAGTTTCTTGGACAACTTATAGTTTAATCCTTTTATTATACAACATGATTATACACGAGCTAACTATTTTACGATAATAGCTACATACAATACGCATTACTTGTTAACGTTGTTCGTTGTCTAGTAGATTTTTAGGTTGTGGGCAGGTGGCAGGTCCACCGACGTGTTCTTGTCTTGTCTTGTGAGGCAAGGCCGCTTGTCGGATGAATGAGCCTGAACAGAGAGAATGAGAGAGAGGAGAAGTCAGTAACTAAAAGATATGAACTGGTAAGAATGAAATTGAAACTGGCTGAACTGAACTGAACAGAACTGACTTGCTCCTCCCCCGTACGCGGTATTTGTACCCCCAATTGTGGGCCTTACGAATCTTGTCTCAGATAGCATAAAGTGCCTGCTTGACCATTGAACTTTGTTTGCGTGTATGCTGGCTGTGAAATGCAGGTACTCAGAGGCACCTAGCCGCTTCCTCGTGATCATGACTGCAGAGTCATGACACTTGCTGCTACAGTTATGAATTGCTTTTGAACCTACATTTATCTACATTTATATATTAGGGATGGATCAGTCTCCTTTCAATCATCTTCCATAGAGACTCATAGCGATACCTTGATGCGATCGATCGTTTTTCACGAGTCAATGTTATCTCACTCGCAAACCATTGAAGGATCAGTGACACGCTACATTTCTTCGAGAGCATGCCTGCTTGAACGAGATTTAGACCATGATACTTTTTACTACTGATCTATTGAAAGTGTTGATGTGGCGACGCGACGCACATTCCCACATGGTGCAGGGATCAAATCCGGCATCAATGCTCACCGAGGCCAGCCGAGTCTTCCATCCTTCCGAGGTCGGTCAATAAATAACAGACTTGTCTCGAAGGGTGAAAGTATTGACATGTACATCGTCTGGTCTTCGCAAGATATTGCATGGGCCAAATCACATTCCCCTGTTACACGGTTCTGAATAGAACTAAAGTGCGCGGTGCAGCCCAACAAGGAAATGAATGACGCGAAAAACTTCATCCTGTATCCTTTATCGTAGGCGGTGGGTTTGATGAATCGACTGCTCAGGTATGAAAAATGTGGACATTAAAGGCGAGAGCCAGAGGACAAACAGACGGCAAGTTCCTCGTCCGCGGTGGGTGACATACTCAAAGCGACTTAACAACCTTGTGAAGGCTTACCGTACGCCTCTAAAAGAACGAGTGATATTAACTGCTCACTACCCTGCACATCACAGATGTTCTTAGCTGTGATCGATAGCTCGCTGTTCATTTGTAGAAACATTATCGCCACTGGTTGTGTTTATAGTAGCCGATGGAACGGTCTCATCGGACACTCCTTTCGAGCCTGTTTATGGGCTACAAAAAATCAAAGAGCAGGTTGCCCGTTCAAGAATAGAGATTGTCATGTGGACGTATAGCATTTCATCCACAAAAAAAAGAGAATTATCGTCGATGACTAGTGGAACAATTGGCATTCCATAGACTACAGTAAATCAGGAAGCACAAGCAGAAAGCGCGTGCGAAGCTGTTGAAGACATAATCGAGACAATGAAAGCTATAGCCCTAGAAAATTGCTCCAAAAATGCCTCCACCTATGTGTGTACGAAAAGTCCTTAATTTCGAATGAAGTTGAAATTCAAAACACAGTAGATTCATGGACGGGAAAACATTCGTGCTAGAAAAGGAGAATGAGGCTTCTAACTCTTCAAAAGGGCATGTAAGTGAGGCAGGCAGATACGTGGCAGCACGCGGGTCAAAACCAAAATAATCAATAATTTTAATGAGTTTTTAATATAATGATCGCTCCTATAATAGCCTATCTAGAGCAAGAAATTCCGAACTCCCACATACCATGAGAGAGTCTTCTTCTTCTTCTTCAGCGTCGATCCCGCTCTGTTGCAGGGTCCGCATATCTGGACTTCCGTCTCCATTCCTCTCGGTTTGTTGCGTCACCTGGATGAAGGCCGCGTTTCTTCATGTCTTGATGAAGGGTATCGGCCCATCGCTGTCTCGGTCTTCCTCTCGGCCTCTTGCCTATCACCTCCGTTTCGTATCCAATACGGGCGACGCTCTCAACATTAGCTCTAAGTACGTGGCCGAACCATCGAAGTCTTCTCTCCCGCATCTTCTCGTCGATGGGAGCGATGCCATATCGCCTTCGGATGTCCACGTTGGTCACTTTGTCAAGTCTCGTGAGACCGGAGATCCAGCGCAGCATTTTCGTTTCCATAGTTCCGAGCTTTCGCTCCGTCTCTTTCGTTGCCGGCCAGGTTTCCGAGGCGTAGAGGGCGACAGGTCTTACGATTGTGCGATACACTTTTGACTTAAGCCTGTCGCCAATCTTACGGTCGCATAGGACTCCCGTTGTCGTTTTCCACTTTTTCCAAGCGGCGCTGATGCGTGAAGTGGCCTCGTGCCGAAGGTTTCCGTCTTCGCTCACTGTTGAGCCCAGGTATTTGAAGTGGCTGGCGCGAGGCATCATCTCGCCACTGATTTGGATGGAGCCAGCTTCTGCAGTATCCGTCGTCAGGTACTCCGTCTTCTTGATGTTAAGTCGGAGACCGTATCGTGCCAAGCGGTCTTTCCATCTCTGAACTTGCCGCTGCAGCTCTGTCTTCGTCTCTGCTGCCAACACCACATCGTCTGCGTAAAGCAGCGTCCACGGGATGGGTTGCTGCAGGTCACGGGTGATCGCGTCCATCACGATTATGAAGAGAAGAGGGGACAGGGCGGAGCCTTGGTGAACACCAACGCTGATGCAGAAATCTTTCGATGTCCCGGCAGCTGTACGAACTCCACTTTTCGTGTTGACGTAGAGGAGCTGAACCCATCGGACGATATGCTCTGGAACTCCATGTATTTTCAGTGAAAACCAGATGAGTTCGTGGGGGACTCGATCGAACGCTTTCTCGAGATCGAGGAAAGCCAAGTGAAGAGGTTTCCCTTTCTCACGATGCTTTTCCATGAGGAGCCGCACTGCATGGATGGCATCAACTGTGCCGCAGTTCTTGACGAAACCGCACTGGTTGATGCTGATGTTGATTATACCTCGAATCCGTGCGTCTACAATTCGCTCGAAAATTTTCATCGTGTGGGCGAGTAGTCGGATTGGGCGGTAGTTACTGCAGTCGGCCGGACTTCCTTTCTTCTTCCATATCGGTATCGTGACGCTGTTGCTCCACTCGGCCGGCGCACGGTTCTGCTCCACGATTTTGTTGAAGAAGTCCGCGAGCCACGGAGCAGGGTTCCAGCTGCTCTCCTTCCACACCTCCGCGGCAATGTCGTCGGGGCCGCTCGCCTTCCCAGCTTTCATAGCCTTCAGTGCTGTCGCCACCTCTGATGATGTGATCCTCTGCACAGGCCCGTGGGTAGGTTCAATGGTCGGTAGCGGTGGATGCGGGAACTCTTGCGTTGAGATGCCCTCGAAATATGCTCGCCATCTCTCAAGGACACTTCTTTTGTCCGTAAGCAGAGTGCCGTTCGTGTCATTGATACCGAAAAACTTTTCAATGTCCTCCGTTTTCTGGTGTCTTGCGCGGATGAGACGGTAGACGTCTCTCTCGCCCTGCCATGTGTTCAATTTGTCGTAAAGCTCTTTCTCCTTGTCGGCCTTCGCTGCTGCCACTGTTTTCTTCGCGACTCTCCTTGCCTCGTGGTACTTTGCGAGATCAGCCGGATTTCGTGTGACAAGGTAAGCATGGTACAGTCTCTTCTTCTCTCGTACCGCCTTCTTTACGTCGTCGGTCCATATCCACGTTTTCTTGTCTATGAAGCGTCTACCCGGCTTTGTTGTCCCAAGTTCACCACATATAACGTTGCTGATTGCCGCGGTGGCCAGCTTCCACGTCTCGTCGATATCGTTTGTGACTGGTGGGAGGTGGATAAGAGGGATGACATAATCCTTCTTCTCTGTCCACTTCCACCACTTCACTCTTGCAGCTCCTGTCCTCTCCACGCGTCCTGCCCTTGGAGGGGCAACGGCCATGTCGACGACGAGTGGTCTATGCTGAGTCGCAACAGTTTCATGGGGTAGGACCTTCGCGTCGTGGACCAAACGAGCGTGTCGGCGACGGATAAGGACGAAATCGATCTGCGTCGAACAGCCTCCACTATAGTACGTTGCGAGGTGGGTTGACCGTTTCATGAAAAACGTGTTGACGATAACGAGTTCGTTTGCTTCCGCGTATTCAAGAATGCGGTCGCCATCCTCGTTTCGTATTCCGTATCCGTATCCTCCGTGTGCTCGATGGCCATCACTGGTAGAACCGACGTGTCCATTCAGGTCCCCCAACACAATGAGCGTCTCCTCCTCCGGAACGTCGTTCGTCTTCGCATCGAGCAGCTCCCAGAAGGCGTCTTTAATGACGTCGCTACATCCAGACTGTGGGGCATAGGCAGAGAAGATGTGCAGACGAGTGTTATTGACGATAACAACGATCTTCATAAGGCGGTCATCGAATCGGCAGACTTCAGCGACGGCATCTCGGTACCTCTCGGAGACGATAACACCAACGCCATTGCGCGTGCGTGTGCTTCCGAAGTAGATGATCTTGAAGCCTTCGCCGATGTCGCGCGACTTGCATCCGCTCCATCTTGTCTCCTGCACTGCACACACATCAATTCTTCGCCGCTTGAGAGCATCCGCAACCTCAGCGCCTCTTCCCGTCATGCTGCCGATGTTGAGCGTCGCGAAGCGGGTGTGGTGGGCTTGCTTGTTTAATCGACGCCGCCCTTGCGTCGACACCCCTAACTGATTTGACACGACAGCCGGGTCCCGCTGTCGAGCGTCGCTTCCCGGGAACGCCGTAGCTCTTCTCGAAACTCTTGGAGACATCGTCCATGTTGATGCAACATTTTGTCCTTCAGCCGGCCTGTCGCCTGGGCCTGTCGCCGGAAATCGTGTGTTGTCCGTGTTCAGCTCGGCTCTTCCGGTGGGAAGAGCAGTTTCCAGTGGCACCACGGGGAGGAACGGACATCGCCACCATACCATGAGAGAGTACGTAGGCTAAAAATCAGAACAGAACAGAGGAGTGTCAGGAGATCGTAAACAGCCAGACGCAGTCAGTCACAGCGCTGAAGAATGAACGCTGATCAGAACCAGATCACTATATATGGTGCTTCTGCGGAAAACTGATGAGGAGAGAATGCCTAATCGACCTAAGTATCTCGTTTGCGATCGGGTGGAGCAGTTATGGTAACAGATCGCTTTACTTGACCCCAGGCTAAGAGCCGGCGACATCGAACAGTCACGTGACGGCACGTTGGAGGCGAATTAACCTAAAATGGTTGCTTCAGAGAATAAAAAGACTTTTGTCACCTTTCTGAATCTTCGCTGCGCAAACCGTGTGCATTCTTCTGCTGCTACCTGCGCTCTCTTCAGGCGGCTCAACCACCTATTTCGCTCACTCATTTTCTTCTCATTATCAATCACGCTTGTCATGTTTTTCACCATTCTATTTTTACTTCTCTGCACAAGAGCACCCCGAATTTGCAACTATGAGTGTGTAGCTTTATGTCGAATTTTCGTGCGGTGAGCGGCGCCGCGGATTCTTTGCGTGTGATTGCGTACATTGCGTACACTACTTTCAAAGTTCTACGGCATTGTGTATTTCTGACTAGGATTATTATCATGTAATGCTTTTATTTCTTTTACTTTTTTTACTATTTTGTTTTTCAGGGCCCAAAAATTATTGTTTCCAGATAATAATGAGATGAACAGGTATTTTTTGAAGAACCTTATGGTGCCAGCTTCTTGCGTTTAGCGGAATTCCAACCGACCGAGGCAAGTTGCGGTGATGACACCGCGAGTGTGGCGCCGCAAAGGGAAAATGCGGCATAAGGCTACAGATCCTACAACTTCAGTAGTTAACCGGGAGCTTTCGAATTACCACTTGATCGATAGAAGCACACCACCGCGACACAGTTGTTCGCTGTTCTCCATGCTCTTGGAGCACCTAGCTCAGTAGTGTCCCTCCAGACCATTTGTGAGAAGCGTTGACATTCTGAAAAAGAGAAATTGAATGTTGTGGACTTCTTTATCGCAGCCGGCTCACGAACCGACTTGCGATGCTTCCATGATATTTGTATATGGCTGTACATAAAGTGATTTCATCAATCGAAGGAATCGTCCACGGAAAAATGAGTTTTCCTCTTACTCATATATTTATGCTGTATTTGCCAATGTGGGTGGCATGCAAAGTTTCACGCGAAAACATGTTGATGCGTCTAAGATACAGCACCACAAAGCCTCAGCCGGGTAAGCTGGGCCTTCGAGCGAGTGCCCACCCCGTCGTCCACCGCGGCCGTAGAAGCATTGTAGGAGCAGAATTTAACGTGAACAGATACTCCCCGTTTCCAACCGCGGCGACGACGGGGCGGGGCCTATACTCGGAGACCCCGCCCATCCGGCCTAGAATAAGGGAATCTGTATCTTAGCCGAATTCTCACTTTTTTCGCGTGGAAACTTTGCATGCGGCCCTTATTAGGCAAATTGAACATAAATATATCGGTATCAATGAAACTCATTTTTTTCTGTGGACGATTTCTTTGAGCGCATTACTCTGCATTAGTGCAGGCTAACTTCACGGCACTGCCGACTCGGTCAAAGAACACATTCCTCGCATTTTTTCCACCTGAGACGTTGTCAACAAACAAAGGTATTGCAGCGGTAATAAGAGTACCGCTATGTTCCTACCTGATACTTTTGTTTGTCACCGTGTCATCTGAAAAAGCGCGGTTGCAGATATGATTGAACATTTCGCTTCACTTGACATCCAAGAGGGGTTCACCACGTGCTAAGAGCTTCCAAGAAAATGGCTATCTCAGAATTCCTTTTTTGTCAGTGATTTTTCCCCAGGAAATGGTCCCGAATGAGGTGATACTGATAGGGTATGTCAACGTTCAGGATACCGTAACTTTGTCACCCTCTCACAACTAATTACCTTATGACGCCCTTATACCGTTGTACAGGAAACGCCATTTACCTTCGTGGCGCTTGTATCCAGTTCTTTAGTGGTTACTGAACAATTAAAATCATTTCCTGGCTGATTTTCTCGGTGTCCCTTCATCGCTGAGGGTGGTTGAAGATGAATCAATCCCTAAGCTTACCGACCCACATCTTTCGGCACTCCTCCTTTCAGTTTTTTCAGAATAAAGAATAATTTTCACGTTATAAGATGACGTGCTAGGACTGCATCGTGGCCGATGATCGGACCACCTCTGCTCCTGTTGGTGGTAGGT
Source organism: Trichostrongylus colubriformis (assembly GCA_963978905.1). Lineage (NCBI taxonomy): Eukaryota > Metazoa > Nematoda > Chromadorea > Rhabditida > Trichostrongylidae > Trichostrongylus > Trichostrongylus colubriformis. Next base: position 8,363,918 of record OZ022258.1, on the reverse strand, counting down.
GCAAATGTTCATTGGCGTATGTTAATGAAATATTTCCACCAATTCCTGAAAATATAGGAGAAATAACAGTAGTATTTCAAGGAAGTAAGAGGTTGAAAGGATAAGGTTTCTTGCGTAAATCAATCCCTTCTTGGCATGTGCTGCACATTCTAATTCCATTCGGAATCGTAGTGACATGAGAAATGCGGATAAATGCCATTTGACCTGTACAAGAACTTGCGCAGGCCAGCTGCTATATTAGTCAGGGTTTTCATCGTCTCACACGAGTCTGGCACTAATTCACCGACCCCGAGGGATGAAGGCTCGGTTGTCCCACACGGATACAGATGCGGGATTTGATTCCCAAGCCATGAGAGTGGTCACCTTTGCTCCTTTATCTTTCGAAGCACGACGTCCTGCTCAGACGTCGATTGTGAATTCGTAGAATATTTAATAACAAAAGCGTTTTTTCAAACTTCATCGCTTCTTCTCCCTTTCATTATTTCACTTGTTTGTTTCTGTTTATTGTTTCATTTGTTCAGCATGGACGGGATCAATTCTACCTTCTCTAGTAGGCAACTCAGCTACTGAAGCGTGCAGTTCGAGTGAAGCGGATCGCAATAGCACTTCAAGGGCGCGTTTTTCAAAGCTAGTTCCGCCACAAATCTTTTTTGAGACCAAGTATTTGTTTGTAGAAAGATTTGTTCTCGGATACGCTTTCCTTCCCTCCACCCTCTCGTTACCTTAAGGAAAGTTATGTTCCTTTTGTGTGTGTGCAAAAATCGCTTCGCGGCGCCATCAGCACGACTTGCCCATCGATTGCCCTTGGAAGCCCGGCGAGCGTGGCTGCGTCACCTTTGCACTTCCACCCATGTCACACTGTCTCCTGCACCCATGCCACCTCGCCTCCTCCACCCATGTCACACTGCCTCGCTTGAAGGCTGCCATGCCTGCCATTGCTACTCGCACCCGCCGAGCCGCTCGTCGCGCGCGGTCGTGCGGAATTCCGCCATAAGTGCCCATACCCGCTCCTTTTACATGGAGGCTCAAGAAAGTACCTTGCTCTCGCCACTGAAGTTTGTGTCCGTGACGATTGACGAAGTGCAAACTATCTTTGACATGTTCCTGTACGTACAAGGACCATTCTTTGTTTGTCACCCAAATAGAAAGGTTTTCCTCGGCACATGAGTCTTTGAAAAATCCTGTGTTATTGGCATAAAAGTAATCTAGCGGAGTGATCTCGTGGGTGGGAACAATAGCTAGACTGCTATAGAAGATCCATGGCCATTTGCAGCTCGAACGGCTTTGTTCTAGAATGAATTTTTTCACAATAGGCTTGAAGTGATGGTTGTGCACTCTGGAAATCTAAGCTCATTTCTTCAAAAATTAAATAATGGCAAGATTGGACTATGGAGCATTTCGTTAGAGCTCAATAATGCAGATGTGGATATATACTATATACTACTATGTAGGTTTCATCTCTAATCAAGCGCATACACTTTCCCAAATGAATTCTTCTTTTGGATCTAGCTATCAATAAAAATAGCAAACAATTATTATTGAAACAGGTATCTAGCTACTAGTTAGTACATGAGGATCAATCCATACATATTTCATTGCAAACACAAGAAAAAATAGGAAAGAATATAGCAATTATCGAGGTGCTGTCCCTATTCACCAAAAACGAAGGCATCTATTGCAACAGGTTCTGCTATGGAGGCCACTATGAGTGACAGTAGTGCTACTGAACCTAATCAATGTTCGTGAAAGTATGGTAGGAAATCAATGCATCTATGGGGACTATACAACCGCTAATGGCTTCTTCATCGCAAGGACAAGCCTGTAACTGAAAAAGCCTGTAGCCCAAAAGCAAAAGCAAAAAGCCCGATGTGCACAATTTTACAACGTGCAAAAGGACATCCTGCTAGCCTAGGGATACAGATGAGTCTGGGTCTGGATGTAGCAAAAAGCATAGTGCATTATTTTTTTCGACTAGTCGCTAAATCATGCCAGTGCATTTAGCTTATTCCTAGTAGCTGTCGAATTGTCATATGAAACGTGGCTTTGGCGTTGATATGCCTCTGGTAAATGGAAATAAGGGAACAACAGCTGAAGAGCAGTCATTTCCGTGTCTTCATTGAGCTGCTGCCACTTCTATTTGGGTGGGGGTCGATTGGTCGAATTTTAGCGCGGCCGCCCGCGGCGAGCGGCGCGGTGCGGGTCGTTTGGGATTCCGCGAAAGATGCAATGGGCTGGTACCGTGAAAGACCTTTAAAAATAGGCGAACTCCCGATGCTTTCAATTTGCGATCTTTGGAGGCCCCTTACGGTACCAGACCACTGCGTCTTGAGCGGAATTCCAAACGACTCGTACTGACGGCGCCGCGAGTGCGACGCCGCGAGGCGAAAAGTCGACCAATCGACAGTCACCCCTTCTATTTTTAGCCTTTTTGTGGACCAGTTGAGCTGCACGATTTACATTGCGCGTTTAAAATGCTGGTGGAAAGTGGCTTCGTGTGATCAAACTGAAATATTTTTTGTGGCATTAAAGCACACCTCCTGAAAACTACGTTTGCGCCACTGCACTCATTCAGTGGTGTGATCCATTCAATGCGCTCACTAAAGCATGTCTACATCAATGTCTTTTTAAAATGTCCGACTCCGTAATTTTGGTACTGAACGGTAGACTGTTCGTCTCTTCGCGCAAAAACCCGATATTTTTGCTCAATCATGATAGATAGGACATGATGGTGCGCAATAAATACTGCTACGCAGTAGAAAAACCGAGTATCTCTGACGAGAGTATAGCAAAAGAAACGAAAATAGGACGATAAATATTGGCAATGATTCTGAACAATATGTACGTTGCATCACTCTTCGATTCGACCTACTTGATTTCGGTGACGACGCATAGATGTTCGGGGTACGAGTCGATAACAAAGCGCAGGTAGTCGACGACGAGTTTCACCCAGTCCCGTCGAAGGGCAGCCTTAAAGGAATCGTCCACGGAAAATGCGTTTTTGTGTTACCCATACGTTTATGTTGTATTTGCCTAAAGTGGGCCTCATGCAAAATTTCACGCGAAAAAATGCGAATCTGGCTGAGATACAGCACCACAAAGTGCGGTCCCAGTGGGTGGGGCCTAAGAGTAAAAGCCTCGTCCCGTGGTCCGCCGCCGTTGGGAACGGAGAGTGGGACTGTTTACGAAACTTTCTCCTCCTACAATGCGTCTCCGACCACGGCGGACGACGGAACGAGGCTTTTCTCTTAGGCCCCGCCCACTGGGACCGCACTTTGTGGTGCTGTATCTCAGCCAGATTCGCATTTTTTCGCGTGGAATTTTGCATGAGGCCCACATTAGGCAAATACAACATAAACGTATGGGTAACACAAGAACGCATTTTCCGTGGACGATTCCTTTAAGGGACTCAACAGTTCGACGAAGTGTTGCGTAGGCTGTCTCTCCCATGCCCAAGTGGCGTAGTCCAAAGGGTTGAGATCGGGCGAGGAGCTTCTCGTTCGAGAAGACCGTTCTCATGTGCTCGTTGCTTCACGTCTTGCCATCAACTCCTGCCCTAAGCGCCGTCATCCGAAATCGAGGAGATCGAATCGAAAAGTGATGCTAACATGCATACTGCTCAGGCTCGTGATGAGTATCTATCATCCAATTCTCTCTTTTGTTGCAGTCCCGCCAGGGCTAGTCGGTTTTTCCCGCGTAACAGCATTTATTGTGCACCCTGTATAAAATCCAGTTCTATGACCGTACTCTCTCATTTTCTGACTTCAGCAGTGTGTCGTGAAACAGGGTCACGATGACTCATCCATAAACATGCCAGCGCCGAGGATAAATTGGAGGCGGGGCCTCCATCAGGGTCTTTGGAAAGAGGAAGGAGCTCAGCCGAGCGAGCGGATCTCCTTGGTAATCCGACACGACGGATTCGCTGGAACTCGTTTGCGGTAACAGGCGGTAGTGGTAAGAGGGTGCAAGGCATGTCTTCCTGCCTCTCGCGGACCACACTGGGAGCGACGTAATCATGGAAAGTAAGGAAGGGAAACAATAGCAACGAGCACTAACAATGTCAACGTAGTAGAATAGATAACAGTAGCCTGTACGTATTGTAATCCGCTTTAATGAATGGTTGTAAATGGTAGTACAATAAACTTATGGTACGACAGTAAAAGTACAACAGAAGGAAGAACCACCAAAATTCTTTGGGACCGTAATGCAGTCTCAAAACAGTGGTACGGTCCATAAGTTGTTCCTAGTACTCTGCACAGTAATCGGTTATTCGGCCGAGTTTACGATGGGCACTTGGTGTTATTTTTGTCGTTTTAGCTACGAACCATAAATATCTTGTTAACTTGTAAATCAGCGTTTCTCCTAACAATTCTGTTGCCGAAGTTCATCAATGCTCAGTTCAACTTTCAGAAGTTTTTGTATATTGTTCGTTTACAATAATTTCGTTTGCTAGGATTTTCATTCCAAACGTGGCACAGTAATAACACCCAATATAGGAATATAAAAATTTCACCGAACAAAGGGATAATGGCTGAATTTCGTTGTGGCTGGGATCCTTTTTTGTAGTTTCAAGGCTCGATATTGAGAGCTGGCAATAATTGAAACGGTGTTAATGGAAAAATGGACCAATAAACATCAGCCAAGCTATTTCAAATCGTATCCGACAAATTGTTACGTATTTAAACCGATGGAGCAGTAGAAACCCTGCTCCCTGTCTAATATGGAAGGACTTCCCGTGCTTTTCGTATTCCTCGCACTATTGGTCGGTTTTTTTCTTACGTTTTGCATCAGCTTTGATTCTGCTATTCTTGTTCGAGTGTCATTTCAGTTGGTGATGACAACGTCAGCGCAGCCTGATTATAATTATGACGATTACAATGGTGGTGATGGTGTTGGTGGTGGTGGTGGCAACAATTCTGATTACAGCTATGATTATGGACCAGGTGGTGATAATAGTAGTAGTATGGTTGATCCTAATGCAGCAAACGCTACTACTACTACTACTACCGCTACTACTACTACTACCGCTACTACTACTACGACTATCGCCACTACTACTACAGCAATCCCAGGCTTAAATCCTAGTGAGTTTGCGTCGAAATGAATTTACGACATGCAAGAGAATCATGATTGACACTCAATTAACCGAGGCTGTTTTTGCTCTTTTCAAATCGTGCGATACCACATGTTGCATATGATCACCGAGGACCGTCTTTTTTTTTCGGGTCATATGAAAAAATCGATCTCTGAGAGCTAAATCTGTTAGGAAACGTTCTCGAATATGCTGAACATTGTATCTATCAGTCATTGTACTACTGTAAAAATTGGTTCGTGTTCCAACACGAATTTTTCTCCAGTGATATAACCCACTAATATAACCCAGTAATGAACACTAAGTATTTTGCGCACATATATAACGTCACAAACAATGAATTTTGGTCACTGCTTGTTCTACATGCTGCTGAAAAGCGTGTTGCCAAAATCTTATCTACTTTTTAGGGGAGAAAGGTCCCAGAAAGATATGTTATTCTCCATATTCAAAGACATATGGTGTCAACATCTGACCATGGTACCTTTTCAAAGAATAGAAAAAATGGGGTTTGTATTTCGTCCAGCACCACGTGTTGCATTGCCGAGAAAACAGCCGCTCCAGTGAATCCCCCTCCACAGCGACCAAATACTGCCTCCCTCCCCACCTTTTTTGACCTCTACAATACCAGTAATTGTTGCCGGAATGTACAGTTGCAATATGTTTTATTGCTATATATTCTTACCTGAGGCAAAAAGATACTTATTTCACATTTTCTCACACGGTTCCGTTGTGAAATACAATTTGCTTCTCAGCTGCTTATCAAAAATTAAGATTCTAGTGCTTATCGCTGACTTCTGCAGGCAAGAGACCCCCCTGTCCGGTCGAATACGACCCTCCGAAGAATCCTCTATTCCCAGTGTACCTTGATCTGAGTTCGTGGTCACAGTTGGTTATTAATGCTTGGATACAGAAAATGAGACCTTTGTATAAAACTTCTTGTAAGGACGAGCATACAAATTCATTGTTCTAATTTGAAGCAGTCTTTGCAGAAATCAACAAAATTTGTCCCAACAACAGTGGCATGAACGATAGGATCAGGACAGTGGCCCTTAACGCAACAAACTACAGAAGGTTACCACGCTATCTAATATGTCGGATGTGCACCCTTGTGATAGAATTTCGCACCGCAGCGTGTGGCAAGCGAAGCTATGTGGACGAGCTGAAGGTGCTGTGTTTTTAGTTCCAAAGCAATTACATCACGTGTGTACGTTTCTAGCATTACCATGTCATCGCTCAAACCAGTAATGGGTTTCAACTCCCCATGGAACTTTGAACTGAGAACTAGATGGATATGAATCCAGAGCTCTGAATGCTGAGTATAACTGTGAAAACAAATTGCAAAATGCCATTCTGAATTAAGTTAGGAAGGATCAAATTTTGCTTGTGATGCCTCATTGCGGGGTCTTCGCCACCAGTATGACTTGCGCATGGTTAGCAGTGGCCACTGTAGGTCACTGGTAGGGTCCCGGATCTAAAGGCGCAAGATGGGTATTTGCTCCTCACCGGAGCGGATATTTTTGCATTTTGTGTTTCATCGTTACGAGTGCTTTTCTTTCACTTCTTAACGTTTCCTTGTACTGGCCCCGACTCGCACCTATCATTTACACTGCCACTGCATTTATTAGGTTGTCCGAAAAGCTCCCAGCGTTTTGTGTTACTAATTTTTGTACATTCATTGCTGGTTAAAAACTAATTCTCATATGCGTCTCAGTAGACAGGCTTGAGACAGCTCGACAAATTGACCAGGTGTGGGGGCCCAGTAGTGTTGGAGAAAGCACCGTGCGACAATGGTTCAAGAAGGTTTGCTCTCGAGATTTCAGCCTTAAACATGAAGCTTGTAGCGGTCGACCTAGAGCAATACCTGACGAGGATCTGAAGGCGTTTGTGGAGGCTGACCCATCACAAACAGCTCTAGAGATTGCAGAAAATCTAGACATTGGCAACTCCACTGTTGCTGATGGTCTGAAACGCATTGGAAAGGTGAAAAACTCGACAAGTGGGTGCCCACAATTTGAGTGACCGGCAGAGATTAGCACTTCTCAAAGTTTCTTTTCACTGCTTTTGCGCAACAGAAACGATCCGTTTTCGGACCAAATGTTATCTATGATGAAAAGTGGATCATGTATGATAACAGGAGACGCTCCAGGCAGTGGCTCTATGCCGACGAACCACAAGACAATTTCCGAATCCTCACGGAAAAAAAGATCATGGTCACGGTGCTCATGGGCTGGTGTGATCCACTATAACTTTTTGTCACTAGGCAAAACCATCACAGCGAGTCCTGCTGTGAAGAAATCGACGAAATGTATCGGAAATTGCGTCAACTGCAGCCAGCAGTTGTCAACAGGAAGGGTGCGATTCTTTTTCATGTCAAAGCCCGCCCACACGACTCGCAAATCACTATCCATAAATTGAACGAATTGAGGGTTGAAGTTCTACCTCACCCGCCATATTCTCCAAACTTTTCACTACCCGACTGTTACTACCTCATCCGCCATATTCTCCAAACCTTCCACCACCCGATTGTCACTATCTCACCCGCCATATTCTCCAAACCTTTCACCAACCGACTATTACCATTTCAAACATTTTCAGAACTTCCTTGCTGGAAAACACTTCATCAATCAGGACCAAGCAAAAAAGCAGTATCAGTAATACGTTGTGGTTAGCCTCCAAGATTGTTATAATGCTTATTATATATTATATGCTTATTATTCGGCTGACGTTTCGGCCAAATGGCCTTCTTCAGAGCCTGGAAAGCCGAAACATATAAGTGATACAAAACGTCGATTACCCTATTTCAAATTACAAAGGAAAACTAAGGGTGAATCAGTCATAAAAGATACAATGAAACTCGCTAACCTTATAGAAATGTGGAGCTGCATTTGGCACCTAGAGCTAGGATTTTACGGCGGCTTATATATGTGTTTTTAAGCCCTCAAGTTTAGGTCAGATTACTTATGGGAACCCCCCAGGGACATTACTATTAAAAACTGTGCCGAAGGTTATCGATCCATATATAAGCGGCGGAAAACAAATATAACAGTTATTGTATTAGGTTGTCTGTTGTCTCAAAAGTCTTGTAGGATTCTTTTCGACCACCATTTTTTTATATTTTTTTCCAACAAACAACAATCAGGCAACAGTGTATTCACCATTGTTACCGATAACACTTTGCCACCTTGCAGGCAAATCGTTGATTCCCTCCTCCCGGAACCCTGAGTTCTGGGAGTCTATGAAGTCAGCGATCACCTTTGCAAGCATGTTATTATCAACGAATTTTCCATTGGTCAGGGAGGATTCAAGAGGATGAGTAAGGCAATAGTCAGAAGGGGCAATGCCTGGAGAGTATGGCGGGTGGGGTAGCACATTCCAGCCGGGCTCCTGTAGCTTGGCCTGGGTACTTTTCGTGAAATCGGAGGGGGCGTCGCCATGGGAGGGGGACCGCGGACCTTGTCCGCGGACCTTTTTTGGAGTTTTCTCGAACAGCGACGGTGAGTTGGTGGAGCTGGTGGGTGCATACGGTAGCGGTGACTGTCTCGCCTTGTACCAGTACCTGATGGAGAAGCGTTCCTTCAGCGTCGCAGAAGTAGCACAGTCCTGAGCGTGGTTTGTCTTCCATGTCAATTTTGCCATTGCTGAAGCTGATGAACCAGCAGCGCATGGTCTCGTAGCTCACACATCCCTTGGTTAATGCAGCGCTGATGGAGTAGCAAGCTTCCGTCGCTTTGGTGCTGCAAGACCGCTCATATTAGATGACACCGCGAGTTGGGTGGGTATCGACAACGTGCATTGTAGCTCTCTCTTTACGGAATCTCGTGGGTCAATGTATATTTTCCTAGAAAGCTTAGAGAACGTTCTACCATATTCCTGAACCGCCTAGATCTGCCTCGAAGTAAACAAGAGTTATTGATTTTTTGAGAAAAATCCTACAAGACTTTTGGAACAACCTAATACATGAAAACACTTCTGTTTTTTCCCAGACGTGAAAGAGAGCCTTATGAAAAGAAAAACTGGCTCCTCGGAAATCTCATTCATTGTCCCACCCCATGCAAATTGCAAATGCACACAGAAAAACCTCCATAACCCACTTAAAGAACCGTTTGGCAGGTTTTGGAAACAGATTTGAAAATTAGTGTGCGAAATCCTGACATAAGGGTACATATCCCAATATGTCATATGGCAATTTTGCAAAAACGTTGGCAATCGGGAATAATGCAGAACGCATCGACATAATTCAGGTCACAGCTTGCAAAAGGACTCGTTAGAAAAAACAATGGAGGTCTGCTTCGTCCTGCAACTAACATGCTAAAACTGGTAGGCGATTTTAAAAATTTGATTAGGCCTTTCATTTCTACAATAGCTCCTACCATTTTTCGTGGTGAAAAATGCGTGAATGCTTAGAGTTGGCTACAAATCCATTTTCCTAATGATCGTTTCGCAAAATTGATCATTGCATGATAGAGCAGCAAAAGCATATCACAAATTTTCCCAGAGCTGATATACCAGTGACTATCGTTTCAGAATTATGATTGCGAACTGGAAAAGGCGGCAAAAGCAGAAGTGGACAGATGTCTAGCACACCCATCAGGAAACATCTCATCCGACGTACAGGAAAACATAGCTCGTATATCAAAAAGCACGGCTAAATACCGCAAAGATGCCATGTTAGAGGTATGCCTACGTTGTTTTTACCGAATGATCCATCCTATAAGAGAGTCATTGTTACAGGGAGTAAAGTATTGGTGGAAGCAAGGGAAGGAAGTCAACGGCATTAGCAGAGTCGTATTCAGGACCGTTCATTTGAGCAGTACAATCCAATTTTTCACAAGGGTGAGGCCGTCTGGAATAAATATCACTAATATGATAAAACCTAAGGTAAATGAGTCCGGAACGAATGGGGAAAGATTGTGATCACATCTTTCCAGCCCTGCTAAGACGCAATAGTCAAATTTTTACCGTGATCTTTAATCATCTCTACAAATTTCCACTGTGATCTTCAATATTCTTTACAACTCTTTTAAAGGGAGAGTAAATACCTTCCTGCAGAGTGTCATTGGAAATATCTACCTATAATATATAACAACTGAGACTAGTATTGCACGAGACTGCAATCAAGCTTCAGATGGCGTGGGCAACAACCCAATATATGGGTTGTGCCGTGGCGGAAAGATCGAAATGCACGGATGGTTGGTGGTATGTTGCGTGTCAATACAAAATCGGGTAAATATTTTCCTCATTATCTTGACGCCAAAATCCGTTCAGTACTTCCCGCTGATTTCAGAGGAAACATTGTTGGGAACAATGTTTATCAGCCAGGCAATGCATGCACAGCATGCCCGCAAGGTACGACGTGTGACTCAATGAAGCTATGCGCCTGAAAAACTCTTTGAAAGAATTTCGAGTTTCGCTGGATAAAAGTCTTGTCCATGATTCGTGCTCATATCCTTATCTCCGACCTCAAATGATGAACGAAAGCTGTTGCTCATTGCGTAAAGAAAACAATGAATCAGTAACTTGAAAGCAAACTGTTAAATTGATAAAACAATTAAAAAATAAAACGGATAAAGATAGTAAAAATTCTATAATAATAGAAACATTAAGATATGTTGGTGAATTCGCTTTTTCGAATACGGAAATCTAAGCAGTGAATGGGCCCGAATCTCTAAACCCTCTACAGCCCATAAACAGTAATGCTAGAAGGAAAAATTAGATCACGATAAGGATCAATGTCATGTCAAATGTTAGAGTTAAAAAGGAATGACAGATAATGACAAAAACGAGCCTATAAAATGGAAGCGTCAGGACGTGCCAAGAAAGAAAGGAAATCAGAGTTGTACAATAAGCTGAACTCCATCGCTACCATTGCAGAAGCTTTATCGCTTCCCAATCTCTACATCAGGGTGACAGAAGTTGCACATGCTACCATTTTACACGTCGATTCGCATCCTCTGTGGTCCCTTTTGAATTATCTGAGAAGAAATAGCACAATTGTGTCTTAAGCTATGGTAGCACAAGTTGGACTATCGCACAATACTGTGCGACTAACGCTAACACTATAGAACATGTGTCATGTGAATGTGGATGATAGCGACCCAAAAATTATCATTGTGTTCAGGTAGGGTCAGCGACGTCTGGGTAAGGACGATTCGCTTTGCAAAACTAAAAGTGTCAGTCTGAATGTTCCAACCCGTTCCCAGACACTTGGTACTTCTCGACATATACCATTTACCAGGCAAGGGCTTGAACTTCTCATGGCACTTCAAATGGAGACCGAGGTGAATCCATAGAATTTTGAATTCTGATTATAAATATGAAAAACAAAAGTGTAAAACGCTGCTGATAAACGAGTTGGGAGAAATTAAGGCGACTCATTTTCACGGTAATTTGCTTGACGTGGCTCATTGATGGGTCTAACCCCAAGGGTAGATCCACCATGCACTACCTCTAGAGCAGGATGGCTACCACTGAGCCACGAAAACCGCTAATATCCACGGGGTTAGCCCCACTGATTGGCCACATCTCACAAAATACTGGGCCAATGGTTATTAAAAGTCAACTTTGACACCTCGTAACTCACTCCCCACCGGCTTTTTCAGTTGATTTTATATTAATATTCGTATTCCGAACGTACCAGACATCTGCATCAGTGATAGAAACTCCTTCGATACATCTGTATCACCATTCAAAGTACCGAGCAAAATTGAAACCCTTCTCTGGTTAGTATTAGGTTGTTGCAAAATTAATTTCGGAAATGGACCGCATACTTCATACTACTGTAACTCAGCTTAAACACAAGTTTATTAATCGAAGTAAAAACCATCAGAATCTACACTTTTGCCAACGAACAGGCAATAAATCTAAACCTTCACTATAAAAACTACTATCACGAGAATCAACGAAGTCAAGGAAGGCACATTCAACATCGTCTAAATTAGTAAATTGTTTCTGACGCAGATGAGAATTGAGGGCTCAAAAAAGTGATAGTCTGTTGGGGAAAGGTCGGGAGAATACGCTGGGTGAGGAAGAACTTCTATACCCAAGCGGGTCAATTTTTGCTGAGTGATTTGTGAGGTGTGTGGCCTTGCGTTGTCCTGCAACAGGATCGGCCCTCCTCTATTCACCACCGCCGGCCACAATTTTTGCAACTTTCTATACATTTGCTCCAGATCACAACAGTAAGACTCTGCCGTGACTGGCTGACCAGGTTGCAAGAAACTGTAATGGATTACACCTTTACAACACCACCACACAGTAATCATAACCTTTTTAGGGTGAAGGTCGGGTTTAGGAAAAGTTTTTGGAGGAGCATCCTTATCTACCCAGACTAATCCCCGCTTCCTGTTATCACAAAGAACCCATTTTTCATCTACAGTTATAATACGGTTTACAAATGGCTCATTTTTATGGCGAACTAGGAGATTAGAGCAGGTGTCGAAACGTGCCAGACGCTGCTCATCGGTCAGGTCATGAGGCACCCACTTCGACATCTTCTTCACCTTGCCGATTGTCAACAAATGTCTGGCCACTGTGAAGTAATGTACGCTAGGTCTTCTGCTAACGCACGAGTATTCGTCTACGGATTTGCTTCGACGGCTCTCCTTAAATCTTGATCATTAAGCGATGACCTGCGGCCGCGACCCGACTTCTCTTCGAGATCAAAATCGCCAGAAGCAAATTTTTTAAACCAGAGCTCCAGTGTTCGTTCGCAAGGACAATTCGTCCCAAAAACACTGCTGAGATTACGAGCTGCCTCCGCTGCGGAGTGTTCCAATTTAAATCATAAAGCATGATGACTCGATAGTCGCGTCGGTTCATGATTATACGCAGCCCTGGAAAAGGCCGGCTGGAAAACTTAGAGCGACATTCATAGGTTTCTGAAAGAGCAGAAAAAAACCCACCAAATGGTATGCCTGGCGTTCCTTGGGATGGAATAGTTCAGGGTAAAAAATCTACTTATTTATACATACCTTAAAACCGAAATTAATTTTGCAACAACCTAATAGATGTAACCAGGGAGAAGGGATGAGGTAGTGTAGTGACAGGTAACGCGCACTCTCACTCTTGTAGCGCCCTACGTCAACACCCGCCCGCTATCTAAGCCATCCATCTCTGAAGAGTAGGTGAAATGGTACCCGCAATTTTTCATGTAGAGTAAATCGCATCCACCTGCCATCACGATTCTGAATGGAATCAGAATGCGCGGCGCATCCCACGGAAGGATTTGACTAAAGCCATAAAACTTCATCCTTTCGCCAGGGAGGCGATGGAAGGATGATATCCGACGTTTATAACCTCAGTTTGTGTAGAGCCGCCACGTAGATGACTCTGTTTAATCCTGACAGACATATGTAAAAGAAGTCAGTCGATGAAAAACCTTGGTTGGCTAGACGCGGATTGATCCAGAACTGAGACCTCCTCCAGCGCATGCAGCAGTGGCGCCTTTTGTTATTCTTTCTATCTTCGCCCCATTTAATACCAATCGCGATACAGGATTATGGTTCAGCTATGGTTCATGCTTTGAGAGGGAAGCATTTATTAGGTTTCTTTTTTTTCTCGAAGGAGAAGGGTCCGTTTGTTCCTTTGACCCTTCTCTTTTTTCGTGCCGTTTATCCTCCACTGAAAAAATCTCCAACTTTAGACTGAGATTTCAATTTTGAGTTAAGATTGGTTTACCTCAACCCCACTGCAACGTAAGACGTTTCAGATAATGACTCACCAAAGCTCGAGCCGTGCTGCCATTAGCCGGTTTACTCCTTCACCAGTGACGAACTTAGCCGTGCTCTTGACATGAAGAATTCGATCGGTAACGGCATTATGAAGGAGAGGCAATTCAAATACAGTGCTCTGCATGATTATACAGCCAATCATTAATTGTCCGAAAACTCTCTCAAGTTTGTACATCTTTGCCCTACAGTTTTTTCTCTAAGCTGCTCTTTCTAATGAAAAAGGGTTCAGCATGACGTCCCAGAAATGCCAGAAGAATGTCCGCTCAAAGAATAGACCGAAGCAAATCCCGATGTGACTTTTTCCTACAAGTTTTTGAGTATTTTTGCTCCATTAATGCCCACCCAGGCCAATCAAGCCTTCCATCCTTCCAAGGTCGGTGAGTAGATAACAGCTTCGTCTGGGAGTGAGAAAGTATTGACTTGTACATCGTCTGGCCTTCACAAGTTATTGTATAGGTCATATCACATTCCCCTTCCACACGGTTTCGAGTAGATTTGAAATGCGCGGTGCAACCCAACAAGGGAATGAATGACGCCAAAAACTTTATCCTTCATCCTCTGTCGTAGGGGATGGGTTTGATAAATCGTGTGCTCAGGTATGAAGAATGTGACCATTGTACACGAAAGCCAGGGGACCAAAAGGACGGCACGTGTCTTGTTTCGCGGTGGGTTGCATACTAAAAGCGTCTTAAAAACCTTGTACAGGCCGACTAACCCCTCGATCGGGTACGCCTCTAAGAAAACGAGTGAGATTTACCTTTCACTACCGCTGCATATCAGAGATGCTCTCAGCTGCGATCGATAGCTCAGTGTTCATTTGTAGAAACATTATCGCATTACTTAACACATCCGGTTGCATGTACAGTAGTCGATGGAACGGCCTCATCTGATACTTCTTTCGAGCCTGTGCAACGGCTACAAAAAATCAAAAATATTAGGGTGTCCGTAAAGTCCGTTGGCCATTTGTAAACAGCGTCTCGTTACGCAACGCGTTGTAATTTTGCATAATGATTTCGCAATACTGAAAGTACTCGCGATGTGCTATCTTCTGAGCTAGCTAGCTCTCAATTTCCTTTCCTGCTCTTCCCACAATAAAGCAGTGAAGATGAGTGATAGTCACACCCACTACTACAACCTCGATATCTCCAGACGTCAGGCCACGACCAGGATGCGTCAGCAGTTTGGTGATAACACCCCTTCTAAAAACTGAATGTCAAAATGATGGACTCCCTTCACTAATGGAAACTATGGCATCGAAGATAAAAATCAGTGATAAGTGGTAAAATCAGTGGCGTCGTCCACTGCAGCATCCTACCAAACAATGCCACAGAGACGGCAGAGACCCTCTTCAAAGAATTGCAGGAGGTCAAGGTGAAAGCTGCCGCCTTGTCCCAGAAACTTGCAAATCCATGGTTGCTCTGGGACAACGCGCGCCCCCCACAGAGCGAGAGATATTCAGGCCGTTCTGGACAGGCTCGGTATCAAGACGGCCACGCATCCACAGTATAGCCGGACCTCATTCCATGCGATTACCACATCTTCCGGTTCATGCAAAATTTCTTGGAAGGAAAACAGCTGTAGAACGAGGGCGACGTCGAGGACGTGACCGAGGACTGGGTCGAGTCGCGGCCGGCCGGCTTTTGGGAGGATCGGGACGCTTTTCTACCCGATCGTTGGCGAAGGCGTATGCATGGAGATTATATCATGGACCTGTAAGCTCAACTTGGTGAGTCATCTTTACAAGCTCTGAAAAAAACGAATGGCCAACGAACTTTAGGGACACCCTAATACGTGGGTCACTATTTATATTTCAGGAATAGGCAATACTGTTATCATGGGAGTAAATCTGATGATTCCATTGTAAAGTTCGCCTTTTTTAACTATATACCCCATCATTCAATTTGCCGCACGGCGCTTTTGTTTATTTTATAAATTTTTGAAAATTTTGTCGACACAAGCCTTTTTTGGTGCATTTGTCAAATTGTGTGGGTTCCAACGGAAAATATTTTTTGCAAATCCATGTGTTCGAGTAAAATTGCATGTTTGTTGGTGGAAATGATGTTTAGGGATGTCTCAATCTTAGGATGGGTGATATGGCGATCTTGCTTAATCATAATGCACGCAGCATCGATGTTTTCGGAAACAACTGCTAATTTCGAACATCCTTCACGAATCTCGTGGGGCAGCGGACTACGACAACTATTGAATTCCCTAAACCAATGATACACTGTGATCCTTGATGGAGCTTCATTGCCAAATTTTTTTGGATTTTTTTTTAAATTTCATTTTCATTTCCTGAAAAAACAAAATTTTTTAGATGAATATAAAATAAACAAATAGCGCCGCGCGCCAAATTGAATGACGGTGTATATAGTTAAAAAAGGCGAATTTTACGATGGAACCATCATATTTACTCCTATGATAACAGTATTGTCCATTCCCGAAATATAAATAGTGACCCACGTAGCAGGTACCCCGTTCAAGAATAGAGATTGTCATATGGATATAATATGTATGTAAATTGACGAACAGCAACACAAATGCGTAAACAGCATTTTATCCATAAAAATGAGAATTATCATCGATGACTAGTGGGACAAATGGCATTTATAATAATTCAGGCAGCAAAAGCAGAAAGCGCGTGCAAAGCTATTGAAGTCATAATCGATACAACAATGAAAGAATTAGCCCTAGAAAATCGTTTTAAATGCTTCCACCTATGTCTGTACGACATGGTCGATCACAATTGCGAATAAAATCGAAATTCAAAACACAATAGATTTAAGGACGAGAAAATATTCGTTTTTAAGAAATTTTTCGAAAAGGACTTCCCACTCTTAAAAAGGTCATGTAAGTGAGGCAGGCAGATACGTGGCAGCACGCGGGTTTCAAAACCAAAATAATAAATAATTTTAGTGACTTTTTCATATAATGATCGCTCCTATAATAGTCTATCTAGGGCAAGAAATTTCGAACTCCCACGAGAGTAGGCAGGCTGAATATCAAAACAGGATAGAGGAATGTCAGGAGATCATAAACAGCCAGATGCAGTCAGTCACAGCGTTGAAGAATGAGCGTTGACCAGCACCAGATCACAATGGTGCTTCTGCGGAAAACTGGGGAGGAGAGAATGCCTAATCGACCTAAGTATCTCGCTTGTGATCGGGTGGAGCAGTTATGGTAACGGAGCGCTTTACTTGACCAGCCAGGCTACGAGCCGGCGACATCGAGCAGTCTCGTGACGGCACGTTAGAGGCGAATTCACCTAAAATGGTTCTTTAAAAAAGATTTTTATTACTCTCACAAATCCGCAAATTCCTGCGCAAACCGCCTGTATTCTTCTGCCCCCACCCGTGCTCTCTTCAAGTGGCTCAATCCCCACCTTTTGCTCAGGCATAGATTCTTACAGAGCTCCCATAATTTGATGTTGATGCAGCTTTGCATCTCCCACATGCCACCTGCCTCGCGCCTATGAACGCAGTAAGCCTTCCGGCGCTAAGTATGAACACGATCTGAGATTCTCACAAATCGCGCGAAAACGCGATTCCGCGATTGTGATCGTGTCATCGCATAGACTGATTGAGTGGTGATTTTGTTAAAGTGCCGCTGTCATCCTCTACCCATCTACTGTCGCCGACTGTGTGATACATCGTAAGGAGTCTAAGAAGACTCTTAAAGACAGTGGTAGGCGTAATGTGAATAATGAGAACTTCTAGAGTGAGTCATTCAAAAGAAAGCTATGAATCAAGAAGAATATATATTGCGAAATTTCCGAAAAAAGGGAGTACCCCCGTGCATTCCGAAAACCATCCTCTTCAACAGCTGACACTTGCTCCAACAGGGTCCACACTTGGGATAGCAAAGCCAGTCCCTTTTTAGAGACAACGGTGGGAAACAGGTCTTATTTCTCGGAATTTTGACCGCTTCATTCCTTTTTTCTTCACTTTCGTATTAGTAAGCATCTGGACTTTAGTATTCGATAACTTTTTGATATACGGATCTAACTACCCCTACCACTGCCTTTAACCTGTTCGTTATCGAACTAGAAAAAGTCTGACATGAAAATGAGCGGTGAAACCATGATAGTCGAGGAGTTCTGATAGCCACAATTGTCACAGCCTCATTGTACATAATATGAAATAGGAAAGACGTTTCCCGTCACTTGTGCCCGTTTTAATTATACAAGTTTGATGTGGTACGATTACACTGGTCAGCAAAGTCGAAAAATAGCGTGGCACAAGAGCTTCCTGAATTTACGAAATCAGTAACTAACCGGGAGCATTTGAATTACCACTGGGTCGATAGAAGCACACCACTGCGACACAGTTATTTGTTGTATTCCATGCTCTTGCAGCACCTAGCTCAGTAGTATCCCTCCAGACCATTTGTGAAAAGCGTTGACATTCTGAAAACGAGAATTTGAATGGTTGCGAACTCGGCTTTCACTGCCGGCAACGAACCGACTTGCGATGCTTCCATCTTATTTGCATATAGCTGCAAAGTGGTTTCATCAGTCAAAGGAATCGTCCACGGGAAAATGAGTTCTTCTGTTACCCTTATATTTATGTTGTATTTGCCTAATTTGGGTCGCATGCAAATTTTCATGCAAAAAATGTGAACCCGGCTGAGTTACAGCACCACAAAGTCTCGGCCGGGTGAGCGGGGCCTCCAAGCAAGTCCCACTCCGTCGTCCACCGCGGTCGAGGACGCATTGTAGGAAGAGAGGGTTACATGAACAGTCCCACTCTTCGTTCCCGACCGCGGCGGACGACGGGACGGAGCCTTTACTCGGAGGCCCCGCCCTCCGGACCGAGAACTTGAGGTGCTGTATCTTGGCCGAGTTCCCATTTCTTCGCGTGAAACTTTGCATGAGGCCCACATTAAGCAAACACAACACAAACATATGGGTATCAATGAAACTCATTTTTCCGTGGACGGTTCCTTTGAGCACATTACTCTGCATTAGTGCAGGCTAACTTCACGGTACTGCCGACTCGGTCAAAGAACACATTCCTCGCATTTTTTTCTTGCTGAGACGTTGTCAGCAAACAAAGGTATTGCAGCGGTAATAAGAGTACCGCTATGTTCCCACCTGATACTTCTGTTTGTCACCGGTCATCCGAAAAATATGCGGCTATAGGTATGAAGAACATTTCGCTTAATGTGACAGCAAGGGGTCTACCACGCACTAAGAGCCTCCAAGAAAATGTCCAAGTCAGAATTCCTTTCCTGCCAGTGGTTTTCCATATCCCCAGGAGTTAATCTCAAATCAGGTGAGACTGATAGGGTATGACAAGGTTCAGGTTACCATCACCTTGTCACACTCTCACAGCTAATCTCGTAATGGCACCCTTATGCCAGTGTACAGAGGATGCCATTCACCACCGTGCGCTTATATCCAGTTCTTCAGTGATTACTGAGCAATTAAAATCATTTTCAAGCTGATTTTCTCCGTGTTCCCTCACCGTTGACCATCAACGAAAACACGTTATTACTTTCTCAGGTAGGCAAAATAGGCGCTTGAACATATAAATCTTTGAGCTAACCAGCCGACAACTTACGGCATTCCTTCTTTTGAGTTTTTTTTTCAGAATGAAGAATAATTTACGTTACAATATGACATACTAGGACTCCATCGTGGCCGATCGAAATCGAATTGATCAACCTCCGTCTCCCAACGGGTGACCACCTCTGCTCCTGTTGGTAAATGTGAATGTTCATTGGCGTCCGTTAATAAAATGTTTTCACCGATTCCTGAAAAATAAAGGAGAAATGAGAGTAGTATTTTGAATGAAATGAAATGGTGAAAAGACAAAGTTTCTGGCGTTGATCGATCCTTGCTTGGGATGCGCCACACATTCTATCAGGTTGTCCGGAAAGTAATGGAACAAATGCAGCGGTGAGATTGGACAGCATATACATTTTCGACGTCAAAGTCGTGAGAGGGTAGAAATCTGGAATTTAGTGTACCCCGGAGAGATGGAGGGCCTGGTATTCGCAGTCGGACATTGATGCGGGATCTGATCCTCGAGCCGTGAGAGTGAGAGCGCGTGCACCTGCCACTACGTCACATTGGCTCTTGTATCGTTCGAATGAAATATCAACAGGAAACTCTTTTATGGGATCAGATGCTTCACGAGCTCGGCTCTCCCACTATAGTAAGCACCGTTGCATTTTTGCTCACTGAATGAGACTCAACCTCTAAAGCCGATTCCTCACGTAGCACAATCTTAGATTTCTGAGCTTTGGGAGCAAAAACTGACCTGGTAATTCCGGATATAGAATCCTTCCTCTGTCCGACAGTTTCACTGCCCATGCGTGCGCCATATCGGCAAGCTCAGCTGACCAAATCAGTGGGGTTACTCCATACCTGAATAAGATAAAATCCGTTTCCTTCTTTGTCCAAACCTCATCACAAGGTAGATTCAAGGTCTGCTTGGCTCGATCGAAGAAATCTCGAACTAACTCGAATCGCAACTAACCTTTGTCGCAGATCATTGTGAGCATCCAAGCATCCCCGTTGGAAATTCACTTCACCTAAAAAAATGCAGGATTCATGTGTAACTTCCACAAACTACTGGGAAGGATTATATTGTTCCTTTACAGATTAAACCCACGAATTAATTTTGTAGACTAATTTGTTACAAGTATGCTGACTATGAGTTATGGCCAAAGTTTCGGTCTCGGACGGGACTCAAACCCGCACTCCACGCTTTTCGGGCTTATTGGGTAGTCTAAAGTGTCTTTTCGTATTTTTAAATGCTGCTTTTTCCCTGCAAACTGCTTTCCAGCAATCTCTTCTGTACATACACATGTAGTACAAGTCCACACGCATCTATAGGTATTATTGTCTTCCATCTCCCGGATAACCTTTTATGGCAAAATAAAAATATCAACGTTCAACCTCATTTTCAATACAAAAATTTTTCTTTAAATGGCGTTAGACAGGGAAAGGATGAGGTGATATTCCGATGGAGCAAGATCAGGGCTATGATGGGGCAGCAATTTTTATCCAAGCTCGGGAATTTTTTGGCGAGTCACTTTTTCAATAGTGGGAATACTTGCCAAAAAATTGCCTAGCCAAAAAATTCTCGAGCTCGGATGAAAATTGCACATCCACCTTATAGCCCTGATTTTGCTCCGTCGGACTATCACCTCTTCTTTCCCTGTCTAACGCCATTCAAAAAAAATTGGAATTGAAAATGGGGTGACCCTTGATATGTTCATTTTGCCCAAAAAGGTTATCCGGGAGATGGAAGACAATAATACCTATAGATGCGTGTGGACTTGTACTACATGTGCATGCACAGAAGAGATTGCTGGAAAGCAGTTTGGAGGGAAAAAACGGTATTCAAAAATACGAAAAGACTCTTTAGACTACCCAGTATTATGTACTAATCCCACTGGTTACACTACTGAGACCCCTTTCACCTTGACTCAGCTTCTGGATGGCATACTCAACATAGCTTAAACTTGTAAAACTGGTTGTAACAAATGCACTTGTAACAAGTTTCGCATCGCGGTCTACGGCGAAAATCAGCAGCTATCAAAAAATTGCAATATCAAAATTTGTTAATTAATGTTTGATTTGGTTGAAAAATACAAATAGAATAGTATGCAATCCTCTGTTAGAACTCACTGAGTGCAGTGTATTTGCTCTTCTTAATCATGTATTTCACATCGGTGATCGTTTGCATCATATGCCGATCCAATTCGGAATCGAAATTCTTGATTCGCTCTTCACCGTGGGAAGAGCATACCGCTTCCCAGTCATCCGAGGACGACGGAATGTGGCTGAAACAGATGGGATCAACACTGATTCACTGGTTCGTATGCGAGAGGAGTTTTTCTAATCATTTAGCTTCTTAATTTTTCATCGATAAGTGGTTCAAGAAATAGCGACACTGCCAGTGTCAACATTTTTAAATAGCCACTCTGTTTGCTTGCATATTTTGAGGCACAGTCTTCGTGCAATCCGCTTTACATATTTGTTGAGTATCATTTACGATTGGTACCGTAACGCCGCGTTCATACTCTGCGGTGCCGGCGACATGGCGTGGCTTCGTGTCTCTGCGTCTCCACCTGTGCCACTCTGCCTCGTTGCCTATGACCGCAGCCACGCCTGCGGGCACTGAGTATGAACGCGGCCACGGAGTCGTACAAATCGCGTGAAAACGCGATTCCGTGTTTTTATCGTCTTTCCGCATAAACTAATTCAGTCGTGATTTTGGCAAAGATAACTAGTCAGCTCGCCGAGTTCTACAAGACGGTGCTACTACACGTCTACACGTTTTTGATATTCGTCGATTCGGAAGTAGGCCGTTTATTCACATTCTGAAAAGTTTGAGGGAAAATTTCGCGAGATCTGACAAGCTGACAGTGAAATTCATTCGCAGTCCTGATCTTTGTGTATGTAAGGCGACAGATGTTCAGGAATTTCTAAGTCCCCGTCATTTCGAATGAATCCCTCTTTCTTGCTGTGTCATCACCTTTCAGCTCATTTCTCTCGTATCACTTTTTGGTTGGAGGCGCCGGAAACAAGTGAACAACAGCCATACATACAAAAACCAGTACGATTACAGAACGAAAATTGTATAAGGCAGAATGAACTGAAATTCCAAAAATTGTGCTCACTTTTGACAGGGTGCGCCAGTGAACAACAGAGTTTCAGGCGGTGGCATTGGCAGAATTTTCGTATGTACATGGAAGGGGTGGCGCTAAGAGCCTCTGGAGTGTCATAATCAGCGTGGACTCGTCATTACATATGAAGAAGCCAGCAAGGAATCGCGCAATCGAGGGTAAACACTCAAGAGTTTCGAGAACTTTCCTAATAAACAATTCAAATACGATTTCACCTATACATTACATATGTATGTGATTGCAATTAGCTGACCTTGGAGGATCGAAAGGCTTAGTTGGCTTGTTGCTCATTGCAGGATTTGATACCCAGAAAACATATGAGCAGGGTTTTTCGTCATCAAAGCATTGCCTTCCCATGTGATCTCCATGTGAATATAGAAAAAAATTAGGTGGAATTTTTGGAATTTTTTTGAAGGTACTTCTTCAACATACTATGATGCTATCTATCAGTCATTAAAAGGGGCACTTCCCATTTCACTTTTTTCGTTCACGATATCGTGCAGACAATCAATTCTCCTTGGAGGGCGTGGCTTGTGAGATAGGCAGCCTTCGTGGGGTGAAGCTACATTTTTGGGTGCCTCGTCGAATTTTTGTTGTTGTCGAACATTCGCTTTGCGGCGTCGCACTCGCGATGCCATAACCTGCCACGGTCGGCTGGACTTGCTTTCAGGACGGAAGGGACTGACATTAATTCGGGCGTGAAACTTTAAAGGAGTGTACGCAGTGTACGCAATCACACGCGAATGCAGTACTCTGTAAACCTAGTATATAGCACGGAAAAATAATTCTACATTCATTCAACGTTCTCTCGACCTTATGTTAAGGACACGGACACCCGCGAACTTTGTGAGCAAAAAACAATTGGTTGTTGTCAGTTCTCACAGAGAATTATCAATCTTGTTGGCACTTTTTCTCATTTCAGATATGATGCTTCCACGTAGAAGCACCTTTCAAAAGTACAGTTAGTGCCGTAAGAGTGTTAAAAATCGCGCGAAAACGCGTTTTCGCGTTTTTTCTCCTTTTTGCCATAAATCGATTGATATTGATTATTTTTACTGAACATACATATGTTTTAGAATCTGTTACGAATCTGTTATGAATCTGTTTCAGAGCGTTTCTGAATCTGTTACGAAAAAGAATATGCGCTGTCAAGATATTATTGAAATGATTTCCGCGACTTCATTATATTAGCTACTCATCAAAAAATGTGAATAAGCTCAAAAGTAATGCCTATAAAGGGTCTAGAAGGCAAATGAAGAAAAAAACAATATGTAGGGGCCAGTATGATGGCTCTTGCTGACGAGTATAGGGTAGATGTGATACAATTTCCGAAGGAACAACAAAGTCCGAGTGACCAAGAAAAGCGGTGATTCCTGTTGGCGATCTACTGATTGAAATCAGAAGTCGACATGACTACCGTTATTTGTCAAAATATTTATTTATTTATGCGTTCTGTCAGTCGGTCGTAGACTCAGATAGCGTGGCTCCACAAGGCCCAATTCCAGTTCTGACCTTGAGACTAATCTCACAAACTACACTCCATTCAACGATCCACCAAAAGCCTTTCCTTGAAGGTACTGGAAGGAGAACAAGAAAATAAAGTGTGTATCAAGACGCTGCCTATTATACGTAAACATTCGAACTCAGAAAAGATAATGTGTAGCGAAAGTGGAGTTGAAAAAGTGCCTTTGGGACGATATTGCTATTTTAGCGCGCTCCACCTCGAATTGCACGCTTTACCTCGAACTGCACATTTCAGGCGGACCGACGCCATTGTCATTTGATGTCGCGCAGGGCAAATTTGATTCCATTTATGATAATTAAAGAAGTGAAACAGCACACAGCAGCAAACAAGCGAAACAATGAAACGGAGAATAGGCGAAAGAGTGAGAAAAACGGGTGTTTATAATTTATAATGAAAAACCCAATGAATTAATTAAGACTCGACGTCTTGGCAAAGCGTCTAGTGTGCAACTAACGAACTGTAAGCCATCTCAAACTCATACCGTAAGCCAAAATTGCTACTTCTTTCGAAAGTCTTTGAGCTTTCATCGCTCGAATTGATTTCGAATATGAAATGAGTATCGTAAGGCATTATAGTAGGTGGTATGACAACACGAGCAAGAAGGAATACTTACTTAACAATGTTCGTGGACTTTGATTGAGGTATGTCCACTGAAGCACTTCCGTGTCCATTTTGCTCAGTTTTCTCAACGATTTCCGACTTGGATTTTCGAAGTTTCTTCCGCCCAAAAAACTTCTTCATCTGTAATTGCTTGTTCATTTCACGCCCGATGAAATTTGGACGTTGGAAGAAAATTCGTTACATTTAACAAATGCACTACAAATTACGGGATTAGGCACGGAGAAAGTACATAGCTGGAGAATCCAATCAGAAAAGTAGCATAGAAAAATGACGGAAGATGAAATATAAAAAGATCCGGTTCGGAGCCGTGGACGTGCGTATACGATGGGTGCAATGAAGAGTCAAAGTTGATAATGGGCGTTAGGACGCCGCAGTGGGTCCTTCCGCACCACATCTGCTAGGGAAGGACATGATGACCAGCGGAAAAACAAAGAAGCAAAATCAATTATTTATTAGATGAGGCATCCCTTCCAAACTTATAACTACGATTTCATCGATAAAAGTAAAACAAAAAACGGATAGTGGATCTGAAATTCGAGCGCTGACGCTTTTTGCATAAAGTTTTGACGAATTCAGCGAAGAACTCATAACACAAGCTGGGAGAGAAAATAGAAAAAAACCATTTACTCAGTTGTTGTGAACAAGGATAAAAGCTGGCGGTGAAGAAAGTCGTCATGTTCACGCTGTGGTGCCAAGAACTTCAACTGAAAGCCACAGGTGATTGTTGTAAAAATGAAAAAAACCCTCTCATCATGCAATGAGTTTCGAAGGGGTTTTACACTGCAACGTCAGCGAATGCGCCATAGTGCTGCTCACAGAGCGTGCAGTGTTGACTTCCATGTTTAAAACATCAATTTGGAGACCTTCAGAATGAAGTAATCGCAAAGAAACCGATGAATTTACGCTGTTGCCATTAGATGCACTACATAAACAGAAACAGAGAAAAAATGGGGAATCTCCTTTGTTCCAAAGCAACGATCGAAAAACTGAAGCTGTCGGTGGAATCTCGCAGTTCGAATTTTTCACGCGCAACGTTGATTTCCTTCTCACCCTGCGTCCCTATCCACGTGAAAGTCGCCTCCTTTGCTCCCAGGGCTCGTGGCTGCGCCTCTTCGGACGCCTCATCCCGTTGGACATCACTTTGAGGAGATATATCCCAGGCGGATTCTTGTTTTGCATGTGGCCCTTAATAAGTAAAGACAACACAAATATGTGAGTAAAAGAAAAACCTGAATGCTCGTGGACCATCGCTAGAAGGCCATAACCTAAGCCTTATTCGAAGTGGGAAACGCCTAACAATAAGTCCAGTCTCCAACTCCGGGGTCTGGTCCAGGATTTTATCCACCATGCAGATTTCGCACTATCATATTGACTCAACCCATGTGGCTGTAATCTAAATGGAAACGGAGACCGATCCATAGATCAAGAAATTAATACTGACGACCGTCACCAATGCATCCGTTCCTTTCAAAAGTGATCGAAAATTCATATACACATGCAAGAGAAGATGCCAGACATATGGAAAGTGCAAAACTTTGCTGAATCAGAGTTATGAGTGAATATGTTCTTGAAGACCCTTTATTCGATTTGTGACGTGCCAATCGCATCTCGCACAAGACGGCCATTTTAGCCTTCCATCTAAGCTTGTTCTTATGAACTAGATGATGAAAACATAAAAAGTCAAGGATAAAGTCTTGGTGTTAATCATTTCATCGATGCGCCGCGCGTTCTAGTTCTCAGAATCGTGACGACCATAAATGAAGAGCAGCCGACGTACAGTACCTTTATCCTCCTAATCGAATGTGGTACCCTTTCACCCACCCTGAAGAGATGTGAGGCATGGTTGATCTGAGCGGGCATTGATGCGGGATTTGATGCTCGCACTATGAATGTGGGAGTGAGCGTCAACTATCACTACAGGGGGTGCCAAAAAAAAAAGTAATTTTGTCTCCTCCACTTTCGACCCCATTTAGCCAAATTACAGTAAATTCTATTGAGGTATTCTCATCCCCAGAATCAAGAGCAGACCTAACTCTATCACTATACTCCGTGGCAGCCTCCTGCACGAGCAGGAACGGGAGCAAGGAAAGACTGAACAAGATGTATCACCTCAACTGGGCAAAATCCGAAATTTCTTCGCCCTCTTTCACAACCTTGCTGACGTCCGTTCAATCTGGGTACCTAAGGGGATTCATAGCGGATGGTGTTCTTTAACATTGCGTTTTTCCCGGGTTCCCAGCGCCCTTCGTTTCCAAGAGCCAAAACGTTCCCCTACCACTGAAACCCCTCCGGAGGCGGATTTGAGGCATGAAAATGATACTTTGGATCATAGCAGCCTTGTCCAAGCAGCAGGGGCTCTGTGACTTCCAAGAACCGAAGGGCCAACCCTCAGGAAGCTTCCCACAAAAGACCTACCACGGAGCTTGGCTCCACTGTTTTTAGCGAATTTCTAAATGTAGGTACTCCGAAGCCCGACTGCGCCGAATGAAACCTCCATATTTTCATGAACATGAACGTGAGGAGCCACAGCTTGTTCCTGCCTTTAGAGGAACATTTCGGGAATGTTTTGCCCTAATACCTTTATCTCTTTCGTTTCCCTACGTTTTGTAAAATTGGCAGATGTGAGCCGCGGGCAAAATTACTTTTTTTTTTGGCACCCCCTGTACATACAATACCTCCTCCAAGCTTTGAAGCATAGAAGCAATAAATCCTGAGTGCACATAAACTTGGGCAAGCACCCATATAAAGCTTCATATTCATTGGAATACGGCTATAGAATTTCCGCACAGTTTTCCAGAGAATACAAATGCGTGGCGCATCTCAACCCACTCTTCCTTCTTACGGTGGAACGAAACATTCAATTCAAGATCTCATGGCATGCATGAACAATGTAGCTGAGAAGCATAAAATGGCTTGAGTGTAGACAATATGTGTCATCGAGATGACGAACTGCAATAAAAGAAGAACAAGCAACAATTGCACCAAAGCAAAAATTCATTGCGGAGCCCTTCCATTCTCTTGCAAGAATGGAAGGGCTCCGCAATGAGAAAAAAGTGAGAATTGTGAATACATTCTCTTCGAAAGCCAATTCTTTTGCTCCAGAAGAGGTGATGTATGGCGAAACTCGCATTGAAGAGGTTCGGCTTGGGGGCGAATTGCAGGACGAGGTCCGCGGCTGGCTCTTAGCCTCTCCGTCCGTCTACAGGCTACCCCGGCTAGTGACGCAGAAGGACGCGAAAGAAAAAGGAGGTGGTTGGGTTCCAACTTCTCTGGTTTTTCGTTTCGTCTCGTTCTTTCTTCATTGTTACAATATTGAGCCCCGCTACTTTCATTATCCGAAGTCCGCCGAATATACCCCTTCCAGCGTCTTCACTGCAGACGGACGGAGGGGCTGAACCAGCCGGCTGCGATCGTTGCCCCGCCTTCGCCGACAACTCGTCCGGCCGCAGGATTGCGGGACGGTACGGCGTACTGCGGGGTCGTGATAAAACAGCAAGAAGCGCTGGGTTCATGTACTCCTTATCAACAACCAATCCCATTTATTCACACTTCCCACTCCAACAACTTCCAGAATGAGAAGTCACTACCTAATACCTACTCGATTACACGGCTCTGTCTGTTACACCATCGGCCAGACTCAAGGCGGAATCAGATCATCGTTTTGCTCCGTATAAAACGCGGGTTCACATACGAGACATCGAACTGGAAAATGGGGGAAAAAGGCAATAAATGATTACTTATAGCAAATAATACTACAAGATATCATCACACTCATTTTAGAGTGTAATGAAAGAAGACTAGAACTTGTGGATAGATATGAAATTTAGAGTAATAAAAGAGTGAAATATGGTGAAGACAGCATCCGAACAACAACACCTCCCGAAAATCTGAGTTTCGAATACAGCAAGAAAAGTTTCTGTTCTCCACAGGACATTCACCCGAGTATCGATTCCGCTCTTGGGACCACGAGTTGGCCTTGATAAGGTAGCTGCTGATTTTTTTTCTGGTGCTCTTTATAAATGGGATCTGGCGATTAGACAAGAGCGAAAAGAGCCTTTCTTCTAGCGGAAAATATTGGCTCTACGACAACCTAGGAGGGGTGAAGCAGGTGTGGGCGGCCTTTAGAGGGATCATTTATGTCGGATGAATTCCCAAAACGCTTCTACGACCCCTTGAACGAGGAACATATCCACGGCCCATTGCAAGAGAACTAATCAACAACAAATGCCTTACTTCCCACTTTAGTGTACCGTCTCAGAGCACAAAAAAAGGCTGCAAATCATGCTTTTGCAGCACCAAAGAGTGACATAGCGTGAAATTTAAACAGGAAAACCTACAGATTTAAAATGTCAGCAGATGGAGTTCAGAAACGGGGGGAATTCGCTGAGGCATAAACTCAAATGCTTCGTCGAAAACGGAAATGTTTCGAGCAGCTGAATCATTCAAAGAAACATTCCTTCTTGGGAAATCATGAAGAAACCAAGGCAAATGACAGTGGAAAATCAGTTGACTAACAGCAGTTTTCGCCAAGCATAAAAAGATTAGCCAAGAGCATGAGAATGGGTCATTTCACCAGAACCAGCGCTTTTCTTTTCGGTTATATTGGAAACTATTTTCGGCTGCTCGAAAAACTTCAACGGGAAGATGAAAGATCAGAAAATACACGGCAGCCTGCATCAACAGGTTGCCTGGCAATGACAGGCGACACGAAAGCTTTAAAATGCTCTGAAAATAGCTCGACTTTCTGTAAACAAGGTAAATATCGCATAACGCTTTCCAGGTGATGGCTCAGATACCTGAGAACGGCGTATGAAAAGTGTGTAAACGTAATTATTACGAAAATCAGCGAAGAATAAGGTAGACGGGAAAAATCAAATCTTAGCGGTGAATATTCCCAGTAAAAGAATTAAGCTAAGTACTATTTCACATTTTTGCGCATTCTGAAGAAAAAAAGCAGAATCCTCCATAATCGATGAAGGGTAGGAAAAAGGAATAAGTAGAGATGAAATTTGGACAATGGTTCCTCTAGAAGATTGTCTAGAAAAAAAAAGAAAACTAGGAAATGGAATGGTTGGCAGAAGGCGGGAAATTGATTGGAATTAATTGGAAAATTCATGAAATCCATAAGAAAAATCCATGACAAATCCATGAGCGAGAATAACAATGCCAAAACCTAAAAGAAATAGAAAGAGCGTTCAAAAGTATAGAATTTATATTACTCTGTCATTCTAATGTAGAATACCCGGCGCTTAAACCACCACTATTTCTCTATACAATCCAATGTAACCAATAATTGATAATGTGCTTGCAAATACTAAATAAGCTCAAATAATCCAATGTAATAATATGTCAAATAATAAAATTCAATGTGATCAATATTAGATTACGTATTTGTAGATATTGGATAAGCCTGAAGTTGTCTAACCGTAGGGTAATAGATAGCTTTGTTGACCTGAACGGCTGATATGTACCTTCAGCTATAGCGCTTTCCCAGTATAGTAGGAGCGGATGAGTAATAGAGTAAGAGGAGTGATAAGACCTCAGCTAGGAGGTACTCCTGCTGAGCACGCCATAAGGCTGACTTCTGCTTGCAAACGCAAGAGCATTTGAATGTCTTTTTTGCCTCTACAAGCGTATTCAGACATTCGTTACTGTTCACCTAATATACTCTATTACTTTTTATAATATTTGTTTACACAAAAACAGCGAAAATCCAGAAAAGCAGGCACTAATTGATAACGTAAGCAGCTGTAATCTGGATGATAAGCTGATATCTAAGTATTGTAAAAGCTCTGCATGAAAACGCCTGAGTAAGCAGATTCAGTGACAGTAATGAAAATAGTAAAGTATAATTTTTATATAGTAATAGCAGTAATAACATATGTAAGAAAATGATGATTGCTGATAGTGAGTGATAAAGGCTCATAATGACCAAATAATCGATTGCATGCCCACTTCAGCCAAGGCTCTCATAGTGCAACCATGTCAGCGCATGAGAAACAGTGCTTACTTTTGGAGCTTTGCCAGACGAACGGCATATTAGAGCAGAGGCCGTAGCTGGTGATGAAATATTTGTACGAAAAATGCCAAAAAAATAAATCAAAATCGTTTAAAGGATGCTGAGTTGTGGGCAAACGCTTTGATCACGGACGGATTTCCAACTCGGGTTGACCATTAATGAATTGGCCAACCGGCTCAACACCTTATACTCTAAGGCTAGTAAATTATGGTGAATAACCACTAATCAACTGAGCTGAGGATGAAGGGCTCTTGATGTTGTCGTGGATCAGCAGATATGCCCAGAAAGCATTGAGTGCTGGTTCGTGTCCGTCTGAAGCCAAAGCTTTTGCCAACAACTCAACATTCTTTTAACAACTTTCTCATCGTAAAATCGTGAAATTCAACTCCCCGATAGCTGTTGCAAAAATCAGCAGCTATCGGAAAATCAAAACCAATAATTTGATGAAACTAAGCAGGGAGTGACAACAGAAAAGCATTTCAGGAACTTTAATTATTCCTGACAATAGCAGAAGTCTCCCCATCTGTGTTCCATCGGCTTTTTATTTATCGATTCCATTGGCGCCATAATGAATCATCGTCTTTATTCTTCGCACTCTTTTTAGAAAAACATTTAATGAATTATTTTTGCTGTGTGAAATTTCCCCACCGCAATCCACCTTCGGTTTTTTTTTTTGTGTGAAACTGTGAAGAAAGGAAAGGAAATGAGGAGTAGCACAAAATAGTATTTCTATTTGGATTTTCAAAATTAAGATGAACGGCGTTGAAGCGAAGAATAGCGCTACATTGGAAACGACAGTGGTTTGGAACAAATCAATACTGTATGCAGTCAAAGCCCATGAAAAACGTGCCGAATGTGCTGGCGGTATGGCGGCAGTATGTAGCTCTGAAAGACCACATGTGGTCGATTATGTTGGGAATATGCAAATATTGATGCTTTTTTTTACAAAACAGAATTTCCTACTGGAAAACGCCTTTGAAATACTGTGTACAATTTTTGTTCAATAAACACCTATGATATTACCTGCCCTTATAATAGCCATTATAATAAATATCATAATAAATAATTAATAATAGGAGATAATGAATGGCAGCTGACAATAGGGTGCATCAAATTCGGGAATATGCATAACTATAAGACGAATCACCTAATAATATTACATACAATACCATCCCGTTTTCAACGTTTCCGCCTTTCCGCGTTTTTTCGTTTTTTTACTATAACTCGGTTCGTCTTCATTTAATCTTCTTATAAATGCATAGTTGTATATTATGTATGTGTTTTGAATTCTCTTATTAGGTTGAGGAATAAGTACCCGCCGTTTTTTTTGTTCTCTGTTTTTCACATTGTTCCCTTCATCGTTCGAAAACGCTTATATAGGTTTTCGATAAAGCTTTTTCTGCTCTGCACAGCGCTGCTTCTTGTTTTTCGATTCCTTTGATTGCCCACTATTTATGAGGTTTGAAAATGAAGTGGGCAGAAGGAAAAATTCCCACTCACGACACTTCATCTTCCTCGTCTGCCATCGAGATCAAAAAATTTATGCGCATAAGCTTTTGATAGATAGAGCTTATTCAGCTCTATCGAGATGGTGATGCCTTTTATTCAAATCGCTCAACTTTTTGCTGTTTTTAAGACTCACAAATGCAGCACTCGGCAAAAGTGTGCAATTTCGGTATCTTCTCTTCCTCGTCTGCCATCGAGATTGAAGAGCAGAAATGGGGTACCCAGTAAAAGCCTACCCGCACTAACTTCGCAAGAAATCGAGATTCTACCACAGACTTTTATCGTACAAGAAACCAATCACATTTTCACTCATTTGATTCATCTGACATGGAAAAGGTCAGCTTTTTGGACCTTATGCGACAAAAGTTCAAATTTTTCCCTACATATTACTCTATTTCTAAACCTAAAAATAACAAACAATCAACAACAAATGAAATCCTTTTGTAGAGCTGAAAAAGCTCTATCGAACTCCGTCGAAATTGCAGAGAACGTTCAGAAACACAGAGTAAAAAAAACGGCAGGAACTTATTCCTCAATCTAATATGTATTAAATTGTTCCTGTGCGGTGATCAGAGATCAGATCAGTGATCAGAATGCTTTGGCTTGCTTTTTTCATTGTCTGCTTGCGGTTCTAGCAATATATTGTGAATTGACGATAAGGACACAGCCAAAGTTCTTGATTTTGCAATTCAGCGATTTCGCGATTTCACGATGGCGCGGGTGCCGCACGCGAGGTTGCAGCATTGCAAGATTTCAGGTTCACAGTAAGCGTGGGAAAGTGCAACGCCGTAAAATCGCGGGATCACAAAGTCGCAAAATAGCGGAATCACGGAATCGCAAAATCGTGAATTTTGAGGGTGGCTAAGGAGTATTCCTAGAATTATGCTACTCTTCACAAAATCCTCATCTCAAAGTATGGTAAAGATTGGATCCGTTGAAGATCCGTTTGAAAATTGAAAACGCACGCCTATCGCCCCTGCGCTATGTATAAAGCCCTTAGGCTAGATGAGGTAACCAACATTTTTTTTACTGAGCAGAAGGCTACCAGACAGAGAAGTTATTCGTAAACGAAAATCGTTAAAGGTATTTTGGGTCCCCAGAAATCTCTACGTTGTCCATGAATTATAGGTTATTTGTGAGGTATAGAAAATATGTGTGATACTCGTCAGAAATTTCATGATACCATCAATGCTATGGCTGGTATTAAAGGCATCGAAATTGTGGCAAGGGAGGAAAACGTATTCGGAAACACTATCCTCTGTACACGGATGATCTTTGAGTCCCGAAGAAATAATGTGCACGAAACTCGCCATAAGAGCTTTACTGTGGTCCTAACGCACTTCAGTGGCAGAGTTGCCTGCTGACGACGGTCGGAGAAGGCTTCTTTGAAGAAAAGTAAATGGAACAACGAGCACGTCAAGTGAAAGAATGAAAGGGAGAAAAAGCGAAGAAGTCTGAAAATACGTTTATGATCAAGAATTCACACCTATGAATTCGTACTCGACGTCATGGCAAAGAGTTCTGTACAGTAGCCGAACTACAAGCGAGTACAGTAGACCAAAGCTGCCCCTCTCAGGGTCTTTAATCTAAGCAGGTTGTCGCGCAGGAGGAGCCGATGCGGTATCACCAACGTGACCTTCGAGATACTTCCACATTGACGCTGTGAGTAATCTGAGCCAAGAGTGACGCGAGGTAACGCCGCTGGCTCCTTTTGTGCCTTTAAACAGCCCTGATAAACACACTGCCATGGCCCATTTGGAACATTTTAGTAAGTCATCGTCCATGATCCCAGGCACATAGCATATACACAGGGGTGTGCACACTCATGACAAAAAATCGCTTCGTGGTGTCGCGCTCGCGGCATCACTTGATTGCAGTTCAGCTCAGGACGCAATGGGCTGGTACTGTGGGGATCATTAGAGAATGCAGGTGGAAGCTTCTTCCCCTACAAGGACCCACACTGTGGCCACTAGGCTCTGCATGATTTTGGTAAGTAATTATCAAAGATTAGATCTATTTGAAAGTACAACTTAAATGCCGATATTGCTAGATGAACTTAAGTAGGCGTAGAATGGCGCCTGTTAAGTGCTCTTAAAAGATGCAAGAACTTGTCGTAAGTTCAAAGAATTGACGTGAACAGAGAATGACGCAGATCGTGCCTCCTATTGTCTCCGTGAAGCAGCAGCTGTTCTTGGCGACGTTCCGTGACGATGTTTTAGGGTTGCCTGGCAAGCCACATGCAAGACATCCTGTCGCCATGTCAAAAGGCCACACACACACACGAACGGACAATGCTGCTGCTGCTGCACTCTGCTCGGATAGATGCATATTGTATGTCTACGACGTGTAAAATGACACCGCATGATAATATATTGTGATGCATCACTTAAGGATCGATACGACTGTAAATGATTTCATCTGTGACATAGACACTGCATACATACATAATATGGAGTAGTATACAAAGATGACACTATTCGAGGATCTGAACCTGCACACTTCCAGGATGCGTTCCTCTACTTTTCCCGGTGGATAAACTGGTTCAGGACACGGCTGAGAGCATAAGTATGGAGAAGGGTAAAACAATTTTGCGTTCATCAAGTTTTTACTGATTGCGCCATGCGCCCTACATCGTAGTGGCATTGGAAAGCGATTCGGCCTACACAATAACTTGCTAAACCATTCGTACTCGAATCACTGTCACTGGAGCATGGAGGGCTTGGACCGCCCAGGTGTGCACTGGTGCATAGCTTGATCCCCAGATCATATTTGAGAAAATGACACCACTTTTTAATACTTCACAGTTCATTTCGGAGCGCTTGATGGGCGTGGCCTGCGAACTTAGGTGAGGGTGGGATTCGATTGGTCGAGTTTCCGCGCGGCCGCCCGCGACGAGCGGCGCGGCTAGCCGAGTTGTTTGTAGTTTTATCCGTTGTAGAACAGCAACAACCACAACATATAAGAGCTTCTGAAGCTTAACCTGCAATATTTGAAGGCCCCTCACGATACCAGACTACTGCATTCTGAACGAATTCTAACGAATGCAGCAAGTCGTGCCGACGGCGCCGCGAGTGCGACGCCGCGAAGCGAAAATTTGACCAGTCGACCCCCAAGCCTTGAATGAGGGTGTATCAAACTCTCTCGCCACGCCACACACTCTCACTGAAGCCACTCAAGCCACGCCCATCTAGCGCTGTAAATAGGCTGTACATACCTCCGCTTCTTTTTTATTTTGACTCATTAGGAAAACTTCAAAGTGTAACGCACTACACTTATGGTGCTGAAATTTTATTACTAATTATTACTATCAATTATGTACATTACCAAAATTATATTACTGAAATCATTGATAAATTCACTAATTTATATTATCATATATACGGTACTGTCATCATATAGCACGGTACGACATGATAGATCGAGATATAAAACATGATCTTATATTACTTAATACGACATGATAGTACGTGATTTCATGGCATGATGGATATGACATGATAGGGTATGATACAATGTAATATGATATGATATGACTTGACACGACAGGATATCATGTTATATGGCATGATATCTTATGTTCTAACGCAGCACAACTGGAAACGTCCTCAGAGCCAGAAAAGTAGAAAATTCAGAAAATTGAGGCGGAAATTATGAGACTTTTTCTCCACGACTTCCCGTCTCATTCCAAGAGTAAGCGAGGTGATTAACCTCATTAAAGTTCCTTTCGAATAACATCACCAGAAAATGAAATGAGCTCGATGCTTGCCGGCTGAGCCCAACTACAGTCAACAGGCATTCGCGGGTGTGATGAAACACCCGGAAGCGCTATGTGTTGAAAAATTCTGTTTACATAAGCTTGTTCTTCCCTATAAGCTGGCCAGCTGAAAGATAAACAACGTGGCAGTGTAGGATTAAGGATACGTCGGCGGTTCATTAGTTTTGTCATTATTTCAAGATGACCGAAAAAGGGTAACAAGACCAATTCCTTATCTGACCTAGTTCAAGACGTCCGAGTAAGGCTTCTGGACTGATATTTCTAGAGCTTTCACGAAGTATGGCAACAACGCTGAAAGAAGTGCAACGGGTAATCCACCAGAATTTAACTGCGGCGGGCTGATAGCACTCATATATGGTTTCGTCCAAAAAGGAACGAGTAAGTGCAGAATGATCTTGTCATCCAAAAAAATGGACTCAAAAATGCATGAACCCGTTAGGAGAGAACCATTTTTTTACCACTTTCGGGCCACATGCTCCAGTGGTGAACAAATTGCTGCGAAGCTTGAGCAAGAGACCAGACAAAATCGAAGAGGGAGACAGAAACGAGAGGCATCAGTGCGCAGTCAGTCCGAATGGTGGCAAAGTGGCAGACGGAAATTGTGAAAAAAAGGAGGGAGGGCCCTTCAGAGTGGCCTGTGGGACATATTTTCCTTTACAAAAGATTCATACTACGGGTGATAAATGGATAAAAGCCAAAATTAGGGCTAATCAATCTTTTGTTGGGATGCGCCGTGCATTCTAGTTCCATTCGGAATCGCGATGACATTAGAAGTGCAGAATGGCGTGTTTAATTACTTGTGGGGACTAGACCACGAACAAGTCAGTGCTTTCATCCTTCTAGACGAGTCTTGTGCCGATCCACCTCCCTCAGAGGGAATGAATGTTAGGTTGGCTCAGGAGGACATTGACAGGGGAATCGATCCCTGTACTATGAGAGTGGGAAACGCACCATCTGTCACCACAGCACCTCCCCGTATCGCAAAAAAAATTAACTATAAACAAATGAAAAGCGGAGGTAGAAGTAATACAGGCAACGAGGAACTCTAGGAGTGAGACAACCAAATGAAAACCGGGGATCTAAGAAGATGTAGCATATTCACGGTGAATGCGCTCCTCTAATATTTAGAGGAGGCGTCGTTTTAACGGACTCCGCCCTTCTTAACTAGGTCCACCTCCCCAGAGTGCACTTTGCCAAACAGTGACAGAGGTGTAGAGTAGTAAAAATGACATTCATGTGGTACTTATCATATCGTATTATTGCCGTGTCGATAGAAATAACACGGCTCTTAAAGGTTTGCTTTTTATGGTGAAGACGTCCACCGGTCATTATCAAGTATTGAAATAAGTGATATAACCGGTTACCTCTACAACCACCTTTGAGATGGAGCCAAAGGACTCTTGTGTGCACGACTATATCCTTCTTATGATATAAGGAAATTTACAGGAAAAAACTTCAGAAAGAAGAAAGCAATAAGCATACAGTTAAAAAACGATTCATTAAATAAATTAAGTTCTCAGAAGACCGGTGGAATGAATGGTTCAGGAAAGGTGTGGAATAGGCTGTTGCTCAAGAAATGCTCAGGCCCGGTCACCTCGGCTACTCTGTTTGCTTCACAGGCTCAGTTCTAATCAACGCCTCCACAACCCGCTGACTTTCAGGAAGTGTCACTGAATCAAATAGAATGCCTCAAACATACTAAAAAATTCCCAAAAGGAACCCAAATTGAGCTCTCCCTTCTTGATTTTTCATATCCGCCACTGACGTCATTGCTAAAAACATCTTCCCCTTAAAGATGCAGTCAAGGCAATTAGTGATGCTGAATGTGAAGGGTTAACGACCAAGCTGAAACCCGTTTTAAGGAACGTCAAGCGATAATTTAGGGAAACAGCGCTGAAAAATAGAGGCGATGGCGGGAAGCGGCTTGCAAGCGAAGAAAATAGCAAAAAAGACATACAGCAGCTACATAGAAAAGGCTCTCACTTTTATGGAGGAGCACAAAAGATTTATGATGTCCCACCAGTACAAATTCGAACTGAAGTTTCTGTTAGAGTTCTTCCCACCATTGAAACTGTTACTGTACCATCCTCTCCTACTCTCTCCAGTTTCTTTTCGCATAAAACTCTACAAGGGTAGGCAATCGTGCAGCGCAAGGCAGAAGTGCAGTAACTGCCGAAACCCATAGGCCTTTGTCGCTTTAGCCGTGCAAACGGCACGACTTTCGTGGTTGCGGGTTATACTGTTTTACGATACCGCCACTAATTCATGGTCAATTGACACCAAAAACAAAGCCTCCATGATTACTGCACTTTTCTTTTCTTTTTATCTTTTTATTATAATTCTCTTCAAAGTTTTCCAAATAATTTGAAAAAGGTGCCAGTAGAAAGCACTGCTCAAGGCAAACGTAAGAGTTCGTGAAACTTTCACTCCTCATTTCTCTTTCGGTATAATTTTCGAGATTTTCGCAAATTTTGCCTCGAAGTTCCACAGACGATTATCGTCGACGCTGCAAAGTCGCAAACCATCCACTTTGACTGTGACTTTCAAAACAAAAGCTTCATAGCCAAAGTACTCTTGTTTTCGAGAAAAACATGAATCCATGATCCATTTTGGTATCTCTCATGTTAGGATTCAGCAGAGCTGAATTTATTTTATTAAAAATTTCTTACACACAATTTTCAGTTTAATGCCGCTGAATTTAACATGATAGATGCCAAAGTATTCATGGTTTCATGTTTTTATCGAAGCAATCGCCTTGAGCAGGAGTTTCTAGTGGCACCTTTTTCAAATTATTTGGAAAATTTTGAAGAAAGTCACAGCAGAAAAGACGGAGACTCATGGGTCCCGTTTTTTGTGTCAACTGACCATGAATTAGTGGCGATTGCACGCAGGCTGCACTCATGCTTGGCGAAGCGATGGCAACATCACGACGCGAACAGAGCACCTACATCAATACGTTATGATGCCCGAGTGCGGTCGAATCGATGCACTGCCAAGTATGAACGTATTTTCATGGAGAGGAATTTTCAGCAGGTCTTTCGTGAAATGCGCCTCAGGCGATAGACGACGGGATTATCAACTCTCAAGGCAGTGGTAAAGATAATGTGAGTGATAAAGTTATGGAAACTTCTGATGTAAGTCACCACAATGAATGATACGGCTCTAGGAAGGCAATATGTGGCGAAATTTCCGATGAAATGGAACCCCCCGGCTTTATAAGAGTCGTCTTCTTCAACAGTTGCCACTCGCTCTAACAAGACCCACCCCTTCCGCTAAAACAGCCCCCTTCCTTCTGAAGTTAACGATGAAGATTGATTCCCTTTTATTCACGCCCGCACTGGTAAGCTTCTTTACGCTCGTATTGAATAACCTAATGCTCTTCGGCCTTAACTACCCCTACACTGCCTTTGGTGGTAAATCGAAAATATCAAATTGTTGTTTTAGCCGCCTTCTAAAGAACAACATGGCAATGGCTCTTATTTCTAGAAATAGCTGCTACACAGAATCATGATATGAATCCGTGCTTCATACACAATATCAAAATTTCTGAATGGGTTTTCTGGTCAAAGGGAGAGGATATGGCCTCAGGGAAAGCTGCTAGCGCCTGGGTAGGCTAAGGGGTTATATCTGAACGTTTCCTTTTGAGACTCTGATATGTCCCCAGAGATCACAGCATCCACCAAAGTTTTGTGCACTTTCAGATGTCTCTTTTAGGCCGAGAGATGGGACATTACACAGAGCTAAGGCACTGACTTTTTCATGCTGACGAAAGCGACAGAGCACAGTGAAATAAGGAAACTATACAGTATAAACTAGTAATTCCAGTCATCAAGGCATGTAGTCAATAAAATCCATGGAATAGGAGGAAAATCAGAGGGATTCGGAACAAACGAGAGCACAGATCGAGAGTAACCTCGTTTTAAATTGCTCGTCGCATGTGTCTGATGAGAAGAGCTGGTGTAGAAGAAGACAAGAACGTATTTCCCGCGAACCGATGTGAACAGCAGATAATGCGGCAGCATTTGCTGATGTTTGATGATAAAGAATGATAACATTCTTTTACAACAAAAAACTCTCCCGAGGAGACAAAATCTTATCAAAAACCCTTCAAGATGAATAATTATTACCCGTGACGGGTGCCTGTTTTGATCACAGTTATACTTTGCGAGACTTTGCAGTACGCTTCCAGTTCCATTCAAGATTGGTGAGCGTGATCCATCTATTCCGACGTTACGTGGAATCTTAAGATCAAAGAATTGCTGGTTCGCAAAAATCACAAATTCGCGTTTCGTGACACGATGGGTGCGAGAAAAGGGCGCTGCTCAGTTGAGCTTTGAAACGATAACACTCAAAGTATGGCGTATGACATCGTCATCGTTCTAAAAGCACACCAATAGGGTCCTCTAGCACACAACCATCGCGTGTCTCGTTTTTTTTCTGTAAGAGCTAGCTCCGCACTATCCGGAATGCACAGATTTCTCCGTCCTAGCGGCGCACATCATCTGTGAGCGATGCAAAGCAGTCTTAGTCAGAGAGGGGTAGAACATGAAAAGAATTCTTCAGTAAGAGTGCGGACCACTTGATAAACCGCGCCACTTTTCTTCGCGTCGCGGTAAATGCCATTCCTCGATTCTGTTGTTTTTTATAACCCAGACTCGCAAGGTATAATTGCACCGTAAGGCAGACGTCAGACTTCGCAATTTTATAACGCCGCACTATGGCACGCGCTAATGCGACCTCGAGTGCATTGCCACAGCACCGCAAAATTGCAGAATCGCAAAATAGCGAAAATCGACAGCGGCCTATGACTTCAATGACATGTAATTCTGTGGAAATCAACGGAATCAATGGCAGAGGGAGTTGCCTAAATTTTTTTTCATCCCAAGAGTCTTTGAGTATTTATCCAAAAACATTAATAAATCTAATTAACTTCGAGAAGGATCTAAATGGTTCAGGAGAATGATGGAACATTCTTTAAAGGAATCGTCCACGGAAAATGAGTTTTTGTGTTACCCATATATTTATGTTGTATTTGCCTAATGTTGGCCCCATGCCAAATTTCACGCGAAAAAATGTGAATCTGGCTGAGGTACAGCACCACAAAGTGCGGTCCCAGTGGGCGGTGCCTCCGTGTAAAAGCCTCGTACCGCGTCCGCCGTGGTCGGAGACGCATTGTAGGAACAGAAGGTTACGTAAACAGTCCCACTCTCCGTTCCCAACGGCGGCGGAAGACGGGACGAGGCTTTTACACGGAGGCCCCGCCCACTGGGACCGCACTTTGTGGTGCTGTATCTCAGCCAGATTCACATTTTTTCGCGTGAAATTTTGCATGAGGCCAACATTAGGCAAATACAACATAAATATATGGGTAACACAAAAACTCATTTTCCGTGGACGATTCCTTTGAGCGACAGAAGCTGTAGGATGGACGTTTATATGGGCTCCACTTGGGCTGTTCTATAGCCCTCATTTTTCTGTATCCCTTTTTTGAGATTATGCCCACATTAGATGCATGAATTCATCATTGAGAAACGTGCAACAGAAATTGGAATGATTATATCAGCAGAACTGAAAGCCCTGGAAAATTGGGAACTATTCGGCTATTACAACCCCAGTGAGGGTCGATTGGGGCAAAAAATTTTTCTTTGCTAAAACTTTGCCTACAGGGGTAATTGAGGCCCCTGATCACGAATATCACATTGGTTTTGAACGTTGGCGCCATTTTGCACCAAAATGGCGCAGCTATAGCACCAAGGTCATTCTCACCAGATTTGGTAGAAGCTTGGTTAAAGGGGTAATTGAGGCTCCTGATCGCTGAAAACGAATGTGATATTCGTGATCAGAGCACCAAATAACCCCTATAACCGAGTTTCTACCAAATTTGGTGAGAATGACCTTGGTGCTATAGTTGCGCCAATTTGGTGCAAAATGGCGCCAACGTTAAAAATTAATGTGATATTCGTGAGCAGGGCACCAAATAACCCCTATAACCAAGTTTCTACCAAATTTGGTGAGAAGAACCTTGGTGCAATAGTTGCGCCAATTTGGTGCAAAATGGCGCCAACGTTAAAAATTAATGTGATATTCGTGATCAGGGCACCAAACAACCCTTATAACCAAGTTTCTACCAAATTTGGTGAGAATGACCTTGGTGCAATAGTTGCGCCAATTTGGTGCAAAATGGCGCCAACGTTAAAAATTAATGTGATATTCGTGATCAGGAGCCTCAATTACCCCTGTAGGCAAAGTTTTAGCAAAAAAAAATTTTTTTGCCCCAATCGACCCCCACTGGGGTTGTAATAGCCGAATAGTTCCGAAAATTGAATAGGAGAGGAAGCTCAAGAAAGGAGTGAAACCGTATTCGAACTGAATGGGAGAATTACAGGGTCGTACTAGTTAGCGGGAAAACTGTACGATTAGCAAGAAAAGCACTAGTCATACTGATTTCGATCTCTGAGCTTATCCGTGTTTCCAAGGCATGCCTGCAGAGATTTCTGAAACAATCGGCCGCCAACCAGACAGCATGGAACGATAGCACATCGAAATGGCTACGTCAGTGGTCGATGCGATAGCGTTTGGCATTGAAGGAGGGCTAACATTCCCATGAGGGTTCTCCCGCCTTTCAGTAGGATGCTGCTCTTGCTTTGTTACAGATTCAGCATATAAGTCATAGCAAATGGGTTGGCCAGGGAATCTAAGCATTTTTAAGACATTCCTACACTCTATATCAACCCTAGCAATGTTCATGCAAACTGTGCAAGTCCCTCTGAAGAACTTCCACCGTCTGGGTAGCGAAGGGTGGGCAGAGCTGTCCGGTAACGCTCAACAGTGTGGACGGAGCTATCTGGTAACGTCCTCATTCGCGTACGTAGTTCTGCACTCTTACCTGCCAACTCCAATTTTAAGAATGCTCAGTACCACACAGTGTCATCGGCGTCTGCACCCTCGAGAAAGGTAGTGACCCCTAAATGGCACAGAAAATTCATGGTTCCCCGTTTGAGCAGTTCAGCGGATAAAGCGGATTGCTCTTTTTGGTATAGTTCCCTTCCGAGTGACGACGATGCGAGCTGTCCTATTGGCCCCATGCGTGTTCAATTGAGAACATTTGAACAAGCCGCTAAGGATCGATGCTACGAGAGCCACTTGATGTTTTCGAGGCCAAGTGTCTTGCATGAATTAATGCAAGCCTTATACGTCAGTTGCCTCTGTGCCAGCTTTGAATTCAACACCTGGGCCAGTTGCAGACCTTAATCTGGGAATTCACCGTGCACTAGTGGGACTAACATTGGTTTTGACTTTCCATGGAGCAAGGATTAACATCCCATGTAGCTTGGGATCGGACCTAAGTAGATCGATAGAGTCTCGAATGAGTGAATGAAAAAGATGCTGATTACAAACAGACAAATAGAGCCAAAAAACCAACTACAAAATGCCATTCCGAAGCGACTCAGAGGGGTCCAGAACTTTCTTTCCGTGACTCGTTAATTGAGTACTTTGACTAGCGTGACTCGTCAAAAGCTATGATGGGGGGGGGGAGGGGGTTGAACCTAGCGTTCACCACCTTTATGGCAAGGCGCTACCGCGGAGCCGTGGCGATCGTTGCCGCACACTAGGTGAGCCTTGTTGATGCGTCATTTCACGCAAATCATCCCGCCGATGGGTCATTGAGAGCAAAATTGCAAAAAACTGACCCCTACTGCTCGCGCCTCCTGAGCTTTCCTTGTTTCAACCTCGCAAAGCATGGACTTGCTAAAGATGAGATTGAGAAATGATCTAGAATAACCACCGCGGCAAGAAATTAAAGGCAGCATTAGGGGAAAGTCGGACGAAAAGTAAAAGAAGTAGTGCATATGAAAGTCGAGATGCCTAGTAACAAGATAGTGGAGAAAAAACGGATGGAAATGGCCCAAAACCCGAGAAATAGAACCCCCTTTCCACTGTTGATTCTCGACGCGGACGACCTGTTCGTTAAGGGAGTAGTCTGATCTAGTTTTCCATTGGCATGTTGCCAAGTGAACACAGGGGAATGTTTGGAAATACGACAACATCTATTTTTTCGAGTGAGTTATAAGCAAAAACTGCGAAAGCGCGCCGCAAAACCTCCGATCCTGCCGCATCTCCTTGGCCGCTCCCACCCCAGTCAATCGGGAATTACGACATCCGGGGCGGGACCGCTGTGTCCAAGAGGCGGAACCACTGCATGGTTGCGGCGTTTTGCAGAGTTTCTAGAGCTTGGAGGAGGGCTTTTTCACCGGGATTTCGCCACAGATAGCCTTCTCAGGCCCAGGACTACCATGTGAGTGACTTCTTGTAGGGATTTCTCTATTACCGCATTACCCCTAATGCTGTCTTTAAGTTACGAATCCGTCACAAATGCATATCGTAGGCGACTTGTTGGTAGCCAGCATTTGTAACTCAAATGGCGACAAACGCAATACGTAGTTAAGTATAAATAGTAAGTTGATAAAAAGCAGCCATCCCGCTGAATATGAATGACTGACCTTTCATTTCGGAAAGTTTCATGGCAGATGGTGTGTGCTGTGTGCAGCTCCACCACATTACTATTGATATTTAATATCGCCCATTGAAGGTTACGGTACACCTTATTTCACATGCGGAACGTATAGTTTTGTTTGAGCATTGAATATATAATCAGGGCGAAACACTGCGCATTGATCTTGAGTTTTTCAAAGTACATCCCTGATTCGCCAATGAATTCGAAGAGATTTTTTTGCCACAAGAGAAATTTTGGGAAAAAACGAGGAATGTATTTGGACCGGGGAATGCTAGAGATTTGAGAAAACCTCCACAATTACATTACTTTTCTG
Organism: Trichostrongylus colubriformis; assembly: GCA_963978905.1. Lineage (NCBI taxonomy): Eukaryota > Metazoa > Nematoda > Chromadorea > Rhabditida > Trichostrongylidae > Trichostrongylus > Trichostrongylus colubriformis. The sequence continues at coordinate 8,319,186 of OZ022258.1, read as the reverse complement.
GGTAGTCAGAAGAGGACACGTAGAGTAATGCACTTTGCTATTTTGCTTGTTTCACTTTTAATTGGCGAGACCCCTTCGAAGCAGCCAGGATCGCACTCTTTCAAATGCAATTTTGATGAATTTTTTTTTGAAGGGGCCGTTTTTTCATAAATGAAGGTCCAGAAGTACTGAAAAGCACCAAACTCTAATATGCCTGTGCAAAAAATTTCGATGTTCAGTACCATTGATAGCACGAACGCATAAGAGATGATCCGCGAGTGGTTACATCTAAAGTTAAGTTCTGCTGTCACCCACATATTCGTGTTGTATTTGTTTAATAAGAGCCGCAGGAAAAACAAGAATCCAGGTGAGGTGGAGCTCTTCGAAGTGACGTTTGAAAGGGTGGGGCCGCTCTTGGAGGCGGGGCCACGAGGAGTCTGAGACCAATGCGGCGGCGGTCACCCGATCAGAGAGCAGAATGCGGAGCAAACCAGCAATGGGCGCTCAAATTCGGACCGCATTCTCTCCAAGAACAACTGGTGAAAAGAGGTTTGGCGGGGATTCAAACAAGTTGCTACTCTTTCCGTGTCTCAATTCAGTTGGAATAATTATGAGAGGAATTAGAATCAAGGAATTTGCGAGTATCCCTTTAAGTAGTGGACAAAGCTCTGAAAGTGTGTATAAATGGAAGTGAAGAGGGCAAGACGAGGGCCCTCTTCACTTCCATTTATGATGCGCTGCTTTCCACATCAATGCCACCAGTGCCTTTAAAAATGCAAGGTTTGAATCGGGAAAGCGAGTGCACACACAGCCTTTCGTCTGGAAGTCCATAAATTATCCACTCCACCAAGAGACTGAAGAAACGGAAGAGCAGTTGAAAAGAGAATGATGGGGGAACGTCGCTCAAAAAAACACGTGGAATAAGGGCTTGTTAACAATGATGCCGGCCAAAATGCATGCAGATTCTTCAGTTTGAGCGGCGATGAAGTGCGTGGCGTATCCCACGAAGGAATCGACTGATGCTTCATCCCATGAAGTTTCTCTTCATTCAAAGAACCATTAACATTTTACAAATTCCTTGAAAAGACTATGATGAAGGTATGTATCGTATTACACTTGCAGAAAAAATCATGGACAAGGGTTTCGAATTTCCCTTCAGCGCCAGAAAACCACAGTGTAACGTCATGAGAGTGTTTTCTGCAAAATTATCGAAAACTCAATCGGTATAATACGGCATAATTAAATGATTACAAGATTTCCTAAGTTTTCTCGATTAGGAAAATCCCAGCCACAAATGAAGCGCAAATCTCTCTGATAGCTACAGTGGATGGATGGATGTTCCAAAGCTCGTCGGGGATGCTCGAATAATACGCATGAGAATGACCAAGCAGCCCCCATTAATCATCGCGTGCATGTTTGGCATGGCGCCTCCCCCTACTGGACACTCGCCATGTTTACTTCTATTGTCATCGACGACCACTGCTTTTCCACTAATCGTTGCTCGACGGGAAGGAATAGCCGCCTCCCACATTAAGTTTGCAGTCTGTAGGTCAATTTGCCGGGAGCATTCCCTGCCGGAAATGGATTTAACATTCCCCATTATGTTTCTGGAGGATTGGAGGACTGTGCCCGATGTGAAACCATCCTTCAGAAATAAGTGCTACCGAAGAAATGTTAAATATGAAGAGCATAATGTAAAAAAATTCACAGGAATGATCGGATTTCACCGAAGAAGGGAAAATAGGAATAGAGAATGAGAGACTTGCAAAGGAATAATGGACACTGGAGCGAACAAATCCCCTGATCTGTTCAGCAGTGCGAAAAAATAAAACATCCATAACAAATCGGGCACTTGTTATGCAAGCGCGTTTTCCACGATTTTCCGGTCCCATGAAGCCGTATATACTACTTTGGATAGGATAAATACAGGGTAACAGTCAATATTAAAGTACAGTTAGTGCCGTAAGAGTGTTAAAAATCACGCGAAAACGCGTTTTCGCGCGATTTTTAACACTCTTACGGCACTAACTGTAATCTAATTGATCATAATCAACTGGAGATGATCCTAATTCGATTGGCTAAACATGTGAAATCAGAGTAAAATCAGTTAATTCAATAAATAAAATCAGAATAAAACTAATTGGTTAATTAGTGAAATCGCTGTAAAAAAGTCCATATTAAAATGATTATGGATTCTGAGTTCTAATTGCTCGACAAGGTTTACAAAAAATTCGCTGTCGAATCTACCAAGCCCCATTAACTGACGAATATTGCGTGTCCACCGCTTCAAGAAGGATCTGATGCAACTGATGAGACATGCGATTTGATTAAATTGTAGCAAACTCTGTCTATAGTAATGCCACACAATAATTCCTATAGTGATGGCGCATTACAGAGCCATTTCGGTAACCATGAGATATGTGCTCTCTGTGTTACTTTATCTAAGGGTCCAGGCATATCTTGTCCAAAAGGTAACCATGCAGTGTGGCTCCTATCGCCCACTCAAGTGGCTCCTTCAGTGTCACCGGGCACTACTGGTAATACCGCATCGTTTCAATATAAGCGAAACGATTAATTTCGTGCTTCGATACCTGAAGGTTCTAACACGTTCTGTCCAACGGGCACTTTGGACCCGCCCTCAGGAAAATTTGCAAAATGCGTTCACTTGTGGGAATAGCGGTAATAATAAGTTGGGCAGAGTAGTGCAATACAAACAGGACCCCTTTCAATAGTATGGTGGGGGGATCTTGAATCAATGATCCCGGTAGGGCAGAGTAGTGTGCAATAACAAACAGGATCTTCAAGCAGTATAGGGGGAGGGGGATCCCGAATCAATGTTCCCCCATCCTATTAGGTTGATTCATAATAAATCGGACAAATTGACCAATTTCAATCATTGTCGTACAACTTTTTTACGACCACAGGGATTCACTTGAAATATACTCCATCTTTATCGATGACCTTCTGCCACGGTATAGGCAGATCATGGATGCCCTTGCTCCAGAAGGCCGGAAGCTGGAGCTCGAAGAAGTTGCCGAGTGCCGCCTTGACCTCGTCGCGAGTTTTGAAGTCTTGGCCGTCCAGGTGGCGTTGGCTGTGGGAGAAAAGGTGGAAATCTGAAGGGGCCAGGTCTGGGGAGTACGGTGGGTATAGAAGTACGGTCCAACTGTACGACAGCAGCTCGGCCTTGGTCGATCTTGCGAAGTGCGGTCTGTGGAAGTAGACACGTTGTCGTGCTGGAAGTAGACATGTGACCGCCGCCGTAGCGAACTTTGGACATTGGCCTTCAATTCTCGTAATTGACGAACGTAGACGTCGGCGGATACTGTGGTACCTTCATCGAGCAGCTCCCAGTACTCTACGCCGTGTACGCTCCACCAACCGCGGTTTTCGTCTTAGATGGAATAGTCGCCTGGCGCAAACTTCGAATGCTACAACTACAGTGTACTTCTGCCGGGGGCATGCTCCTTGTGAACTTCTATCAGACGTCTGCCGATATCCGCGGGTTCCTGGCCAGATAGCGATATAAATAGTATGACGTTGCGGATGTGGTCTCTGGACCGCTTGAAATCGTGCGGCATTGTGGCGGAATGAATTTACTTTAGAGTGATTATTTCGCGGTACTTTGAAGAGCTTTTCATACTCATTCCAACGGTACCTCGCGCGTCCATTTTCGTTAATTCGTTACTGAGTTATGATCTCTAGAAATCATCACTACCATTTGTCCGATTTATTATGAATCAACCTAATAAAAGTACTTCTTTATATTCAGTGTCCATGGACCGAAATGAGATCGATATGGAAGAATCGAAACATTGACTTTTAAGTGGGGGTCAGCAAGTATTTGTGTGAGTCAAAATGCATGCAGATTCTACAATTCTGAGTGGCGATACAGTGAGTGGCGTATCCCAAGGAAGAAAGTAACTGATATTTTACACCATAAGATTTTTTCATCACCGAAGGAACTATTAGCATATTACAATTGACTTGAGAAGGACATATCAACTGAGCCCCTTCCCCCCTTCTACTGCCTTGAATAGTGAAGGATGTGGGAAATGGGTGCTAGTTGGCCGTGAATCAAACTCAGCCACGAAGTGAAGAGAATGGTAGACGCCGAGCCACTCACCAGCGAAGAGAGATGACAGAGACGTTTTCAGGCAAAAATCTTTTCTCTTAAGACAGACACTTAATGGAATGGGAATGCAAAGCGCAAAGGAGGAAGTTTTTTCTGGTTTTCCTTCGATTTAGCAATGCCGACTTCGATGGAGGCATTTCGATGGCGCTCATGCACTGTCAAGACATTAGATTTTGCGTCATTTCACAGAGCAGTGGTAGGGTTGTTTAAAGCAGAATATGAGAAAACTGTTAGAAATGAAAGTTGAGGTAATTAGTAGTATGAAAGTGAAGAAAAACGTGATGAATCGGTCAAAAACTAGAGAAATAGGGAGCCTTTTTCAGCCTCATTTTTAAAAAAGGGCGGGTCACGTTGAGAAAGGGTAGCCCAGGTCAAAACAAGCGACAGTGTAAGAAAAATTCGTCTGTTTCGAAGCTAAGTGATCTTCCTTTCACCAGGTACTTCGCAACACATAGCCTTTCCAAACCTCTAGTTCTCATCTGGGCGATCCACTTTAGGAGTTCTCAGCGCCTACATTACTTACCATTTACCTTTATAGAGTGCTGAGGATGTTCCATCTTTGGAGGGGGGGGGGCATACATCAGTGCAAAGCTGTGCTCTGTTCCTGCTCTTTCGTGTTTGATTACAAGGATAGAGACTATCGCTGTAAGAGATGAAATCTTCACTAGAACGGGAGATTAACAAAACTTCGCGCAAGTACGGTGGTATTTTATTTGCCAGGAATATCAGAAATGGCATGTTCAGCCATCTGCCGTGATTGTTTACCCCTTTCATAGATGCAAACTCAAAGGCAGCGATAGGGGAAATTCAGATGAACAGTGAAAAATGTAGTGAATATAAAAGTAGAGATGTCTAGTAATACGATGGTGAACAGAAAAAACGGAAGGAAATGCCAAAAACTCACGAAATAGTACCCCCCCCTCCCCCTTCCCACCGTTCATTTTCGACGCGGACGACCTTTCCGTCAAGAGGCGGGTAGTCCCTACGAGATTCTCATCGGCATGTTGCCAAGTGAACACATGGATATGTTTTGAAATAGGACAGCACCTATTTTCTGAAGTGAGCTCCAAGATAACTGCGAAAGCGCGCCGCAAAACCTTCAATCCTGCCGCCTATCCTTGGTCGCTCTCATCGTAGTCAACAGGAATCACGTCTCCTAGAGGCGGGGTTTGTCAGCCAAAGGTGGCAGCTGGTAACCGTTACGCCGCTACTACAGTCAGGAGCGCGCTTTTCGACGGGAGTTTCGCCATAGATAGGTTTCTTGGGTCCCTAGTTTCCATGTGGGTAACTTGTTTTGGGATTTCCCAACAATCACATTGTCCCTAATGCTGTCTTTAAAAACAGGACACTCCTATATGTCGAGGAAAATAGCCGCTCCATAACAACCCTCCCCTACGAAAGCAATACCAGTAGCTGTTGGGGGATTGTACAGCTGCAACGTGTTTTATTGCTATGCAAGCAAATAAATATTTATACCACATTTTCTCACACGGGTGAAATGCTCTTTGCTTCTCATCTGCTCATTGGGAGTGCTTATCGCTGACAAGAAACTACCCCTCCCCCTCTTGTCCGGTCAAATACAACCCCCTTGTCGAGGAATCCTCGACTTCCGTTGCACCCTACCAAAGAGTTGAGGCCGTTAAAAAAATTTAAGGCCATGCATCTAAATCCACATCACCAGCAGTAAAAGCAAACTAATGATGGTGGAGGGAGGGAGCGATACCAAGCGATGATTGCGAGTCAAGCGATGTGAACTTCACGTGAGCCTAGGAAGAGAAGATGCTTTGCTGCCTGTGAACCATTTTTTGCACTCCACTTTTACCCGAAACAGGCACGGATAGTTTAGCACTTTGTTTACATCGCAGAGAAAAGGCCAACCAATTCAACAAGCATTAGCTGTCGGCCATACTGGAATGATATGGCGGTCTTTGAAAAGCATTTTTTCAAAATTTTTCCAGAAGTTTGCACAAGATTCTGAATTTTCCAGAAATCCACAGAAAGGCAGCCGAAAGGATTCTATATTCTTGAGATGGTTAATGACGCCTATACACAATTTTTAGATCTTTCCAAAATTGCTTCGAGAAATTGAGAGAATACCTTCGGGTCAGTGTAAAAGGCCTTCAAAGCCCCGCCATTGGGTATAAAAGCGCGCGCTAGTGTGCAGCCAGATTGATACTGATCAGCTTCGAATTCGAGCCATATACCTTCACGAGCACCATTCCAGCACCCTTCGCGGAACACAGCCGCTAGAATCATGCATTCGACCGGGGTACGACTATCGATTACACCATTCGCCGTTGCTTCAGTCGCCGGCGATGTCAGCCTCGTCGACTATGAATGCCCTGGGCGACCGACCGAAGGTTTCTGAAGACGCCTTGCGTTGCGGCTCGAACTGCATCCCGACGTCCACTCGCGAATTGGAAAACGAGATCGGCTACTGCCATGGCATCATTGTTCGTCACCTGCATTCCATGAGCTCTCGAAAAGTTCTTTCGCGAAGGACACCCCACGCTTTGACATTGGGACAGAGTTTATGTGGCAACGAAGTCTTTATCGATCAACCGATTCTATTGGTATTTCCAGAATTATCGAATCTAAAAGACGTGGTCAAGTTGCAGTCAATCAACAGAATTAGTGCGCGCACGAATTTGTAAAGTTAGAAACGGAATTATGAGTGGCTGAAGAACCTGATCACTGCAGATGAGAAGTGTAGGATATGCACAAATTATAAGCACAAGCACCCAGGAGCTGTGAGTTAGCGGAGAAGAAGAAAAACTAATACCGTAGTCTGCCTAGCATCCCAAGAAGGTAATGCTTGTATGGTGAGAGTGATCCGAAATCATCATCATTGGAAACTATCATCTGAAAACCCGACAGTCAGCCGATCTACAGGTCCGGACCATCAGATCCTATGGCAAGCTAAAATTCAGAAGAAAATGTTTAAAAATGCTTCTTAAAAGATCAGAAATTAGCGAAAAGTGGCTATTTTGCTGTAAGACCGCCCTTTTGGCATTCTGCTGCAATTCTTTTTAATGAAAGACAGCGGACTGAATCGAGAAGGTACATACTATGGGATTATGAAGTTGCGATAAGTTCAGTCTGGAAAAAATTAAAAATACTGTTAAAGGATGTGAACACAGAAAAAATGGGACTAACTTCTGAATGAGCGAAGAAAATTGGATCATTCTTCGAAGACGAAACAATACAAAGTCTCGAAAAAGTGAGAAAACCAAATAGATGTTCCTAGAGCTTCAGCAGGTTACCTACTCATACCGGGGTGCTGGGGAAGATGTGGCAGAGACGGCTGGTCAAATCTGTTATTGGGAACTGGGTGTGCTGTTTGATCGATCAGCAGCTATTTCCAGAGATCCAGCTCGCCATTGCATCGAACGAGTCGATTAATGCTAAAATGGGGATGACCCTGGGAACAACTGTATCAACAGACCCGGTCCCATCCCCATGGAGCGGCAGGACTATTGCTGATGCTGCCCACCCCTGTCCTTTAAATATACAGGTAAACTACATAGGAATGACCTCATAAATTCTGTCGTAGGTGACGCCGCAGAATGATCTTAACGTCAGAGAAAAGCGATGTAATTACGCAGATTAAGCGTCAGACGTCAAACGGCTGTCAACAAGCCAACGACGTATTAGTCGATTGTAGGGCGCCGGCATACTACGACGCCAAAATTTGCCAGCTTGAAATAGCGAGCCCCGAGCTTCCATGGCCTCGACTCGGCCGCGTTGGATGCTGTTGTCCATGCGTCAGCACCACCACCGCACACACCCACTGCTTTCGCATGCAACTTAATCGATTCGATGCACTGGCCTCAATGGCTCGCGCACCTCCCACTGCTATTTAGCTGCTCCGCCACATTGGTGCAATCTGCGAACCAGTGCCCCGCGATTTGGACGCAGTAATTGGGAGGGAGATCTTTGGAAGAAAAAGGCTGAGCATGGACTAGGGACCAAAATCATTCAAATTTGCAGTCGAATTCCATTCAAATCAATCGATTTCATAATTCCATCGTGCAAAGCTAATCAGGCCTACTACAACCACTTGGTAATGGCCAATATCCCTGAGATGCGCCATGAACTCGACTTCCATCTGGGAACCTTATGACACGTGGATTTGTCTTCCAAGCATGGCAAGACCGGCGAGGACGTATAAAGAAATCCTCGTCCTTGGCGTTATTGCGATCAGGCTCATGTCTCCGTCAAGGGATCTTCGACGGAGATCTGAGCCTGATCGCAATAGCGCCAAAGGCGGGGCCGCATTTTAGGTTGGAAAGTGGTAGAACTCGTATTTTTCAAAATTTGCTCGTCACCCTTGAGGAGCATTGAGTAGAAATCATGCACCGTTGAGGAGAAATTTTGGACCCCTCGATCGATCTCTAAAAAAGGTCGTCAATCGGTAACATATTACATATTTATATATTAATAATTACCGGGTAGCAGTGGTGGAGACGGCTCAAGTAAAAAAAATCCGAGAGCCCTGCGGAAACTGTTTTGGAGGTGCCGCCGGGAAAGAAGGCCGTCGAAGAGGGCAGTTATATTTTTCGCGAAATTTCCGAGGGAGTGGCACGGGATACGGGAGACCCGCCGGGCTCGACTTTGAACTTCTTTTTTCTAGGATTACGCTGAGTCTCTGACCCTAGCAGCCCCCCCCCCCCCGCTCTTTCTTCGTTTCCCTTTATTTATTCGTTTATACCGCGCCGGGATGTGGATTTGGATGCATAGGCCTGAAAAGCGCGCATGCCTACGTGTTTTCAGGGTTTCTTGTCCTGCGGGGTCGATCGTAGTATTCCTGTGGACTACATGACAACGATAGTAACGCCATTAACCATTACTCCACCACCTCTCCTCTCAGCTTCATTGCATAATTTACAACATTACTACAATGGCGTGGTGCCTGCACAGACTGGTACTTATATCGGGGAATTGCGATTAGTTCCTGATGGCACACTTTCTTGCAAACTGAGAAATTGATTGATAACTGCTCGCATAACACAAGCACAAGTGCAGTCACACATTTTTCCCAGCTAACATGAGATTATCTCGATACCATGTGGCTCCCCAATGGCCTACGCGTTTCGTCCTCAAAGGAATCGTCTACGCAAAAAAGAGTTTTTCTGTTACCCATATATTTATGTTGTATTCACCTAATGTGTGCGGGATGCAAAATATCACGCGAAAAATCTGGATCCGGCTAAAATACAGCACCGCAAAGTATTGGCCAGGTGGGCGAGGCCTTCGAGCAAGTGCCCACCCCGTTGTCCGCCGTGGCTGGAGACGCATTAAAGGAACGGAAATTTGCGTAACAGACTCACTGTCCGTTCTCAACTATGACGGACGACGGGGCGGGGATCTTACTCGCAGGCTTCGCCCACTGGGCCGTGATTCTGGGGAGCTGTATCTTAGCCGGATTCTCCCTTTTTTGCGTGGAACTTTGCATGAGGCCCTTATTAGGCAAATACAACATGAATATATGGGCAACAAAGAAAGTAATTTTTTCGCGGACAATTTCTTTGTTGTATACCATCCTCATTTCCTGGTGCGATGTCAGCATCTTACACAAGAGTGGCTGCGAGTGTACGAGATAGGGACTTTATATCGCAGTGATTTGAGAGTTTTGTTAGAACCATATCATCCTCCTCCTTCATCGTCATTTTAGGATGATTTAGAGAGACAAACCAACAGGGAAACGTACACTTACTAACAGATCGACAAGTTGTCGAACCGGCGTTCTGTTCAAAAAGCTTCAACTCCTCTTGAACTCACTCTACTAGACACAGGGAAAGGACGAAACCGGAAAATGGACGAAGAGAAACTTGTTTGAATTCGCGCCACAACATCTGAACAACCATCTGCGGCCAAAGCGCAGTTCCAGTTTTCCCGTCCAACGTTGATTTGTTTCTCACTCTGCGTCCCTGGCCAATCGACCGTCACCTTTTTGCTACTAGAGCCCTTTCGCTTCATTCTGAGAAACCATAATTCGTCGTCCGCCATTTTGGGGAGCCCTATCTCGATTCGTTCCTCGTGTATGCGCGTGAAACAGCATGAGGGCCTTTAGTAAGCAAATATGTCATAAGTATCTGGATGGAAGAAGAGCTTGAACTTCCGTTGACGATTCTTTTATGTGTAAACTGGCTGATATCAGAAGAGCTGTTCTGTAAAAGTCCTCGGTCCTCAGTAAAAGGGCTGGCCAGCTACCATAGTATTGCAGTGCTACTGCCGTGTCTGAGCTTCGAAAAAGTAACAACACAATGACATTGGTGTTATGTTGTGTGAATTCCTGTGCGTAGTAGATGACAAATGTAAAAAATCAGCCTCGATCCATCGCTTGTGGACGCGATAGCGCCACACACACAGACTGAGCTGAGAGAACAATGGAATGCCATGAAATAAGGCCTAGTCAAAGTCCAAACTCCACCCTTTCGGCTTGAACTCGCAACAACTACACAACGCCAGGTATACACCCGTTTTCATGTACTATATTCTTTATTTATGGGGATGCGTCTTTGTGGGTTCGGGTTCTGTGGATTCTTGTCTGAGCATACAGGACAGGAGGCTCCTGGTACGACTATAATCTACACGTAATTGACACGGTGAAGGATAGAAGGACGAGTTTCTTAACGTTCAATCCCTACTGTGGGATGCGCCGCGCATTCTGATTCCATTTGAAATCGTGGTTGCAGGTGAGTGGATTTGGCTTATACTATGACTTGCGTTGGCTAGCCGATGTGCAAGGTAGGGCTTTCATCCCCTCAGACAGGCCTGGTGCCAACTCACCTATCCCGAGGGAATGCAAGGTTTGGTACTGGATGGGCGTTGATGCGGGATTTGATCCCTACACCATGCGAGTGGGTGCGCGCCGTCTGTCACTACACCAACTCCGTCTTGTGGAAAGAGTAATGAGCCGAAAAATATGATTAGTACCAACAGTCTTATAGCATACCTTTTGACAGCTGGTATTTTGCTTGGCTTAGATGCATTACTAGACTGGAGCAGTTAGCTTTTCCAGATATAGTCATTAGGTAACATTCGATTAACCAATAAAAATAGTAACTAGTCGGGAGACTTGTTGCCACCTTTTGTTTATATCCCATGTGAGAATGTGTTTATGTTAATTGAAATATACAGCTTGACAAAAAGAAAACAGAGGAAGATGGAAAGAATCGTTACGCTAGGGAGAAGAGGAGTGAGGAAGATCTCACGATATCAAGCTGCTGCCATGTCTGCGTAAGAGATGTATTGAATTACATGACTATAATGCCTTATCGGCTAGATTCAATTAGCCTCATCTGCTTCATGCCCATCCCAAACACTTGGTCAGTCCAGCAGTGCCCTTCGCCGATTCTCTATTTATTCTGAATAAATTGCTGTTGTTATAGTACATCAGTGTTAGCGCAAAAAATGGAATCAGTCGTGGTAGATTAGCAACGGGGAGGCCTGTGTGAGGGTAAAGCTGCATTGCTTTCCTGAGTGATATTTGAATAAAAGTGATCTTTGACAAATCAAGGATGAAAATTCGGTATGAAGTGATAGACAAGGTGATGTAGTTATAAATGTGTGCATGGCGCCACTCCCCCTAGCAAGACTTGGGAATCAAGTGTGGTTCATTGATCCTTCCAAAAATTTGGCTGAAGATTCGGCAGATGCAGACTAAAACAGTAACCAAATGCTGTTACTACTGTGGGTATAATAGAAGTAGTTGAGTAGTGCAAAAAGGACTGTTATTTATGTTTTATTTGGCTTTTATTGCTGCTTGAGAGTGCGGATAATTGCACAAGCCGGTAATTCTGTCCACTCAGCCGAGTCCAGTCCCAATTTATCGAGGACAGCGATAAGCACGAAATGTGCAGAAGTCTTTCAATTAATCTAGATTGAAACGTCGAAATTCCAACTAGTCGTTCCACTGAAAAGTCGTAAAAAAAAACGTTGCTCTTATGGATATGTTATGTTTATAACAATGATAGGCGAACGCAGAAAAGTCACCCGATAAACACAAGACAAAAAAGACATGATTAAGCATTAGTAAAAATTTAGGCATGCAGCACAACACCTTATGTACGCACATTGTAAAAGGGGCCATATTGTAAAAAGGGCCATGTGAGCCGGTGAACCTTAATGGAACAGGGAGTCGTGTATTCAACCATTACTCGTTCCGCGTTTATACTATGCGGCGACAGAGCGTGGCAGCGTTCACAGGTAGGGAGGCAAAGTGGCACAGGGAGGGTGTAGAGAGGACGCGGGCAACGAGAAAGGGTGGCACACGCGGAGACATAGAGACACGCAGTCATGCCTTGCCGCCGGCATCCGAAGGTATGAACCCTTTACATCGTTTGATTCGATCAAAGTCTCAAGAGAGTTTGCGTTCTTAAATACTTTGTTATCAAAAGTAGCGGCTCTGAATGTGAATTTTCTGGCTCTCGCGTTAGTTCTATGTCAGGATAAAAAATCTTCATATCTAAACCTCTTGTACGAGATTGTGTTGTAACCTTTCCACCTCTAGTACAAGATTTTACTGCTTCATAGCGTCAAGGAGAGCCAAACTCATTAATCTGATACAAGAGTAGTTATACCATACACACATTGAAGATTTTTCGCCTTGATTCTACCGTTGCTAGTCCGAGTACTTCCTTCCAATAAAAGCTTCAGGAATCTTCAAGTGTTAGCAGCTCTCACTACAAAAAAACATTTTTCGGGTGGTGTTGTTGTGCACCTTTTTCAGAGCGTTAATATCCAGCCTGTATGGGGTGAAATGCAGTGACACCCGACTCGAGCAGTAGCGGGACGTTGAACTTATGGGATTTAAGCGGGATAGACTCAATCTTCGTGATCAAGGCCTTGAAAAAGTGCCCTTGAAATCTCTGCAAGATAGCATAAGCGTTCACACCCTGATTTGCATTTCGTCCCAGTTTTCTCGACACTGGAAGTGCTTTGTAAGTTATACGTGCCTGAAGATTACCGTTCTGCCTTCAAAAATCGATATTTCAAAAAGAAGATTGGCGTCATAAGGGATGGCTAAAGCATGGTCACAGCAAAAGCAGGATATCTGGAAAGGTGTGTGCGTTACTGCCCTTCGAGACGCGTACAGAGGCATAAAATTTCCTTTGTGCTGAAACTGCTCTGCTAGAGTCCTATTACTCAAGTAGCAAAACTCCAGCAGTACCTATGTTGTCGTTATAAAAACATGAATTGCCACAACCATATTTTTCCCCACAATTCAAAACAAAGGGTGATCCCGTGGACAATCCAATCCATCGTACATATTTCTATTTCACGACCATCACTACGGAGCACACATCGAACATATGGATCCCCTCACACTACGGAAATCAGATCGGAATTGCACACATATGTGTGGTCGTTAATTCTGTGGAATAGCTGAACGCCTCGCTATCGTTCAAGAGGCGACTATTTCGAGCAACAATAACAATGGACAGAAGAATGAAGTGTGCCTTCAAAAAATCACTATAGCATTCCTCTCTCGAGGAGTGTGCCGCTGCACCCGGTAAAAATAATGCCCTGCCCTTAATTGGTGTAGCCCTTTAATTGGTTTATCGCTGCTATTCTTTACCTCATTATTGTGAATATGTATTGAACAATGTGAGACCTGCAAAATACATTCCGAAGACTTGGAAAAGGCTCCCACGAAAAATTGGTTGCAAAAAATAACAGAAAATAAAAAAAATACAAAAAATAGTTTTTTGCAACCGATTTTTTCTGAAAGCCTTTTTGAGTCTTCTGGAATGAATTTTGCAAGTCTCACATTGTACAATACATAAAAAAAGTAACATGAATCTTCGAGACAAGACATTCTTAAGTCCACCTCATTGTTGATCATAACCTATTGGAATGGATGGCTGAGTGATCGGAACTTCTCACTCGTTCCATGCTAAGGCACTGTTTAGAGTTCGCGACTCAGACGATCGTGTGATTCAGGCAAAAATGGAAAGAATGCATATCGATCAAGTGATAGAGGCGGAAAGGATAAGATACGTATGGATACGTATGTATGTGAGTGATACGTCTGAATCGCGCTATTGCCTGCTAAACTCTGAAAAGTGCCTAGCGTGCTAATTAGGTGTGTGTTTACAGATATAATACCTTGAAATCCCTGGCCCTATGCCTGGACAGGACAAAACCCACGCAATTCAGGCGGAAAGGATTAGATACCTGCCGATTAGGTGAATGATACGCCTGGAACGTGAACTCTGAACAATGCCTTAGTAAGTTAGGCAATAATAGGGAGCCGCCCACCTTGAGGGCAGGTCGTTGAGAGAATATGTCATAGAGAACATCAGTGAAAATGAGGAATAAAAAACAAAAATGACTCTTTGTTTCATTTATTGATAGCTCCTATGAGTGGAAGCCGGTTCGAATCTACTAGGTTATCAGCCCGAGAGCCCGAAAAGGTTAAAAAATTCGCTCCTTCAATGGAGAAGAGCCCAAAAACTTTCACGAATGTCAGCAGACTAGACATGTTTGCAAATAGGGATGCTGGAGATACACAATAAAAGGATAAGGGACCAAGTTTTCGGCGTTAATGAAGACCTTCAGGGGACCCGTTACGCATACTAATTCCATTCGAACTTGTCTAGGCGTTGGTAGGTGAAAGCGATTTGGCCCATGCACACAAACATTGACATGAGGGCCAGCCGTTATAGAAGTCAGTTCTTTCATGCGCCTGAACGAGTCTGGTTCCTTGTCACCTACCCGGAATTATGGGAAGCTTAGTTGCCCTGAGCGGCAGTTGATGCGGGATTTGATCCCTCACCGTGTGAGTGGAAGTAAGTACCTGTACCTTCGTTTCATGCTGGCTATGCAAAACGCAAAACTGTGATGGATATGTGGCAAGGCTGAAAGAGTGAGAACTAGTGATAGACGCTTAACGGTACCAGTACTAGCTCTCTTAACATGTTTAGGGCTGCGCTATTTCTGATTCAGGGGTGTGTGGCCATGTGTCGAATTTTCGTGCGGCCGCGCGCGGAGAGCGGCACGACGACTTTCTTCGTGTGATTGCGTACGTTGCGTACACCACTTCAAAGTTTCATGCCCGAATCAATTATTTCTTGATTAGGATTATTATCATGTATGGTTTTTGTTCCTTTTACTTTTTATGTCACTATATTGTCTTGCTACGCTACAAAAGTTATTGTTTTCGGATAATGATGAGATGAACAGCTATTTCTTCAAAGGGCCTCCATAGTAACAGCCCCTTGCGTCTTTAGCAGATTTCCAACCGACCGCGTCAGGTCGTGGTGGTGGCGTCGCGAGTGCGACGCCGCAAACAGCATATTCGACATAAGGCTACACATCCCTGATTCAGTGGTGCGTGAAGTCGTGGCACACAAGTCTCTAATGTTCCTCAAAGTTGTTATCAGCGATTGTACACTCAAGTACTTTACAAGACTATGATTGTGATACGATATGCTGACCGGAAGTCGTGTCACGTGATTGTCAACGTGTGATATTTCTTTTCACAAACAAAGAAATATGTAGTTGGCGATGGTCGGTCCTTTTTTGGGATGCGCCATACGTTCTACGTTCTTTCGCAAAATAGAAATGGCATTTGATCGCGATTTGGCACACACAGTGGCATGGGGGTGGGGGTGGAGGAATGAGCGGCCAATGTACCAAACGGCGATCCCTCCTCACTGATGAGATCAGTTCACCGACACCTACTGGATGCAAGTTTTGTTTCGCAGGTAGCTTTTGACCTCGAATTTCGCCCATTGCTACAGATGTGGAAGACGGACCCCTTCTCAGTTCAGGTAGCTTTTGACCTCGTACATCCTCCCATTGCTATAGGAGTGAGAGAGGCACCCTTTCTCACTTCATCAGCTATGCCTTCCTCTTGAGCTCAATACTACCCGCATGAGGGACGACTCTCAGTTGTGGTCGGAAAAACCAAAAATGGTTTCGAAGAGAGTATTTAAAAATTAAAATATTCAGTTGCAAAAGCTGCAAATATAGTGTAGAGGTTGAATTGATTGCCTTGCTCGCTTGAGGTTGAGGGATCGATTTCGCAATAAATTTGCATTTTTAAAGAAGGTCTGAAGCAGGAAGTATTCCAAGAACCGCTACATTTCAGCAATTTAATATTGAATCCAACAAATTTGGATTTAACACGTTGGCGACATTGCGTCCCAATGCTGGGACGCACATTTTCTGCCGCGTGGGACAATGCGTCCCAATGGTGGGATGCAGCACAGGAACTTCCTTTTATCAACCGATTTGAAATCCACTAATAGTCAATTTTGATCAACATGCGCAGGGGCATCTAGGGTGAACATGGTACGCTTGCATCTTTCCAATAAGTTTTTTTTCATGCTTTAACTATATAATGGGTTGGAATAAGTTCCCGCGGTTTTTTGTTCTCTGTTTTCACATTGTTCTCTTTATCTTTCGACAAAGCTTATATGTTTTCGATAGAACTTTGTGCTCTATGAAACGCTACTATATGTTTTTCGATTCCTTTGATCGCCTAATATTCATGAGGTTTGCAAATGAAGTAAGCTGAAGGCAAATTTGGCACTTCACTTCATCTTTCTCGTCTGCTATCGAGATCAAAAAATGTATGTGCACATGTTTTGGAGGGAGCTTTTTCAGCTCTGCAAAACGGTTTCATTCGTTTTTGATAGTTTTGCTTGCAGCTTTAGAGGTTTCGAAATGGAGTAGATTGTAGGAAAAAATCTGCACTTTTGGCGCGTCGAGGTCCAAAAAGCTGACCTTTCCCACGTCAGATGAAATCAAATGAAGGAAAAAGACATCCCTGAGCGATCTACTGTTATAATAGAGGGTTCCTTGTACGATAGCGTATTTGGTGAAATCTCGATTCTTCGCGAAAAAATTCGGGTGGGCTCATACTGTGTACCTCATTTCTAAGCTTCAATAATATCAAATTCTGAGAACATTCCAAAGACTTGTGGAATCATCTTGTGAAGCAAAAAAAGCTCTATCGAAAACATACAGAAGCCTTGTCCAAATATGAAGGGAACGATGTGAAAAACAGAACAAAAACCGCGGGAACTTATTCCTCAACCCAATAGGAGTGATCTTCTTAGGTAAAAGTGTTTCTTTTAGAAAGATAAGTCCAACCTAGAATATACAAAACTTCTAGTAACACGTTAAATCTACATAATAGATATTATTATCAACTAATAATAGATAGGTAATAAAGCTCTATGCCTATCACATGGTAAGACTTTCCATCACTACCATGCAGTATTCTCTTATAAAAGCCTTCGAGAGATATCTAAAATTTCGCAGCACTCAATATTATGGATTAGCGCTGAGGAAAGGAGCGAAATTCAGCGAGTTTAGGGGGGTGGTATCAAAAACTGCTCTCTGGGACAATGCGTCCCAATGCTGGGACGCAGTTCTCGGCATGGGCGAGCGCGCGATGTCCCACGTGGCAGACACGTGAAAATGCGCGCGGTCGCCAACGTGTTAATAGAAGGTTTTATGAAATTTTTTTAGCATTTTAAGAAGCTTTTCTTCTCGAAATCTATCTTTCACTCCCAGAGACAGGCCTTAATTTTTGAAAAATAACTTTGTCATTCGCACTTATTTATATTGACAGATCGAGATATAACTAATAAATGATGATTCGAAAACTGAAAAAGTTAAATTTTTTTCTGCTATGCCGAAGAGGTTGTTATGTAGAACTCTTTATTGACGGCCTAACGTTTCGATCAGATCGCTTTCCTCAAAGGCCTAAACGTTGTTCAAAATTTGGGACTTCGTCCACTTCACCAGCAAACGTCCCATCCCCTAGCGGCTCTGACGGAAAGTCAGGAGAACTGCTGAAGAGATTTCGCACGTGAGAAAAGAATCATCCAGTCCATCACGGGAAGAGCGGAACGACACCACTCAGTGATAGATGTTGTCAGTGAATGAAAAATGTCATGCTGTCCTTATGCATATAGTTTAGGGTGGACATGCACGTTCCATGCCATCAGCAGCTTGTGGCGAAATGTGGCGAAAATGTGACGGAAATGACAAGAGATCATTCGTAGCGGATGAGCACTCATTTCGGTTGTTCATACTGGACTTCTCGCGAAACCGAGGAAAATGACCGGAGAGCATGGCGGAAACAACTTTAATGTAAAGTGCAGAGTTTTGGCATGCAGAGCTGAGATTTCAGCTAAAAAAGTGCTTGAGGCGTTCTGGGTTTCTGCAAGAAATCCGAGTATGAACAATCGGTGTGATGCTTATCCGTTAGAAATGATCTCTTGTCATTTGCGCCACACTGAGAGCTACTGATATGAGGGGGGAGACGTGCTTGTCTCTACTATACTGTATTTATAAGGATGGTACGGCATCTTTCATTCACTGACACGGGGTGGCTTCGTTCTGCTATAAGGGTGGTGGGCTGGGTATGCTCCTTTCCCTCGTGCGGGTTTCTCCATCTGCTTTTTCTAATTTTCCATCAGAGCAGCTAAAAGGACCGAGCGTTTGACGGTGTAGTGGGCGAAATCCTCATTCTCGAGCCACGTTCAGGCCTTTGAGGAAGACGATCTGGTCGGAACGTTAGGCATTTATAACGAGTTCCACCTATACTCTCACTGAAGTCGCAAAATCGAAGTTATCATCGATGGCGAGGTTTCATGAAGAGAACATACGGAGTTTAATACTAAAAAAAAGTGTAATATCAAATAGAGAAAAATAAACTAAAATATGTATTTGGAAACAGCTCATCGTAACTGAAACTTCCGTGGTCTCGTTGTTTGCGTTGGAATTCAGGCGACAGTGTGGAGAAAGAGCTATCAGTGTCCTTCTCTAAGAATGGTCCCTTTGTTGCAGGCATATGTAGAATGTTACAAACTGTAACAAATACAAACAAACTGCTGAATTGTACTGAGCGCCCTCTCCATGCAAACTTCCCACAGAAATTTCTGGAACTTCGGGGAAGTTGCAGGAAATGTTGCAAAACATATCCTATAACTAATACGTGGTTGTTCAAAAGGTTAGCAATTTTTCGGTACCCTTTGTAAAATAAATAAAATCGCTATGGAAAATCTCGAATAACAAGACAAAGTATGGTAAATACAAATCGAAGTATGGTAAATACAAATCTTTCAAAAAAAAGGATCGTTCTGCCTTTACCTCAGGCGAACAATTGTTGTTCTTAGACGTTGAGGCTTTTCAATGAGTAGGGCTGACAACCAATGATTTTGTATGAAAGGGAGGTGAATATAGCAGAAAGGAAAGCCAAGAATGGTGGCACTGAATTATAACGTACTTCAATGCTACATGCTGTGTGGTATAAAGGAAGGATACCGACACAGATAAAAAAAAACAAAAAAACATAGTTGAGAAAAAAACCTACGTATTACGATCGAGAAGGAAGTGTAGTGTGATTTTTGTGTGCATTTAATACTCAATATGTCTTAAAAACGCAGTGTAATTGCTGCATAGTAACTACTGAGTGTTGGAAAGAAAACCGTAGTAATATGTCTACCTGCAATAGAACTACCCCTCACCTGGCCATTTTAGGCCAACCCATAAACCAACGCTGAAATTTCGTGGTAATTATCCTACATCATATCCTAATAATCAATAAATTCATTTCTCAATATTAATGCATTTATTTCTATTAATGCAACCCGCGTGAGCATTAGCAGTGTATCAGTTGGTGCAGAAGCAGCGAAAAGAAGCTGGATGGTGGAAGTCAGCGGAATCGGATTAAAATATCATAAGATAAGTGGAAATTCAATATCGTAATATGAGATCATCGGGACAAATTCTTACCCGCGTTTCTCGCGTAAAATGTGTAACAGAGGGTCAGCCTTTGCGCGCTTTCAACGAACATAGAACGGCTCATCTGCTCTGAATGTGATTAGTGAGTAAACCAAATCAGAACCCGAATTTGTTACCGCTCTGATGTAGACGTTCTTTGAGACGCGTTTACCAAAGACCAGAGGGATATAATCCGTGAGGGTGGTACCAGTCCAATTAGTAGTAGCCAGTTAATGTAATAAAAGTGTAAAGTGATTTGGAAGGATGCGTCTCAGAGAGAAGGATGGAGGCAAGAGTGAGCCGACCATCAAAGATTCTGGCAACCACCCGTTGACACCAGCTGATTTCTCCTGATTTTGCATCAGTCTGAGTTAGTTTGATCTCGTTTTTCTTCTATTCACCGGGACTGAGCCACATATGTATTTCTGCAGAATCTTTCATCCACCTGTTTTCTTGACCTTCGTTTTCAAAAATGTCTATCTTCCAAGAATTCTGTTTCAAGGAACTTGGAACCGTCTTGGATGAATTTCGTCAGTTTACAAAAGACCCTAAACCGATTGTGAATTGAGACACAATAGTTTATAAAGACCTTCAAAGTGCTCTCGATGAACTTCTGCAGTTCATCGGTAAAAAGTTTGTTAAAATGAAGTTTCGATTGTTGCCTGGTTTTTTGGCCAAAACACAGGGCCAAACATCGTGCCAAAGAAACCCAAAGTTTCCTGAAACGTTTGATAAACGACCTTTTCTGAAGGCTCTCTTGTCCGCTCCATATGGGTGCCGTGCTCCCAAAGAAACCCGTATAAAGCTGTGTGAAGGAAACGAGCATTTATGGTCTGGGAAATAGAGTCCCCTTCAAAACTCGATACGACTTGCTCGCATCTTATCGAAGGTTCTACCTTTTCTCGGGGGCAGGTTTCGCACCATCACTTATGTGTCTTAGAAAGAGGGTTCGAGATTTTTTGCCAGTTACCAACAAATAGTGTATTGCCTTTGCTAGAGACCATCGTTGTACTGTCATCCAGATCAAAATGAATATCTAATAAACTGAAAAAGCTCATGTGGTGACTGATCAAGCCCTTGAGAATGTTCGTGTAAGTTGAAACGCTAGGCTGCCAATAAAAGCGACAATACAATCCAACAATCCTATGTGTTTGGTGTATTTGTTTGTCTGCGCGTTTGTCTGTCTGTCTGTCTGCCTATTGTCCATAGAAATGGGGAGGGCTAGGCCGGCCTGGTTGCTAAATACAAGCCGCAAATCAGCCATTAGTCCAACAAGTACTAAGCATTCAAATGCGTATCATTTTTTCAGTAATTATAGTAACTATGATGTTATTTTCGATCAGACTCTCTTGAGAGATAAAGTGGAGCCTTCCAACTAATTTATTCTCACTGCTACTAACTGCCGCTTTAATGTTCGCGCCGACAATTGTACATATCCGTTTTACGACATGTTTCATTGACCATTCGCGTGTCGTTCTCTAAATTGGCTTGATAGAATCCATAGAAAGCCGAGAATTGCCTTTAGCAGTGTCGCTGCTGAGTAGGACTCACAAATTTGCTCACTCAAAGAGGAAAGTACTACCTGGCTCTGTGACAACTATAGCAAGCATATTTATAGGCTGATAGTGATAATTGCACGGGATGAAAAGGACTCAGCATGGGTGACCATATGGAAACATTCGGCATAAATCTTTTTGGATATCCAACGCACACCACTTCCGTTCAAAATAGTACTGACATTTGAGTGCGGTTTGATCTATGCAAATTGAATTGCTGTGAGCGATGTATAGGTGATTCTTGCATCATCCGAGACTACAGTATGGTACCAATTCTTGAGTACCAGAGAAATGGAAGGCTGTGTTGGGTCTGCACAAGCTTTGAACCAGGATTTGAACCTTGGAATGTTTTCAATTAACCCATCTTTTTTATTATAACTTTTTGATAGCTGCTGATTTTGATCGCAGTCCGCGATAAAAAAGTCATGGAAGGATGCTGATTTATGGGGGAAAGTTCCGGTCTCGGACGAAACTTGAACCCGTACTTCATACCTTTCCGAGCATATTTTTATCCATTATACTACGGCGACCCCTTCTACCTTTCCTCAGCTTTTTGATTGTGGTAGCCATTGTAAATATACCATCAAAAAGCCGAGTTCACTAGGTAGAGTAATGGACCAAAATACTCTCCCGTTCTCTGGCTCGTCTTCTGGCGCATACAAATAATAAATAAATAAAAATACCGGAAAGGTTTTGAGTGCGAGTTCGAGTCTCGTCCAAAACCAAAGTATAATGTTTGCCCGAAACTCAGGATCTTTCCTTCATTCCTTTTTTTCGAAGTCGTGAAGTATTTATTCGTTGTTATCGAAAGTTATGCAGAGCCCGAGATAAATTCACCCATGGTTATTGTGATACAGTAGTTCTGGAAGCTTGGGAGAAAGTGGTGCGGTGATTTGTAGCGCCGTTCTCACTAGAATGATCTGGAGACCAAATTCTGGGTAACGATTAGAAAGACAATCTTCGATTACTGTCTGAAACCACGTTCTTACTTTTCGCCAGCGGGGTGTGGCTGCGTTCACAGGTAGCGAGGCAGAGTGGCTTAGGGAGGTGCACAAACGACGCAAGCGACGAGACAGGGTGGCACAGGCCGAGACTCAAAGACACGCAGCCACACCCTGCCGCCGGCACCGCAAAGTATGCTCGCGGTCCCAGATTGCCGTTGGTCTGAGATGCACATTATCTATAATTAAAAGTCAAAAAATCCGATAACGGAAGCTTGCTATTGTCTACTCAGCATCAGCACTGCTCAAAAAGCATCTTTACCATTAAAGAAGTGATTCAACGAATATTAGAAGAAATCCCCATGACGTTTCACAATTTTTAATGTCTGCTGTACAACTTTGGATCATAGCATCCATAGTTGTGTCGTTGGCTTGCTGCGATTTCACTTTCAGCTCCTTCTTCGTTTTTTTTTCTTTTCTCCTTTTTTATTGATTTTTTTGCTAACTCGCCATTTTACTTAACCGTATGAATCAGCTTTAGTTTATGAATGTCCACTATACATCGTGATCAATCGTAGCAAAGCGATTACAAGTGCTCCGTTCTACAACTGAAAGGTATGCAGCAACCCATAGTGCAACCAGAAAAAATAGCAATTTCGTAGCAGATGTTTCATTTTTTCTCGGGAAGAAGCTAGGATATCAAGAATGATCAGATTTCATCGATTTCTCTAGCATTTATCCTGCCCTTTTATTCTGCCTATTTTGAAAAAAATAAACGAACTTCCTACTACCTAACCACCTTGTAAGAAAGTGTTTCAGATGATCATATGCGCTTCTTCCAGGCTTCTTTTTGCGATTTCTTGCCTAACTTTCCCAATTTGCTAGCCATTTTCAAGGATAGTAATCATGGTGTATATCTTTCCTGCTATCACGACTATTCTCTGCTCCTTAGTTCATGGTTAGTTACAATTTCGTATAAGACGATGTTAGAAAAAAATAAACTTCGCGATGGATTTGAGAATGTTTAGAGACACTGGAGGTACATCTGGTGCGGAAAATCACTTTAGCTGGTGTCGCTTTGATCAAGGTGAGTGTAGCTTTTCTTAAAATAATTGTCCACGAAAACTTAATTTTTTTTTGTTACCCACACATTTATAGAATATTTGCTTACTAAGGGCCGCATGCAAGGTTTCACGCGTATTTACAAGAATCCAATCGAGATAAAGCTCTCTAAGTGGATGACGAAGGGGTGGGGCGTTTATGCGGGTGTGAAAGCTAGAGGGCTGACAAGCGAAGAGGCGGCAGTACGTGGCCGGGAACGCAGAGTGAAAAGTAAGTCAACGCTGGGCGCGAAAGCTTGACTGCGCTCTGGCTGCCGACGGCTGTTCAAATTTTGTGGCGGGAAATCGAATGAGCTGCCCTTTTCCCAGTTTTTCAATTTCGCTTCGGATTAGAGGGAAATCCTTGGTTCTTTTCGCGTTCCTGTTTGGGTACTATATCTATGAGATTGATTTTGAGAGGAGTCAAAATCATGGACTTTATGTGGACCATTCCTTTGAGCCGCATTCATACTCCGCGATGGCACCGGGATTACGGCTTGCTGCGTTCATTGGCAACGAGGAAAAGTGGCGCGGGCTCAGACACCGTGATACAGCCACCCCCTGACACCGGCACCGTCGAGTATGAAATGGATGCGGCTATATGGCTCAATATGGCTCAAAGCCAATTATGAAGATTTAGCTGATTTTGTTTTTCAGATACAAAAATACACAAATGAAACACTTTTACCACTTCGGAAAGGTAGCGACTATACACTCGGACTGGACATTCTTATGATGGCCGACTATTCAACACTTCAAGGTCGGATTCTCTTATATTAATGAGTTTAATTCAGTGATATTTAATCGATTATTTGAAAGCATAGACCTGTTACTTACAAGAAAGAAATTAGGCATAAAAACCGCATACAATTAGGGTTCATTGACATATCTGGTGGAGATGCACGTGTTGGACAAATGTATACAAACGACTACTTGAGGGCCTTGTTTGAGCAGGTGCGTCCCTTGAAACCACTCTTGATGTCATTTGTATTGCTAATTCTTCTCAAATTCTTAGAGTGGGTTTCACTGGATATTATCAATTACAGGTGAAAACAATTTATAATGATGTCAAAATTGCTGAGAAGCCTATTCAATTGAATATGGTAGGAGCGTTCGTGGCTCTAAGGTTCGTGGAATATTTTGCAAATGACCTTAAAAGGTTTTGATCATAAATAATCGTTTTTCGTACTTTAGAGAGGACGATTGCCCAGTGCTGTATGCTCTTGCGGAATCTGAAGAGGCGTTGTTGTCTGATAACTCGACCATGGACAATTCTACGATCGGTATTGGTTTCACGGAGACAAATAGTACAGAGTAGGTGAGCTTCTTTGTTACTTGTATAAAATGGAAAATAACCCAATCCACATTTTTTTACATGTAAAGCTCAGAAAGACATAATGTCCATTGACTGAACAAGCAACCCGATTATATCAGGTCGTACAAAAGTTCTTGTGGTTGCGAATGCTCCACTTTTTGAGTTATCTTTCGGATCCTTTTTAGGGTTGCCCATACCTTGAACTTTGTGTGCAATACTATCTACCCGTCCACTTTGGCCTGAATCTATGGCTTCACTAAAGAAAACCAAATTCCTATTAACGACAATGAGCGTTGAGAAAGGAAATTCAGAAAGTGAATCCACAGTAGTCTTCGCAGAACTGCAAGTAGACAAACAGGAGTGCTCAAAAAATTATTACTCAGAAAGTCCTTTGATTTTTTTTTCAGACTGAGTTTAAGTATACCGGCAGTGGAAGCATTGGACAAGTTCACTCACTGGCTGAGGACACATGATCCGTATCTGCCTGCACACGACCATGCGATTCTGATCACAAAGTGAGAAATACCATTCATACGGATAAGTCCGAAATTGGGTGTAACACCGTGATTTCAAAAATTGGAAAAACAAAAAACGAGTTTCGAGAAGTTTTAAAAAACAAAGGTAGTATGTTCACTATATCAGTGGCAAATGTATAGCAGAAAAATCAGCTTGAAGTCTTCTACAAATGATGACTAATACTTGAGAGGATCCATACTATATATAAAGCGCTAAGGCGTCTGTCCCTCCGTCTGTCACGAAATTAGGTGTCATATGAAAAACGACCTGTGCAGATGGGGCTAAGTGTGGTATGGGTAGGGCATGGGACAGGAAGTAAAGACCACACATGGACCAAATTAAGCTCCGCCTACGGGGGCGGGGCGTGCACTGGAATGTTTGGCTTTCAGCCCGAAAATGTTGATTACGTTCGAACGTGCTCCTAACGTAGAGAGAAGATGGATTTAGGTCAGGGATGAGTTTCTGAAGGTCAGGAAAGAATGCAGGGCACAGTGGGCGGGGCATTTAAAGTGGTGGGCGGAGCTCGGACGTCACATGAAAAACGACCTGTGGAGATGGGGACAAATGCGGTATGGGTAGGGCATGGGACACTAAGTAAAGACCACACATGGACCAAGTTAAGCTCCGCCCATAATGGGCGGGGCCGTCGTGGAATGTTCAAAAATTGTTGATTGGGTTCGAATGTGCCCCAAACATAGGGAGAAGATGGATCAAGGTCAGGGATGAGTTTCTGAAGGTCAGGAAAGAATGCAGGGCACAGTGGGCGGAGCATTTAAAGTGGTGGGCGGAGTTACATGAAAAACGACCTGTGGAGATGGGGATAAGTTTGGATGGGTAGAGCATGGGACAAGAAGTGAAGACCACACATGGACTAATTTAAGCTCCGCCCACGGTGGGCTTGGTGTGCACGAAATACTCTGTCCTCAAGAAAAAGAGCAATACAGGCCGACCTACTGACGCACATGGTGTTTCGCGCACAGTAGTGTGCGCCCGCCAACTGGTAAGGGATAAAGATTTTGGCCTTAATCAATCTTTTCTGAGGGATGCGCCGCGCATTCTAGTTCAATTTAGAAACGTGATGGGAAATGAATGTGATCTGGCATACAATGACTTGTGGGGCCAGCCGATGTACAAGTCTGTGCATTATCCTACAAAGCGAGTGTGGTACCCCGAGTAATGAGGTAGAGTAGCGCTCAAAAGTCTTCGGCCAAAACTTTTTGTCATAACTTTTTTTCTACTTGACCAAATTTGACAAAATTTTAAAATGTGGTGCCTGAACCTATTGCCAACATTTCCTTCCGACTGAGCGCCCCTTGCCACTTTTCATGATTTTTTACAAGAATTTACTACAAGACCACCCAGAAAAAGTAAAAGGCTTGTTCAAGAAAAACGGTTTTCTATACAAAAACAAGAAGAGCAAGCCTCAGAGAACATTAATATTTTTAAAAAGACCACGACTTTCGATGACAGCGGCACAGCGGGACGGCATAGCGATGGCATGCCAAAATTAAAAAATTTCGTATAACCACGTAACCTACACCGTTGCGCGCCAAATTAGTATGTTAAGTATGCAGTGTCTCCAAGGACAACTTACTAAAATTTCTCTTAAATCGGTGCAGTTGCAAAAAAGTTACAAGTGAAAAACCCAAGTGAAAGACCATTTCGCCGAAGACTTTTGAGCGCTACTGTATATGATCCTTGCACCATGAGAGTGGGACTGCACCCCACCTGTCACTACACCACCTTTGCCCAGTATTGGCTGAAATAAAATGAATTGGAGTAAATGAAGTTCTATTTACCATTTTAGGTTCGATCTTCTATCACCACGGGGTGACTCTTATACCCAAGGAATGGCATACGTTGGAAACATTTGTAAAAAAGGAGATTCAGCCAGTATCGTAGAAGATATCGGAGCTGCAGCTACGGCAATCATCGCAGCGCACGAACTCGGTCACAGGTACCAAATCTTCACTTCTAAGCCTACTTTGCAGAAATATTATACAATGAAAGTCTCATGAGGTATGCTAAAGATGTAGCAGATACGGTCTGGTGAAATCAGAAACGCAGTAAAATTATCGGCCCTGGACACATTAGCAGTGAATTTTGAAATGTCGCGGTTTTCAGCTTATAAGGCGCCCGTAGGCACTCGTCAGAACATTTTGCCGTTATTTTTAATTATGGCTTTTCGGATGTTTTAGCTCCAACCAGGATTGTTAACTACTTTATTTCCGACTGATGTTTCGACATCGTCGTCTTCTTCAGGGCAGGTGGACCTCTACTTTCCGCAGTCCTAAAGACTCTGAAAAAGGCGACGACCCCGAAACGTCAGTTGGAAATAAGGTGATTACAATCTTGGTTGAAGCTAAGGCATCCGAATAGCCATTATTGGAAGGACATGCCAAGACTCATCGAAAGTCGCACGTGGACATCGTTTTTTACATTTTTTCTTGAATGTGTGTGGCGTGAGGTGAAGCCTCGAGGGAGCTAGTCATTACCATGTTTTCTTGTTCAAAGTGTCATTCCTGCGAGATGGAAGTCCTGGGCAGTCCGACGAGGGGACAAAAAGCTAATCATTGAAGTTGATTGGGAATTTCGGAAGCTGTTCTATATGATTATGTACAATTATGTATGTCGAGTTTTCGCTGTGAGACGTCGCACTCGCGGCGCCTTCAGCACAACTTGCCGCGATTGGTCAAAATTACGCTCAGGACCCAAGGGTGTGGTACCATAAAGGTCCTTTAAAAAGTTGCTGCTCATGTCATCATTATCTATAAAAACAATAGCTTTTGTGCCCTGAAAAGGCAGAAAAGTGACATAAAAAATAAAAGAAACGATAGCATTACATGATAACAATCCTAATCAGGGAATAATTGATTCGACACGCGAGGAAATCCGCGGTGCCGCCCGCCGCGGGCGCCGCGCGAAAATCCAACGTAAGTGTACACGCCCCCCCCCCAAATAGTACAACCCAAACACATTTGATTATATTGCGAATTTTGTATCTCTCTGGTGTGTTTAGGTATTTTCGATATGAACTATCCTAAAGGCCGGTGCTTTTGCCCAGACATACAGCAACATTCAATCCCCCTAAAAAAAGGTTGAACCTGCTGGATTTGAGCGCCAACCTAAATGCGATGGATGTGCCCTAAGAGATATTTCGCATCATCACGTCTCCTTTCGACTTCAACGTAGAGCTGTACACGAGCCGGACAACTCATGGTGTATGACTAAAAGGTTGAAATTCGTATTCATTTTTTTTATATTTCAAGCCTTGGAGCGCTCCACGATGGGAATCCGGGAGCTCAAGATTGTATGTCCTCGGAAAACTTCCTGATGGCTTCAGCGGTATCTGGCTCCGGAGACTTCAGCCATTTTTCGAACAGCCGTATAATGAGCCCATGTAGTGTGAAAAGTATTGAGAAAAATTTGGAGTAAGTTTTCAAGCTGGTCTCTCTTTCTTATATCTCCGGTTTGCCATTATGTTTCGATCATTTAGGACACTCACTGCACAATGCGTACGAAAATCCGGAAATCCTTACAATGACAACATGTCAACGTCCCCACAGGAAATTATTTCCTTAACTCCAGGAGAAATGATTGGATTGCGGCAGCAGTGTCAGATTTCTTTCGGACCACACTACGGAGTGTGTCCCGTGGGTTTTTTTTCAGTATTTTGTTTTTTTTTGTTAAAAAGCAAAAAATTTTGTCTGTCCGTCCTTTACCGCTTCATCGGATTTAGTCACATGTGTTGAGACCGTGGCAGGCACAATGGTTCAAGCCGCAAAGTCCCCACTGCTCCCTATAAAATCACAGTCACTGACCATTTTTAGTAGCAGAGTTTACAAGTTCTTTGTCTATTGTTACTATTAGGTTGTAAGGAAAATTCTTGCCGGTCTTGCGCGCTGACAAGATAATTTCAAATTTCAGAGCGCGTCAACATGAATCAACTCACATATTGTGCAACTCAAGTTTCTCTTTCCGATTATATGTTTTCCTCGTAATGCCACAAGGTTTTCTAATTATCAGGGGGACTTTGAAGTGCTGCGAAAATGGCGCTTTTTGGGTGACTTCACTCCACGAGTTCGTGTTTCACTCGAGTTCCAGCAAAGGCAACCACAAGTGTGGGTACTGCAAGGGGAGAGGATAAAGCAGTGGATGGAAGGTTTTGAACCCTCATTCCAGAGGTGCAGAGATGAAAATGAATTGTTCGATGTTTCAATTGATCAAATCACTTCAACTAAAAAAAATAAGCGGTGAGCGTCTATATGTACTTGCAGGGGACACCTAAAAGTATAGGGTTATCCCACAGAAATGTGGTTGATCCCCTCAAATAGGCTTGATTTGAAGAAACTCAAAAAACAGGTGCCGCGCGACTCCTTGGAGCAGCTATGCGCGAGCGCATTTTCACAAATCGTTCTTGAGGAACTGAAGCAGTTGCAAGAACCTGTACTCGTCCACCATATTCATCAGATATAGCGCTAACCAAGCCCCATTTTCCCAAACACTTGGGCAGTTCCTTCAATAGAAGCGTGTTCAGAAAGAATGGTGATTTGATGTCGACATTCTCCGATTTTGCGCAATATAAATCGTCAATCCTTCATAATAATGAGATATGCAAGTATGCATAACTTTGTCAAATGTTTAGCTAATCGAATGGCGCTCATTTAATGAGAAAAGATGCAGTCTAGACCGAGTTATGATATTTCGGAGTTGAAATTGTGAAAACCGGCCAAATTTTCGGCTCTTCAGCGCTGCATGGTAGAATCGTGCTATTTGGTATTTGGTTCTGCGCGTTCCAGAAAAGTAGTAAAAATATGCTTTAGTCGTGCTATTTGGTATTTGGTTCTGCGCGTTCCAGAAAAGTAGTAAAAATATGCTTTAGTAAAGACACAGCTTATTGGCTGTGCGTCGAACTGTCTGACCACGGAGGACCATGCGTCGCACGTAGCACGATATCTTGGCGTAATAATTTACACCCGTTTAAAGTTGCTGATTGCTCTAGTGATATGAAAAACCAACTGTCGTACTAGGCCATTTGGTTTCCCGTCGTCAGCGGCACGCCAATTTCCAAGTTTTAAAGAGCTTTCTCGACTGCAGCGAGCATAAGTGCTGCACAGAGAATGTTCCGGCGCGTCTTATATAAAAATACATACATAGATAATAAAAACAAACAGGTGCAATAATGTTGCTCTTCTCCCTTTCCTTCAAGGATGGGCACAGAAGGAAAGTACTGCTGATTATTTGGTTTCACTTTGAACGTGCAAAACGGAAATCAAATTACTCTTCGAACTTGACGTGACCCTTACTGTTCTGAATTCAACCTTCGAAAAATCTAACCACTTCATTTGTGTCTTTAACCGTGCAAACTGTAGTGCTCATCCTATGCAGCATTCTTGAGAGGAAAGAAAATGGTGCTCTTGTCATTTTGAGTCATTCCACTTGAAATATTACAGTAATGACTTGTGACCACTGTTTTCAGAACAAAGAGTACTTTGTTGGTCGCGATTTATGCGCTCGAGTCTGGTGTAAAGATAGATCCAAACGAAGGAGTGAGCCATGTGAAACGAAAACGTACTTTCCAGCGCTTGACGGCACTGAATGTGGGCGAAGTAAGGTAAGTCTTCATAATCAGCACGTACTGTTCCCTATGAAAATGATTCAGCTTGGAAAAGTGCGGAGAAGAGAGCATAACTCAAAAGCATTGCATGCTTCTTCACGTCACAGTAAGCGAGACTGGGTGTTCACCGTGACAGCAGTCGCATTGCAGCCGTAGAAGAATCGGCTGATGTTGGTTTACAATCAGCCACTTGATCTCAATTTAAATACAGTGATAGGGGTAATGTGGGTAAGAAGAACTCCTTAACTGGGCCACGCAAATGGAAGCTAGAGGTCTAAAAAGTCTTTATGTGGCGAGATTCCTATGAGAAAGAGTGTCTGCGGGTTCTATAAGCCGTCTTCATCAACTGCTACTACTCATTATATGTCAGCCCGCCCCTTTTTCCGTGGCAATCCGCCCCTTTTGAAGTAAACGATGTAAAGAGGGTCATATTTTCTGGGTTTTTGACCCCTCCATTTGAATATTTCTTCACTTCCGCACTGTTGAGCACCTCAACCTTCATATTTGATGATCCTTCCATATTCGCCCTGAATTGCCCCTATCACTGCCTTTAATGGCACACTTTCCTAACAAAGTTGATGTTTTGTGTGCTTTTTTGGAACATTTCCTTTCTTCTGATTCAGGCAACGAAAATGATTGTTGAAAGCCATACCAATATTTGGGAAAAACTGTTAAATTTATCGAAATTATTATTACCGTTTTTGTTGGACAGTACTTGATGAAAAAAGTCGCAATAATTACGAATCAACTCAATAGCTTATCTTGTACCAATTCGCTTTCCCTGAGGAAAGCCACAAAATAAAAATTGCAACGACATGATCGCAAGTCAATCCATCCGGTTACCACAAATGATTGTAGTTAACCAAGCAATTCACCCGCCTTAGGTGTCTTAGAAGGGAAAATAGTTGCGAAAAAAACTGCGTCAATTGATAGCTACCTTGCTATCCAGAAACGATTCGTATGAGGCTTTTTAAGTGATGTGATCAACTTTTTTCCAAGTTATCCAAAGTTCTGGTATAAGATTTTCCCTACTTCCAGTGGTGTGTGGCCGGACGTTGCGTCGACAACCCTAAAAAACTACGAGGTATTTTTTTCAATTTATTTGCTAATATTCTTGTTGCGGGTCAATCATCGTATTGAGGAGATTAATCGCGTCGATACGACCCCTTTTGTGGGAGTGGATGGATTCCATTAGGGCGCCTAGAGGCCTTCACATCCTCTGTTTCCTAGAAACTCATACACTCACTTGGACGTGGTGCGATGCAGGGGATTGGTGTTCGAGTTCTTACAAATTTAATACGAAAATTGAAGTAAACTTGCATTTTTGCAATGTCCCTCCACAAACGAATAACTGAACATGATATCTGTCGAGGCTACTCGATCAAGGTATCATGAACGTGATTGTTCAAATATGGAGAATTTGAAAGCGAATTCAAGGGCCACTCCCTGATAATCAGATCAGTTGACATACCTACTTGAGGCAGTAGACCTTTGGATAGTTGCCGAAGTTGTGTCATTTTTGCGTTACCACGTGAGCTATCATGAAGGTAAACTGTTGGACCCCCGCTATCCACACCATCTGGCCGAGCTGACAGAAAAGAGCTCGAATGGGGTTAGGCAGAAAGGATACGAATTGGTGTAGCGCCGAGTATTGGTGCACAGAGGGGCTGCAGAGAAATGTGGCATGTGGTCAGGGGGCAGAATTGATAGTAAATCAACATTGGACCATAAAACTTGAAAACCTCTATTCTCCCGCCGACAGCTGTTCTAATGTTGCACGGTGGAGATTCGAATTTGCTATACTTCCAGTTTTTCGATTTATGCAATGGATTGGATCAAGAAAGTTTGTCTGTTCTTTTCGTGTTTATGTTCGTGTACCGTACCGATTAGAGTAAATTTGAAAGAATTAGACTCAAGTTCCCTGGACAGTTTCCTTAATCTGACTACCCGTGATGCGCCTTTAATTATAAGCACGAGATTTGAAGCCATGGATGTTTTTTGTAATCTGCGGCGAGAGTTTGCCTTATCCTTATGCCACCTCGGTGAAAAGAGAGTTTATCATCACTTCCTATCAGAAAAACCCTGACTTCAGCCTGACTGGCCATCAGAAAGAGCCCACTATTAAATGTCATTTCTTCGCATGACGGGGACTGCCCCTAGAAAATAGTCGGCAAAATTTGCTTTACTTTTGTGCCACCTCAGTGATTGTATTCGAACAGGCCTCATTGTGCGTGTTTCAGATTGCTCTGATCTAAATGAGAAAACCTGTCGAAAATACTCGAAAGCGAAATTACGTCATTATTGTAAAGCGAGCGACTTCAAAGAAATATGCTGCCGTTCTTGTGAGCAACTGAAGGATCTCTGAGTGCTTCCATTGATGTATGATCTTGTAATAAATTTTCAATTCAATCTTCTGTTTAAAGGTCGGTTCAGAATAAAGGGAGAAAACAAAAGTCTAAATGAAATGTCAAGTAAACAAAGATTTTAAGTCCTTTGAACAGATAGTGAGGTCATTGGCATGTGTTCTGGCTTGTAGCCACAACCCGCGGTCACCCCCGCTTCATAGGAGGCGGGACCAGGGCAGCCTCATATTCCTGTGCGTTCTACCCGCATAGGGCGCAATTTCTCAATTTTAGTTTGAAGCTCACTCCAGAAAATAGATGCTGTCGTATAATATTTACAATTATTCCCTTGTGTTTATTGGCAACATGCTAATGGAAGTCTCGTCCGGAGTACTTTCCTCTTGACGGAAAAGGCTTCCTCGTCGAGAATCAGCGGTGGGAAGGGGGTCCTATTCTTCGAGTTTTTGGCCACTTCCATCTGTTTTTCTCTACTATCCTGCTAGTAGGCATTCAACCTTCATCTTCACTACTTTCTCACTTTTCGTCCAAATTTCCGCTAATGCTGCCTTTAAGCACGTCGAAACGTGTAGAAGTTGATCTGACCTGTAAAGACGCAACCAACTCGTTTGAAGATTTCACGATGAAGCTAGGCTCATTTCTCGTCAGTGCAGCACACGAGGTTATACGTCGGGATTGCTCTCTAAGATGGAACACGTTTTGCGATTCTCATCGACTTCCTTCTCCTTTGTTTGCTGTGCGGTATGTTATACTCCAGTTTATAAGCAAGCTTGATGAACTATCCAATCCGAAACACCTCCATGATTGCTGCTGATCACTGTTTGATCTGTTTGGCAGTGTAAGACGACAAACAAATAGCGGAGAATTCAGTACTTATCTTTACCAGGCTAATATCGAGTTCAGTGGCCTATAAGACAATTGACTGGTGGACGCACCCGTCGCTCTCGGAGACTGTCCGCGGGCAATGTGCGAGAGTGTGCCGTGTTCAAATTGAAGAAGAAAAAACGCTTCAGAAGAGCTCACTATGTGGCAGGTCGGTCCTCTCTGTAAGGGAAAGGCGATAAGTGTAACGAATTTGGTGGCATTTACTACTTAACAACCTTATCAGTCCTTGAAAGTTGTTATCATTTCCGATTTCCCGTCAACAGTGCTCACTTCGAGTGCACTATAAACCTGTGGATGTGTCAACAGTGTTCCCTTCGAGTGCACTATAAACCTGTGGATGTAAACCACTAGGATCGACATAAAACGCAAAACAAATTTAGTGACGGTAACTAAGTGAGGCAGGCTCCTCAGTAGCTTTTGTTAGTTCTTGTCACGATCGGTTCCAACCATGCGTGTTCCCGTCCCATTCTACACGTAGACACTGATACATCGGTATAGAGCTCATTTCACAAATTTGACTATGTTCAACCGTGAAAGTAATGCAGTACGAGGCAGGTCCCGCGAAAGTTGGATACTACATGTGCATGAGTGAAATCATTGCATGGAAACATGCAATGTTGGCCGTTCGATGCTGAGTTATCGGCTGCTAAGATACTGACCCTCATAACAGCTACGATTGTGACCATTTCCTCATGATTTCTCGCCCGAACAGCTACAGTTCTGACCATTTCCTAGATATCATGACTCTTTGCCCGGTCTAAGAAGAAATGGAAATCCACTGTAGCAAGATCTAGATCAGTGGAATCTCAAGAAACGGAATCACGCATCCATTCTTACCGCCCCACACCGTGAAGCGGTGGCGTGCTCGCCACAGCACGTATGCTGTTTATGTTGGTAAATAGAGCGGGAGCATGCCAATATGGATTTTCCGGACTTCCCACAGAACTAGTTTGTGACCAGAACGAAGACTGCTCTCATGAGCTTAGACGCGAATTGCTTTTCAGTAAGATACAAGGGGAACAGTGCATAGACGTTTAGCCAGAGGAGTAAGTGAACTGTGGGCATGATCAGCATAGAGATATGCTCACTAGAATTCAAATGCCAAAGTGTCAAAATTCTTCACGAAAACACTAGACATAAGATATTTACACTCACCGAAATGCAGGAATGGGACCATGCACATTAAGCAAGTGTGATTCAGTGAAACCGAATGAGACTATACCAGAGCTCCGTAAGTCACGGATTTATCTCGGATACTTTGTATGCGATTATGCTAGAGGAGGATTGCTCTTAGGTTGCCTTCCACCGATACCATCGTGTGTTTATTACAAAGTGACCCACATTCAACTCACCAATGACATTTACAAAATGTTCGAATGCCGAGAGTGACTTCCCACAATTCAAAAAAATGTAACCAGTAATATAATAGGGAGAGCCGAAGAGCAACTGTTACATCCCTGAGCGTGATCTGCATGAAGGCATCTGTAGACCGCCCATTAGGAGTGTATATAAGGCGGTTGTTTTCATTATTATTCATTCTATCCTCACTGCTCCAATAAAGCTGCAACCCATCTCGTCTTCGAGTATCCAACAGCAACAATACAGCTATCGCCATGTGAAACAACAGCTTCAAACACTGTAAACATGACTATTGAATCAGTTCAAAGGCTCGCCCATTCAAGCATGAATAAAATATCCAGTCCAAAATGAAACAAATTCTTCCGGGATTTTTTCAAGTACCGGCCGTGTGTTCCGCGATACGATGCCCAGAGAAAGTTCAGTAAGTGCGAAAACAAGGTAGTGTGCACCTTCAGTGCTGGAACATCGCCACACATTTGCAAGTACGCTGAAAACACGATGGGTCGTTCGTGATGACGACTCGAGTCGCCTACCGTTAAGAACTGGTTTTCTGGAAATGAGCACCAAGAGAAGTGATCTCATATTAAGCTCATTAGATGAAGTCATTTTGTTAGTCGAATCTGGTCTTAGTGAACAGCTCTGAGTCCATTACAAAGATCAGTGTACTGCTCAAATGAGCGAGCTGTCCGGGTGCTACTACTGTTTCCATGAAGCACAATAAAGGTGTGCCGCAATTTCCACCATAAGTCAATAGCTGAATTAAAACGCAGCACCTTCACAACTTTTGTTGAGTGCTGTCCGTAAAACGTAACAACGGAGCTCAATTTCAATCATGTTGCTATTTCAGGTTCGAAATGACTCCACCCACAATTCAGAGAGACAGCATGTTAATGAACTACAGTTTCCTTAGTTCCTTACCCCTGATTCGAAACCATTACCCGAAACAATCACATATCATTGGAAATTGATTATAATATGGTCGACCAATATGGTAATTGGTCTCTTATACTTATTTGGATTCATAGCTATTATCATGACGTTCAGTTATATCACTTTTAACGCGTGTTCGTCCCATTCATTCGTCCCATTGTTCGTCCCATTCAAGTTATATCACTTTTAACGCGTGTTCGTCCCATTCATCGCTATGTGTACGTCTGCTCAGTTGGTAACTACAAACACGTAGCAGCTCTGTAGGATGAAAGATTCACCGGGTCCAGAACAAATTTTCTCTTTTAAGTTTATAGTGGGCACTCTGAGATCCTCACGGGTATAAGTATATAAAGTACTTATATTGTATAGTTTATTCATACCCTCCCTATGGGGTTGTTCTTTGAGCAAAAAATTGTGTATAAGCACAGAACCGACGATGATCAGCACATGGATCTGTCAGCGACAGTGCAATGCTCGAACAACAAGAACCCACCATTACGCCGTCCAATGCGCCGCAACTGGGCACGCGCAACCCTCCACAACCTCGAATCTGATATCGGAGTTACTGAAACGGTCGGAGCCCCCATCGTGCTGTATTTTCTGCCCACTGGCGGAAAACCGCGACGGTCGCAATACATCGCGGTGCAACCGCTTTCCTGGCGCGGCTGCAAAAAGTATGCGGTTCGCGCGACTAGGCCTTTGTGGTCGATGTCTAAAACCTGCACATGCAGGCGACAACGACTGTGGTGTACAGTGTGCGGCGTGTGGGAGACTACACAACGTTCTACTGTGCGCCAACAGAGGACAACACAATTTCAAACAACGACGACCTGGCTGACGATGACACATGGTGAAGAAGACTTCGGCAGAAAAAAACTTTTTGTATATTTAATCGTTGCTTAAATCGACTTTTTTGTGGCCGGTGGAAGTGTTCGTGCTTGTAGCCACAACCCGCGGTCACCACCGCTTCATAGGGGCTGGACTAAGATTGCCTCATATGCCTGTAAGTTCTACCCGCATAGGGAGTGTTTATATCGCTATCTTAAGGATAGATCTAACATTCGCTGAACCGCTGTAATCAAAAGAGAGATAATATCTCTCAGCCTAAAAAAGGCGCCTTTTTTCCGACTAGTCACCACAGATTGCGTCAACAACTGATGTCACTTCTGACAAGCCTGTAATCCCACTGAAAACGATTTTCGTTCTTGCAAAACCACAAATTCAATAAAAAATTCTAATTTCTAAAAAATAGAAGGATCTCGCGAAGTAGTCCTAAGGAGCCAAATGAATCATCTCGCCCAAAAAGTGCTAGGGCAAGCTGTAAGCTGTGTGTGTAAAGCGGCTGTTAGGCCATTCACAGCGAGGATGCAGGAGCGGTCAATATTGCATTTTCTTGTTTTCGTTCACAGTTACTCCCACATTGACCTAACCACACCGATTGGAATCTGTCTCGTTTCATATTTTGCTTTTTGTCTCGTCTACGTTTTACATTGTTCCAACTGTTGTTTTTCTCAAGTAACTTCTGCTTTCTCTAACATTATTTTATAATTATTTATTTTATTACGATGTTTTTTCATTATTCAGAGTATGAGCTTATTCTCAACTATTTTGGGCATAACCATTGTTGTAGCATATGCTGAATTGCCTTGGTATGGTGGAAGACCGTATCCTGGAGCATCTACTCAGTATGTTTTTTTCTCAGATGTTCTATGTTTTTGGCAAAAAAGAAACTCATTATTAAAAGACATCTTTAGTACCCATATCTGTCTCTGAAGCCGAAACGGGCCATATTTCGCCTCGCTTGCTGACAGACCAGTGCGGAAGGAACTTCCTCGTAGGTGAAAAATGCGTCCCCCGTTCTCGGAAAGAGAGAATCCCGAATGGTCTCATGCCTGAGCGAGAAAGGCGCGATCAAGGGATCGGATCCATAGAGGCCGTTTCGCAGCATCCAGAGGGCTTGCTCCAGCTGGATCGGCTGAGAGAGTATTGCTGCCCCGGAAGTTTCTGAGCTCGTGTCTTCGAGGCTGGTTTTTTTCTGCCAGGCAGGGAACCGATGGATGCTGGCGGAGGAGGAGAAGGGGGCCTGGCTGTGCCGGAATATCAAAAGATATAATTATTGCAGTTGTTTACTAGAATGACTTCATAACATGGTTGGCCGGTTAATAGTTGTACGTAATGAGGACTAGACTAGAACCGATCTTTTTGGGGATAGAGTCATTTTGAATAAACTTTGATGCTTAAGAACTGATTTATCTGTTCGTTTCTCCCATGATGAAGCAGTGAATCCGTCAGCTCGTATGTACATACACATGACACTACGTCGCTTTCCCCACGTGATCAAGCACTTTTCCTCGGAGGTTTTCCACACAGACTCGGACACACTTGAAATTTTCAGAAGCAAGCTTAGAAAACTTCATAAAAATGCTATAAGTAGGACAGAATTAATGAAACAACGTAAACGGTACGGTAAAATTCACGGTAAAATGGCTCTCAAGATGAAATACTGTCGTCACGTCCGGTCAGTTGGTTTTAAAGAAGGAAGGCCTCCCTCGACCGCTGCTCTTCTATCTTGGCATCGACTTAACGACCGTGCACCTAGGGATTTGAGCATGACATTTCTTCGAAAATTCCTTGCTTACTACTTGCTTATATGGGCTATATTAAAACGTGAAGACTGTAATAGATATCCATCTTCAACGTCCTACATATTTCCTTCGTCTCTAGCAAGGAATAGGACGTTGAAGGTGAACGATTTCCCATACATACAGTAGCGCTCAAAAGTCTTCGGCCAAAACTCTTTTGTCATAACTTTTTTTCTACTTGACCAAATTTGACAAAATTTTAATATGTGATGCCTGAACCTATTGTCAACATTTCCTTCTACTTGAGTGCCGCTTGACACTTTTCATGGTTTTTTACACGAATTTACTACAAGACCACCCAAAAAAAGTAAAGGGCTTGGTAAAGGGAACGGCTTTCTTTACAAAATCAAAACGAGCAAGCCTCAGAGAACATTAATATATTGTAAAAAGACCACGACCTTTGGTGACAACGGCACAGTGGGACGGCATAGCGATAGCACTCCAAAAACAAAAAATTCATATAATCGCGTAACCTATACCGTTGAGCGCCAAAATAATATACTAAATATGCAGTGTATCCATGTACAACATACTAAAATTTCTCTTAGATCGGTGCAGTTGCAAAAAAGTTACAAGTGAAAAACCCCAAGTGAAAGACCATTTCGCCGAAGACTTTTGAGCGCTACTGTATATAACAGCATTACTTTTAGTGAGAACCTATAATAAAATTATAGTTCACCTTCTTTCTAATGACTTACATGTACGTAAAAAATTTCAGTGGAGGAGTATGGCCGTTACCATGGAAAATACACTATGATGATACCAATCATACCATAAATCCAGGAGAATTTCATTTTATCTCCAAGGTGAGTAGGAAGAACACTATTCAGAGCAATCTCTTGAAAGGTGAGTTACCATGAACATACTCAATGCTGAGCCATTTGAATGTGGCATTTAAAATTTTGAAAAAGTTCTATATAATGCCATATTGAGATGATAATAGATATAGCAGACATTCTACGGAGGCTCTCAATGTCATAAACCGCTGAACTTCCTTCTACAAGCAACCGCTAGCAATATCCATTCGGTTTGTGACGTTCTTAGCGATTTCTTTCGTCATAGTTGAAGGGGGTAGGGTTTGAGTGTGCATCAAACATTGTCAATTACCAGCGTTAGACGCGTCAGGGATAATTTCGGTATACACTGGTATAATATTGAAATATGGAAGTCGTGACGATCAGTTGTGTCAAAAAAAACTAGAATAGGAGAAGAAGGAACGAAGAACGGTCCAGGTATAAAAACCCAAAAAAGCCTTCTTCTTACTCTTTTCCATTCGTCCCTCTGCATTACCAGCCTGTGTAGGTAGATACAGACGGCTGAGGGGCTGAGACAGCCAGTCGCAAGCGTTGCCCCGCCCACGCACCAATTCTCCAGCGGCGTGACTGGCAATACTGCGGGATCGCGCTAAAGAGCCCAAAGTGCGCTTGTCATCAGGAGTTCGCCACAAGCAGTCTCTTTTGGACTGGAATGTTCGGTCACAGCGAACATGCCTTCCTGCCCTCGTTATCTCCATGCCCCTAGAGGTGTTTTTGATAGAAGATGGTGTGTATCCCTTCCACAACAGCCTACAATATTTTCGTAGAATCCTGTGGGTATACATTTTGATCGAAGTTTAAGTGAAGACTTTACTCATTGTTTAGGTCGGCTCCTGTGATGTAATCGACAAGGCTATTGAGCGATACCAAAAGTTGACATTCCCTCTATATGACCCCGTGAGTTGTGGTGTTTACCATAGTTTTATAAAAGTGATGTCTATTTAACGTTATAAGTTTTAACGATTCATTTGATTGTTACCTTCGATTTCGATTTTCTTCTTTACCAACCACAAAAGGTGGGAATTCAGCAAAAAAGAAAATTATGATGAAATTATCAATATTTCACGAACTGCGATTACTAAAATTGACGATGTATTTCTATAATACTTAATGAGCTTTAGTAATTGCAGATCGTGAGATTTCCGTGCTTTTAAATTAGCCATAACTTCTGCACCTGAGCAGACTACGAGCCCGCAAGACAGGTCATGGAGAAGCTCTTCCGTGCGCAAGGCCTCGAATATATGCTACTGAACCACGCTAAAGCATGGTTTTCATCTTACCAATCCCTAATATCGTAAAGTAACGGCAACGCCCCATATATGTCCTGTCTGATCTGATATTTATAATAGTTCGAGAGCAGATATTTCCAGGCTACCTACTCAGATTCTCCTGCAACCCTCACAAGTTTGACAATTGAAGTCAAAACAGAATGCAATACAAAAGTTCCACAGCTAAGTATGGACGAGACTTGTAGGTTTCATTAGTTAATTCGAAACAAGTCTTCTTTTCTTCGCTTGCTGATAAGTAGACAACTTGAAGCACGTGTCATTTGGTTCTAGCAAATAATACACGCAGACTCAAGCCTCTGTCGGGGAATCTTAGATCTGTCGGTTGCATTTTAAGTTGGGAAATAGGGCTATATCTTCTAAAAATTTCCTCCGACAAATCCTTTACAAAAGCTCGATAACCACACGCCCTTGAGGGGAGTCCACGCATCGTTAAGGATATTCCAAGCACGGCTGATTTGACAGCTTCAGATGTGGAGCGTCGACTCGGGGGAGAGGCCGTCGAATAGGAGGAGGGAAGAGGGTATTGTACTTTACTACTTTTTCATAACACTTCATAGGGAGGGTCGTATCACTCGAAAATTTCTCCCAAGGCCAGCGCCCGGCTCGACCCTGGTCCCAGAAATGGGAGTTCAGAGAGATAGAGTCAGGCGATCCGTAAATGATGTACGATTCGTGACTAGAATCGCCATGGACTACTTTGGATTGAGTTGTATTCAATATTTTTGATTTTTGATAACTGCTGTTTATCGCCGCAGCTCGCGATGCGAAAGTTACTACAAGGATGCTGAGTTATAAGCAAAAGCTTCGGTGTCGGACGGGGCTCGAACCAGCACTTCATCCTTTCCGGGGATATGTGCTAATCCATTACACTACCAAAACCCCTTTCACCTCAACTCAGCTTTTGAATAGTATTATATTTTTTTCCATAGCTTATCGCTCTCATACGTACAACGTGTTGAGCCGGTTGGCCAATATCGGCATCGAACCGTTCCTTGTAGTAACTCTCGCATCGCGAGCTGCGGCGATAAACAGCAGTTATAAAAAATAAAAAATATCAAAATCAATACTAAAGCTTTCAGCTTGACGGTTCGATGCCGATATTGGCCAATCGGCTCAACACGTTATACGTGTGAGTGCTGATAAGCTATGGTAAATGTGCCATTCAAAAGCTGAGTTAAGGTGGAAGGGGTGTCGGTGTGTGATGGATTAGCACATATTCCCGGAAGAGTGAAGTGTGGGTTCGAGTCACGTCCGACACCGAAGCATTTACCCATAACTCAGCATCCTTGAGTTGCATTTCTTTGCCTTGCCTGTGTCTCCTGTGTCTCTATTTTCTTGATTCTTTCCCGTCTCTTCCGTCTCTTTTCCCATCAGACGCATATAGTCTTTCTGAGAAGACTCACTCACCTCTAACAGAGCAGAACCCCCTTTTTAGTGACATTATCGGCTTCCTATCCCCTCCTCTTTTTTCCAAGTCATTTATGCAATTTCATTTTGGAGCGTATCAACCACACTGAAGCGATCTCAAAGTAGGGACGCCACTGAGATTTGATTCATTGCTCGAGCCCAGTGAAGCTACCTTTATTGCTATCAGTCCATAACACAGAGAAACACTCTCTTGATCCAAAAATGAGGGTTCGGAATCTCAGGGAAGAAATGTGGTTTTGAAACAAGCTATCAAATATGCCTCACAGTTTCAGAAAAAAAACTGGGCATGAATATCATGTTCCAGATAGCCTCAGTATTGATAAAGACAAGGATGAAGCTTTGCTCAGTGCCAATGAAGTATGGGGTGCATTGCGAGGATTGGAAACGTTCAGTCAGCTCGTCTTCCAGCCAGTGAAAAATAAGGTTAGCTATTTTATCAAAAGATTGCGACATTTGTGAACAATCTTAAACTCAATGAGTCTGGTTACGCATGTACAAACGGATAACAGGGAAAAGTTATCTGAAAAATAGGGGTCTACGAACGCTTTCTGGATGCTCATACTCGTAGCACTCTCAGAAAAAAACCACAAAAGTCACATTATTCCCATGTTTTTAATATCTTTGGATAACACGATGGTACCTCTACCGCCTTACCGTGACTCCCTCTACCATCCCATATCACGGGACTGTCGTCATGCACGGCTCATTCTAGACGAACAAAAGCTTTTTTGAAAGGCGCATCTCGTGATAATCAGATGAATAAGCCCCTACCCTCTTAAAGCAGTAGCTCCTTCTGTAATTATGCAGGTTGCTCCCTTTCTGCGTCGCCACTATGCCCATCACGCCCTGCTCTAACCCTCTTCGACCACACCCACACTCACACTGAGCTAGCCGGTTAGGGACCTGAGGCAGGTATCATCGAAATATGCCGTGAATATGTGCAACCTGGATAGTTACAAAAGGATTTGTTGCCAGAAGGAGGTAAGTTGACCGTTTTTTTATAGCGGGGCGTGCCTTAAAGGCATATTCCAGGATTATTGGGATACCACATCTCCTGCCGTGGATGGATAGTTCGACCCAAGACACGTAGGCTGTACCTTTACCGAGGCGTGGGGGTCAGTTCCTGGAGCGTGCAGAGCCAAAGAATCTAGCGCAACAGCTCGTCCCCGCCCACCCCAGCCGGGGGTGTGTTGCAAGTATTCCGGTGCTTAGTGTGGGGTCAGGTCCTTTGCTGTGGGTTTACTTCACGAGACGATTGCTTGACTGCCAGTTTCAAGATCTTGACCACGTAGCTGGTCTACCTATGTCAAAGATAAGAGTCGAAGAGTAAAGGCAGACCCCCGGCTGGGGTGGGCGGGGCCGAGCTGTTGCGCTGATTCATTGGCTCTGCACGCTCCAGAAACTGACCCCCACACCTCGATAAAGGTACAATCTACGTGGCTTGAATCGAACTACCTATCCACGGCAGGAGATGTGATATCCCAATAATCCTGGAATATGCCTTTAAGTCTGAGCGCCCTAAACTATCATCTGTTATAAGCGCGATAATAGTGACCACCGTAGCGAAAGGCTGGGTCAAGCTACAGCGTAAAGAACCGCCGTGTCCGGTGACTGATGGGTTTCCGGATGTTGATGAAAACACAGTTGGTGATTCTTCTGAGTTAAGAGGCTAAACGAGCCACTCAATTGATCCTCGACTTCAAACTGGGTACTATTTTGTACTACAAAGATTTTTCTCTCTTTTTTTTCCTTGTAAGGAACTCGGAGGGTAGTCGATACCGGAGCAACTCATTTCTCCTCACTTTCTTCTTATCATGTTTTGCCTCAATGGATGGAACCACATTTGCGCTTCGAATCTCAGCAAATCGCTTCATCAAAGCAAGGTTAAAGAATCTGACCGTAAATTTACTTCATCGTTATGATTTTAGTATCGTGTCCGTACGGCGTCCGTGAAAGATGGACCACGGTTTCCTCACAGAGGAACACTTATCGACACAGGACGGCATTACTTGTCGCTTTCAATGATTCTGCAACATTTGGTACGTTTTTGTATGGTACTCTACATTAAGGTACACATCAGAGCTCCAAAATTTGAAAGCGAAAACCAATCACTTCCGAGCGAAAAGGCGGCATTTTAAATGAGTGAAAGACGAACGCGTCACGTGTTCCAGTGAGGAGTGATCGGCGTTAAGTTTTTTTCTCGTGGTAATCATACTATTATAAAACAACTGGGCAAGTAAGTGGCAGTAATATAATATAATGGCAGAGAATAAATAATAGCAAGGAGAAAACTGAAGTAGATAAATAATGTTTAAGATTCACACTTTTTTTCAGGATGTGATGA
Organism: Trichostrongylus colubriformis; assembly: GCA_963978905.1. NCBI lineage: Eukaryota > Metazoa > Nematoda > Chromadorea > Rhabditida > Trichostrongylidae > Trichostrongylus > Trichostrongylus colubriformis. Next base: position 8,274,225 of record OZ022258.1, on the reverse strand, counting down.
GTCAAAACAAAATGAACGTACTTCATTGGCACATCGTTGACAGCGAAGCTTTTCCCTACACATCAGAAAAGTTTCCTAACATGTCGCTTCTCGTGAGTTCGGACATGAACCATTTTATTAAATGACCATCGCCTCATCCAAACTATCTTTTTTACTATAATTTCATAAGAGGGTCTATCTTAAAAGAAACTCTGGAAAAATCGTCCCTGATATAATCAAAGTCAACAATATATTTTTAGGGTGCTTACACTCGTGCTCACATCTACTCCATAGATGATATCAGGAAAATCATAGATTATGCAAGACTTCGTGGTATTAGGGTTGTACCAGAATTTGACACACCAGGTAAACAAATAGTCACTAAGCTTACCAGTTCTTGGATATTTAACGGTTGCAATGGCAGGTACCTCTCACTGGCTGCGTCACTAGCCGTATAAAGTCGGGGGTGGGGGAGGGATGTAGCCCTATGTCTAGTTTTCGCTTTGCGGCGACGCAGTCGCGGCGCCATCGGCGGTCGGTTGGAATTCTGCTCAGAAAGCAATGGGTTGCTACCATGGAAGTCCTTCAAAGAGATAGTTGTTTATCTAATAATTTTCTCAAAGTAATAACTTTTGTGCTCTGAAGAAACAAAATCGTGGCTGCTCTTCGTTGAAGGAATCGTCCACGGAAAAATGAGCTTCTCTGTTACCCATATATTTATGTTGTATTTGCCTAATAAGGGCCTCATGCAATGTTCCACGCATAAAACGAGATTTTGGCCAAGATACAACTCCCCAGATTCTCAACCGGCTGGCCGGGCCTATGAAGTAAGGCTCCGTCCCATCGTTTGCCGTTGTTGGGAACTGAGTGTGGAACTGTTTACGTAACTTTCTGTTCTTACAATGCGTCTCCGACCGCGGCGGACGACATGGTGGGAGCTTGCTCAGAGGCTCCGCCCAACCAGCTGATACTTTGTGATGCTGTGTCTTGGTCAGATGCACATTTTTTGTGTGAAACTTTGCATGTGGCCTATATTAGGCAAATACGACATAAATACATGGGTAACATGGAAACTCATTTTTCCGTGGACGATTCCTTTGAGTAGGTTGATAGAGTCTTACACTCATAGTTTCAGGACACTCTGGATCATGGAGATATTCTATACCAGATTTACTGTCACAGTGTTACAACACTAAAGGAGAGATTGATCAACTACCTAATATTATCGATCCAACGCTTCCAGCAAACTTTGAATTTCTGTCGGAATTTTTCGATGTGAGAAATATCTTTCTAGAATTTCGACTTCCCGGTTGTGTCCACTTTATTCCTATTCGCGAGGTTCGAAAAAGCCAAGCATATATTATATGTTTGAGGAAGCCCTAACGCTATTCGGCGACAAATTCATGCATTTCGGAGGAGATGAAGTGGAAAGCGACATGCAGCAATGCTGGTTTGTTTGAAATATCCGAAGGCAGTGGGTACGGTAATTTGTACGACTGGTATAATAAAAAGGTGCATCAAATAAGTATGCCGGGGATCTGGGCAGATGGTATGCAACACGTTTCCTAGCGAAAGCAGCACAGCCGCAAAACAGAACTCTGCGCAGGTACGCTATCGCCTGCAGACAAGATCCGACCCAGGAGGAATGCTCATGTGCTGCGTGCGACCGCCACATGTCACAGATCACCGTGGAGGTGATTGATGCCTCACTGTGTCGCCGCAACAGCATCATCCGCCAAAATCAACCGTAGAGCAATTTATTCCGTTTCTTCAGTGACACACTTTGAATGTCTGAACTTTCGTATTCAAAGATAACAATCCACTCACTGCCGTTTACCGGAAAATAGTAATGGATAGTCAAGGCCGATAGTCGAAATGGTCAAAGGTACAGAGCACTTTCAGGGAGAATAATCCAGAAGTGAAAAAACGAATGAAGGATATGGGTTGTGCGAATACTAATTGTCTACTCAATTACTATTGGCGAAAGTGAGTGATGAAAAAAAATTTTTGTTTTTCTTTTTATAACTTTTGGAAGCCACATGACCCTCACTCTTTCAAAGAATGGTGCACGGAGAGGTAAGTTTTCCTGCTACTCATAGATGCCTATTATTATGTTGCATTTGCCTAATAAAGGGCGCATGCAAAGCTTCACGTGGAAAACTGAGAAATTGGCTAAAATACAGCTCCCTAGAAGAATCGTCCACAAAAAAACTGAATTTTTTTGTTACCCATAATTTGTGTTGTATTTGCATAATGTGGACTCCATGCCAAGTGGTCAGTTGTCATGCGAAAAATGTCAATTTCGCGAAGATAAAGCCACACAAAGCTTCGGCCAGGTGGGCGGGGCCTCCGAGCAAGTGCCCACCCCATCTACCGCCGCGCTCGGAGACGCATTGTAGGAAGTCAAGTAACAGTCCCATTCTTCAATGTCAACCACGGCGGGCGGCTGGGCGGAGCTTTTACTCGGGAGCCCCGCTCACCCGGCCCACAATTCGGGGAGCTGTATCTCAGCCGGATTCTCCCTTTTTCGCGTGAAACTTTGCAAACGGCTCTTATTAGACAAGTGCAACATAAATATATGGGCTACAAAGAAACTCATTTCTCCGCGGACGATTCCTTCAAAGTGATGGCCGAAGGGCGAGATCCCAGAGTAAATGCGCGCCACGTCGCCCGCCGCAATCGGAGAGTGGGAAGTGTGGAACTGTTTGCGTGACTTTCTATCCCCCTTTCGTTCCCGACCTCGGGGGACGAAGGGTGGACATTTACTTTGAGGCCCTACCCTTTGACCACCACTCTGAGGAAGTGTCCGTCCAGTAACTTGGCTAAATTCTCACTTCTTCGCGTGGGCTTTATTAGGCAAATACAACATAAATATATGAATAACAGGAGAACTCATTTTTCCGTGCATCATTCCTTTGAGCCCCAGCCTCTTTAAGCAAGGTGGTAAGATGTAGTGAGGCAAATGTAAGCACAAGGGTGTGAGCGCACTTGTTTCCTAGATGTTTCTGAGACACCTAGTTGAACCCGAAGGGAAGTTGTCGGTGGTACGAGATGGGATCGACTGCGCACAAATGGACTCTAATAAAACTAGGATAGAATATTTGTGATACGTTTCCATGCGTCGTCCCTTGCAGAGTTCTTCTGCAGAAGGTTGATTGGCCAAATTCTGAGCGCTTGCTCTCTCCCACTACATCATCCCATGAGTCCCACCACCAGAGAAGTGTACGTATGTCCCACACTACGTACTCATAGATAACAATCTTCCCTATTCACCCAATAATCCTAAATTTTGAGTATTGCGTTTAAGGCTGTTCGGTCTCATCGACAAATCCCGTCCTGGAACGAAGAAGATTGTGTGGCAAGAAGTACTCGATATGAATGTCAAGGTAAAGAGTCTCGAAAGGTTATGTTTTCTAGTTGATGCTCTGTGAAAGGGCGTGATGTTAGCGCGACTTCATAATTTCTCCGATTCTTCAAGCTTCTTCATACCAAGGAAAGGTGTTAACTTGCCATGGAACCTTGAAAGGTGAATAAACAAAATCACAAAATGCGTTCTGAAGCGAGTTGGAGAGGTCAAAAATCTTTTGCCATACATGACTCACGGGCGGGGCAGCGTCTCGTCAGCTAATCCTTTGGCGGCGGATAGTCATACGCAGATAACAAAAAAATATCTCTTCAGACAATTTTCTGATGCTCATCCATGTGGTATCTTGATAATGACGGTTTAATTTGGGTTTTTGTTTTTTCCGATGTATGTAGATACTATAAAAAATTATTCATAGAGGTATTCAGCTGAACATAAAAGATATACATAGAATCTGGGACGTGTAACAGTGATACGGTGAGATGACCTGGTGCTTGTTTAATCGGGAGGAGGATATCTGCCGAAAAGCAATATTTGCATGATATAATGAAGCGCACATTTTAACGCGTACTACTAATTAAACAGTCTTGAACCCCACGTGGTCATTTGTGATACCTGTAAGATACGTCGCCTACGAGACTTTCCTTCTTTCAATAAGTTTTGCCTCAAGGCTTATTCTTTGATGTAAGACCCCTATATAATATCACCTGTATCACCTGTCGTCCCGTTGTTCATCGAGAGCCTCGAGCGGGCGCCAGCAACGTCTCCATTCGCCCCTATCGCGAGCTAAAGTAGTTCAGTGAACATTTCTGGCTCCAGTGACACGTAGCGTCTCGTTCCTTTCACGCAGAGCTTTCGTGAAGAAGTCTGACCATCGGGCCGGCGGTCGTCCAGGTGTTCGTTTGACGTCCCGAGGGATCCAGTCGGTAACCGCTCTGGTCCAACGGTCATCACGATATCGCATGACGTGTCCGGCCCATCTAATCTTCGATTCCTTGGCAAATACGACGGCTACCCTGATCTTTGATCGACGACGGAGTTCGGAACTCCGGATTCCCCTCTGCACTTGCGTGTATCGGGATACTCCGAGCATCGTCCTCTCGATAGCGCGTTGGATGACGCCGATCGCATGCTCCTTCTGCTCACGTAGAGTCCAGGTCTCTGAGGCGTATGTTAGGGCAGGAAGGACAGCGGAATCGAAGAGATGGGCGCGGAGCCGGATGTTCTTCGTCTTCTTCACTACTCCCTCGATGGTCTTGAAGGCTCCCTATGCCGCTCTTTTCCTCCTGCTCAGCTCAACATTTCTTTACTTGAAATTGCATTGTAATCACTAACTTCTTTTCCTTTTTCCCTGGTGCTAAGTCGTTCATCATATTGACTTCCCGACCTAGGTACACATAGCTGAAGCATTCGCTGACGTTCGTTCCGTTGAGCGTGAACGGGGCGTCAGGTACCAATCCGTTTCTCATGAATATCGTCTTCGTCAGGTTCAGCTGTAGACCGACTTTCCACTCTCGCAGTCGAAATCGGCTAGCATCCGTTCCGCTCTGGATTGTCGGTGTTATTAACATGATGTCGTCAGCGAAGCGGAGGTGGTGTAAATGCCGGCCATCAACCTTCAACCCCATTCCTTCCCATTCCAGTTAACGCATGACGTTCTCAAGAGCGGCGCTGAATAGTTTAGGCGAGATAGTGTCGCCCTGTCGAACCCCTCTCTTCACGTCGATGATGAGTTCCTTGTGGAATGGCGAAATCCTGGTCGTGAAGTTGCTGTAGAGCTCACGAAGTACTCTTATATACTGAGTCGGCACACCCTGGTTTCCCAGGGCTTTGATAACCGCTTCTAACTCAACAGAGTCGAAGGCTTTCTTCAAATCGATGAATGTGGGACATAACGGCATCTTGTACTCTCGCGATACTTCGATGAGTTTAGTGACCGTGTGGATGTGATCGATTGTACTGAATCCTCTCCGAAACCCTGCTTGCTCGCATGGCTGTCCTTCTAAAGTTCTACCAATCCTATCCAAGATGACACGAGTGAAGAGCTTGTAGACTACAGAGAGCAGGCAGATTGGACCATAATTGCCGATGTCGTGTGGATCTCCCTTCTTATACAGCAACTAGTTTTCCACGATGTGAGTACCTTGCATTCCGACAGGTAGCGTGTGGAGAGTCGGGCCAGTGTTTTGATGATAACTGGCGGAAAATTCTTCAGATGTTCCGGTCTGATCCTGTCGGGGCCGGGTGCTGTACCATTCTTCACCGACGAAATGGCGTGTCGGACTTCGCAAGGGAGAACTGATGGTACGACATATCCATCCTGCTTCAGATTGCTCCTAGGCAGTTGGACATGGCTATCGAAGAGATCCGAGTAGAAGTAGTAGATGACCTTCTCCATTGCCCTTCGCGAAGCAGTAACTGTGCCGTCCGGACGGCGGAGACCGGTCGTTTTGGTCTTATAACTGGCGAAGCTTTGGCGGGCATTGCGAATGCTCCTTCCAGCCTCTGCTGCTTCAGCCAGCACCGCTGCTCTCCTTGAGATCTTCTTTTATTGCCTCTCTGCATCGCTTCGCAAGTTCGGACGTCAGTTGGTAATCGCCTGCGGCTCGTGCGGCTCCACGTTGGCGTATCAGCTCGAGAGTTTCCGAAGAGAGACGCCTCTTTGTGACTTTCAAACTCTCTGCCCTCCTGGCACAATCGTGAAGATGCTCAACGAGCCGGTTGTACTCGTCGTCGATGTTTTCGATAACGGAATTCTCCCCTACACCAGCCAGAGAAACGAAGTGTTCCCAGTTGATGACTGTCTTGGGTCTTCGCTCCTCGAATTTCGCGGTTCTCTCTCCACGTATCGTGAAGAGGAACGATGGTCTGATCCCGTGTAGAACTTCGGAACAACAGCGACATCGGTCAGGCAAAACCTTCGATTGAAGATGACGTGATCGATCTCATTATGGGATTGTCCACCGGGTGACTCCCAAGCCCATCGCAGATGAGAGGGCTTTTGGAACTGTGAGTTACCATGGATGGAGTTGATTGACATAATAATCTCAGACACCCTTTCACCCTGCTCATTCCATTCCGTTCCGTGAGTCCCGATGTGAAGCTCATTGTCCGTTCATCTAGGGCCGGTCTTGGCGTTGAAGTCGCCGACGATGACTTTGAAGAAGGTGTGGTCTTCCTTGTAGAACTTCTCCAATTCCACACAAAAAGCTTCGAGCTCGTCCTCGTCGTAGCTTAATGTTGGTGCGTAGGCCCGCACTTTTTCAATCGCAAACGTCCGATTCGGGTTGTCAGATTTTCGAACGAATCGATTGGCCAACTGCGTGTTGACGAGAACGCCCACACCGCCAACGCCTCTCCTCTCGCATGTTCCAAGGAGCAGTTCTTCACCAGTCTCGTACACGGCGTGTAGCGTGCGATGCCTCCTCGTCTCGGTCAGTCCGATGACGTCGTACTTGATCTTCCTGGCTTGCATCATTAGATCTTCGATACTCGCTTCCGATGCAAGAGATCGTGCGTTGTAAGTTCAGATCGCGGTCTCTCCAGTGTCGGCTTACTGAGCGGTCGGTTCACTACCCGCTCTCCTAACATCCACTAGAGAAGATGCCCTCTGACCCAGGAAGCAATGGAACGGCAGGGTCAGGTGAGTTCCACCTTGGATCGGATCTTATTCAAGTAGCAACACTCAACGTAAGGAGATTAGCAACCAAGGAGCGCCTACTAGAACTGCAAGAAGCTTTGAAGAAGACGTATTTTGACATCTTGGCTCTCACCGAACTTCGATGGAGGGGAACTGGATGCATGGACCTCAGAGAATCTGACTACCGGCTATATTATGCTGGTCCCGACGACAGTCAAGCAAAATCCGGCACAGGTTTTTTAGTAAATAATCGCATGACTCCACTTATTGATGCTTTTTCAAAAGAAGGAGAAAGAGTTTCTCGTCTGGATGTAAGATTGTCTCGCCATAACTTGATTCGGTTCTTATCAATATACGCTCCTTCCTCATCAAATAATTGTCACCCTCAAGATGATGAATACGAAGAGTTCACGGAATCATTGAGAGAAATAGTGTCAAAAATAAAGTGTTGACAAGGGAAAAAGATGGGACCAAAAAAGGAGCAGTGCAACGGTGTCGTACACCTAGTAGCTCTCGGAGATTTCAGTGCAAAAATAGGGAGAAAGGAGAGCGCTCTGGAGAAGTCGGTGGGACCCTTCGGTTACGGTGACGAAAGAAACGAAAGAGGACAGTTACTAGTGAACTTTTGCGAAGAATATGAATTGAAGGTGTCGGCTAGTTTCTTTAAAGCACGGAATGGAAGGAAATGGACTTGGAGATCTCCAGATGGTAATACACTAAACTGCATTGATCATATTTTATCTTGCAAGCATATAAATTTCAAGAATGTCAGAACAGGAACAATTGAGTTTGCAACTGATCACCGTCTGCTGAGAGGAGTGTTGAGGGTTAACAGTACCGCACTGAAATATGGAAGACGACAACGTACAAGAACTAGGCGTACATGTTTACCTGCAACCCTTAATCCTCATCTATTTCGAAGAGAAACTCAAATCAATTGTCCCTCGAGACTCTCTAGTTCGCAACGCAACGGATACACAGAGGTTTGTAATTATATCAAAAGATCAGCAGAAGTAGCCACAGAATATCAAGAAACGGTTGGCTATTTGTCAGAAGTTACGCTAACGTTAATGCGAACTAGACATAAGCTGAAAGTCTCAACAGTAATCAACCAGCTGATGTACACTGAGACTTGCAAATTATTGAGGAAACTGATACGAGAAGATATCCGTCGGCATCATTATCAAGTCGTCGAGAGAGAGCAATTTGAGATATCAGTAGTCTGAGGAAAGTCAAGCATATGACTTCGTTGGGAAGAAGGCATTTGTTTCAGCTGAAAGATGAAAAAGGATATATGCAACACCAAGGGAGAAATCACCAATTGTGTGAAGCAATACTATGAACAGTTATACTGCTCTACGGTTGATGTGGACTTTGTTCCATTCAAAGATGAATACCGCTATTGCCCCCCATTTCTTCAAAGTGAAGTTGAAGAAGCGATTATGTCGATGAAAAATACGGTAGAAATGCTACAATTAGGATTGACGCACTTGCTTTCGTTAGTCACAGAACTGTACAACCGTTGTCTCTCTAGTACTACTACGCCAGACGGTTTCGCCGACTCTATAACAATTCTTCTGCACAAAAGAAATGATTTGTTGGAGCTAAAGAATTATCGACCAATTTCGCTTTTATCTGTTCTGTACAAAGCACTCACAAAGGCGATATGTAGGAGAGTTGAAAATACCTTGGACGCGGAACAGCCTCCAGAACAAGCCGGCTTTCGAAGGGGATACTCAACGATTGACCATTTGCATGCCTTGAACGAGCTGATCGAAAGAAGTTTCGAATATAAGATACCACTCTTTCTTGCATTCATCGACTACGAAAAAGCTTTCGACACAATAGAAATGAATTCTTTATGGACAGCTCTGCAAGCACAAGGAGTTGATAGCAAGCTTATCGGACTTCTAAGACAAATATACTGCAACGCTCGATCCTCAATCAAAGTTGGTGAAACCAAAGTCCCAATAAACATCTGTCGAGGCGTACGACAAGGGGACACAGTCTCTCCGAAGCTTTTCACGGCCACTCTCGAGCATGTATTTCGACAACTATCATGGGACGAATTTGGGATATCGATAAATGGAAAACGGTTAACAAACCTCAGATTCGCAGATGATGTGGTGCTAATTGCGAACTCCGAAAAAGAACTACAGTCCATGATTGACGATCTGGACCAGCAACTTCTTAGATGTGGTCTAAAGATAAGCGACTCGAAAACAAAAATCATGGCGAATTCTTTCGCATCAATTACTCTCAGAGGGAAACCTGTGGATAACGTAGAATCATTCGTATACCTCGGACAGGAAGTCACCATTGATCACGTATTTTCTAAGGAGATAGCTCGCAGAATCCGTGCTGGATGGGTCATCTTCTACCGATATAAAGACTTCCTAACATCCAAAAGAGTGGAAATGCGATTCAAAAGAAAGCTTTTTAACCGTTGCATTCTACCTTCCATGATATACGGATCGGAAACATGGATTCAAACAAAGATGTACATGCAAAAACTCGCAGTAGCACAGCGAAGAATGGAACGGAAAATGGTTGGAGTATGTCTTAAAAGTAAGAAGACGAATGAGTGGCTTCGAGGTGTCACTAAACTTGAAGACTTGATCGAAACCGCCAAGGTAAGAAAGTGGAAATATGCTTGGAAGCTAGCAAATTCCAATGATAATAAATGGTCACAACAGATAATGGAGTGGTGCCCCTATACACAGAGAAAAACAGGAAGACCGAAAGCGAGATGGCGAGATATGCTACAAAACACATTAGGATCCCGAAATTGGCAACAAAAAGCAAGATCAATGTCGAAGAAAGACTGGATGGATCTGATCTGAGCGCCACATATTGTAATAATATTGAATTGGCGAATAAAACGTGAAATGTAAAATGTAAGTTCAGATCGCCATCTGAGTCCTTCTCGATTTAGGCAGCCTGTTGTAGCCCTGAGATTTTAGCAGCCTCTCCCGAGCGCTCCTACCCAACGCTGCCGTATTGAGGGCTCCCTCAGGTTCAGGGGAATGAGGCCCATTTTTATCGCTGTTTTCAACAAGATAGATACCCACGAGTAGCTTGCCGGGCTCTGTCGTGGGGGCTGGGTATACTCCGGGTAGTTAGCCAGGCTATCCCGAAGTGGACATGGGGTTTATTTGTTGGAGGCGACCCCGGACCTCCTCCCATGTACCTCCCAGTCGTTAGACTGCAAGCTTTTGGCTGGACCGAATGCAGGATACCAAATGCCCCATACAAAAAGCCCCCACACGTATGCAAGAAACGTTTGTATGGATACAGAGGGTATGAATCAGCCCAGAGCAGCAGAAACAGGAAGTCCATCCCCTGGATCCACCTGCGCCTCAGGGCAGGTAAATGGTGGCTTTTGATCGGCGATTTACCCCCTGTCCGCCACCTGGGGTCGCGCCACGTAGCCTTGCCAACTAACGGCTCGAGATCCTTCAGCGAAAGAAGTCCCTCGGTGAAGGAGATCCTTGGCTATATAATAATGTTCATATAATAATGCTTTCTTGATTTCAAGTTTAGCAGTCATACTGGAGCGAGTAGTAACTCTTCCATTCCACTATTTTTTGAACATGCTGGAATTTCAGGAAGTCTAACAACCATCTTGCTTATTTTATTTATTTCTTCAATTATCTTATCTGCATATTTATTCATTCATCTATTTATTATTTATTGACGGAAAAAGCAATTTCGTCCAGGTCTCGGATGCCATTGCCCACGTCTGGAAGGGGAACACTGCGCAAGCAATCGGAGAAAAGATGGCCAGTGTGACCGCAGCGGGACATTATGCGATTTTATCAAGTTGCTGGTGAGAACACGTGCATGCTCCATCCTGCGACTATGCTCCGAATGCAGTTCCACTTTCACGTTTACGTCATGCAAGAACATTCATTCGCTTCAAAATAGAGATTTTCAGGTACCTCGATTTGATCTCGAAATATGGCGCCGATTGGGGGACATTTTACCAGTGTGATCCAACAGATTTTGAAGGAACCGATAAGCAAAAGGTAATTCAGAACATATTTTTGGGCCACAGTGCAAATGCGGGGATCCCGAGCTCTCAAAATGGTTATATGCTTCGTTTCTGTCAATTAAGCTCGTAGAGATTACATTGAGATGGGTGAAAACCGAATTCCATCTGGTATATATAAAACGTTCCAGTGTGTAAAATTGATTAAAAGTTTAATAATAATGATTTTTGATTTTTTTTTCAGTCAGGAATCTTAAATTTCATAGCTGGCTTATCATGAAAGCCTTTAACCTCTATCATTGCAGGCCCGTGTTTTGGGAGGCGAAGCAGCTCTGTGGGGAGAATATGTGGATGGGACAAACTTGATGACTCGCATGTGGTGAGAAGACTTCACGAAATTAATTTTGCATACCCTTGGCCGATGTGACTTATTCAAGGCCCCGTGCTTCTGCTGTAGCTGAACGGTTATGGTCAGATCCGGAACAGACGAAATCTCATGAAGCATCGTGGCCACGTCTTCATGAGTTCAGATGTAAAATGATGAATAGAGGATTTGCTGTTGCACCACCCAATGCTCCTGACTATTGTCCATTCGAGTGGAATCCTGTGTATGATGGAATATGAATGCGATTTTATTTCTCATAAAATAAATATGACACTTAATAGGTTTTGTATGTTTGTGAGCTTTTCCTGTGTCGTGTATGGATGTGCGATCAACGGCTATAGTACCTCGCTCTCCTATTCTCGTCGCTCCGGACCTTTTGTGTCCACGTGTTCCATCGGGACCGCTACGCGTCGCCTGGACACCCGTCTGGCTCGGCGAACTTGGCCCGGTCGGGTAGGGCTTTAGAGGGTTTTAGCGGGCATTGAAAATGTTCGAGAAACTTGTTGGACAGCCAACTAGCGGTAAGTGCACAGAGGTTAAGGCCAAGTTCGGGATATATACCATTTCCATTTTAAATCGGACATTTTCCAAACCAATATTGACTTTTTCAAACCACCTAGGACACTTTTCATATCAAGTCGGAAGTTTTTCATGTCATCAGGGACGATTTTTAAAACAGATTAGGCTTTTTTCAAACCACCCAGAACATTTCGAATCAAAATGGATGTTTTTCAATTCAAGTCGGACAACTTTCTATGAGCATTTCTGAATGTTCTGATGAGAAGCGTATAATACAAAACACATTGTCAAAATACCCGTCGACAAATAGCCGCATTTCAAAAAGAATTGCCGCGTCAAGCGCGCGAAGTACTAACACGGCGGCTTGACTCTCGTAATTCCTTCAGTTGTGACGAAACTGCGTACTGTCCAGTCTACCTCATGAGCATCCATGAGCAGCAAGGAGAGCTCAATTTCTGGTGAGCGGCGACGTTACAGGCGGACGACCTTGGCGCAGAAGGAAATCCTCGTCAAGATTGTACAAGTGGACGGGAAATCAATCCATGAAGCCGCTTACATATGTCGCTGGTGTTAACGAGCGTACGGCAAGGAATATCATCAGTGCGTACAGGAGGAAAGGTGCCATTGTCCAGCGTAGCTGTGGAAGAACAAAAGATCCAAGCAGACCCGGAAGTGCTGCAGCGCACTGAAGAGATCGTGGAGCAACATCCAGAAGATACCTTGCGGAAGATTCAGGAACGGCGGAAGGAAGTGAACATCGAGTTGACCGTTTCTTCTATTTTCAACCTCTAAGAAAGGTGAAGACTAAACTGAAGAAATGCCACTATGAATTGGACCGAGTTAACATGATGAACATGACGGCTGCTGCGGCAGGGCAACCCTTCAGTAACTGAACGTATTTTAATAATCTGTTTACTTTTTTGTGAAAAATTGTATTTGTTTTCGTCATATTGCATTAGGAATACACTATAAAGTTCAAGAAGAAACCCAAATGAACAAAAAAAATCAAAAAACGACAAACGAAAAAACGACCATGTTGATGTGAGGGACGTCTTTTTTGATTTGAAAAACGTCCTATTTGATTTGAAAATCGTCCCTGGTGGTTTGAAAACCGTCCGATTTGATTTCAACAATGTCCCAGGTGCTTTGAAAAGTGCCCAGTATAAAGGAACAGGAAGGGGGCCCGAAACAAGAGGAAGATGCAAAGAAATGAGCATTTTGTAATGAACACTCAAGTTTAGAAGCGACAATAGGCGAAAAAACCCGGACTCAAAAGCGCGACGCTGCGGTGTGTATTCGCATCCCATCCGCATCAGCGCATCCATTCCGAGTTGTCCGCTGTAGGGGACGGGCCGTGCGTGGGCCAACGTTAGTTGAAGCACCTGACTCCCAGCGCAGTGGATTGGACAGTCCCAACTACATTAGCATTCATATAAGTACATCTAAAAACAATATAAGAAAGAACAAAGTAAAAAGTAAAGGGAAAAACAAATTTGTAATAGAAACATCCTCTTTTAGCACCATGCCAAGGCGTCAAATTGGCGAGTTTGTGCAATGGCGGCCACTTAAACTCGTCCACACTACGTCTGTTCTACCGTGAGCCGAAATTACCCCCTTCTGGTGTCTTTAAAGTGGAAATGGTATGAATCTGACCCCTTCACTTTCGAAGAAATCTAGCATCTGAACATTAAGCATTTGATTACCGATTTTGCCGATCTGATTTTTTTCTTCTTCTGAACCTTCCATTCTCCAAATTCGACTAGTTTCTAACGAATTCAAAAACTAGATATACCAGATATACCAGATATATATAAACTAGATATACCAGATATACCTGCTGTAGAGCGAATTCTCTTGAACAGTATATGGTATAAAGCACACATTTACTACTTCAAAAGAGAGTTTTTTCTTGAATTGGAGTGACCCAATATCTGAAAAACCCATGCCATAAGAAAGATGGACCTAGTCAGAAGAGCCACCTCCTTCTTTATCTTTTAATATTCTTTGTTCCTTCTTCACTCTTCCTTATTTGTTCTTCACTCTACCATAGCCTATTTTACATTACACTTACACTTATTATTTCTACTTTGTATTTCACCAATCCCACCTCACTGAAGAGCCTTGGGGGTTGGTGAAGACAATGGTTCGTACGAGGTTTAAAGACGAAGCGAGCCATTGTTCTTTTTTTCTAACAATCTTAACAATAATTTCCATATATTTGTAACGGTTTCAATATTCTCTATGTATAACTCTCTAATAATCTTGGCATCATTGGTATTGCCCATATATAGTATCTTTAGTATTGTTATTCAGAATTATCTGTAGTATTGCAATTTTTACAACTGCCTGAGCTGCTTATATAGTATCTTTAGTAATTTTATTAGGTATAATCTTTAGTATATTTTCACAACTGCCTGAGCCGCCATTCGTTTGCACATGGTAAGAAGGCTCAAATGGTAAGAAAAAGTGGAAATCTGACGGGTACATGAGGCTCATGTCATCTGGGGAATATTTAGGCATAGCAACGGATGCTTCGGCTGCTGACTACGTGAATCTGAATTTTGAGTTGTTTGTAGGAATAGCAAAGAGTTCTACGTGGCGGATCAGATCCTCCAACTTATCAAAGAACGTGTAAGTTCGGTTTCTTCAAATTTCATTAGTACTTGCTTATACACATATGCAGCCGCATATTCGCAGCAATAGCTGCGAATACGCTGTGCGATCAAATAACGAATTCCCATCACCATTTTCGTTCAGCCCAGGAAAGAGGGAAAGACACTGCATAAAAACGCAAAAACCTGTCACTATGCTGTTAGACCGCTGCAAAATTTTCTCTTCATTAATATTCTAGGTTTCTTTCAGCACCGTTCGTAGTGCCCGTCTTAAGAGCATCCATAAGTGGAACGCTTTCAGAATGCATTGTTTTTGAAAGCCATCAGTAGAAGCAGTCAAATCATGAATATGCTAAATATTTGCTCATATAAAAACCACCGTTCTTAGAAGCGTGTACCCTTTTTCATTCGCCATCTTTCATCATTTTAGATCTTGCCTTTTTCAGAGAGACGATGAGAACTGCATCCTTGTATGGAATGTTTGTCCTGCTCCTGGTATGTCTCGTTTTTTCCTCGAATGTAAAAAAGACGGCTGCCCCTGTGGCACGTGATATGAATGCTCGTTTATTGACCAGCGAAATTTTTCACCTCAAGCTAGGTAATTAAGCGAATACCAACAAAAAATAATCTACTATTAGATTAAAAAATACAAGATGACGCTCAATACAAAAGGAAACAGTAAGTAAATGAATCCACGATGAACAATAGACATATCCAAGGTAATACAATATTTCATGCTACGAGAAAGGATCAATGAAATTTCATGAGCCGGGAAAGTAGGATAAGCCATGCACTAAAATGGAAGGCAGATAATACACAAAGAGGAGAGAAGGATGGCATAAAGAGCAAATCATGCACCCAGCTCATGCACGCCGTCGAGTGTCGTCTGCGGCTCGTCTGTCTCGTATTTATGCACCGTCTTATCTTATCCATCAGAGCCTGTTATTTTTCGAATCACGACGTTCGTGATGTCGAATTTGATTAGAGCAATCGTGATAGACGACGCAGTGATCATTTCGTCATGTACGCCCATAAGTATGAAAAGGTTGTGGTAGCTCGCTGACGCTCCAAACACGAAGGTGCTCCAGTAGAACTTGGTGACGAATGGGAGCTCTCTGCTTATCAGATAATGAGTAGCAACCGCACTAGAGCCACTGTCATTTTGATCTTTAATGGAAGCATGAAAGGCTAACGAACTCTCGAAATTATTGATGGAGTCTGTATGTGTCGCTGTAGGTGCATTTGGTGGTAACAAAGCCACCCCAACCTTCGAGCCACCTTGTAGTGCTCTCTTCAAATCATTGCAGGAGATTAATTGAACTCCTAGTGGAGACACCACAGCTAGCCCTCACACGTTCCGAACCACTGCACAACCTTAATGCGCGTATGTGCGGCGTGGTTGCAACTGGTGGTTTTTGTGATGTCACAGCTGCCCCAAGTTTGACCCTGCTCCTAACTACACTTTCCTAAAACATACAAGATCACGTAATGGAGGGCTCCTATATAGGGGTGTGTAGACCGGTCTATATTGGCAAGAATTCAGTCCGAGATTGAATAAGGACGCTAGGTGACAAGACTACTCAAAAAGTTCAGCGTGCGTTGACACCGTCCGTCTCCTTCCCTCCTCTCTTCGTCGCCATGTTTGCACCCTACACTATATGAAGCCCTAATTTCGCCATGGAATCGTGTGAATGGTAAAAAGCAAACGCAGTAGGTTAACCTTACTTCAAGCTCCATTCCATTCTCCATTACGAGCGCCACGCAAAGCATACATTCAGGCTTGCACCTCACATCTTATTTTTTTCGTTTCTTTTTCACTTCCCTAGGTGTAGGCTATGGGTTATGTGTTGCACTAGGTATGGGCATAGCCAGTGGCAGGATGTTTGGCAGCGTGACGACTTATTGTATAATGAAGTGGTAGAAAAGTTAATAAAATTTTGTAAAAATAGATGTGGAATAAACCACTTCAAAATAAGTTTATTGAAGCGACATCTTCAATACTGTTATCGCAAAAAAAATCAAACCTCTGTTGATAAAAGAAAATTGAGTAAATTTAACTCTTCAATTCCATATAACATAATTAGGAGATACCAAAAAAGTATTGTCTTCTGTCCTTTAAACAAAGCAAGCAATAACTACGAAAGAAATGGGTATTACCTATGATTTAGCTAATAAAAACTTTTTACAGTCTGATACTAACAATACCTATGAAATTACACATAGAAACAATAAATACTCCATTATACTCAAACATAAGATTTTATGCATTCGTAACAATCTTAAATTCGATGTGAATGCGGATTTACCTACTATATATACTTAACCTAAACTTCATAAAAACCCTATTAAATTCAGATTCATCACTGGTGCACATAACAGTAGTATAAAACCATTAGCTCAGGAATTGCATATTATATTCACTCATTTGAAAAAGCATTTTATCAATTATGGTAAGGTAATTCAAAACAGGAATAGAACTATTAAAACCTACTGGTCTATAAATAATATCAACATTAGCTATGAGCTTAATGGCATTCGAGGAGAAAATCCAAAAATCTATACAGCAGATTTCACCGATATGTTCACGAATTTGGATCATAGACTTATTCTTAATAGCATTAAGGAACTTATGATAATATGCTTCAAAAATGCCAGCCGGTCTATGATAACCACAGATGGGTACCGAGTATTTTACACTGATGGTAGGGTAATGAAGAATAACTACAGATATTGCAATATATGTGATTTATTGTACCTTGTAGAGCATTTAATGAGCAGTAGCTTTTGCGTTTTTGCCGGTAGCGTATACAAACAAAATGAAGGCGTACCGCAAGGAAGTAACTTTAGTTCTTTGTTAGCTGATTTAACCTTGTCAATGATAGAATATAATTATGCTGAGCTACAAAAGTTTAATGGAAGAAATTTATTTATCCCTTACCGATATATGGATGATCTATTGGTCATACATAACCAATCAGAAATGGAAATGGAAGAAAAACTAAAAATGATTTACAATAACATTTTGGAGTAAAAAATGACTAATATAACAGATTTTAGCAGTAATTACTTAGATCTTAAAATTGATATAATTGATGGGAAATAGAGATTTCACTATATAATAAAACAGATGATTTCGATTTTGAGGTTATAAGATTTCCACATAACAACACTAACATTTCCAAGACCATTAAAGGCTCAGTGATTTATACAGAAACATTGAGAAACATTGAGAATTGCAAACACATGTTCCAGTCTAGAAGTTTTCACTCAAAAAATCAAAGAAATGGCCACAATACTAACACGGAAGGCCCATCAGGTCATGGTGAGCTTTCTCAAAACGGTTTTTTGCATTTTATAGGGTCACATACATGAAGCAAAAAACCGGTCTCAAATTTGGCTAAATGGTTTTGGGGGGCCCAGAAAATAGTTGATGGTTCGGTCCCCACTGAGGACAAATTTTTGCATTTTTCTAGTTTTCATCCATTCGTGCTCATGTGAGACCATACGTGCAAAATATGTGCAAAATCAATTTTAATTCTACCAGGGAACCGTTATCTCCACTACTTTTGCGTACTAAGCGAATGATTGGTTTGGACCTGCTAACGCTCATAACAGGGGAACTAGGCGTTTTCCCGCACTAGTACGAATGATATTCATGCTCAGGAGGTCGAACTACCCTAGATGACAAGTTTTCAGCCTAATCGTGATTTGGACCCAAACTCGGAAAATTGGGCGACCAATAGTACTGCACCTGCCATAGTAATGAGCACTCAACGAAAGGAGCTCGCCCGATATAAGGAAATATTTGCTATTTTCGCCTTCGCATGGTGTTGCTAGGTGCAATTCACTTGGAATGCGTTGTTTCTGTGTTTCTGCACATGCCCCACTGCATTTTATCGAGGCTATAAGTTGTTCATCTGTACAAGTAGTGCAGTGACTGTGTGCCCATATCCACCACACTGTCTCGAGTTTGGGTCAAAATGTCAATTTGGATAGTATTTTGTATCTAGGGCTAGTCGAGTCTCCTGAGCACGAATATCACACCAGTTTCGCAGGAAAACGCTTGGCACGCGTGCTAGGGGCGCCGAAGGGTCCAAACACTTTAACAACTGAAAGCTTGCAAATGAGGTCACTTTCGTGCACCAGCGACGAAAATTGCAGTCATTCTGCACGTGCGCAAAGAGTATAGCACTGGACAAAGAAAATTATGAAAATGCAAAAATACAAACGTCGAGAGGACTTGAACCACAAACACTCCCACCACCGTGCTAATGCTAATTTATCCCGCTATCCATTCGGCCAACCAACCACTGCAGGCAACTTGACCTGTGCATCCCCTATCTGCTTTCTTTGCTTCGTTTAGAAGTTACCATAAGTGATTCTACATTTTTGAATGAAATCGCAGTGGTTTCGGCGTAGATTTGAAGACAGTCTTCTGATATGCATACACTGAACGCCGCAGCTGGAAAGCATTGCAGCAAACTGGTCAGAATTGTTTCTTTCTGAGCAACTTTTGTCACTCATTTTCTGGGCCCCCCAAAACCATTTAGCCGAATTTGAGACCGGTTTTTTGCTTCATGTATGTAACCCTATAAAATGCAAAAAACCGTTTTGAAAAAGCTCACCATCACCTGATGGGCCTTCCTTGTAAGTAATAATGAGTATCCAGAAGAGTTTGTTATGGCCAATATCATAAAATGTATGTATGGGAATAAGCATATAGGCTATAAATTTTCGGTAACTAGTAATCTAAAAACCATCACTAGTTTGTCAGAAAGTTCCTCACTTGTTTTAATGACTAATGTCGCCACTTATTCCCGTTTCAATAGTAGTGGGCTAGCATACTCCTTTTGAGGGTTAATATTTCTTATTCATAACAATTATACAAGGGATAAAGTTCCTCATTAAAAATAATCTAACACTTGCCATCACTTGTACTGATTTGTTGCCCCACGGTCTACTAGCTGACATAATCCTAATTGCGTATCAAACGTAACAATTTCCTATTTGCTGGCCTAAAATCTTTAGTTTCTGCCCATTTTGTACTTACTTTTTGTTTTTCTATTACTTTTCCTTGGTTATTCTCTAATCTCCTTATTTTTATTGTTATTTCTACTTGATTTCACCTTTCTACCTCTTTTCCTTATTATTCTAAGACATTCTCCTCTTTTAGTTCTTCTTCTAGAATAGGAATTCTCAATTTCTCCGCTCTGCCTTTCGTTAACCTTCCTTTTTCTTCTTTATCCTTTCTTTTTCTCCTTCTCTGTTAACTCACTAACTTCCTTCTTTCTGAATAAACTATTTATATTAATCACATAATATTTTCACTAACCCCACCTCACCGAGGAGCCTCGCGGGTTGGTGAAAATAATGGTTCGTATGAGGTGATGAGGCGAAACGAACCAATCTTTTTCATTCATTTTAATTCTTCACAGTTGTTGATTAACTATCTCTACATTATTGTTAGAGTCATCGAATTCTCACATTTCTGCCAAGCATGTGCATCATATCTAGTGCAGTTGCTTGTGTTAGGAATATTTGTGTTCAAATCAACGCGAAACTTCACTTCCCGATTAGTGAAAAAATTTGCACACCTGCCAGTCTGACAGACTGAGTACTAACCGCGCACTACTAAAACTGCATTCTCGGATTACCCTTCCTTTGTTAGAGAGTGATGCATATTATTCTTTCAATGCAGCTTAGAAAGTAGTGGTGAAATTGGGGAGGGGCTTATCTATCTAAGCAGCTCAGCAAGCACAACTGCTAAAAGCATGTATCGATTCGCATAGCATAAATATAATGAGTAGGATTAATCGTGCGATGAAACATCGTACATTTCTTGAATGTGAAACAGGCCATGCCTTTTGAGGAAACAGATATGTGAGGCCGCCAAAAAGGAAAACAAAAACTGCTAATGTACTCAGTGAGCCCGGCGTCGAGAGCTTTTTTGCTTGAGTTCTACGAGGAGAAAGCGACAACTTGCTAAAGCTTGGGCTAAGATATACACTTGAGATCGACAGATGAATGTGAAGGTGTTCGACGCTTTTTTTCAAAATGCCTCATTCATTGTGTAACATTTCCTCTGCTTCAGCACATCGAAGTACTGAGTATTCGATACAGTAACGTAGGATGCAAAAAGCAATTAATATGCACATGAAGCTCCAATTCTATTACCACCGCGGGTACAACTCGAGCATATTCTATACCAGTATTAAAATGACGGTAATGTCGCGGCATTAGATTACTTTTTTCATCCACGATAGGGATAATGTGGGCCCATGTTATATGGTATGTCTTTTCAGGTATGCTCTCTGGTGACATTTGGAGTGGTAAAAGGAGCAACAAAGAGCAAAGGTCCCCTGGACAAAGAAGTGGTAAAAGGAGCAACAAAGAGCAAAGGTCCCCTGGACAAAGAAGTGGTAAAAGGAGCAACAAAGAGCAGAGGTCCCCTGGACAAAGAAGTGGTAAAAGGAGCAACAAAGAGCAAAGGTCCCCTGGACAAAGAAGTGGTAAAAGGAGCAACAAAGAGCAAAGGTCCCCTGGACAAGGAAGCACTCTTTTTTGGCCCTATAAGGCATTCTCGTAATTCAAGTGATTCAAGTGATTCAAGTAATTCCACACGAATGATAGCAGCCAATAAAGTTTGAAGGACTTCGCATA
Source organism: Trichostrongylus colubriformis (assembly GCA_963978905.1). Taxonomy (NCBI): domain Eukaryota; kingdom Metazoa; phylum Nematoda; class Chromadorea; order Rhabditida; family Trichostrongylidae; genus Trichostrongylus; species Trichostrongylus colubriformis. The sequence continues at coordinate 8,253,075 of OZ022258.1, read as the reverse complement.
ACACTTGACCGAAAAGGAAATTCAAGAACAGCGTATACACTGCACCTTTTTTTGGTAAGAATCGAAGCATAATCGCGCACCAAGGCTGAAAGGCCGAAATCGTGGCTCGCATGTGTCGTTGCGTGCACTCTCATTTCCGTGTGCTATTTACTCTCCACAACGCTGGTCTGTTACGAGACACGGACCGTAACCCCACACGTGTGTTACGCTAGGGAAGGGGAAATAGTACCAAATGAGAGTGCACACAAAGATAGGATCGTGCGGGTTGTGTCGTCGCGTCAAGTGAGAAGTTTCGAATGATAATTCCCGCAAGTTATAGTATATACTCGCAGCACGAATCAGAAGACTCCACCTTCAAATTTAATAACAATTGTCTTCGGAAAGCTGCCAGACAGCGGGGGTGTGTGCACTTATGACGGGAAACCCTCCGTGGCATCGCACTCTACGCGCCATCAAAACGACTTGCCGGATCGATTGCCCTTGAGAGACCGGCAGAGCGTGGCTGTGTCACCTCTGCACTTCCACCCAGGCCACACTGCCTCCTGCACCGACGCCACCCTACTCCTCTACCCATGCCACACTGCCTCGCTTGAAGGCTGCCATGCCCTGCCACTGGTACTCGCACCCGCCGAGCCGCTCGTCGCGCGCCGCCGCGCGGAAATCCGTCATAAGCGCACACACCCGACAGCGGTGACAGTTGGCTAAAAAAAGACTGCTGTCGATTGCGTCTACGTGATGTATCCCGCGTGTCGCTGGAAGTGCTAGGAGCGTTCTACGTATAAAATTATCTGAATATAAGTTACAAATTTATTAAGTTGCTACATATGTGGGTGCACCCGTCTTTAGGTGCAACCAGTAATTGTATAGAATTTGAAATTCTGTGACGCTGTCGCCTTGTTGGAGTGGCCCGTTTCCCGATTCTGGCCCCCTACGTACCATCGATGATGAAAAGCTGACCATAAACTTCTGGAAGACCTGCAATCGTTTTTTTTTTCTCGTTTATACTGGCAGCTTTGACATCTGCTCACCATTTCTGCGCATATCTAGTGTAGCGCCAGCACCCTGCAGAATGACTGCAAGAGACTAAGTGAGCGTATAATAGGTACCAGATGGCCTATTGCACAGTATTTCGCGAATACCACGGTAGACCTAACTTATATGGGAGTGGCCGTGCTGACTAACCGATGATAAAAATGTCGTTATCGCATCGTCTCCTTGTAAACGCCAATCACTACTCGGAACTTCACGCAGTTCAGTGGTTGAAACATTCCATTGCTGCTGCAATGGAGTACGAAGTATGTTCACTCGCAAAGCATTTAATACTTAATGGAACCATGCATGGAAACATGAGTTACTCTACTACTCATATTGTTATTCTGTAGTTGTTAGTAAGAGCCGAATGCAAATCACGCGAAAAAGTGAGAATCCGACAAGGATGGAGCATCTCGAAGTGGCTGTTGAGGGGGCGGGGCCTCTGAGTGAGTGCCCTGTCCCGTCGTTCGCCGCGATTGGATAAGTAGATTGGGACTGTTTGAGCAGTTTTGTCTACCCATTATGTCCTTCCGACCGCGGTGGACGAGGAGGCCGGCACTTGCTTGAAGGCCCAACCCCTCGGCAGCCAGTTTGAGGAGTGGTATCTTTGGCGAGTTCCCATTTTTTGCTTGACGTTTTGCACGCGATCTTATTGAGGAAATACAACATGGATATGTAGGTGGCAGAGGAACACTTTTTCTGTGCATGATTCCTTTTGGTCTTACTGGTGGTTGATAAATTACTTCAGTTGTTTAGCACTGCGTATCACACCCTTTTTGGAAGTCTAAATGTAGCGATCCTTTGTTACGAGTGATTCGGTTCAGGACGAAATTTGTTGGCGCTATAACGGCCATGTACGATGCTGATCGTACCACTGTGCTTGCACTGGCCACGCGGATAGTTTTATGGATAGATTTATGGATGGTTTTATGGATGGATAGATAGGTTTTATGGATAGTTTTATGGATTGGATAGTTTTATTGGCACTGTTGGTAATTGTCCTGAAGAGAACCGACAATAATATAAACTACCATTTATGGTGTCTAATATTCATATCCGAACTATTTGTCTAATCCTTCGTACTGGTGAGAATATTGGTGGCGGAAACTATTGTGGTTAACTGGTACTGGGATCTGTAATGTGCTACTATAGTGCATACACAGGAAATTAGGTCCAATTATGAGAACCCACTGATGAGACGACGACAGAACTCGGAAGCCACATGAGCCATCGTGGGAAGCTTATATGCAGTGAAGACAGCTTCCAGCTGCAGCTGCGACTTTGAGGTCGTATTCTCAACGCAGCTGGCAAGCGAAAAAACATTTTCTGAAAGCATGTTAAGAACATTCTAGTGCTAATAACTTCTCAATTAATCAGCAATAATTACTTAAGTTCAATTTATAAGCGCTATCTACCATATATATAATATATACAAAGCGTGTAGCTACAGGCCCACTGGTAATTTAGCTTGTATTTAGTGTTGGCCGCTGCAGCAAAGAGGGGTATGCTAGACACCCCATTCCTCATTTTCTTTTCAGCCTTGAGATATTATTAGTTCAGGATCCGACTACCCACATCAGTGTACCCGTAGCACACTACGCAGCACTGGTGCCAGCACTGCAGTGCCATCTCGAATAAATGGATGAATTTTTATGACACTTTTCTCTAATTTCTTTTCAGGCCTTGACAGCTGTTACAAATTTGAACCACCCTCACTGAACTACTACTCATTGCTTTGTGGAAAGCAACCACATCACTGTTTGGAAGCTTAGATAGTCGAGCCGTGGGACGCTTAGCTGCTGGTGGTACCGGGCAACAAAATCATTTTGAATCCAGATCGCATCCTAATCATTTATGTAGGTTGCGGTATCAAAGGTAGGCGCCATTATTTAGAAAGATAGACAGCTTAGCGATCAACGCGGTGACTGATGGCGGCACATAAATGAGATATGCCCACCCAGTGGCACTGAGCATCAGGCACTCCAACTATAATAGTTGTGCTGTAATAATAAGCGGTGTACCGGGTTTCATCCTATCCACTTGCTAGTGGCTCCTATCAGCCCTTATCAGCTCTTATTAGCTGATCAACCAAAATTAAGGCTCACAAGATACCTGTGAGTGTCAAACTTCAAGTAAACCGAGAAAGCGGAACGGATTCAACGGCATTTACCCTCTACTTTTTCTTCTGGAAACTTGTCAATCGTTATCAATTTAGGTCATGCAAGCACAAGAAACACCTATGAGTGGCAAAGCTCTTGGGTGAACGTGAAAGGCGAAACGGATTTCATGACATTTGCGTTATATCAGCCCTTATCAGCGGCTGTCACTCTGGGTCCGCACCACTGATGTCCTCGATTAACCCAGCAAATCTTCTACCCAGGTAAAAGTCCGTCATCACAGCACTAGTGCTGGATCCAGAATCTGAATGTTCAGTATGGCGGCACGACAGCGAGGCTCCTCAGTCCTTTGGACTGAACGACTGATTTCTGTGCTTGCTTAATTTTTTGGTGCAGACAGAGCGAGGGTGTGGTTGCCGCATGCTGTCCTTACCGCTGAATTGCTGTCGTACGAAACCATGCTGCCAACGAGCAAGTGCCGTAATTATCAAGCAATCACGAGCGAGCTGCTCGTCTCTGGTTGTTCATACACACCCACTCAATCGTATTCCTGCAGAAGGTACTATTGACAATTGCTGCGGAACATCATGGGCTTTGACCGCTACCCTGAAGCCGACCATCCGACGCATCTTCTGCTTCGAACTACTCACCCACGTCATCGAACCTTTAGATTTTCGTAATTGATATTTGCTACAATGAACCTTGCTAAGCAAAGGGGCTGCAAATCACTGAAAAGTAGTTGTAATACAATCCCTACACACCGCAAAATGACCAGGCTTTGTTTTCTATGGTTCAAGATGTAGAGAATAAGAAAAAAGCGAAAAAGAGGAAAATAGTGTAATCCACGCTTAGCTCACCAGTCAGAAAATAAACAGAAAAAAAAACACCAACTCACCAGTCAGAGATAATTAAGTTTGCGGGAAGCCATCCCTCATGGATAGACGGACGCCGATACGAAAATCTGAAGATCCAATGAGGTGGACGAGTCGTTCGTCGCAGAATATGCGTCGAATATGCGGCATTACGGTGGCAACTACAGTCAAGAGCCACACCGGCAAGTGGGTGGGGGTCGATCGGTCGAATTTTCGCACGACCGCCTGCGGCGAACGGCGCGGCGAGTGCGAGTCGCTTGGGTTTCAGCTCAAGACGCGATGAGCTGTGCCGACCTTTAGAGATTGCACCTATTTTCAGCGCGGGCGACTATTTGCTTTTGTCCTTATGATTTCTGAGAGAACTGAAATATTAAAGGTAATTCAAATGTTATTATTATCTCTCATTCTGCAGTAAGTGATCCATAGAAGTTTAATTTAGGAGCGTTAACAGTTGACGAAACCTACCAGGATAACACAACAATCAACAATAACCTCAAGTACAATAGAAGCAGTGATAGCTATGCCTTTATTGGCTTTGAAGGACGATGGAAAGCTCATATTGCAGTCTTAGGAGGATCTAACTCACAACATATTGCTGAAAATAGGTGCAATCTTTGAAGGTTCCGTCCGGCACAGCCCATTGCGTCTTGAGCGGAATTCCAAACGACTCGTACTGACGGTGCCGCGAGTGCGACGCCGCGAAGCGAAAATTTGGCCAATCGACCCCCAACCCTGGCAAGTTAGCTGCATGGGGCCGCTCCTAACGACCGTCTCGCGTCTCCCGTCCATTGTTGCAATCGTGGCGAGACCAGTGAGGATGCTGTCGCGGTTTTTACAGTTGGTGGCGTTTTTGATGCTGATTCATTTTGCCGTTCTGATTTTGTTTGCGTCCTTTGGGGTTTCGAAAGAAGAACTTCACACGTTTCAACTGCTATATTCAGTCATTCCATTGATATTCCGACAGAGTGAATTGCGATTCCTCTATCTTTTCCGGTTTATCATTATGATCACTTTAAATCGTTTCCAAACAGTTTTCATTTAACTCATTTTGGCTAGTATTTATGGGTCATACGGTATCTTTTGATATAAACACGGTTGCACGTTAACACGACGGGTAGACTTTTTGCTGAGCCTCCGAGATTGTTATAAAGCTTAAAGGAATCGTCCACGGAAAATGAGTTTTTGTGTTACCCATATGTTTATGTTGTATTTGCCTAGTGTTGGCCTCATGCAAAATTTCACGCGAAAAAATGTGAATCTGGCTGAGATACAGCACCACAAAGTGCGGTCCAAGCGGGCGGGGCCTCCGTGTAAAAGCTTCGTCCCGTCTTCCGCCGCCGTTGGGAACGGAGAGTGGGACTGTTTACGTTACCTTCTGTTCCTACAATGCGTCTCCGACCACGGCGGACGCGGTACGAGGCTTTTGCACGGAGGCCCCGCCCACTGGGACCGCACTTTGTGGTGCTGTATTTCAGCCAGATTCACATTTTTTCGCGTGAAATTTTGCATGAGGCCAACATTAGGCAAATACAACATAAATATATGGGTGACACAAAAACTCATTTTCCGTGGACGATTCCTTTAATCTTTAGCTAACGTTTCGACAAATCGCCTTCTTCGGAGCCTCTAAATGGATAATTCACCCTTATATTCCTTGTGTAATTTGAAAAATATTATTAATTAATAAATGTTTGTTTCACAGGTGTGTTTCGAACTTGTATTTATTTCAAGAGATTGGGTTTCACAAACATCGTCTATAACAGTTAATCATCGTCTCGGGATTGATCCACCGGGTAGGGAAGTGTGGATATCCCATATTTGATTGGATCTTATTAGAGTGTGGGCACACGGAATTTCGCTATCCACTAAAACATGGGACGTTATCTTTGATCACTGTATCTTTGATCTGGCTTATGATCTCAAGACTTTGTGAAGTTATGAGATTAGAAGACTACCAGGTACGAAATAAGAATGATGCCTTAATGTCGTCAAATATCTGAAAACAATAAAAATATTCGGAAGATTCCTAGGCTTGAGTGAGACATCAACAGCACTGCAAGCCCATACCTGCTGATGAATTTGATCATTGATTTCGTGTCCTAACCATTCAGATATTTGCCTTGTCGATTTACAAAGAACGGGCTTCTATTTGTTTCCCTTTTTATTCCTATTTATCTTACTACTCGTCTCAGGATACAGACGATGGCCATCTTAGTCATTGGGTGGTTTTTCTACGATTAGAAATAGCGCTATTCAAAGCCAGGAACTCTGATGGAGCCATACTCACAAATATGAAAGCTGGGCAGGTCGAGGAAAATGTCCGCTCTGGTACGATCCCTCCCTCTTCGAGGACCCTAAAACGACCCTGCCCTTTAACTTCTGCAATATCAGTTACTATAGCCGTATTATAACAGGAAACTGATGCTGCCACCCAAGTTTTCGACAAGGAGGCACTAAAGGAGGTAATCGCCTTTTCAGGTGATGATGAGCTCCTTCAAGCGTTCAACAAAGGAGAAATTTCTTTCCATAGGCATCCAAAAACCAAAGTCGGCTCGAAAAATGCTAGACCCCGTATTATAAAAATTTGTTTAGGAAATCAGGACCTGAGGGATAGGCTGTTAGAACACATGCGGGCTGGTAGACTATCACTGACCAAGGAATTCGTGCACTCTTACGCGAGGAGGGATTACACCAATGAGGAGCTGGAATACGATCGATCTCTTCGCAGGAAAGCTGGAATCATGAATCAAGAGGAAGGTAAGCTTACTTACGTAGTCCGCGACCTCACTATACACAAGCTGAGAAACCCTCGTGACCTCCCTGCCAGGAATGCCCCTCCCGTCAGAGGTCGTGATCTCTCGGTCAATGGGGACCCTGCTACCAGCGGTCGCGACCTTCCCGCTAGGAGGGACCCTCCTGTGAGAGCTTGTGATCTCTCGAGCAATCGGGACCCAGTCACCAGCGGTCATGACCTCCATGTCAGGAATGGGCCTTCCACTGGGGGTCGCGCTCTTCCCGCCAGTGGCCATGGCTGCAATCCTTCCCAATCATTGAATACTAATGCGTCAAACGACCAATACCATATCGATGAGGCGCGAGCTCAGTGCGCGCGGGTGCTCGCTAGGAATTAAGATCTGGCAACTGGTTTAATAACTTTTATGGTATCAACAACGCTGAACACCCCCATTCAAAACACAATCAGCAATTTTTCTTAGTCAACTCTCGCTCTGTAGTGAATAAGATCCCTGAACTCAATTTCTTTCTCCGGCACAGACCTAGCGCACTCTTCATAACTGAGAGCTGGTGCAAACCCAATACCGTTCATGATGCTATACTCAGCTGTGACTCATCATATATAGTTTGCCGTTGTGACCGCTCAGGCAATAGAATTGGCGGAGGAGTCCTGGCTCTCATCCGGAAAGATATTTCACACAACCTTCATTTCAAAAAAGACTTTGATGAGCTAATACAAACAGTTGGGCTAGAGATCACTACAAAAAACGAAAAAATTCTCATGGTTCTCGTTTATCGCAGCCCATCGTGCACCTCATCAGTTTTTTTCAGATTTTATTGGCTTCCTCAGTGAGTTTTTCGAACAATGGAATAATTCAATCGTCCTTCTGGGAGATTTCAACTTTCCTCTTATAAACTGGGACACAATGACCCATAGGGGAGATGTTTCCACTGTATTATCAAGGGCTTTTGTCTCCTTCGCCAATTCGTTCAGTCTCAAGCAAATGGTCAGGGACCCAACACACGGGCTCAATATACTTGACATTATTTTGGTTTCTGATCCACAGATAATTGAGGACCTTTGCGTTCTTCCTCCATTCAGCACATCCGATCACAAGTGTATAGGTTTCAATGTTTCTGTGCATCCTTCTTCCCCTTCCCGCAAGAAAATATCATATAGGTGTTTCTCACAAGGTGATTACGACTCCATCATCTTAGCGCTTGCGACAGTAGACTGGGTAGCGCTGAGCAATTCTTCCAGGAACTCCGATATCTTCTACTCAAAATTCCTCGACATTTGCCATCGACTAATAAGTAGATACGTGCCTATAAAGCAGCGCGATGTCGAAGTGGCAAATTATCCGAAACGAGTTCACTTCATGATGAACCAAATCAAACAACTACACTCTTCACCATTCACACAATTTTCTAAGTACCATACATACTGCCGGAGACTAAGGCGAGCCCTCCTTCGTCACCAACTACTCGAAGAAAAGAGACTGGCGTTATCCAAAAACAGAAAGCGCTTTTTCAGTTATTGTAAAAGAAAGCTCAAGTTGGCTGATCATATCCCGAATCTCATCACATCTGAAGGAATCGTTATCGAAGACGATTTTGGTAAAGCCAGTCTCTTTGCTGACTACTTCCAATCCGTATATAGGAAGTCTCGTTCTAATGACGCCACCCTGTCCGCAATAACACCCGAGGTCCTGGATTGGGTACACATGTCTAGCGATATCATTTACAGCACCCTACGCAAACTCCCTAATAGAGTCTCCACTTCTCCAGACAATATCCCATACATTTTCCTGAAAAAAGCTGCTCTCGGAATTTCCGCCCCCTTGTCCATACTTTTTAATAGAATCTTATTGCATGGCGACGTCCCGAAGCTGTGGAAGATCGGGCTTGTTAAGCCTATTTTCAAAAAAGGAAATAGAAATAGCGTCATGAACTATAGACCCATATGTTTAACAAGCTCCATCAGCAAAGTCATGGAGCGCTTGGTGTGTAGGAAAATTACCAGTTTCTTAATCGAAAAACGTCTACTTCACAAAAATCAGCATGGCTTCCTAAGGCAAAAATCTACCACATCGGCCTTACTATCAACAATCCCCTTATGGCAAAAAGAAGTCGACAAAGGACATTTCGTTTCGGTCTGTTATATAGACTACGCCAAGGCCTTTGACTCAATATCTATACCACTGCTGCTAAATAAGATAGAGGCTTATGGCATCAAGGGTCGTCTTCTCTTCTTTCTGAGTTCCTTTCTGAGCGGCAGGGAGCAATCAGTTCTCATAAACGGGGCCCGCTCCTACTCCTATCCTACACCCAGCGGAGTGCCTCAGGGCACATGCATTGGGCCTCTCATGTTTATTCTGTACGTCAATGATTTGCACGACTCCATTCCACAAGGTGCCTTTTGTAGCCTATACGCCGACGACTCAAAAATTTTCACTATTAACGACTGCAATAAACTCCAGACAGCTCTGGATTGTGTTTCAGCTTGGTCGAAAAAATGGAGTTTAGATATTTCTCTCCAAAAGACGACCATTATGGGGTTAGGGAAAAACCATCCAAGTTTCACATTCACTATCGGTAACAATCAGCTTGTTCGTGTAAATAAAGTCCGAGACCTTGGCGTTGTGTACAGTGACAGACTTGATTTCGAAACTTTTATCCATGACAGAGTAAACATCGCCAATGCGAGGTCTAATTTCATTTTCAGAGCATTCAAAATGCGTGATCCGGATCTACTCTTTCGTCTCTTCAATCTTTATGTCAGGCCAATTCTAGAATACTGTTCACCTATATGGTCACCATGCAAAAAGCTTCTGATAGACGAAATTGAGAAAGTACAGAGGAGTTTCACGTATCGCTGCTTCATGCGGAGAGGGTTTACTTCTCTATCATATGAAGATAGACTCAGAAAGCTTGGTGGAGAGACGCTTGAGTTCAGACGTAAGTTAATCGACTTTGGGTTAATGTACAAGCTAGTTTCAGGTGAAATAGATCTGAAATTGAGTGATATTTTCGAGATGTCTCCATCCATTGGAGTATCGAGAGGGCATCCCTTCCGCCTGAGCCCAGACAAACCTAATTCTCGTGCCTATGAAGGATCTTTCACTGTTAGAGTAGTATCGATTTGGAATAGACTCGATCGCGATTTTTTCAAATGGAGACATTCAAAAAACTTTCAGAACGAGCTAGCCAACTACCTTAAGCATCAAATAGATGATACTGACTGAGGTGTGGTTGTATTAAGAGTTTTGGTGCTTTACTGATGTCTGCCTTCGTTGTCCACACATGCGCATCGATTGCAACCTCGTGATGGCGCAAGGCGCGTGCCCGCTGCTCGCATAAGCACTGAGGCAGGATCGAATCCCTCGGCGTCAAAGTGAATTGCTAGCCCTCATTTGCTTGCATTTCTCATTTCTGCTGCTGATAGCCCACTTAATTCTCCTACGCCATCCATTCATTGATTGCCCTGTGCGACGCATTCGCTGAGTCCCTTTATCAACAGGGTGCATCCCCTCACATTTCCCTACTCATTTCTCAACGATGTCCAAACCTTGGTTATCTCCTCAAAGCAATGGTGAGTCATTTAGATTGATCTGCTCTCCAATTGAACCAATATTTTTGATGTAGAAAAACGTTTCATCTTTTCGACATTTCAGAATACTACATTTCTGCATCATCAGTGACCTCTTACTCTGTTTCTATCTTTTTCCATGTTGTATACGTATCCCCCTTTCCTGTATATTCTCTATCCATGTTTAAGGGCGCAAGCCAATTGATTCATATTTTTATATTGTACCTGTTTTTACCTATACTTATTTACTGTTTTCTATTGTCAAGTAGTTCTCATTCTGGCACGGCACTGGCATGGCACCACTTTGTAACAATAGTCTCAAATAAATAAATACAGTTGTTGAGTACTCTGTTACTATGTATTTTTGTGTTGATTGCCGTTTATGATTGCATATTCCAAGTTATCCTCAATTTAACTAATTTGATTTTTCAATTATATTTGATCAGATAGCTGTGTCAGCCAACGGCACGTTCCACTTCTCATCAAATCTAGGATTATTGCTGACTTCAGCGGCAACGATCCCCCTTCCTTACCACCCATCAAATACGACCCCCTGTTGAGGAATCCTCGATTCCCCGGAGTACCCTGCATGAAAGTCATGCATGTACAGCAGACGATAGAGACGGTAAGGTCCAATCTCTTCTATTTACCCACATTCTTGTCATGGTACTAACAATCGAAAGAGAGTGATAACTGACTTCTGCTGTACTTTCTCTTCTTGAAATGGCTTTCGAAATTTGTTCGTGTTTTTTGCTGTCTCAAAAGATTTCCCTGGATTAGCTGCTTTGTATGTCTCAAGTTTTTTTTCGCTTCTCCACGGATATCAGTATTCGTTTCACGTCGCTTTTGCAATACTCGATTCTTTATCTTCGTAATTTCAATAGCTAATTGATCTGATCGATCCTCTTACAATAAGTGTCACATGAGATGACACCAAAAGGGATAATGGGGGTAAATTAGTCATAAATGTGTTAACGAAATGACAATGAACTAGGATGATATAGTGGCTGGGTTATGAAGTCAATAGTCGGGCTACTGCTAATCTCTACTCCAGTGACGTCTCCCAGACGATTGCTAGCAGATTGTTTCAATAAGATGAAATGTAGATCTCATTTATGTGTGATCGGTGAGTGGTTTGTTTCGCCTCTATCTCATACGAACCATTCATTGCCTTTGGTCTACCTTGAGGGTCAGTGAGATAAGGTATACAAAACAAAAAAGTGGGTGATCCAAAAGTTATTAATAGAAAAAAGGAAATATAGAAAATCAGAAAGGAATAGAATAGAACCTAAAGAGGTAGATATGACGGCATGTAATCAAACTATGACATTACACGGCTTCGTGACAATAATGTTGAATAGAACGTGCTATTGCTCGCAATGAACAGGGGGCATCTCATAAAAATTGCACATTTAACCATCTTGGAGAGATCTTTAAGAGGTCAATCTGCACACTCAGACGTATATTTTTTGCCTGAGCCCTGTGAAGCAACGATAGGGTTCTTTCCCCTTTGTTGACTTGGGCCAAAAATTATGTCCAAAGTGGGATACTCTCCTCCCCTTTCCTCTCATTGCGACTAGGACTGGTAGAAGCACCCGAAAAAAAAACTTTCTTTTGTGTAGTTTTCCTACTTTCCTTATCAGACATGGACAAATCGAGTCGATCATTGGCGTATGCAGTAATCCTATTACGCTGTTAACAGCGGATTTAGAGAGTCGCATGAGCATGTGATAAGAAAACCGAATTTCCTTTCGTACAGCGTGCCTGAGTGTTTCTATTAATCCATAAATTCGAAAATTGCACCAATTTGTGTAGCTCAAGTTATGTGATGTATGCTACAAGATATGGGGATGTATCCTTATGCTTCTTCCGTTCAAAAAACTCCTTTTTAATTCCCTTTTATTCAGTAAAAATCTTTTTCAGTTATGAAACTTGGGATTGTCATCTTTGTTCTGGTCGCCGCAACCAATGCTTGGTTCTATGGTAGGCCGGAACCAGGTTCTTCAACTCAGTGAGTATCATACCTTAGCAGAACACTTATACCGTTCAGATCGTTGAGCTTCTGAAAATAGAAAAAGATTAAAAACTCAAGAAAGTGAAGAGAGCGAAATAGACACCGTTGATCAACCATCGCGCCACGCGTTCAACTTTAGTAGAAAAAATTCTGAGGCAATTGGATGTGTGTTTAGCAATCCAATGACATACGAAGAAAAGACGCTACATGTTTACCCAAAACATCTCACACCCTCGAATCCCATGAAGGTAAAAAAGTTGGTTTTTGGGAAACACTCCGATGTGGTTTGAAACTTACACCTGGGATGATTTGACCCGTAGAACACGGATATAACAACCACTTGGAGTAAAACATCTGACGTCCACGCAGCAGGCACCGGCGCCAAAACGGAGTGAATCTTCAAATTGTTTCAGCGCGGGCGCAGGGTGGTTACGTACTGAATGTAGGATTTGCACTATACGGACCAAATAGTCTAACAAGTTTCCAGCCAAATGGGAATGTTTCCCAAAGATTAAAATTAGAATTTGAGGTGATAGGGTTGCTTCGGGTGAGCAGTGTCGGGAAAATCTTGGTTATCTAGGTCCAACTCAGCGTGTTAACCTTTTCAAGTAATGCTAGCTTATAATTACTCGTTTTGGTAAGTAAATAACCCATTTGGCCTCAATGTGTTTCAATATCCGGACTCTGCTCTTCGTGCAGTACCTCTTCCCACTACGCTATCTCCAGGTAAGGAGAGCAAAATTACAAATACAAATGTTTGTTCCAGAGGAGGTGTATGGCCTCTCCCGTGGACAATCTCCTACGACACTTACAATCATACAATCAATCCCGGGCAATTCCATTTCGTGTCAAAGGTCGTTTTCCTATTGACTTAGTCAGCAAGATGCGTTTCTACTAAATGTTGAATTTACTAAATGTTCAGGTTGGCGCTTGCGATGTGATAGATAAGGCAATGGTTAGGTACCAGAAGCTGTCATTCCCACTGTTTGATCCCGTAAGTGTCATCCGGCTCATATGAAATATTTAAAAGTACCAATCAGGAAAAATCCCAGAGAGGGTGATTACTAGATTTTTTGAACCACGAAGCCATTAAAGTATGATGTAGGTAAGTGTGATAACGCTGAATTTCAGTTGACATACAGTGATACAGCAGCGACACTGACAACGCTTTCGATAGCAGTAGCTGAAGGATGCACAAACGCCTATCCACAGCTGGGCATGGATGAAAGCTGTGAGTTTTTCGACTTAGCCTAAACGCACTGTGATCCTGTAAAAAGCACTGTGCAATATGGCATTGTAATTTGCTGGGCCGCATGCAAAGTTTAACGCGAAAAAGTGAGAATCCGGGTAAGATACAGCTCCTCAGAGTGGCGGACGGGGGGTTCAAAGTGAATGCCCCCCCTCCCGTCGTTCTTTGCAGTCGGAAACGCAGAGTGGGAAGAGAAACTTACGTAAACAGTCCCACTCTGCACCTTCGTCCGCCACTCCGTGGAGCTCATCTCAGCCGCATCCTCTTTTTTTCGCATGAAACTTTGCATGCTACCCTCACTGAGTCAATGCAACATGAATATCTGGGTAACAGAGAAACTCATTTTTCCGTGCAAAATTCTTTTCGGAAAAGTAAGTTTTGAGAGCCTGTAAAAATGACATTCCAGTTGCGATAAGACGCCTCTGGCCACTGCGATACTTCCCCTCCGCGAATCGTGCATGGAAAAATAAGTTATCCCCTCCGCGAATCGTGCATGGGAAAATAAGTTACTTTGTTACCTATATATTAATGTCGTACTTGCCTACACAAAGTTTCAAGCCAAAAGGTGAGAATTGCTAAGATACAGCTCCCAGAATTTTCGTCCGCGTGGGCGGGGCTTCCGAGTAAAAAGCCGTCCCGTCGTCCGCCGCGGTAGGGAACGAAGTTTGCGTGCCGCCCTTATTAGGCAAGTACATATAACATAGATATGGGTAACGATGAACTCATATTTCCGTCAGCGATTCTTCTAAGCGAAAGTATGGAAAGGTGCTCTGGCCCTCAGACCTCAGAGGCACTTTCTAATGATTTCGCAAACACGTTGGTGACAAATTCGATCATTACTGAGCATTAGTCATTCTGTCCCATGGGACGATGTTGAAAAGAGCTGATCGACAGCGCTGGAAGCAACCGAATCATATGTAGTTCGCGTTTTTTATTCAATCGATTACTCTCAAGCTGGAGGACTTCCGCTGACTCCCTAAAAACCAAAAATGCACTTCGTCCCGTGCTCCCGCCAGTTCACCGTACCCGATATGAGGTCTTGGTAATTTTTTTTATAAGTGAACAGCGACCATTATGTATGTAAATTAGTAATAGTTAATTAAAATGTTTTTGGTATATGATGGTACTGATCATGCACAGCTTTCAGACTCTCTGTTGGTGGATAGATCTAAAGGAATCGCAACATTGACTGCCAATCAGGTATGGGGTGCACTCAGAGGTTTGGAAACCTTCAGTCAATTGATCTACCAGCCCTCTAGAAACAAGGTAAGCCTCATATATTCAATCTGGGACAACAGACTTCACCAGTTAATCTTGCAGTATCGTATTCGGACAGCGTCAATCTCAGACTCTCCCCGTTTCCCTCATCGAGGGGTGATGTACGATTCAGCACGGCATTTTCTTCCAGTTGGAATCATACTGGAGCATCTCGTGGGTGTTTGTATTTCCTCTTAACACGCTCTGAGTACCTTCGAATCGAAGCTGAGTTTATTACAGGATCTCATGGCCCAAAACAAAATGAACGTATTGCATTGGCACTTGGTGGACAGCGAATCGTACCCATATACTTCCGCCAAATTTCCGAATATGTCTCGATTGGTAGGCATGGTCCTAAAAGGCCGCGATGTGACTTATTGAAACTTACTGCAGGACTTACTATTTTTTGCAGGGAGCCTACACACCAGCTCATGTCTATTCTATCGCTGATATGAAAAAAGTGATGGACTATGCACGCTTGAGAGGAATTCGAGTTCTTCCTGAGTTCGATACACAAGGTATTTCAAAGAGGATTCCGGCTCTCACAAGTCTGGATATGTGTCGCGGATCAAAGGCATCCTTTTGACATCGCGTGTTGCATCGTCCTAGCGCACACAAACCTCTGACGTCCAGGAGACACCCAATGGTGGATGGTGCCTCCCACACGCTCTCACCGGAGACACCCCGGTGGCCGCCACAACGGCCGGCGGGGCGGACCCCCTCCTAGGAATCAAAGGGGATTATCGACCTATTCCCTGCACCACCCGTAACGCCGATTTGAGGGCTGTCGAACCCTGAACGTCACTTCACTGGTAACCTGCCCCCAGTACTAAACATGACAAGACACACCATGCATATAAATATAACACATGAACTACACATAGATTGCACAACAAGAAATATAGCACACATTTAGCACGTAATACAACAATACAATATATCATACCTGGCTTCCCAAGATCGCCTCCGCTAGGGCGACTCCCGGCAGCCGACTGACGTATTAGACCCTCATCCGGCTGTTATCACGTAGCCGTACGGCCGACGGTGTCTCGCATGGGGATCCAACCACGGCTGCTCCCAGTCGGGGAGCAGGGGTAGACACCGGCCAACTCATGTGCCAGCGCTTTACTACCTGGGAGCTGAAGGTGCATCGCACTTCCAGACCCCGAGCAACATCATGGCGTTGCTCGGTGAAAACCGACTGGCAGTTGGCAGCCGGCCCGTATATACCGGCTTCGACCACAGAGGGCGGGGCCACCGCGTGTCGCATAGCGCGACAAGCGGCGCCGCAGCGCAGACGGGCCGGGGAGCGCGGTGCCCTCAAGGCCATCGTCGCGGCGATCCGCGACAATATGATTTGTCCGTAAATCAGTCACTTGGTACTATGCGCGAGGGATTTTATTTTTTGGGCGGATAATTTCAGGGCAGAGGTAATGTCGTGGCAGATGGGCACACTCCTACTGTCATGGTACCAGGTTCAAATCATGCATTAATGCCCGCTTAGGCCTCCCAGGCTTTCCATCGCTCATAGGTAAATGATTTACAATCCATTTCATATCGCTAGATATGGCGTGGCCTGAGTAACGAGCGCGAGAGTGTGTGGCGAGGGTGAGAGTGTGTGGTGAGGTCAGAGAGTTTGGTACACTCTCACCTACGTCCGTGGGCCACGCCCTATCGAGCGCTCCGAAATGGACTGTGGCATCGGTCTCGTCTGGGAGGATAAAGGCACTAACTTGTACATTCTTGGCTTTGGCCCCCACAAGTCATGCAAAGACCAAATCGCATTCACCTGAAACCATTATTCCGAGTGGAATGAGAATGCGCGGGGCATCCCATTGAGAGAATGCTCATTTTCTTGAAAATATATATCAACATATATGTAACATACATACTACATTCTAACACGTCTTGACGTCCTGAACACCATTTCCAAGTAGGCGAGGGCCATATTATAAATGGAATCACACGCGAACTGCAGCCTTCTCGTACCGTCTAAAAAAAATGTAGAGCGACATATTATCATAGATCACGAACTGGATTAGAGCAGCTAAGCTTAGGTAGCTTGGAATACCACCTCAATTTCAAGAATCAAGCTCCACCGATCAAGATCGGGTTTAGCCAAATCACTCTCGATCTATCCTAAAGATAGATTTGAGTGTACCGCATAGAAACACTCTGCGCTGCGCTACTCACTGCGACATGCTGCCAGCTCAATTCGTTCCCCGTAGTGCTATAAATTCAGAAGGAGGCAGAACTGAAATGACTTCTTGCGATAATTTGCTCGTAACACGCGGTTACTCTACCACCATTTCACTTGCACACCACCAACGAGGAACTCAATCAAGCCTTTATTGCGATCTTAGACTTGGGTGATCCACCAAGGAAAACAAGAATACCAGAAGCGGAATACCCAGTATTCATGCGACAAATGAAAAATTAAAGCATGCATTCAAGTGAGTCAGGCACCATTAAAAATGGCACAAACAAGGGATGGCAAGCAAGCATAGAACAAAAGAAAGTGTAATAATAGGAAAGGGAGCAATGAATGTAAAGAAAAAGAATGTGCCGGCGAGAGGAATGCAGAGAAGTAACGTCGGCGAGTGTCGGTGGTAATCACCGAGTGTCAACGATTGTCCTGTTGTCAGAAGACCCTTTGTGCGCAGTCTCCAGCTGCACTCTTCTGCCACTCCGGGGCTCAGTTAGCTGAATTCCTTCATAGACTGTTGCCCCAATCATCTAGTTGATGAAGAATCGCAATCGCGATTAAAACCGCGATAGGAGGTTCTCTTTTCTACGGAAATGGACGGATCTCACAAATAGGCGCGATAATAAACACGAGTTCGCTAACGATGGCAAACGGTACGCGCACTACTTGTTGCCCATGGAGCACGGCAGTGTTTAACGGTCGCTATGGACCGAAACCACATAGGGCTGAGTAAAAGAGAAATAAAAGGATGAAGGATCAGGTTCCCTGTATGAGTAAATTTCCACTTTAATTCACAATCGTGATGACAGGAAAACGCGATTTCGCCTATACAGTGTTGCGGAGCCAGCCGATGTACAAGTCATCGCTTTTGCTCTCTCAGACGAGTCTGTCACCAATTCACATATCCCTGAGGGCTTGGTTGGCTTGGGCGGAAATTAATGTGGAACTCAATACTACAATAGCATGTTTACGAAAACGATTAACAACGATAATAAAGATATAGATCTACCATTATACCATTAATGTGTAAGAATTGGATGCTCAGCAAGTGAACGTTAGTTACCAATCGATGCAATCGAATACAAAACTATCTATCTCTAAACTATCTAAACTCCCAATGATGACGTAAACCAGATGGCTGGCGCACACTACTGCGCGCGATTCATGTCGGTGAAGTGCAAAATGGATGCGTCGCAAAGCGACTGAAGTATGTTAACACCAAAATGCTTTATTATCTCGCCATATTCTCTGCTTTTTTCCAATTTAATAGCTTAGCTGAAAGTAGAAGAAAAAGAATTTCCACTCGATTCCATACACAACTGTGGTCGGGCCTATCAAACCCTTTTTGCACAGCATCGCCATGAATTGCGCGCAGAAGTGTGCGCCAGCCAACTGGTACGATCATAATACGACACAATCTCAACAAAATGCTATCTGGTATGTGCTCTCATTTCGCGAGCAGCCGTTAACCTTTAATGCATGAAGCTTTTATGCGTATATGTGTTGTCCGCAAGTGCAGAACAGCACCCGAATTCCACGATAAAACACGACGATTCTCATCGCATTGCATCGCATAAACTCACATAACATATCGAGTCAGGGCGGCAACAACGACTGCGATTACGGTAGACGAACGACCAAGCGACCGCGTGAATGGATGAATACACGCAGCAAGTGAACAGAGAAGGAGAGCGTGACATGTGAAGCGGTAAACGAGCCGTCACAAGGGGGGGGGGGATTTTCAGCCGAGTGACGATGAAAAGAAGCCTCATTTCACCCGTAAATCTCTGTTTATTGAATTTTATTAATAACTTATAAGCAGCAGATTTCTATGATAGCAAGTCTCAGTCTTCGTAGGTACGCCAAGGTCTTCTCCGTGGATTTCGTGAGGGGGGGGGGGGGGGTGCAGTTTGTAACGTTGTGTTACTAGTAATCAAATGATACATGCAGAGAGCTCCAGAACGTCTTGAGGATAACTATTCCCTGCTTTGTGAATGCACACGTGGGCGTAATACATGAGTAGGAGTTAAGCCAGTTTTGGGCATTTCGTCTCGGTTTTAGGAAGCCTTTGAGGCGCTTAGTCAGAACTGTCCAACTACTCACTGCGCCAAGCGATATGCATCGCGGCTCTCTTCAAGGGCCTTGCAGGTCTCGTTAAATATCGGCCGTGCGCTGGGAAGCGCGGAAATGGACAGTCTTCATGTGCGCCCAGCCTCCTGGGTTCCGCGAGTGTGTAGCCTTGCGTCGAATTTTCGCGCGACCTCGCACCGAGCGGCGGATTTCTTCGCGTGTGATTGCGCAATTGCGTGCACTCCCTTCAAAGTTTTACGCCCGAATTAATTATTCTTGATTAGGATTGTTATCATGAAATGTTACTTTTTCACTTTTCATGTTACTGTATGTCATTTTAGGATAGAAAAGTTATTGATTTAAGATAATGATGAATAAACAGCCATTTCTTCGAAGGACCTCCATTGCACCAGCTGAGCGGCATTCCAACCGACCGTGGCAATTCGTGCTGATGGCGCCGTGAGTGGAACGCCGCAAAGCGAAAAATTGACATAAGGTCACACACCCCCACGAAATCGACTCGATTTCGTTTTTGTTAAAAGCCTAGTGATGGAAACTGAATATAAGAATGATGCTATGCTTGATGTATCTGTAACGAGACTGATATTTTCGCATTGTGCTATTTCACTGGCTCATGCTTCTAAACGTTGATCAGAAAAATGTGAAATGCCAGAAAATTGTCCCACAAAGGTCAAAATCGCGCGAAGTATTGGGTTGATTCATAATGAATCCGACAAATAGTAGTGATGATTTCTAGAGATCATAACTCAGCAAAGAGTTAACGAAAATGGACGCGCGAGGTACCGTTGGCATGAGTATGAAAAACTCTTCAAAGTACTACAAAATAATCACTCCAAAGTAGTTTCATTCCGCCACCGCCGCACGATTTCAAGCCGTCCAGAGACCACATCCGCAACGTCATACTATTTATATCGCTATCTGGCCAGGAACCCGCGGATATCGGGAGACGTCTGAAAGAAGTTCACAAGGAGCATGCCCCCGCCAGATGTACAGTGTACTCGTACCAGATAATTTTTGTTATATCATATATTTTTATATAATAAAACAACTTTTGTCTATGAATCTCTATGATGCCTAACCACTAAGGCTGACACTTTGCGAAACAGCCAAGCGCTCTTCGGTTTTGTGACATCGTAGATGGTCCCGCCTTCCGTTTTTGTTAGAGTTATGTAGTCGCCGCACGTGTCGTCCTCTATACAACAGAAGAGTTTTACAGCTTTTCAGGATCAAAGATAGCTCATCGATCCGTGTTTATTTGTTTGTTTGTTTTAGATAGGGCATATTGAATTCCATTACTTCCCGTGAGACAGGCGCATTTTGTTAATGCGAGGCTGGGTGCAGAAAGCAGCAGAAAAGACAGAAGCGACCACTTCGATAATTGCTCTTCCGAGCCTCAACCACATCTGTGCCCTTATTAAGGGAACACAGTCATTTTTTTTAATTATTATAGGGTACTTGGGTTTCTAGACATCATTCTTCCAAGCCTCAACCACTTTTGTACCCTCATTGAGGTTTAACACATTTCTCTTTTGCTTTTTTTCAAATTTATTTCAGGAAACTGCGGTTTCTACCTTTCCTTTTTCGCGTGAAACTTTGCAAACGGCTCTTATTAGACAAGTGCAACATAAATATATGGGCTACAAAGAAACTCATTTCTCCGCGGACGATTCCTTTGAAGTGATGGCCGAAGGGCGAGATCCCAGAGTAAATGCGCGCCTCGTCGCCCGCCGCAATCGGAGAGTGGGAAGTGTGGGACTGTTTGCGTGACTTTCTATCCCCCCTTTCATTCCCGACCTCGGGGGACGAAGAGTGGACATTTACAATGGGGCCCTACCCTTTGACCACCACTCTGAGGAACTGTCCCTCCAGTAACTTGGCTAAATTCTCACTTCTTCGCGTGGGCTTTATTAGGCAAATACAACATAAATATATGAATAACAGGAGAACTCATTTTTCCGTGCATCATTCCTTTGAGTCCCAGCCTCTTTAAGCAAGGTGGTAAGATGTAGTGAGGCAAATATAAGCACAAGGGTGTGAGCGCACTTGTTTCCTAAATGTTTCTGAGACACCTAGTTGAACCCGATGGGAAGGTGTCGGTGGTACGAGATGGGATCGACTGCGCACAAATGGACTCTAATAAAACTAGGATAGAATATTTGTGATACGTTTCCATGCGTGGTCCCTTGCAAAGTTCTTCTGCAGAAGGTTGATTGGCCAAATTCTGAGCGCTTGCTCTCTCCCACTACATCATCCCATGAGTCCCACCACCAGAGAAGTGTACGCATATCCCACACTACGTACTCATAGATAACAATCTTCCCTATTCACCCAATAATCCTAAATTTTGAGTATTGCGTTTAAGGCTGTTTGGTCTCATCGACAAATCCCGTCCTGGAACGAAGAAGATTGTGTGGCAAGAAGTACTCGATATGAATGTCAAGGTAAAGAGTCTCGAAAGGTTATGTTTTCTAGTTAATGCTCTGTGAAAGGGCGTGATGTTTGCGCGATTTCATAATTTCTCCGATTCTTCAACCTTTTGGAGAGGTCAAAAATCTTCTGCCATACATGACTCATGGGCGGGGCAGCGTCTCGTCAGCTAATCCTTTGTCGGCGGATAGCCTGATACGCAGATAACAAAAAAATATCTCTTCAGACAATTTTCCTCATCCATGTGGCATCTCGATAATGACGGTTTGATTTGGGTTTTTGTTTTTTCCGATGTAGATAAAAAAGGATAAAGTTTTTGGCGTTAATCAATCCCTTCTGTGGGATGCGTCGCACATTCTAGTTCCATTCAGAATCGTGATGGCTGGTGAATGTGTTGTGGCCTATACAATGACTTGCGGTGGCCAGCCGATGTACAAGTCAGTGCTTTTATCCTCCTAGACGAGTCTGGTACCAATTTACCGACCCCGGAGGGATGGAAGGCTTGGTTGGCCTGGGCGGGCGTTGGTGCGGGATTTGATCCCCGCACCATGAGAGTGGGTTGCGCGCCACCTGTCACTACACCACCTCCGCCCAGCGATGTAGATACTATAAAAAATTATTCATAGAGTTATTCAGCTGGACATTAAAGACATACATAGAATCTGTGACGTATAACAGTGATACGGTGAGATGACCTGGTGCTTGTTTAATCGGGAGGAGGATATCTGCCGAAAAGCAATATTTGTATGGGATAATGAAGCGCACATTTTAACGCGTACTACTAATTAAACAGTCTTGAACCCCACGTGGTCATTTGTGATACCTGTAAGATACGTCGCCTACGAGACTTTCCTTCTTTCAATAAGTTTTGCTTCAAGGCTTATTCTTTGATGTAAGACCCCTATATAATATCACCTGTATCACCTGTCGTCCCGTTGTTCATCGAGAGCCTCGAGCGGGCGCCAGCAACGTCTCCATTCGCCCCTATCGCGAGCTAAAGTAGTCCAGTGAACATTTCTGGCTCCAGTGACACGTAGCGTCTCGTTCCTTTCACGCAGAGCTTTCGTGAAGAAGTCTGACCATCGGGCCGGCGGTCGTCCAGGTGTTCGTTTGACGTCCCGAGGGATCCAGTCGGTAACCGCTCTGGTCCAACGGTCATCACGATATCGCATGACGTGTCCGGCCCATCTAATCTTCGATTCCTTGGCAAATACGACGGCTACCCTGATCTTTGATCGACGACGGAGTTCGGAACTCCGGATTCCCCTCTGCACTTGCGTGTATCGGGATACTCCGAGCATCGTCCTCTCGATAGCGCGTTGGATGACGCCGATCGCATGCTCCTTCTGCTCACGTAGAGTCCAGGTCTCTGAGGCGTATGTTAGGGCAGGAAGGACAGCGGAATCGAAGAGATGGGCGCGGAGCCGGATGTTCTTCGTCTTCTTCACTACTCCCTCGATGGTCTTGAAGGCTCCCTATGCCGCTCTTTTCCTCCTGCTCAGCTCAACATTTCTTTACTTAAAATTGCATTGTAATCACTAACTTCTTTTCCTTTTTTCCTGGTGCTAAGTCGTTCATCATATTGACTTCCCGACCTAGGTACACATAGCTGAAGCATTCGCTGACGTTCGTTCCGTTGAGCGTGAACGGGGCGTCAGGTATCAATCCGTTTCTCATGAATATCGTCTTCGTCAGGTTCAGCTGTAGACCGACTTTCCACTCTCGCAGTCGAAATCGGCTAGCATCCGTTCCGCTCTGGATTGTCGGTGTTATTAACACGATGTCGTCAGCGAAGCGGAGGTGGTGTAAATGCCGGCCATCAATCTTCAACCCCATTCCTTCCCATTCCAGTTAACGCATGACGTTCTCAAGAGCGGCGCTGAATAGTTTAGGCGAGATAGTGTCGCCCTGTCGAACCCCTCTCTTCACGTCGATGATGAGTTCCTTGTAGAATGGCGAAATCCTGGTCGTGAAGTTGCTGTAGAGCTCACGAAGTACTCTTATATACTGAGTCGGCACACCCTGGTTTCCCAGGGCTTTGATAACCGCTTCTAACTCAACAGAGTCGAAGGCTTTCTTCAAATCGATGAATGTGGGACATAACGGCATCTTGTACTCTCGCGATACTTCGATGAGTTTAGTGACCGTGTGGATGTGATCGATTGTACTGAATCCTCTCCGAAACCCTGCTTGCTCGCATGGCTGTCCTTCTAAAGTTCTACCAATCCTATCCAAGATGACACGAGTGAAGAGCTTGTAGACTACAGAGAGCAGGCAGATTGGACCATAATTGCCGATGTCGTGTGGATCTCCCTTCTTATACAGCAACTAGTTTTCCACGATGTGAGTACCTTGCATTCCGACAGGTAGCGTGTGGAGAGTCGGGCCAGTGTTTTGATGATAACTGGCGGAAAATTCTTCAGATGTTCCGGTCTGATCCTGTCGGGGCCGGGTGCTGTACCATTCTTCACCGACGAAATGGCGTGTCGGACTTCGCAAGGGAGAACTGATGGTACGACATATCCATCCTGCTTCAGATTGCTCCTAGGCAGTTGGACATGGCTATCGAAGAGATCCGAGTAGAAGTAGTAGATGACCTTCTCCATTGCCCTTCGCGAAGCAGTAACTGTGCCGTCCGGACGGCGGAGACCGGTCGTTTTGGTCTTATAACTGGCGAAGCTTTGGCGGGCATTGCGAATGCTCCTTCCAGCCTCTGCTGCTTCAGCCAGCACCGCTGCTCTCCTTGAGATCTTCTTTTATTGCCTCTCTGCATCGCTTCGCAAGTTCGGACGTCAGTTGGTAATCGCCTGCGGCTCGTGCGGCTCCACGTTGGCGTATCAGCTCGAGAGTTTCCGAAGAGAGACGCCTCTTTATGACTTTCAAACTCTCTGCCCTCCTGGCACAATCGTGAAGATGTTCAACGAGCCGGTTGTACTCGTCGTCGATGTTTTCGATAACGGAATTTTCCCATACACCAGCCAGAGAAACGAAGTGTTCTCAGTTGATGACTGTCTTGGGTCTTCGCTCCTCGAATTTCGCGGCCCTCTCTCCACGTATCGTAAAGAGGAACGATGGTCTGATCCCGTGTAGAACTTCGGAACAACAGCGACGTCGGTCAGGCAAAACCTTCGATTGAAGATGACGTGATCGATCTCATTATGGGATTGTCCACCGGGTGACTCCCAAGTCCATCGCAGATGAGGGGGCTTCTGGAGCTGTGAGTTAGCGTGGATGGAGTTGATCGACATAATAATCTCAGACACCCTTTCACCCTGCTCATTCCATTCCGTTCCGTGAGTCCCGATGTGAAGCTCATTGTCCGTTCTTCTGGGGCCGATCTTGGCGTTGAAGTCGCCGACGATGACCTTGAAGAGGTGTGGTCTTCCTTGTAGAACTTCTCCAATTCCAAATAGAAAGCTTCGAGCTCGTCCTCGTCGTAGCTTGATGTTGGTGCGTAGGCGACGAAGATGGTCAAAGCCCGCATCTTTTCAATCGCAAACGTCCGATTCGGGTTGTCAGATTTTCGTACGAATCGATGCTCATGGCCAAGTGCGTGTTGACGAGAACGCCCACACCGCCAACACCTCTCCTGACGCATGTTCCAAGGAACAGTTCTTCACCAGTCTCGTACACGGCGTGTAGCGGGCGATGCCTCCTCGTCTCGGTCAGTCCGATGACGTCGTACTTGATCTTCCTGGCTTGCATCATCAGATCTTCGATACTCGCTTCCAATGCAAGAGTTCGTGCGTTGTAAGTACAGATCGCCATCTTAGTCCTTCTGGATTTAGGCAGCCTGTTGTAGCCCTGAGATTCTAGCAGCCTCTCCCGAGCGATCCTACCCAACGCTGCCGTATTGGGGGCTCCCTCAGGTTCAGGGGAAAGAGGCCCATTTTTGTTGCTATTTGCAGCAAGATGGAGACCCACGAGTAGCTTGCCGGGCTCTGTGGTGGGGGCTAGGTATACTCCGGGTAGTTAGCCAGGCTATCCCGAAGTGGACATGGGGTTTATTTGTTGGTGGCGATCCCGGACCGCCTCCCATGTACCTCCCAGTCGTTAGAATGCAAGCTTTTGGCTGGACCGAATGCAGGATACCAACTGCCCCATACAAAAAGCCCCCACACGTATGCAAGAAACGTTTGCACGGATACACAGGGTATGAATCAGCCCAGCGCAGCAGAAACAGGGAATCCATCCCCTGGATCCACCTGCTTCTCATGGCAGGTACATGGTGGCTTTTGGTCCGCGATTTACCCCCTATCCGCCACCTGGGGTCGCGTCACGTAGCCTTGCCACCTTACGGCTCGAGATACTTCAACGAAAGAAGTCCCTCGGTGAAGGAGATCCTTGGCTATATAATAATGTACATATATTAATGCTTTCTTGATTTCAAGTATAGCAGTCATACTGGAGCGAGTACTAACTCTTCCGTTCCACTATTTTTTGAACATGCTGGAATTTCAAGAAGTCTAATAACCATCTTGCTTATTTTATTTATTTCTTTAATTATCTTATATGCATATTTATTCATTCATCTATTTATTATTTATTGACGGAAAAAAGCTAATTTTGTTCAGGTCTCGGAGGCCATTGCCCACGTCTGGAAGGGGAACACTGCGCAAGCAATCGGAGAAAAGATGGCCAGTGTGACCGCAGCGGGACATTATGCGATTTTATCAAGTTGCTGGTGAGAACACGTGCATTCTCCATCCTGCGAATATGCTCCAAATGCAGTTCCAGTTTCACGTCTACGTCATGCAAGAACATTCATTCGCTTCAAAATAGAGATTTTCAGGTACCTCGATTTGATCTCGAAATATGGCGCCGATTGGGGGACATTTTACCAGTGTGATCCAACAGATTTTGAAGGGACCGATAAGCAAAAGGTAATTCAGAATACATTTTTTGGGCCACAGTGCAAATGCGGGGATCCCGAGCTCTCAGAATGGTTATTTGCTTAGTTTCCGTCAATTAAGCTCATAGAGATTACATTGAGATGGGTGAAAACCGAATTCCATCTGGTATATATAAAACGTTCCAGTGTGTAAAATTGATCAAAGGTTCAATAATAATGATTTTCGATTTTTTCTTTCAGTCAGAGACGTTAAATTTCATAGCTGGCTTATCATGAAAGCCTGAACCTCTATCATTGCAGGCCCGTGTTTTGGGAGGCGAAGCAGCTCTATGGGGAGAATATGTGGATGGGACAAACTTGATGACTCGCATGTGGTGAGAAGACTTCACGAAATTAACTTCGCATACCCTTGGCCGATGTGACTTATTCAAGGCCCCGTGCCTCTGCTGTAGCTGAACGGTTATGGTCAGATCCGGAACAGACGAAATCTCATGAAGCATCGTGGCCACGTCTACATGAGTTCAGATGTAAAATGATGAATAGAGGATTTGCTGTTGCACCACCCAATGCTCCTGACTGTTGTCCATTCGAGTGGAATCCTGTGTATGATGGAATATGAATGCGATTTTATTTCTCATAAAATAAATATGACACTTAATAGGTTTTGTATGTTTGTGAGCTTTTCCTGTGTCGTGTATGGATGTGCGATCAACGGCTATAGTACCTCGCTCTCCTATTCTCGTCGCTCCGGACCTTTTGTGTCCACGTGTTCCATCGGGACCGCTACGCGTCGCCTAGACACCCGTCTGGCTCGGCGAACTTGGCCCGGTCGGGTAGGGCTTTAGAGGGTTTTAGCGGGCACTGAAAATGTTCGAGAAACTTGTTGGACAGCCAACTAGCGGTAAGTGCACAGAGGTTAAGGCCAAGTTCGGGATATATACCATTTCCATTTTAAATCGGACATTTTCCAAACCAATATTGACTTTTTCAAACCACCTAGGACACTTTTCATATCAAGTCGGAAGTTTTTCATGTCATAAGGGACGATTTTTAAACCAGATTAGGCTTTTTTCAAACCACCCAGAACATTTCGAATCAAAATGGATGTTTTTCAATTGAAGTCGGACAACTTTCTATGAGCATTTCTGAATGTTCTGATGAGAAGCGTATAATACAAAACACATTGTCAAAATACCCGTCGACAAATAGCCGCATTTCAAAAAGAATTGCCGCGTCAAGCGCGCGAAGTACTAACACGGCGGCTTGACTCTCGTAATTCCTTCAGTTGTGACGAAACTGCGTACTGTCCAGTCTACCTCATGAGCATCCATGAGCAGCAAGGAGAGCTCAATTTCTGGTGAGCGGCGACGTTACAGGCGGACGACCTTGGCGCAGAAGGAAATCCTCGTCAAGATTGTACAAGTGGACGGGAAATCAATCCATGAAGCCGCTTACATATGTCGCTGGTGTTAACGAGCGTACGGCAAGGAATATCATCAGTGCGTACAGGAGGAAAGGTGCCATTGTCCAGCGTAGCTGTGGAAGAACAAAAGATCCAAGCAGACCCGGAAGTGCTGCAGCGCACTGAAGAGATCGTGGAGCAACATCCAGAAGATACCTTGCGGAAGATTCAGGAACGGCGGAAGGAAGTGAACATCGAGTTGACCGTTTCTTCTATTTTCAACCTCTAAGAAAGGTGAAGACTAAACTGAAGAAATGCCACTATGAATTGGACCGAGTTAACATGATGAACATGACGGCTGCTGCGGCAGGGCAACCCTTCAGTAACTGAACGTATTTTAATAATCTGTTTACTTTTTTGTGAAAAATTGTATTTGTTTTCGTCATATTGCATTAGGAATACACTATAAAGTTCAAGAAGAAACCCAAATGAACAAAAAAAATCAAAAAACGACAAACGAAAAAACGACCATGTTGATGTGAGGGACGTCTTTTTTGATTTGAAAAACGTCCTATTTGATTTGAAAATCGTCCCTGGTGGTTTGAAAACCGTCCGATTTGATTTCAACAATGTCCCAGGTGCTTTGAAAAGTGCCCAGTATAAAGGAACAGGAAGGGGGCCCGAAACAAGAGGAAGATGCAAAGAAATGAGCATTTTGTAATGAACACTCAAGTTTAGAAGCGACAATAGGCGAAAAAACCCGGACTCAAAAGCGCGACGCTGCGGTGTGTATTCGCATCCCATCCGCATCAGCGCATCCATTCCGAGTTGTCCGCTGTAGGGGACGGGCCGTGCGTGGGCCAACGTTAGTTGAAGCACCTGACTCCCAGCGCAGTGGATTGGACAGTCCCAACTACATTAGCATTCATATAAGTACATCTAAAAACAATATAAGAAAGAACAAAGTAAAAAGTAAAGGGAAAAACAAATTTGTAATAGAAACATCCTCTTTTAGCACCATGCCAAGGCGTCAAATTGGCGAGTTTGTGCAATGGCGGCCACTTAAACTCGTCCACACTACGTCTGTTCTACCGTGAGCCGAAATTACCCCCTTCTGGTGTCTTTAAAGTGGAAATGGTATGAATCTGACCCCTTCACTTTCGAAGAAATCTAGCATCTGAACATTAAGCATTTGATTACCGATTTTGCCGATCTGATTTTTTTCTTCTTCTGAACCTTCCATTCTCCAAATTCGACTAGTTTCTAACGAATTCAAAAACTAGATATACCATGCTGTAGAGCGAATTCTCTTGAACAGTATATGGCATAAAGCACACATTTACTACTTCAAAAGAAAGTTTTTTCTTGAATTGGAGTGACCCAATATCTGAAAAACCCATGCCATCAGAAAGATGGACCTAGTCAGAAGAGCCACCTCCTTCTTTATCTTTTAATATTCTTTGTTCCTTCTTCACTCTTCCTTATTTGTTCTTCACTCTACCATAGCCTATTTTACATTACACTTACACTTATTATTTCTACTTTGTATTTCACCAATCCCACCTCACTGAACAGCCTTGGGGGTTGATGAAGACAATGGTTCGTACGAGGTTTAAAGACGAAGCGAGCCATTGTTCCTTTTTTTCTAACAATCCTAACAATAATTTCCATATATTTGTAACGGTTTCAATATTCTCCATATAACTCTCTAATAATCTTGGCATCATTGGTATTGCCCATATATAGTATCTTTAGTATTGTTATTCAGAATGATCTTTAGTAATTTTATTTGGTATAATCTTTAGTATTTTGTTATTTACAACTGCCTGAGCCGCCATTCGTTTGCACATGGTAAGAAGGCTTAAATGGTAAGAAAAAGTGGAAATCTGACGGGTACATGGGGCTTATGTCATCTGGGGAATATTTAGGCATAGCAACGGATGTTTCGGCTGCTGACTACGTGAATCTGAATTCTGAGTTGTTTGTAGAAATAGCAAAGAGTTCTACGTGGCGGATCAGATCCTCCAACTTATCAAAAAAAGTGTAAAGTTCGGTTTCTTCAAATTTCATTAGTACTTGCTTACACACATATGCAGCCGCATATTCGCAGCAATAGCTGCGAATACGCTGTGCGATCAAATAACGACTTCTCATCACCATTTTCGTTTAGCCCAGGAAACAGGGAAAGACACTGCCTAAAAGTGCAAAAACCTGTCACCATGCTGTTAGACCGCTGCAAAATTTTCTCTTCATTGATATTCTAGGTTTCTTTCAACATCGTTCGTAGTGCCCGTCTTAAGAGCATCCATAAGTGGAACGCTTTCAGAATTCATTGTTTTTGAAAGCCATCAGTAGAAGCAGTCAAATCATGAATATGCTAAATATTTGCTCATATAAAAACCACCGTTCTCAGAAGCGTGTAACCTTTTTCATTAGCCATCTTTCACCATTTTAGATCTTGCCTTTTTCAGAGAGACGATGAGAACTGCATCCTTTTATGGAATGTTTGTCCTGCTCCTGGTATGTCTCGTTTTTTTTCTCGAATGTAAAAAAGAGGGCTGCCCCTGTGGCACGTGATATGAATGCTCGTTTACTGACCAGCGAAATTTTTCACCTCAAGCTAGGTAATTAAGCGAATACCAACGAAAAATAATCTACTATTAGATTAAAAAATACAAGATGACGCGCAATACAAAAGGAAACGGTAAGTAAATGAATCCACGATGATCAATAGACATATCCAAGGTAATACAATATTTCATGCCACGTGAAAGGATCAATGAAATTTCATGAACCAGGAAAGTAGGGTAAGCCATGCACTAAAATGAAAGGCAGATAATACACAAAGAGGAGAGAAGGATGGCATAAAAAGCAAATCATGCACCCAGCTCATGCACGCCGTCGAGTGTCGTCTGCGGCCCGTCTGCCTCGTATTTATGCACCGTCTTATCTTATCCATCAGAGCCTGTTATTTTTCGAATCACGACGTTCGTGATGTCAAATTTGATTAGAGCAGTCGTGATAGACGACGCAGTGATCATTTCATCATGTACGCCCATAAGTATGAAAAGGTTGTGGTAGCTCACTGACGCTCCAAACACGAAGGTGCTCCAGTAGAACTTGGTGACGAATGGGAGCTTTCTGCTTATCAGATAATGAGTAGCAACCGCACTAGAGCCACTGTCATTTTGATCTTTAATGGAAGCATGAAAGGCTAACGAACTCTCGAAATTATTGATGGAGTCTGTATGTGTCGCTGTAGGTGCATTTGGTGGTAACAAAGCCACCCCAACCTTCGAGCCACCTTGTAGTGCTCTCTTCAAATCATTGCAGGAGATTAATTGAACTCCTAGTGGAGACACCACAGCTAGCCCTCACACGTTCCGAACCACTGCACAACCTTAATGCGCGTATGTGCGGCGTGGTTGCAACTGGTGGTTTTTGTGATGTCACAGCTGCCCCAAGTTTGACCCTGCTCCTAACTACACTTTCCTAAAACATACAAGATCACGTAATGGAGGGCTCCTATATAGGGGTGTGTAGACCGGTCTATATTGGCAAGAATTCAGTCCGAGATTGAATAAGGACGCTAGGTGACAAGACTACTCAAAAAGTTCAGCGTGCGTTGACACCGTCCGTCTCCTTCCCTCCTCTCTTCGTCGCCATGTTTGCACCCTACACTATATGAAGCCCTAATTTCGCCATGGAATCGTGTGAATGGTAAAAAGCAAACGCAGTAGGTTAACCTTACTTCAAGCTCCATTCCATTCTCCATTACGAGCGCCACGCAAAGCATACATTCAGGCTTGCACCTCACATCTTATTTTTTTCGTTTCTTTTTCACTTCCCTAGGTGTAGGCTATGGGTTATGTGTTGCACTAGGTATGGGCATAGCCAGTGGCAGGATGTTTGGCAGCGTGACGACTTATTGTATAATGAAGTGGTAGAAAAGGTAATAAAATTTTGTAAAAATAGATGTGGAATAAACCACTTCAAAATAAGTTTATTGAAGCGACATCTTCAATACTGTTATCGCAAAAAAAATCAAACCTCTGTTGATAAAAGAAAATTTAGTAAATTTAACCTCTTCAATTCCTTATAACATAATTAGGAGATACCAAAAAAGTTTTGTCTTCTGTCCTTTAGACAAAACAAGCAATAACTACGGTATTATCTGTAAAAAAATTTTGTTTGATAAGTATCATGAAAGAAATGGGTATTACCTATGATTTAGCTAATAAAAATTTTTTACAGTCTGCTACTAACAATACCTATGAAATTACACATAGAAACAATAAATACTCCATAATACTCAAACATAAGTTTTTATGCATTCGTAACAATCTTAAATTCGATGTGAATGCGGATTTGCCTATTATATATACTTTACCAAAACTTCATGAAAACCCTATTAAATTCAGATTCATCACTGGCGCACATAACAGTAGTATAAAACCATTAGCTCAGGAATTGCATATTATATTCACTCATTTGGAAAAGCATTTTATCAATTATAGTAAGGTAATTCAAAACAGGAATAGAACTATTAAAACTGTTGTGTGGTCAACAAATGATAGTGATCCTATCATTCTTGAATTCGTGCAAAACAAACAAGGTATATAGACCCTGGGGCAGAGGGATGTTCAGTTTATTTTCGACACCCAGTGCTTTCGGTATCCGGCTGTCCACCTGTACGACTTCAATCTACACCGTTGGTTTCCTTCTGTCTATTCACAGATAAAACAGATCGATACTTCCTGTTGTTGTGACATCGGACAAGAACACAAACGTCGGCAGCAGGACGGGACATTACAGTGGCGATCAGGATCTCTGAAGAACTCTACCTTGGATAGCTCTTTTCCGCGACACTCGAGTGGGACAAGCCTCACGTGCACGGAAGAAGAAACTTGCTACTCTTTTCCCTGTTTGTTATTGACCTGTTGGTGGAACAATGGACCCAGCCACAGTTTCATCGGTGTTCAAAGAATTGATCGAAGAGCAAAGGAACCTCGCCTCGTCAATGATGAAGATGATAAATCGTGCGCCACAGCGTGACCAAGGAGCCGGTAAGCCAGAAGAGCAAGTGACACTCCCGAATGTGATGGCAGCTTTAAGCAACCGAATCGAGAAATTCATTTTCGACCCGGATGCTGACATGAGCTTCTCAAAATGGTTTTCAAGATACAAGGAAGTGTTTTCCGAAGACGCAAAACAACTCACAGAAAGTAACAAGGTGAGGCTACTATGTGAGAAACTGGATTCAGTGACATTCGAGAAGTACCAGAGGCATGTCCTACCCAGGGATGTTTCCCAAATCGGATTCGATGAGACAGTAGAAGCATTGAATCAGCTTTTCGATCACAAGACGTCACTGTTCACTACAAGATATCAGTGCCTAAAGCTAGAAAAGAGCGACGCTGAGGACTACCTATCGTATACTGGTCGTGTGAATGAATTTTGTGAAAAGGCGAAGATTCACGAATTAGACTCAGACGGAATCAAATGTCTCCTGTGGATTATTGGCCTAAAGTCACATCAAGAAGCAGAAGTCAGGCAAAGGCTGATTGCAATACTTGATCGAGAACACAAGGCTGGAAAAAGTGTGTCCCTGCACGAGTTACATCAAGAATGCGAAAATTTCTTGAGTCTTAGAAGAGACAGTGAAATCGTTGCAGGACATACGAAGACTGTTGAAGCAACGACCGTAGAAAAGCGGCAAGAAGTGGAATGCTGGAACTGTGGAGGCAACCACTATGCACGTCACTGCAAATCCAAACCCTGGTACTGCAAGAAGTGCAGGAAAACTGGTCACAAAGAGAAGTTTTGTGACATTCTACAACAGAAGAAACCAGGCGCTCAAGAAGATGCGACGACGAAGATGCGAAGCAGCAACCGAGACGGCAAGGAGCGAAGGAAGGCTCCAAGAAGACAAGCTCGCACAGTCCGGATTTTGGTTTCATTTTGGACAAGAATGGGAGAAGACCCAATCCAGAAAAAATTGAAGCCATCAAGAACATGGATGAACCGAAGAATGTTGCACAATTGAGATCTTTTCTGGGAATGATTACGTACTACTCCGCATTTGTGCCATCTATGAAGAATCTCCGTGGACCGTTAGATGTGTTACTCAAAAAGGATGTGAAATGGAGATAGACTTCAAAGGAACATAGAGCATTTGAAGATTTGAAGGAAGCGTTGTCAAGCGACGCCAATGTTGCGCACTACGACCCTCAACAAAAAATTGTTGTGGCAGCTGATGCCTGTGATTATGGTATTGGATGCGTTATCTCTCATAGATACGCAGACGGTTCGGAGAAACCTGTTGCGCATGCTTCAAGGTCACTTTCAGAAGCTGAGAAGAAGTACTCACAAATTGAGAAGGAAGCTCTTGGACTTGTTTTTGCAGTCAAGAAGTTTTACAAGTATCTATTCGGAAGAAAGTTTTTACTGTTGACAGATCATAAGCCATTGTTAGCAATTTTTGGAGACAAGAAAGGAGTTCCAGTTTACTCCGCAGATCGCCTTATGAGATGGGCAACGATTTTGCTCGGTTACGATTTTGACATTGACTATGTCAAAACCTTGCAGTTTGGACAAGTGGATGGTCTCTCAAGGCTGATGCAGAAGCACCAAAATTCAAGCGAAGATGTCGTAGTAGCAGCAGTGGAAAATGATGTTTCCAGATCGCTGAAAGATAGCATCAGAAGACTACCACTAACCCATGAACATGTTAGAGGTTGCACCGCGAAGGACTCCTTACTCAAGAATATCATGTCATATGTGAACTCCGGGAGATGGCCAAAGACCAACTCGAAACTGTTACCGTTTTACAATAGAAAAGAAACGCTATCGATCGTGGACGGATGCCTCATGGTGGTGGAAAGAATTGTCATCCCAGAAGAACTACAAGCCAAAGTTCTAAAAGAACTATACGTTGGTCATCCAGGAATCGTACGGATGAAGAAGCTCGCCAGAAGTCATGTTTATTGGCCAACCCTCGACAAAGATTGTGAAGAAATAGTACGAAATTGTTCAAGATGTCAAGAATATGCAAAGAATCCCATCAAGGTCCCTTTGGAAGCCTGGCCAACACCAGCTTATGCGTGGCAAAGGATTCACGTAGACTTCGCAGGACCTGTTCGTGGATTATTCTATATGGTTGTTGTGGATTCATTCAGCAAGTGGCCGGAGATTATCGAGATGACAAGCATCTCTGCAAGCCAAACGGTAAAGAAACTGAAGAAGATTTTTGCAAGATATGGAATCCCAGAAACTATCGTTAGCGACAATGGAACCCAATTCACGTCGGAACAATTCAAGACGATGTGCGAAGAAGGAGGAATTACGCACGTTAGAACTGCTCCCTACTACCCGCAAACAAATGGACAGGTCGAACGTTTCGTCGATACACTGAAACGAGGTATCAAGAAATTGAAAGGGGAGGAGAAGCCGTCGGAAGAGACGCTGAACGTGATCCTTCAAGCGTACAGGACAACTCCAGACGATTGCTTACAAAACAGAACACCAGCAGAAGTGTTTTTAGGAAGAAAACTCCGCACACGCTTAAGTCTGCTACGCCCTATGGAAAAATCAACTGCACCACCATCAGAAGAAAATCGGAAGAAAATGATTGAGCAGTTCAACAAAAGAAACAATGCTGTTCCGAAGGAATTTGTGGTTGGTGAAGCGATTTATGCTCAAGTATGGAAAGCACCGCAGTTTATATGGAAAGAAGGTATCATCACGAGAAGAATCGGCAAGGTCAACTACGAAGTTTGCCTAAGTGGAAGGACAACGAGGAAGCACGCCAATCAGTTGCGCCGTCGTGATGCGAAAGCACCTGCAAATTATGGAGACGAGTCGTTGCTGACCCTGCTTGAGA
This sequence comes from Trichostrongylus colubriformis, assembly GCA_963978905.1. Taxonomy (NCBI): domain Eukaryota; kingdom Metazoa; phylum Nematoda; class Chromadorea; order Rhabditida; family Trichostrongylidae; genus Trichostrongylus; species Trichostrongylus colubriformis. The sequence goes on along the minus strand of OZ022258.1, from coordinate 8,217,352 downwards.
CGCTCGAATTAGACGACGTGTGGAAACGACGAGAGGAAACCGCCCAAGCTACAGATGCTGCTGCTCAAGGACGACAGGCTCACAAAGACGATGTGCCACTGCGACGCTCGACGAGGATAAGAAGACCAGTACACAGATACCCAGATACTTCTCGCTAGTTTAATTGTTGAGTGTTGATTGCATTCTTTTGAATTGATAAGTAGAAAGTTAACTGTGTTGTACCCATCTTTTCTACTGGGGGAGGTGTTGTGTGGTCAACAAATGATAGTGATCCTATCATTCTTGAATTCGTGTAAAACAAACAAGGTATATAGACCCTGGGGCAGAGGGAGGTTCAGTTTATTTTCGACACCCAGTGCTTTCGGTATCCGGCTGTCCACCTGTACGACTTCAATCTACACCGTTGGTTTCCTTCTGTCTATTCACAGATAAAACAGATAGATACTTCCTGTTGTTGTGACATCGGACAAGAACACAAACGTCGGCAGCAGGACGGGACATTACAAAAACCTACTGGTCTATAAATAATATCAACATTAGCTATGAGCTTAACGGCATTCGAGGAGAAAATCCAAAAATCTATACAGCAGAATTCACCGATATGTTCACGAATTTGGATCATAGACTAATTCTTAATAGCATTAAGGAACTTATGATAATATGCTTCAAAAATGCCAGCCGGTCTATGATAACCACAGATGAGTACCGAGTATTTTACACTGATGGCAGGGTAATGAAGGATTACTACAGATATTACAATATATATGATTTATTGTGTAAAGTATTTACTGAGCAGTAGCTTTTGCGTTTTTGCCGGTAGCGTATGCAAACAAAATAAAGGCGTACCGCAAGGAGGTAACTTTAGTTCTTTGTTAGCTGATTTAACCTTGTCAATGATAGAATATAATTATGCTAAGCTACAAAAGTTTAATGGAAGAAATTTATTTATCCCTCACCGATATATGGATGATCTATTGGCCATACATAACCAATCAGAAATGGAAATGGAAGAAAAACTAAAAATAATTTACAATAACATTTTGGAATTAAAGAAGACTAATATAACAGATTTTAGCGGTAATTACTTAGATCTTAAAATCGATATAATTGATGGGAAAATAGAGACTTCACTATATAATAAAACAGATGGTTTTGATTTTGAGGTTATAAGATTTCCACATAACAACACTAACATTTCCAAGACCATTAAAGGCTCAGTGATTTATACAGAAACATTGAGAATTGCAAACACATGTTCCAGTCTAGAAGTTTTCACTCAAAAAATCAAAGAAATGGCCACAATACTAAGTAATAATGAGTATCCAGAAGAGTTTGTTATGGCCAATATCATAAAATGTATGTATAGGAATAAGCATATAGGCTATAAATTTTCGGTAACTAGTAATCTAAAAACCATCACTAATTTTGTGTTAAGTTCCTCACTTGTTTTAATGACTAATGTCGACATTTATTCCCGTTTCAATAGTAGTGGGCTGGCATACTCCTTCTGAGGGTTAATATTTCTTATTCATAACAATTATACAAGGGATAAAGTTCCTCATTAATAATAATCTTATACTTGCCATCACTTGTATTGATTTGTTGCCCCACGGTCAACTACCTGACATAATCCTGACTGCGTATCAAACGTAACAATTTCCTATTTGCTGGCCTAAAATCTTTAGTTTTTGCCCATTTTGTACTTACTTTTTGTTTTTCTATTACTTTTCCTTGGTTATTCTCTAATATCCTTATTTTATTGTTATTTCTACTTGATTTCACCTTTCTACCTCTTTTCCTTCTTATTCTAAAACTTTCTTCTCTTTTAGTCTCTTTCTAGAATAGGAATTCTCATTTTCTCCGCTCTGCCTTTCGTTGACCTTCCTTTTTCTTCTTTTTCCTTTCTTTTTCTCCTTTTTCTCTGTTAACTCACTAACACCCTTCTTTCTGAATACACTATTTATATTAATCACATAATATTTTCACCAACCCCACCTCACTGAGGAGCCTCGGGAGTTGGTCAAGATAATGGTTCGTATGAGGTTATGAGGCGAAACGAACCATTCTTTTTCATTCATTTTAATTGTTGATTAACTATCTCTACATTATTGTTAGAGTCATCGAATTCTCACATTTCTGCCAAGCATGTGCATCATATCTAGTGCAGTTGCTTGTGTTAGGAATATTTGTGTTCAAATCAACGCGAAACTTCACTTCCCGATTAGTGAAAAAATTTGCACACCTGCCAGTCTGACAGACTGAGTACTAACCGCGCACTACTAAAACTGCATTCTCGGATTACCCTTCCTTTGTTAGAGAGTGATGCATATTATTCTTTCAATGCAGCTTAGAAAGTAGTGGTGAAATTGGGGAGGGGCTTATCTATACAAGCAGCTCAGCAAGCGCAAGCTGCTAAAAGCATGTATCGATTCGCATAGCATAAATATAATGAGTAGGATTAATCGTGCGATGAAACATCGTACATTTCTTGAATGTGACACAGACCATGCCTTTTGAGGAAACAGGTATGTGAGGCCGCCAAAAAAGTAAACAAAAACTGCTAAAGTACCCAGTGAGCCCGGCGTCCTGAGCTTTTTTGCTTGAATTCTACGAGGAGAAAGCGACAACTTGCTAAAGTTTGGGCTAAGATATACACTTGAGATCGACAGATGAATGTGAAGGTGTTCGACGCTTTTTTCAAAATGCCTCCTTCATTGCGTAACATTTCCTCTGCTTCAGCACATCGAAGTACTGAGTATTCGATACAGTAACGTAGGATGCAAAAAGCAATTAATATGCACATGAAGCTCCAATTCTATTACCACCGCGGGTACAACTTGAGCATATTCTATACCAGTATTAAAATGACGGTAATGTCGCGGCATTAGATTACTTTTTTTCATCCACGATAGGGATAATGTGGGCCCATGTTATATGGTCTGTCTTTTCAAGGTATGCTCTCTGGTGACATTTGGAGTGGTAAAAGGAGCAATAAAGAGCAAAGGTCCCCTGGACAAAGAAGCACTCTTTTTTGGCCCTCTAAGGCATTCTCGTGATTCAAGTGATTCAAGTGATTCAAGTGATTCAAGTGATTCAAGTTGTTCAGGTTGTTCAGTTGTTTCAATTGATTGTTCACACGAATGATAGCAGCCAATAAAGTTTGAAGGATTTTTGTGAGTTTCAAGATGAAGTTGTTTCCAGACTTTGTTGACTTCGCATAACACTTGACCGAAAACCGGAAATTTAAGAACAGCGTATACACTGCACCTTTTTTGGTAAGAATCGAAGCATAATCGCGCACCAAGGCTGAAAGGCTGAAATTTTGGCTCGCATGTGTCGTTGCGTGCACTCTCATTTGCGTGTGCTATTTACTCTCCACAACGCTGGTCTGTTACGAGACACGGACCGTAACCCCACACGTGTGTTACGCTAGGGAAGGGGAAATAGGGGAGGAGTGCAAGTGTTCCGACTGGTGAGGTCAGGTCAGGTTGCGCGGCGGGCACGCCCATTCGCGCGCGGCGGCGAGGGTAGAGGACGGCGTTATCGTCAGTCCACATTATTTTCTTTCGTCTCTTTGTCACCATTCAATACTCTCCGCAGGTCAATAAAACGCTCTTTGCTGTTGTTTGGCGCATGTACATTTTTGATAACAACATATTACTCTCTTAGTTTTTGATTTCAAGCTTGAATTTCTCTGAAGGACGAGTGTCTATTGCTATTATCTATTCTACGGTTTCATTTTTCGTTTATTATCATATTTTGTTGATGCTTATTTTATTATGTATACTCTTACTATTTATTCTTTATATTGGTCATTCCCTTCGTTGTCTGTCCCTATCTTCGCCGCTCTCGTTTCTCCAGCTTCTATTTCAACAAAACGATTGACGGTATTCGAATTTCACATTTTTTAGGCTGTTCGGTGAATTGCAGCCACTATCATCGTGACAGCAATAGGATGGGGTTACTATGCGTACGTCATCGAATTATGTATTAGTAAGTTTTCTTCCAAGGAAAAGCTAAGTTTTCTACTATTTTCCAAGTAGATGAGGTTTTTTTGTTCGCAGACACCTTGGACAACAACGCTCAACGGGTGATCTATCTATTTTTCTTTCATCTTTTACTTGGTCTATGTTGTGCTTCGTATTATCGTGGAATATTCTCGCATTCACGCCCACCACCTTCCATAGTAAGTGGCTTTTCATGTTCTCAGATTACACCTCGCCAAGTAAGAAAGATTCTGAACTGAAGCGGCAAATGGAATTGGTGTCGCTAATGTATTTCCTAATATTAACTTCGGATTCTGCTGACATGGGGCCCAGAAAGGATTCTATCTAAATTATGTTCTGAAGGAACGTCCCTGATAGAAAAATTAGAAAGCTGTCTTTCCAGTTTTTTCCCGATAAAGATTGTATGAGTGAGCTTGAAAGCTGTGAGCGTGATGAGCAGCTTGAGCAAGCTACTCTTTCTCGTTACGTGGCAAGAAATAGTGTGCCGGTAAAAACGAGAGATTTCCGTAGATGTGTGTTAACTCTCATTATATGATATTTTTAAAGCGTCTTAAATAAAACATTTCAGGAGTCCGGTACTGTGCTAAATGTAAATGTATAAAAGCAGACGAGCTCATCATTGTTCCATCTGTGGGCAGTGTGTACTGTAAGTTGTCTTGAAGAAATAAAGTAATCGCTCACTGAAAGCAGCGTACATATTCTGCAACCGTTCGCACGATCACTGCGATGGCGTGACCGATCGCCGAGTATTTATGTTAAAGCACATATTCACTGTTGGTTTTCCTATGAGCGATAGTTGTCACGATTTCGTGGTGAGAATTACTGTTTTGCAGGAACTTTTACCATCATCGTCCATGGGTGAACAACTGTGTCAATTTTTACAACTATATGTTGTTTCTCTTGTTTTTCGGGTAAGCCATGCTGTCGTCAAGACCTTTGTGTTTTTTCTCGAGCAACATTTTTTTCCAGATATGGAATGTTTGCTATACCACTTTCGTTTCCCTTCTTTTACCAACTCTATTTAACAGCGAGAAATAGAACAACAGCTGGTGGGTTTTTCCTTTAAAGCAACGTTTCTAGCCATTGTTTGCTTTATCATTACTGTACCTTTGTAGTCCATAAACTTCTAGCAAGTGGCAAAGTAAAACGATTTAGAGTCGTTCCGCGCTCCGATGCTCGAAGGAGGACCTGCTAAACGCGCGTTTGGTCATGGTATCCTTGCCAACTACAGAGAAGTTTTTGGTTACGATCGCAAATGGTTTCTACCGATATTCTCAAGGTATGTTAGCATTCTTTTTGAGTTGTTTTGATTATGAGATGGTTTTACAACGGACTGGTGATCCCCACAGAAGTAATTGTATTCAGTGATGAGCTACAATCATCACTGTACACTGGAACTAATTTGTGGGTAGTTGCAATTTCCACAGCAACACTTCCTGATCAATACAGTTGTTGGATGAATTCAACGGTTTTCGTCTTCGCGTCCTTATTGCACGGGAAATGCATGGTAACAAAACGACGTAATCAATTGTGTCGCACGCGTATCGCGTATCTTTGGGTTGCCGATTCTGTAGCGAATGCAATGTGCCAATAATATGTTAAATCTCAATTGTTTATCTGTTTCCCTTCAAATGTGGTAGATCGTGTCGAATGGTTGTTCGAGCCTTTAGGTTTTAAACGTAAAACTAGGCCACAACGAGGATGAACATGTATGAACATGTATGAAAAGATGAACATGTAGATTAGTTCGGAATCAAATTGTAAGTGACAATGCCTATGGAACGGTCGCGTTTTCAGCGATACTCTGCGTCTGGTTATCAAACTCTCAGAGCCGCACTAGGTGAAGGTAAGTATCAAGTTTTTCAGTTTATTCTTCGATGCAGTATCTAACCATCACAATCAGGCCATCGGTCCGCATCTGAAGATGGCAATTTTTTCTTTTACAATCCGGCGCGATACGTTACGCTGGTCACCTTGCTAAGAACGGGTAAGCTACCATTGCATAAATCATTAAGACGAGCTGAGTTAATAATCAGGTCATATTAATTTAGTTACCCCACCGAGAGTTAACCCACCAAGAGTTTTTCGTGGAGTACTGGATGTGAGCCAACAGGGCAAAAAACCTGTGATACGCTACGAAAAACCAGGTGAACAATCTGTCATGTGTCGTTCGCAGGTTTATCAGCCGTTTTAATATTCTTCTATGTGCTCAGATAGTCCTTCATGCTACATATTTGAGTTTGTGAGGACGAATAAGGGGGATGAAGTCTTCAGATGTACTGGATGTAAGAAGCTTGGAGTACGAAGAAATATAAAGGTGCGAAATTCGCTCACTTGATCCACAGTCTTGCTCGTAGCAGTAAGTGGTATTTCAGGTGAAGGATCGGGAGCGTTTCATGGAGGATCCTACTATGGGGCATGTCTGTTTGCCATGGAAGACAACGCAAGATGCGTCTACCCGTTTGGTATACAGGGCAAGTTCCGTTGTCTCAGAATTCAGGTATCAGCTAGTAACTTGAAGATTATTTAGAACTGCCAAGACGTTTCTAAAACACCCGCGAATGCAGAAAAGACCCCAACGCAGTTGTGGCAGGAGGTGGGAAAGTACATAGACTTTCACTCAAGTGAAGGTAAATTATGCTACACTGTGCTATGGACGATCATAGTTGTTAACGACTAGAACTCTCGAGCATTGTAGACCCAAAAAAACGAGGAGAAATGCTGCGTTACTTCCGTCGGAGTGGCTACCATTCCAGACGCACCACCTTCTGGAGGTAAGCTTCGTACATGCACGTTAGACTTGAAAAAAGCAATACTGTTTCAATCTATCCGTTCAGAGCGCTGGGGAAGCTGCACGACCACCGCGTCTCGATGACGGAAGTGCCGGAGGAATACTCCTTCCTCCCTGATGGCACCCGCTTCCTCCAGTATATGTCGCCGGAGTTTCACATTTACTATAGTGCCCGCATAATCCAGGTAATTTTGATCGCATATATATATAACTACCAGTTGAGCTATCGCACAGTACTGCTCGAATAACACGACGATAATGATCAACCGATATTACAGAGGTCCATATCGCATGACTTCACAGTATGATAATTTTTGCATGTTGGTGGTAGATCGGTATGCCAGTTATTGATGCTTATCGCTTTTGTGAACAAGCACCGCTATCTCGAATTTCACATGACCTAGCGGTCATACCCAGTAGTGTAGTTTACTGCGACGCGATATATGAATTTCGTGACAAACAGACACACGCACACACACACACTGACAGGTCATATATAGTAGGATGCTACTCCAACTATGAGCGAGTATAACAAGTTACTGACAACCAAACTCACAATTGCCTGTTTTGTTCCGATACAGTTCGCGCAGTGCAAGAACCGCTCCACATTATGGAAGCCCTACAAGTGGCGCGTTTCAGAAGGCGTGTGCGTTGGGCCTGTGTGCTCTGGTTGCTGATGGTGTCCATGATCTGCAGCCGGATGTAACCAGCAAAACCGGTCAACTCTACGTCATTCACGGGATTCTGAGCAACGACGTGGATGTGCCGTTGCTATTCGCCATTACAAAAAGAAAGAATGAGACAGTGTATCGAAGGATCTTTGGAGCGATGAAGGAGGCGATGGCACCGGCAGTGCTGCAGGACCTACGCATCGTACTGGACTTCGAAAGGGCTGCTATCAATGCAGCCAAGGCTGTGTTTCCGAGCGCATCGGTTGAAGGTTGCGCATTCCACCTAGCGCAGGCATGGAACAGAAGGGATGCGCTCGGACTGCGCCAGTACGTGCGTAGGACCCAAAGGAGTAGGAGGATTAAGATGTGGTGGAGCACCATCAAAGGAATCGTATTCCTCCCACCACACCTACACCGGCGGGTCCCGGCCTTGTGGCAACCCCCTGTCCCGCGAAGTCATGCCGCGTACGACAGCTTCCACAGCTTTCTTGAATACCTGCGTACCACCTGGTACACAGGACCGTTCAAATATCTGTGGAATAAGTGGGACGTTGAGAAGCTGCGGACATCCAACGTTGCAGAGTCATTTAACCGGTGAGCTTCTTTTCACTTCAACCCACGAATAAAAACATTTTTCAGTTTATCATGCCATGCTATGCCTTTCAGGCTTCTCGGCGTTCTGCTTAGGGGTACGCATCCACGTATGAGCCTGTTGATACTTGCTTTTCAAAGTTGCACCAGCGAAGCAAAAGGAGCCCTGTTATACTACGAAGAGGTATGTTTTTTTTCCCTTTTGCAGTACGACTCATGTCGCAATTAAACCACGGTTTTGCAGCGTAGAGCTGACGGGAAAAGACTGCGAAGAAGGGACCTCGTGCGCCGGCATCGGGTTGCAATGGAGATGAGCCGGTTTAAATCAACTATGGAGACCACTCGCGGATTCCTTAGCACGGTCACGATTACCACCTATTGCCGTAGAATGGCACGCTTCGTGACGGAGAAGGTAGTCTGAGGTAAGTCCTCGCGCTACATCGTACACATCCGCCAACAGAACCTATGAACTAATGTCAACTTATAGTTCACATTTGTTCCCTCCTATGCGTGTTAAGAACCAGTTTTCTCGTTACGCTTCCTCGGTTGAATTGGTATGGAAATCTTTGAATCATCTTTATACTTGTTCTTTCTTTTAATGTCCAACCAGTAAATCCTCTGCAGAGACTAAACCTACTTTTCAGTTGTGTCTCCGTCATTTGAAGTATTTACAAAAGTCGTTGCGTCAATTGAGTTATTTATTTGGCTCAGATGGAGTCCAGAAGGCCGTGAAAAGCAGGCACTGATAGCTTACCAATGGCTGAGCCGGCCACCCAAGCAGCTCCGTTCCAAAACAAAATGGCGGCAGCATATGACTACTCATCAGTCGTAGCAGGCGACTCGGAATTCAAAATGGGTAAGTCCGATAGATAATCGGTCAGTTTAAGGACTTTAAATAGAGCTTCACAGGTAACACTGTGGAGGTGACTGCTTGTCTGGATCAAGATTGGATTCGGGGTCGAGTAAACGATCGATAAGGCTGGCCCCGTTGTCCTTTCTAGCTCCCTTTGGAATTCTAGTCAGCAGGCGAGGCATTTCTTCCATGGCTCATTAGGAGAAACTGGACGTGTGAGTGTGCCGAAATATGGATTTATATTGGACTAGTGAGGCATATTGTCATTTATGTACTTTCAGACTGTAGCAGCAATAGCCGATCATAGCTCAGATGATCCCAAAATGTATTTCTCCAAAGGAGATCGAATAATCATCGTCGAAGACGCGAGTTTATTAGCGATTGGCACTTGGGACACACTGTTGCCCCTACGTTATTACGTTATACATCACATCGTTCAGGTGGACAGTTACTGGTATCGTGGAAAGGTTGAAGGTTTCAAAACATTTCCACCTGGATTGTTCCCAAAAGCTTTTGTCAAAGAAGATTAGGTCACTGTATCATTTCAGCATATGTCCTTCTATTTTTTAGACCGCAGACTATGCATGTTCTCAGTAGAGCTGAAGCGCATAGCCATTGTGTACATATTGTGTATGTGCAGCTTTTAACTTTTCACTGGAGCAGAGCACAGCTTTGTACTGTTTTAAAAACTCTCTCAGCTACGTGTGCAGCTTATTCCACATGGTGATCTACCCATGTATTTCATGAACCGCGATCATTTTGAAAGAGCCCGCTCTGTCGATCGACGTACCACGAAAGGCAATAGCAAGAAAAGAACAGATTTGTAGATCACACGTATGCATTCAAGGTTGTGATAATGCCTCTTATTCGCTTCGATACTTCTTATACTACGAGTAGACTATTTCAAAAAGAAACAGTTATACCAAATCAATTATTTGGCAGAAATCTATTCAATAAAAATTATTCTATCTCAAGTGTATTCATAGACACTGCACGTAAACCACTTGTTGGTGTAACAGCTCAGACGCATCATTGCCCGGTTTATTATTGCCTGTCCACAACCACGCCTTAAAAAACCACGATTTCGCATAAGCAAGGAATCGTAGCATTGCAACATCCCACTTGCCGGATCAATGGAACCATATGCATTTGATATTCTTTGAATGGTTGTTCGTAATTGCTTGCAGGTATAGCTGCGGTACTATTGGTGTGAACACTCATATTGCTCGATGAGCTGAAGAATGGTCCACTCTCCAGGTGTGCAAGGGTATATGAACCAGTGATTTTTCCCTCAGTTCCATCCTCTTTGAACTATAAATCCAAAGTTGATCATCTCTTTACTTCATTACTTTCAAATGAAAACGTAACAAAATCGGAAAGAACACCGAGGTATGAAAACATCCTGAACAAAGTCACGCGATATTTTTTCGATAATCCACGAACATAGTATTGAAACGTTCAAAGATCATAAAAAAGAGATCTCACTTCAATAGATCTTTCTCACGTTCGAATATCGTCCTCACTTGTAATGTGGTCGATATGGGAGCCGTTGAACGAATATTTTACAATGGCATGGGGGACGGAGACACAACTGAAAAGTAGGTTTAGTGTCTGCAAAGGATTTACTGACCGGACATTAAAAAAAGCGTTATTACGCAAAATATATCTGCCATGTTATGTTTGGCCTATAAATATCAAACCAACTCCTCAAACAAGAGTGTAAAAATTTTTATTTATGAGCCTGTGTAGAATAGAAAATGCTCGATCGAGTACATGTTTACACGTCGGAAACCAAGGAGAACTTTGTGAAAAAGTATAAAAACCGAATAAACATATTGTGCAACCGAAGATCGCGAAATAATTAGTTATTGAAACCAAGAAAAAGGCACTCTCCTCTATGTATCCTTTATCAAAAAATTTTTTTGCATAAGTACAGAAGCTAAATCACATTAAACGCTAAATCACCGGCGAGATTCAACCATCGCTTGATGATTGCCGGCACTGCGCCCATATTGATTGATGGCGTGGGCGGAGCCCAATTGGCAAAATGCCAAGGCAGGGACGCAGAGGAGCTAGTGTTGGCGTCCCTGCGACAACTAGCAAGTTTCCCCTCGTGTCCTGCCGCACGCGGTGACCCAATTCGCTGCTGACCTCTAGAAATCGGAACACTTGCAACACACCCGGGGAAATAGTACCAAATGAGAGTGCACACAAAGATAGGATCGTGCGGGTTGTGTCGTTGCGTCAAGTGAGAAGTTTCGAATGATAATTCCCGCAAGGTATAGTATATACTCGCAGTACGAATCAGAAGACTCCACCTTCAAATATAATAACAATTGTCTTCGGAAAGCTGCCAGACAGCGGGGGTGTGTGCACTTATGACGGGAAACCGCTTCGTGGCATCGCACTCTCGGCGCCATCAAAACGACTTGCCGGATCGATTGCCCTTGGGAGACCGGCAGAGCGTGGCTGTGTCACCTCTGCACTTCCACCCAGGCCACACTGCCTCCTGCACCGACGCCACCCTACTCCTCTACCCATGCCACACTGCCTCGCTTGAAGGCTGCCATGCCCTGCACTGGTACTCGCACCCGCCGAGCCGCTCGTCGCGCGCCGCCGCGCGGAAATCCGTCATAAGCGCACACACCCGACAGCGGTGACAGTTGGCAAAAAAAAGACTGCTGTCGATTGCGTCTACGTGATGTATCCCGCGTGTCGCTGGAAGTGCTAGGAGCGTTCTACGTATAAAATTATCTGAATATAAGTTACAAATTTATTAAGTTGCTACATATGTGGGTGCACCCGTCTTTGGGTGCAACCAGTAATTGTATAGAATTTGAAATTCTGTGACGCTGTCGCCTTGGTGGAGTGGCCCGTTTCCCGATTCTGGCCCCCTACTAACCGTCTGATGATGAAAAGCTGACCATAACATTCTGGAAGACCTCCAATGTCTTTTTTTCTCGTTTATACTGGCAGCTTTGACATCTGCTCACCATTTCTGCGCATATCTAGTGTAGCGCCAGCACACTGCAGAATGACTGCAAGAGACTAAGTGAGCGTATAATAAGTACCAGTTGGCCTATTGCACAGTATTTCGCGAATACCACGGTAGACCTAACTTATATGGGAGTGGCCGTGCTGACTAACCGATGATAAAAATGTCGTTATCGCATCGTCTCCTTGTAAACGCCAATCACTACTCGGAACTTCACGCAGTTCAGTGGTTGAAACATTCCATTGCTGCTGCAATGGAGTACGAAGTATGTTCACTCGCAAAGCATTTAATACCTAATGGAATCATGCATGGAAACATGAAATACTCTACTACTCATATTGTTATTCTGTAGTTGTTAGTAAGAGCCGAATGCAAAGTTTCACGCGAAAAGTGAGAATCCGACAAGGATAGAGCTTCTCGAAGTGGCTGTCGAGGGGGGGGGGGCTTCAGAGTGAGTGCCCTGTCTCCTCGTTCGCCGCGATTGGATAAGTAGAGTGGGACTGTTTGAGCAGTTTTGTCTACCCATTATGTCCTTCCGACCGCAGTGGACGAGGGGGCCGGCACTTGCTTGAAGGCCCAACCCCTCGGCCGCCAGTTTGAGGAGTGGTATTTTTGGCAAGTTCCCATTTTTGCGTGACGTTTTGCACGCGATCTTATTGAGGAAATACAACACGGATATGTAGGTGGCAGAGGAACACTTTTTCCGTGCATGATTCCTTTTGATCTTACTGGTGGTTGATAAATTACTTCAGTTGTTTAGCACTGCGTATCACACCCTTCTTGGAAGTCTAAATGTAGCGATCCTTTGTTACGAGTGATTCAGTTCAGGACGAAGTTTGTTGGCGCTATAGCGGCCGTGTACGATGCTGATCGTACCACTGTGCTTGCACTGGCCACGCGGATAGTTTTATGGATAGATTTATGGATGGTTTTATGGATGGATAGATAGGTTTTATGGATAGTTTTATGGATTGGATAGTTTTATTGGCACTGTCGGTAATTGTCCTGAAGAGAACAGACAATAATATAAGCTACCATTTATGGTGTCTAATATTCATATACGAACTATTGGTCTAATCCTTCGTACTGGTGAGAATATTGGTGGCGGAAACTATTGCGGTTAACTGGTACTGGGAACTTTAATGGGCTACTATAGTGTATACACAGGAAATTAGGTCCAATTATGAGAACCCACTATTGAGACGACGACAGAACTCGGAAGCCACGTGAGCCATCGTGGAAGCTTATATGCAGTGAAGACAGCTTCCAGCTGCAGCTGCGACTTCAAGGTCGTCTTCTCAACGCAGCTTGCAAGCGAAAAAACATATTCTGAAAGCATGTTAAGAACATTCTAGTGCTAATAACTTCTCAATTAGTCAGCAATAATTATTTAAGTTCAATTTATAAGCGCTATCTACCATATATATAATATATACAAAGCGTGTAGCTAAGGCCCACTGGTAATTTAGCTTGTATTTACTGTTGGCCGCTGCAGCAAAGAGGGGTATGCTAGACACCCCATTCCTCATTTTCTTTTCAGCCTTGAGATATTATTAGTTCAGGATCCGACTACCCACATCAGTGTACCCGTAGCACACTACGCAGCACTGATGCCAGCACTGCAGTGCCATCTCGAATAAATGGATGAATTTTTATGACACTTTTCTCTAATTTCTTTTCAGGCCTTGACAGCTGTTACAAGTTTGAACCACCCTCACTGAACTACTACTCTTTGCTTTGTAGAAAGCAACCACATCACTGTTTGGAAGCTTAGATAGTCGAGCCGTGGGACGCTTAGCTGCTGGTGGTACCGGGTAACAAAATCATTTTGAATCCAGATCGCATCCTAATCATTTATATAGGTTGCGGTATCGAAGGTAGGCGCCATTATTCAGAAAGATAGACAGCTTAGCGATCAACGCGGTAACTGATGGCAGCACATAAATGAGATATGCCCACCCAGTGGCACTGAGCATCAGGCACTCCAACTATAATAGTTGTCTTGTAATAATAAGCGGTGTACCGGATTTCATCCTATCCACTTGCTAGTGGCTCCTATCAGCCCTTATCAGCTCTTATTAGCTGATCAACCAAAATTAAGGCTCACAAAATGCCTGTGAGTGTCAAACTTCAAGTAAATCGAGAAAGCGGAACGGATTCAACGGCATTTACCTTCTACTTTTCCTTCTGGAACCTTGTCAATCGTTATCAATTTGGGTCATGCAAGCACAAGAAACACCTATGAGTGGCAAAGCTCTTGGGTGAACGTGAAAGGCGAAACGGATTTCATGACATTTGCGTTATATCAGCCCTTATCAGCGGCTGTCACTCTGGGTCCGCACCACTGATGTCCTCGCTTAACCCAGCAAATCTTCTACCCAGGTAAAAGTCCGTCATCACAGCACTAGTGCTGGATCCAGAATCTGAATGTTCAGTATGGCGGCACGACAGCGAGGCTCCTCAGTCCTTTGGACTGAACGACTAATTTCTGTGCTTGCTTAATTTTTTGGTGCAGAGCGAGGGTGTGGTTGCCGCATGCTGTCCTTACCGCTGAATTGCTGTCGTACGAAACCATGCTGCCAACGAGCAAGTGCCGTAATTATCAAGCAATCACGAGCGAGCTGCTCGTCTCTGGTTGTTCATACACACCCACTCAATCGTATTCCTGCAGAAGGTACTATTGACAATTGCTGCGGAACATCATGGGCTTTGACTGCTACCCTGAAGCCGACCATCCGACGCATCTTCTGCTTCGAACTACTCACCCACGTCATCGAACCTTTAGATTTTCGTAATTGATATTTGCTACAATGAACCTTGCTAAGCAAAGGGGCTGCAAATTACTGAAAAGTAGTTGTAATACAACCCCTACACACCGCAAAATGACCAGGCTATGTTTTCTATGGTTCAAGATGTAGAGAATAAGAAAAAAGCGAAAAAGGGGAAAATAGTGTTATCCACGCTTAGCTCACCAGTCAGAAAATAAACAGAAAATAAACACCAACTCACCAGTCAGAGATAATTAAGTTTGCGGGAAGCCATCCCTCATGGATAGACGGACGCCGATACGAAAATCTGAAGATTTAATGAGGTGGACGAGTCGTTCGTCGCAGAATATGCGTCGAATATGCGGCGTTAAGGTGGCAACTACAGTCAAGAGCCACACCGGCAAGTGGGTGGGGGTCGATCGGTCGAATTTTTGCACGACCGCCTGCGGCGAACGGCGCGGCGAGTGCGAGTCGCTTGGGTTTCAGCTCAAGACGCAATGAGCTGTGCCGACCTTTAGAGATTGCACCTATTTTCAGCGCGGGCGACTATTTGCTTTTGTCCTTATGATTTCTGAGAGAACTGAAATATTAAAGGTAATCCAAATGTTATTATTGTCTCTCATTCTGCAGTAAGTGATCCATAGAAGTTTAATTTAGGAGCGTTAACAGTTGACGAAACCTACCAGGATAACACAACAATCAACAACAACCTCAAGTACAATAGAAGCAGTGATAGCTATGCCTTTATTGGCTTTGAAGGACGATGGAAAGCTCATATTGCAGTCTTAGGAGGATCTAACTCACAACATATTGCTGAAAATAGGTGCAATCTTTGAAGGTCCCGTTCGGCACAGCCCATTGCGTCTTGAACGGGATTCCAAACGACTCGTACTGACGGTGCCGCGAGTGCGACGCCGCGAAGCGAAAATTCGGCCAATCGGCCCCCAACCCTGGCAAATTAGCTGCAAGGGGCCGCTCCTAACGACCGTCTCGCGTCTCCCGTCCATTGTTGCAATCGTGGCGAGACCAGTGAGGATGCTGTCGCGGTTTTTACAGTTGGTGGCGTTTTTGATGCTGACTCATTTTGCTGTTCTGATTTTATTTGCGTCCTTTGGGGTTTCGAAAGAAGAACTTCTCACGTTTCAACTGCTATATTCAGTCATTCCATTGATATTCCGACACAGTGAATTGCGATTCCTCTATCTTTTCCGGTTTATCATTATGATCACTTTAAATCGTTTCCAAACAGTTTTCATTTAACTCATTTTGGCTAGTATTTATGGGTCATACGGTATCTTTTGATATAAACACGGTTGCACGTTAACACGACGGGTAGACTTTTTGCTGAGCCTCCGAAATTGTTATAAAGCTTAATCTTTAGCTAACGTTTCGACAAATCGCCTTCTTCGGAGCTTCTAAATGGATAATTCACTCTTATATTCCTTGTGTAATTTGAAAAATATTATTAATTGATAAATGCTTTGTTTCGCAGGTGTGTTTCAAACTTGTAAGTGTTTCAAATGTTGGGTTTCACAAACATCGTCTATAGCAGTTAACCCATCGTCTCGGGATCAATCCACGAAGGGAATTGTGGATATTCCATATTTTATTGGTTCTTGCTAGAGTGTGGGCACACGGAATTTCGCTGTCCACTAAAACATGGGCCGTTATTTTTGATCACTGTATCTTTGATCTGGCTTATGATCCCAAGACTTTGTGAAGTTATGAGATTAGAACACTACCAGGTACGAAATAAGAATGATGCCTTAATGTCGTCAAACATCTGAAAACAATAAAAATATTCGGAAGATTCCTAGGCTTGAGTGAGACATCAACAGCACTGCAAGCCCATACATGCTGATGAATTTGATCATTGATTTCGTGTACTAACCATCCAGTTATTTGCCTTGTACATTTACAAAGAACGGGCTTCTATTTTTACCTTTTCTTTCCAATTTATCCTACTATTCGTCTCAGGATACAGACGATGGCCATCTTAGTCATTGGGTGGTTTTTCTATGATTAGAAATAGCGCTATTCAAAGCCAGGAACTCTGATGGAGCCATACTCACAAATATGAAAGCTGGGCAGGTCGACGAAAATGGCCGCTCTGGTACGATCCCTTCCTCTTCGAGGACCCCAAAACGACCCTGCCCTTTAACTTCTGCGATATCAGTTACTATAGCCGTATTATACAGTTTTTGAGTACTCTGTTACTATGTATTTTTGTGTTTATTGCCGTTTGCGATTGTATATTCCAAGTTATCCTCGATTTAACTAATTTGATTTTTTTATTTATATTTGATCAGATAGCTGTGTCAGCCAACGGCACGTTCCACTTCTCGCCAAATCTAGGATTATCGCTTACTTCAGCGACATACACCCCCTGTTGAGGAATCCTCGACTCCCCGGTGTACCCTGCATGAAAGACTTGTATGTACAGCAGACAATAGAGACGGTAAGGTCCAATCTCTCCTATTTACCCACATTCTTGTCATGGCACTAACAGTCGAAAGAGAGTGATAACTGACTTCCGCTGCACTTTCTCTTGAAATGGCTTTCGTAACCTGTTCGTGTTTTTTGCTCCCTCATAAGATTTTCCTGGATTAGCTGCTTCGTATGTCTCAAGTTTTTTTTCGCTTCTCCCCGGATATCAGTATTCGTTTCACGTCGCTTTTGCAATACTCGATTCTTTATCTTCGTAATTTCAATAGCTAATTTATCTGATCGATCTACTTACAATAAGTGTCACATGAGATCACACCAAAAGGGATAATGGGGGTAAATTAGTCATTAATGTGTTAACGAAATGACAATGAACTAGGATGATATAGTGGCTGGGTTATGAAGTCAATAGTCGGGCTACTGCTAATCTCTACTCCAGTGACGTCTCCCAGACGATTGCTAGCAGATTGTTTCAATAAGATGAAATGTAGATGTCATTTATGTATGTGGCAAGAAATCTGAGATTGGTTTGTTTCGCCTCTATCTCATACGAACCATTCATTGCCTTTGGTCTACCTTGAGGATCAGTGAGATAAGGTAAACGAAACAAAAAAGTGGGTGATCCAAAAGTTATTAATAGAAAAAAGGAAATATAGAAAATCAGAAAGGAATAGAATAGAACCTA
Organism: Trichostrongylus colubriformis; assembly: GCA_963978905.1. Classification (NCBI taxonomy): domain Eukaryota; kingdom Metazoa; phylum Nematoda; class Chromadorea; order Rhabditida; family Trichostrongylidae; genus Trichostrongylus; species Trichostrongylus colubriformis. The sequence continues at coordinate 8,199,546 of OZ022258.1, read as the reverse complement.
AAGAGGTAGATATGACGGCATGTAATCAAACTATGACATTACACGGCTTCGTGACAATAATGTTGAATAGAACGGTGCTATTGCTCGCAATGAACAGGGGGCATCTCATAAAAAATTGCACATTTAACCATCTTGGAGAGATCTTTAAGAGGTCAATCTGCACACTCAGACGTATATTTTTTTGCCTGAGCCCTGTGAAGCAACGATGGGGTACTTTTCCCTTTGTTGGCTGGGGTCAAAAATTATGTCCATAGTGGGATACCCTGCTCCCATTTCCCCTCATTGCGACTAGGATTGGTAGAAGCACCCAAAAAAAACTTTCTTTTGTGTAGTTTTCCTACTTTCCTTATCAGACATGGACAAATCGAGTCGATCATTGGCGTATGCAGTAATCCTATTACGCTGTTAACAGCGGATTTAGAGAGTCGCATGAGCATGTGATAAGAAAACCGACTTTCCTTTCGTACAGCGTGCCCGAGTGTTTCTATTGTTCCATAAATTCGAAAATTGCATCAATTTTGTGTAGCTCAAGTTATGTGATGTATACTACAAGATATGGGGATGTATCCTTATGCTTCTTCCGTTCAAAAAACTCCTTTTTAATTCCCTTTTATTCAGTAAAAATCTTTTTCAGTTATGAAACTTGGGATTGCCATCTTTGTTCTGGTCGCCGCAACCAATGCTTGGTACTATGGTAGGCCAGAACCAGGCTCTTCAACTCAGTGAGTATCATATCTTGGAGGACACTTATACGGTTCAGATCGTTGAGCTTCTGAAACTAAGAAAATTATAAAACTCAAGAAATTAAAAAGAGCGAAATAGTTATCATTGATCAAGCATTACGCCACGCGTTCAACTTTGGTTAAGAAATTCTGAGGCAATTAGATGGGTGTTTAGTAATCTAGTGGCAAACGGGGAAAAGACACTACATATTTACCCAGAACAACCCCACACCATCGAATCTCAGCAATTGTTTTTTGGGAAACACTCCGATCTGTTTGAAAATTGCACTAGGGCAATTTGGCCCGTAGAAGACGAATATTACAATCACTTGGAGCAAGAAATCTGACCTCCACGCAGCAGGTGCCGGCGCCAAAACGGAGTGAATCCTTCGATTGTTTCAGCGCTGGCGCAAGGTGGTTACGCGCTGAGTGTAGAATTTCTATTATAAGGGCCTAGCCTATGGAAACAAGTTTTTAGCCAAATACGAATGTTTACTAAATATTGAAATTAGGATTTGAGGTGATGAGGTCACTTTGGGTGAGTAGTGTCGGAAACATCATATGAAGTTACTTAGATTCAACTCAGCGTGGTGACCTTTTCAAGAAAGCTAGCGGTATAATTTTGATATTTTTAAGTTTTGAAAACTGCTGTTTATCGCCGCAGCTCGCGATGCGAAAGTTACTACAAGGATGCTGAGTTATGGGCAAAAGCTTCGGTGTCGGACGGGTTCGAGTCCCGTCCGACACCGAAGCTTTTGCCCATAACTCAGCATCCTTGTAGTAGCTAGCTGTATAATTACTCAATGGGAAGTAAATGACCTAATTGACCTTAGTGTGTCTCGATACTCGCACTTTGCTCTTTCGAGAGCGCCCCTTTCCACTGAACCATCCCTACCAAGGTCAGCAAAACTACGAAATTGCAAATGTTTGTTCCAGAGGAGGAGTATGGCCTCTCCCGTGGACAATCTCCTACGACACCTACAATCATACAATCAATCCTGGGCAGTTTCATTTCGTGTCAAAGGTCGTTTTTCTATTGACTTGGTCAGCAAGAAACGCTCCTACTAAATGTTAATTTACTAAATGTTCAGGTTGGCGCCTGTGATGTGATAGATAAGGCAATGGTTAGGTACCAGAAGCTGTCATTCCCACTGTTTGATCCGGTAAGTGTCATCCGGTTCATATGAAATATTTAAAAGTACCAGTCAGGAAAAATCCCAGAGAGGGTGATTACTGGATTTTTTGAACCATGAAGCCCTAAAAGTATGATGTAGGTATTGAAGTGCGATAACGCTGAATTTCAGTCGACATACAGTGATACAGCAGCGACACTGACAACGCTTTCGATAGCAGTGGCTGAAGGATGCACAAACGGCTATCCACAGCTGGGCATGGATGAAAGCTGTGAGTTTTTCGACTTGGCCACGCACTGTGATCCTGTACAAAGCACTGTGCAGTATAGCATTGTAATTTGCTGGGCCGCATGCAAAGTTTAACGCGAAAAAGTGAGAATCCGTGCAAGTACAGCTCCGCAGAGTGGCGGACGGGGGTTCAAAGTGAATGCCCTCCCCCCATCGTTCCTTGCAGTCGGAAACGCAGAGTGGGAAGTGAAACTTACGTAAACAGTCCTTTTCTGCGCCTTCGTCCGCCACTCCGTCGAGCTCATCTGAGCCGGATTCTCTTTTTTGGCATGAAACTTTGCATGGCATGCTACCCTCACTGAGTCAATGCAACATGAATATCTGGGTAACAGAGAAACTCATTTTTCCGTGCAAAATTCTTTTCGGAAAAGTAAGTTTTGAGAGCCTGTAAAAAATTACATTCCATTTGCGATAAGACGCCTCTGGCCACTGCGATACTTCCCCTCCGCGAATCGTGCATGGAAAAATAAGTTACTTCGTTACCTATATATTAATGTCGTACTTGCCTACACAAAGTTTCAAGCGAAAAAGTGAGAATTGCTAAGAGACAGCTCCCCTAATTCTCGTCCGGGTGGGCGGGGCTTCCGGGTAAAAGCCCGTCCCGGTCCGCCCGGATGGGAACGGAGTTTGCATGCCGCCCTTATTGGGCAAAAACATGAATATGGGTAACGATAAAATTCATTTTTCCGTCAACGATTCTTCTAAGCGAAAGTATGGAAAGGTGCTCTGATCCTCAGACCTCAATAGCACTCTTTAATGATTTCGCAAACACGTTGGTGACAAAATCGATCATTACTGAGCATTAGTCATTCTGTCCCATGGGACGATGTTGAAAAGAGCTGATCGACAGCGCTGGCCGACTCATATGTAGTTCGCGTCTTTTATTCAATTGATTACTCTTTTGCTGGAGGACTTCCGCTAAAAACCAAAAATGCACTTCGTCCCGTGCTCCCGCCAAGTGAAAACGCTGTCGTTGCCAAGATGTTAAAGTGGGATTCAGGGCATGAAACATATGTATTCACAGCACCCGAGATGAGGTCTTGGTAATTTTTTTTGTAAGTGAACAGCGACCATTATGTATGTAAATTAGTAATAGTTAATTGAAATGTTTTTGGTATATGATGGTACTGATCATGCACAGCTTTCAGACTCTCTGTTGGTGGATAGATCTAAAGGAATCGCAACATTGACTGCCAATCAGGTATGGGGTGCACTCAGAGGTTTGGAAACCTTCAGTCAATTGATCTATCAGCCTTCCAGAAATAAGGTAAATTTCACATATTCATTCTGGGACAATAGCCACTCAGTAATTAATCTTACAGTACCGTATTCGGACAGCATCAATCTCAGACTCTCCTCGTTTCCCGCATCGAGGGGTGATGATCGACTCAGCACGACATTTTCTTCCAGTTGGAATCATTCTGGAGCATCTCGTGGGTGTTTGTATTTCCTCTTATTAAGCTTTGAGTACCTTCAAAAGCTGAGCCTATTACAGGATCTCATGGCCCAGAACAAAATGAACGTATTGCATTGGCATTTGGTGGACAGCGAATCGTTTCCATATACTTCAGTCAAATTTCCGAATATGTCTCGATTGGTAGGCATGGTCCTAGAAGGCCGCGATGTGACTTATTGAAACTTACTACAAGACTTACTATTTTTTTGCAGGGAGCCTACACACCAGCTCATGTCTATTCTATCGCTGATATGAAAAAAGTGATGGACTATGCACGCTTGAGAGGAATTCGAGTTGTTCCTGAGTTCGATACACCAGGTATTTCAAAGAGGATTCCGCTCTTACAATACTGGATATGATTTGCCCGTAAATCAGTCTTGGTATTATGCGCGAGGGATTTTAACCTTTGGGCGGATGATTCCAACTTCAATATCAGGGCAGAGGTAATGTCGTGGCAGATGGGCACACTCCTACTTTCATGGCACCAGGTTCAAATCGTGCAATCGTAGGCCTCCCAGGCCTTCCATCCCTCATAGGTAAATGATTTACAGTCCATTTCACATCGCTAGATATGGCGTGGCCTGAGTAGCGAGCGCGAGAGTGTGTGGCGAGGGTGAGAGTGTGTGGTGGGGTCAGAGAGTTTGATACGCTCTCACCTACGTCCGTAGGCCACGCCCTATCGAGCGCTCCGAAATGGACTGTGGCATCAGTCTCGTCTGGGAGGATAAAAACACTAACTTGTACATTCTTGGCTTTGGCCACCACAAGTCACTGCAAAGACCAAATCGCATTCACTTGAAACCATGATTCCGAGTGGAATGAGAGTGCGCGCGCATCCCATTAAGAGAATGCTCATTTTCTTGAAAATATATTGGGTAGTTTAAAAAGTTTTGTCGTATTTCCAAATACCGCTTTTTCCCTCAAAGCTGCTTTCCAGAAATTTCTTCTGTACACGTATATGTAGTACAAGCTCTCACGCATCTATTGGTATTAATGTCTTCGATCTCCCGGATAACCCTTTTCGGCAAAATAAACATATCAACGGTCAACCTCATTTTCAATACAAAAATTATAAAAAAATTTTTTTTTGAATGGCGTTAGACAGGGAAAGGAAAAGGTGATAATCCGATGGAGCAAGATCAGGGCTTTAAGGTGGATGGGGTAGCAATTTTTATCCAAGCTCGAGATTTTTTGGCGAGTCATTTTTTCAATAGTGACAAAAAATTTTTGAAATTTCTTTTTTAAAAAAATTGGATGGATGAAAATCGCTGCCTTATAGTCCTGATCTTGCTCCATCGGATTATCACCTTTTCCATTCCCTGTCTAACGCCATTTGAAAAAGAAAAATTGAAATTGAAGATGAGGTGAATTTGATATTTTTATTTTGCCAAAAAGGGTTATCCGGGTGGAAGACAACAATACCTATAGATGCATGTGGACTTGTACTACATATATATGTACAGAAGAAATTTTGTGGAAAGCAGTTTGAGGGAAAAAGCGTATTTGAAAATACAAAAAGACTTTTTAGACTACCTAATATATCAACATATATGTAACATACATACTACATACTAACAGGTCTTGACGTCCTGAACACCACTTTTCCAAGTAGGCGAGGGCCATATTATGAACAGAATACACGCAAATTGCAGCCTTCTCGTACCGTCTAATGTTTTAGGATCTCTCAGTGCTAAAAAATGAGAGCGACATATTATCACAGATCCCGAACTGGATTGGAGCAGCTAAGCTTAGGTAGCTTGGAATACCACCTCAATTTCAAGAATCAAGCTCCACCGATCAAGATCGGGTTTAGCCAAATCACTCTCGATCTATCTTGGAAGATAGATTTGAGTGTACCGCATAGAAACACTCTGCGCTGCGCTACTCACTGCGACATGCTGCCAGCTCCATTCGTTCCCCGTGGTGCTATAAATTCAGAAGGAGACAGGACTGAAATGACTTCTTGCGATAGTTTGCTCGTACCACGCGGTTACTCTACCACCACTTCACTTGCACACCACCAACGAGGAACTCAATCAAGCCTTTATTGCGATCTTAGACTTGGGTGATCCACCAAGGAAAACAAGAATGCCAGAAGCGGAATACCCAGTACTCATGCGACAAATGAAAAATTAAAGCATGCATTCAAGTGAGTCAGGCACGATTAAAAATGGCACAAACAAGGGATGGCAAGCAAGCATAGAACAAAAGAAAGTGTAATAACAGGAAAGGGAGCAATGAATATAAAGAAAATGAATGTGCCGGCGAGAGGAATGCAGAGAAGTAACGTCGGCGAGTGTCGGTGGTAATCACCGAGTGTCAACGATTGTCCTGTTGTCAGAAGACCCTTTGTGCGCAGTCTTCTGCTGCACTCTTCTGCCACTCCGGGGCTCAGTTAGCTGAATTCCTTCATAGACTGTTGCCCCAATCAGCTAGTTGATGACGAATCGCAATCGCGATCAAAACCGCGATAGGAGGTTCTCTTTTCTACGGAAATGGACGGATCTCACAAATAGGCGCGATAATAAACACGAGTTCGCTAACGATGGCCAACGGTACGCGCACTACTTGTTGCCCATGGAGCACGGAAGTGTTTAACGGTCGCTATGGACCGAAACCACATAGGGCTGAATAAAAGAGAAATAAAAGGATGAAGGATGAGGTTCCCTGTATGAGTGAATTTCCACTTTAATTCACAATCGTGATGACAGGAAAACGCGATTTCGCCTATACAGTGAGTTGCGGAGCCAGCCGATGTACAAGTCATCGCTTTTGCTCTCTCAGACGAGTCTGACACCAATTCACATATCCCTGAGGGCTTGGTTGGCTTGGGCGGAAATTAATGTGGAACTCAATCCCGTACCCTGAGAGTGAGAGTGCGCGCCACCTATCACTACACCACCTCTCCCTTAAGGATTATTAGAGAGAAATAAAAGTCAAAATTTTGAAATTTTATTTACTAGATTCCTTTGTATGCTATGAAGGGGTAGGTAACTTTCGAATTACAGGTCATACTGGTGCATGGGGAAAAGCATTTCCTCATTTGCTACCATTGTGTTACAACTCTAAAGGATTCATAGATGAGCTTTCCAATATCCTAGATCCTACGCAGGAGAGCACCTTCACATTCTTATCAGAATTTTTTGCGGTAAGTTTACATTACATCGACTCACTCCATTTGAGAAATTATTCAAATTATGATGTAACTCCAAATGTGCCGCTAGTTTACCCAAGTCATCTCAAGCTTCTTGCCGGTGTTTCAGTTTCATAGAGCTCCGTTTAAATCCAAGTGAATGGGATTTTTGGATTTTTAGCGTCAAGGAAAAGACACGTACCGATCAAGAATATGAGCACATCCGCTTATCCGCGATTTCAGACATGTGCCATAATAGGCTGACGTGGTGGTACATAACATCGCTAAAAATCCCGAATGGCGGCCAATTCAATGCGCCGATCCGCCCATCCGCCGAAAATCCCATTCTATTGGGTATCAACGCAGCCTAAGTCATTGCTGACCTCAATCCATCTTCTCCCCATGTATGGGGCACATTCGAATCCAATTAACAATCTTCGGTCCGAAAACGGAACATCCCGCGGCACGTTCCGCCCATCGTGGGCGGAGCTCAACATGGTTCATGTGTGCTCTTCACTTCTTGTCCCAAACCTATCCCATGTCTGTGACCTACCTATCCCAAACTTGTCTCTATCTCCACAAGTCGTTTTTCATATAATACCTGATCTCAAGACAGACGGACAGAGCGACAATCTAAGCGTTTTACATATAGGAGGAACTTCATATTATCTTACTATCTTATTTTATTTCGACATACATCTTGTTTTTCATATATTATTTCATTTTTTTTATCCATTTTAATAGAGTCACAGTAACCGAATAGAGGAATTCAGTACAATGGAATCTTTATAGGAGGCGCTAGCTCTTTTCAAGGATAATTACATGCACTTTGGAGGAGACGAAGTATCGTACGATATGCAGCAGTGTTGGTAGGTGGAACAGACAGACGAATGAGCGCAACAAATTTCTGCTGTATATTTATATAGAAAGATTGTTGCTGTATATTCCTTGTGCTAGTTGTACATTACAGCGTTTCGTCCTTGAAACTCAAAATCTAGGGCCAATAACGCTGACGTAACATCACGGATGAAGAAAATGGGATACACTTCTACCAGCCAACTGTTGAATTACTACTGGCAAAGGTACATACCAGAGTCTCACGCCTTTTTGTCGTTTAGCATTCAAACTTCGCATAACTTTACATACAACCTACCCTTACAATTATGTGTTGTATCTTACAACACAGGGATATCAAATAGCGTGAGGTTCAAGATTCCATAGGAAATGGGAAAAGAACCATAGCAAAAAAACAGCTTTTTTTCCATGTTCATTGAGCGAAGATCTATTCTACGTTCGCTAGTAGGTGACTATCAGGCCTTCCATGAAAATGTTGCCAATTGCCTTCACCGGTTTTCAAAGGAGCCGGAGGGGTCGATAGAAAGAGGAAGATTGGAAGAAGTCTTGAAAACAATAACCATAGAGAAACCCGGATTAAATGGTCTGTATTCGCATCTCCCTCGCATCTCCTCGTGTGGCAGCATCACATTTCCAAGTTCCTCGCTGTAGGAGATGTTATTGTTGTCTCATAGGATGTATTTCATTTATTCAGGATGATGTGAAATAAGTGAAACTACAAGCAGCCTCAATTAAGTGAAACATTGAATGCTACTATAAACGAAAGGGCAGGAAAAAAGGTGTTGGTGGTGGAAAAAACCCACTGAATTTTTCGCATCGTGTCACGTGTGCAATGTCTGCAAGCTAGCGAACTGCAAGCGTTACGGTAGGCTTTGCCAGAGGCCAAAACTGCCACCTCCTGGTGCCCTTTAACTTCTAAATGTGGACTTACAATTAATACTTACTTGTCTTCTAGCAGCTTACTTAGGCCGCGTTCATACTTTACTCCGGCAAAGCGTGGCTGCCATCGCAGGCAGCGAGGCAGAGTGGCGCATGGAAGGGCGAGAGACGAAGCAGGCAACGAGACAGGATGACGCAGGCGGAGACGCAGAGACACGAAGCCACGTCCCGCCGCCGGCACCGCCAAGTATATATGAGCGTGGCCTTACGTGCGCAAGTGTTTCACAACAGTACGCATGCATGATCCACGGTGATCGCGCGGGAAGGGGTGTGTTCAGATATGACAGCGAATCGCTTGGCCGCCCGCAGCGAGCGGCGCGGCGGGTGCGAGTGCCAGTGGCAGGGCATGGCAGCCTTTGAGCGAGGCAGGATGGCTTGAGTGGAACCGCAGACTAATGCCGTCACGCTCGGCCGGCTCCCAAGGACAACCGATACGGCGAGTCGTGCTGGTGGCGCCACGAGTGAAACGCCGCGAAGCGATTTGCTGTCATATCTGCACACGAAGCGCATTTATTGACCGGACAGCCACACAAAGACAGTTTGTGCCATCTCGTCCAATGGAAACACATTCAGCAAGATATCAAAATCGGACTCTATATCGTCTAAGTCACGCTAACTCGAGTCTCTCCCTGTAGTTTTGCTCATTCCAGTTCCGCTCAGTCAAAATAGGAATGTAACCCTAGGGGGGAGGGAGGGGTATAGCACTAGCGAGGTGTTCCTTGTACACGTGATAACTCTATATTGCTAGCTACATAAAATAAAGCGCGTGACAACAGGAAACCGCTAAGACGAGCTTGAATAATCACCAAACAGGAGGTGTGGAAGTCTTTTGGCCGAGCGTGCTACAAGATATGTCCTCGCGCTTCCTAGCGGACCTCTTTTCTCACCGAACAATGACGATCAAGGCAGTTTGCGCAATTTGACGAGCATCAAATCGTGGTCAACTATACTTATTTGATCACTTTTATAAGATTATTTTTTGTATTACTTTGTGAGATTATGCGATGAGTTCTGGAGGTAGCTTGACAAGATTTGAAAATAGTGTCGGCATGGAAATGACCTTCGTCTTTTAGACTGTTCACGATCATCGATAACGATCGCTCAGGTACAAAGAAAATAGTCTGGCAGGAAGTACTAGATATGAATGTTCCAGTGAGTTCAGACTGTCTTTGAACTGTCAAAATGAAACAATACTTTTCGTAGTGTTGCTAGTCGCTTCTGCTTGAACATAAGCTTCTTTTTTACTGTTTTTCAAACTGAACGCAGGGGTTTTCAAACAGTTCACGGATTTTAAACAAATTCGTGCCAAGCAGATATGAAAAGCCGCGTTTTTGGCTCCAGAGCAAGCTTCGAAAAACTTGAAAGTTCGTGTATATTGGAGCTCCTTGCTTACTCGGGAGCTTTTATCTATGATGATCTACTTTATTTTCCGAGGTCCATTTCCCAACGCCTGGCAGGACCAGGCCTACGGACCTGGATGATCGTGTATCGATCTCTCTTACCCCGCCATACACTCTCACTCTCGCCACGTACTCTCACTCTTGCCACTCACCCACGTCCGTAGACCACGCCCTGCCAGGCGTCGGGAAATGGACTGTAGATGTTCGAAGCCTCGGTAGTGTGGCATTGTCATTTTTCCACTCCGAATAAAAGAAACCTTCAGAGAGTTCAGAATTGTATAAAAATTAGTGCAAAAATGTTAAAAGATGATGCAAAGATTTTTTGCAAAAATTTTGTATAAATCATTAAACCATATTTGCCAGGCCACCGATTCAATTGCTCATGTCTGGAAAGGTGACAACATTGATGACATCATGAATGAAATGGCTTCTGTCACAGCTAATGGGCACAAAGCGATTCTATCAAGTTGCTGGTAAGTTCGTCGTGCTTGCTATTGTCGAGCCTGTCCTACAATAGTACTCTGGGCCGGGTGGACTGCGAAGGATCAAATTCCTCTACTCCTTATTATTTTTGCTAAGCAGCGGTGTGTTCTGAATCATCAACTATTAAAACACTGTCAAACGAATTTGAGGCTCTATTTCGACAGTTGGAGACTTGGGGAAAAACTCACGTATGGGGAATAACTAAAAGTAAACCATTACGATACAAATAGGAGAAGTGCAGGAAAGGTGCGAAATCCACTTCATCTGAGCTGAGTAAGGAGACGAAACGAGCCTCAAAAAGTATTTTTTGATCGACCTTGTGATTTATCCCTTTTTGTACTCTTCATTGCAACGATGATCCCACATGACATCAGAGTTGGCGGTTTTTTTCCAAATCTGTGAGAGGTTCCGGGAGAGCGCTTTCTGTCATAACATTAAAACATTATGTAATGAGCCATCCAAACATCCCTTTTCTGTTTTCAGGTACTTGAATTACATCAAATATGGAGCTGATTGGGGATACCTGGATAATTCGAACATGAGACTCCGCGGCATGTACTACGAATGCGATCCGACGAACTTCAAAGGAACAGCCGCTCAGAAGGTGCGTTAACTCACCATCCAACGTAAGCCGCAAATTGGTTGGTGACTATTTCGGAAACCATCGTCTGAGCGCCAACATTTTCTTTATATTCTGTTCAGTTCGCAGTTAGGCTCTACTTTTGTTCTTATCGGGAATGGGAGTAGCATGTCTATCCCACTGCGCAGTGGTTTGCTCCTATCATTATACATCTTAAAAAAACAGATGAAAGCGCGCTCTTTTTTTCTGACGTTTATTAAAGAAATTCGGATGCTGTGGCGTTGGGGAGACAGGGGCAGTGTGATGAATGTGCTCAGATGCATTTTCCCTGACTGATTTGTTGACTATTTCAAATTAAATAGGTACGTACAAATGCATAACTCTGTGAAATTATTAGAAGTTACAATTTCTTTCGATGTCACACAGTAACACATAAAGAAACTGTGTGTGTACAGGGAACAAGGTGGTTGTCCAAACCTGGGGCGATAGAGCTCGGGAGACTTGTAATGTGAGACCACCTCACTCAAGAAACTTTTTGACGCACCCCAGAACCGCTTCTCTCTAGCTTCCTGGAAAATCCACGTGGCCTCCGGTCGATAATTATGGAGGGTACACTGGCAGAGGCTCTACGACAATGGCGAATAGTGAAGCCGCGTTCATACTCTGTGGTGTCGGCGGCAGGGCGTGATTGCCTGTCCCTGCGTCTCCGCTTACTCCACTCTGCCTCGTTGCTTACGTCGTCTCTGCACCTCCCCTCATGCCACTTTGCCTCGCTGCCTGTGAGCGTAGCCGCGCTCTGTCGGGGCTGAGTATGAACGGTGCCTAATGGAAGTACAAATTATGCACAAATGCATGTACATTTATATTGATACCTATACACATAAAATACACATCCTTGACACGTATGTATGTAAAGACACCTCACCACTCAGCATACAATCTCTCAATATGTTATTGGTGGGCTGCTGTCGGATACTCGGGACTTCTTCACACTTACGCTCTTTTTAAACCCTATCCCATTCATAGTCACCGAAATGTGTAATAATGCCAATAAGTGGAAAGAAACTTCGCGAGAATTCTCTCACTTTATGGCTTTATCAAACGTGTAAAAAGTGAGAATTTTAAGCGAGCTTAAAGTGCGACTTTCGCGGTTGTGACTGCGATTTTAGCGAGTCACTAGAAGGCACGCATCCCAAAAGGGATTACGGAAGTTGTTCAATTTGTGAAAATGGGGCTTAGATCACAGAGCAGTTAAAAGTTGTATCGTCATTCCTTCGGCAGTCCCTGGCGCGGAAGTGCAGCCGAAGACGAGTTCGTAGTAGTGGGGTAGTGGTGGTGGCACTCGGATAACGTATAAGCTGGCCATGAATCAAATTTGTGCGTGCGTTCGAAATTGGCTGGATTTGTGAACGAAAAACTGGCGGCCCCGTATGGAACTTATTACAGCGCTTCCGAAGTTCCACTGAAAAACCTTGGCTGGCCTGATTTGTTGGCTATTTATAGGAACAGCAAAAATAATGTGAAAACGAGTTCAAGCTCAACCCTTAGGAAACAATAAGAACTACCGATTAAGCTTTGACTCTTGGTAATCAGACTTTTCACCTACATTCTTCATTAATGTGAAAATAATAAAGTGATAAACTTCCTATTGGATTGTGCTATGTAACAAAAGTTTGGTTACGTACTGCTGTGGTTGTTTGATGCTATTCAGTCAAGAAGAGTCATCGACGGCCTACTAAACACATAGAAATTGATCTTTTCCATGGAAAATGGAGGATATAGCCGAAATATGAGAATCTAAATGGTAGGCAGTGGTGTGTCATCACTTCAAGCATAGTCCAATGATAAGTGCCAGCCACACATACAATCGAGTGTGTACACCTATGCCAGGATTTCGCATGACGACGAGCGGCGTGCGACGCAGTGTGTGCGAGCTATGCACGTCGCGGTAGTTGAGTCTTAGAACGCTCACACGGTAATGGTAGGGGAGCGATACGCAGCTGTCTTGTAATCTTCGTAGCTTCGAGACCCGACAACATGGCGCCTTCAGCTCGTCCACATTGCTTCGCTTGCGACATGCCGCGGTGCGAAATCTTGACATAAGGGTACACACCCTATACAATTCAGCCAGTGCTTCCTTCTTTCGTGTCGGTTTACTAGTGTCAAATTTATCTCGAGGAAGACCTCCTGAGTACAACTGGACCTGTTCAGTAGCTTGCGAGGGCCAGCCGATGTACAAGTCAGGGTTTTGGGTCTACTACCAGTTCAAAAACCCGGAGGAGTGGCGTACCATTTGATCTCAGACATTTCTGTTAAAAGTGGCGCGTTTTTCCTCTTTCACTTCTCATGAACTTCATTTCAGGCTCTTGTGCTCGGAGGAGAAGTGGCGATGTGGGGTGAATTCGTGGACGCTACTAATCTGATTCCAAGACTTTGGTGAGAAGAACATTTTCAGAGTCGTAACATATAAACTTCTCGACATCAACGCTTTTGCACAATATGATTTTTATTCGACATAAGCAAACTGAATTTGAAGGCCATGATTCTGAGGCTTCACTCACGAGGCACATCTATTCATTTGCACAATAGTATGTAGTTAGATACGGTGTCTTCTTGACCCTTCAAAATCCGTTCTATAATTGGTAATGTCTTTTGGTACTTCGGTCTCGTACTTCTTTGTAATACAAGAAAAATGTAATACAAGAAAGTTTTTCACTAACTTCTTTATTTCTCATTTTCCCAGTGCGAAGCCCGGAAACAGCATCGGTGGTTTCACTTATTTCTTTATTTGCTGTTGTGTACCTTGTATCATACAATTCAATCCAAAAAGAAGTTATATTACCTTGAATCACCTGCTGCATGTTTTCTAGGCCCAGAGCATCTGCTGTCGCGGAACGATTGTGGTCTGATCCTGCAGCCACGCAGTCTGCTGATGCGGCATGGCCTCGTCTCCATGAGTTCAGATGCCGAATGATGAATCGTGGATTCCCCGTGGAGCCACCAAACAATCCGGATTACTGTCCATACGAATGGAATCCGAACTATAATGAAATTTAGGATCTAGAATTCAGGCAACCTTTAATAAACGTTCAAATGGTCTCGTTTCGCGTTCCAAAATGCTCTGAGATAAGCGATACTGCTGAATCTGCGAAGAACACTTCAGGAAACCTCGGCACCTGATACGCAGCATGGTACTTGAGAGTCGAGGATTCCTCGACGGAGGGGTTGTACTTGACTGAATAAGAGGGTGGTCGTACAAAGGTCAGCGACAAGCACTAAAGTTTAAACCTTCAATAAGCAAATGAGAAGCCAAGGATATTTCACCGCAGATCCGTGTGACAAAATGTTAAGTAAATATATTTTTGCCTCAGAAAAAGATATACAGCAGTAAAACACATTGCAGTAATGCAATCCGGCAACAATGACTGGCATTGTAGAGGTCAAAAAAAGGGGGGAGGGGTCGTAAGGAAGCGGCTATCTTCCTCGACACCTGAGAGTGCCTTGATACGCAGGGTAAGTAGTATGGTGCCTGACAAATTGTCATATGGTGCTTTCATAACCTTATCCTGTGCACAAGGACGGAAAAGTTGTTTCACACTTTCGGATCCCAGGATGGGCACATTTACATGTAATTCATTTAATTACTGAAAAACATTCAGTTCTCCATCTTTTTCGAGTGTATCTCGTTCTATTAGAGGTTCAACAGGATGTTGTGGTATCTTGTTAGGTGCTTACTTTGATTGAGTATTTGTGTTGGTAGTGATGTTGATGTTGATGAGGGCTCAGTTCCTGGAAGAAATTCGCTTGTTACGGAAGTGAAGTAGGCACTTGAAGAGTGGTAGTGGATTAACTTGCTGACGAAAACACTTCGTGAGTAAATGCGGATCTGAACCAAACGAAGATCGTCTTCCCGTTGAAGCAGTGATAGGGGTGATGTGAATAATGAAAACTCCTTACGAAGGTCATTCAAAAGAAAGTCGCTGTTCTGGAAACAATAAATTTGAAGAAATTTCCTGTTGGAAAAGCCCCCCCCCCAAATCTTTCAAGAGCCTTCTTCTTCGACTGCTGCCACTTGTTCTGATAGGGCCCGCCCTTTTCGTCAAAAGAGCCCAGTTCTCTGGATTAACGGTTAAAAAAGGATATAATTTCTCGAATTTTGGTCCCTTCATTAGGTTTCTTCTTTATTATATTTTCATGTTATTGAGCCTCTACTATCTTATTCAACAAACTTTTCATGTTGGGCCCGCACTACCCCTGCCACCTTTAAGACTCCCTCTAAATAAAAGCTGTCAACATCTATGTATGTGCAATTTATGCATTAGACACGGCCGAGATGCTTTTTCGCATACAAAGGATAAGGGATAAGCTTGGATAGGCTTTTGACCTTCGGTTCTGCACTCGCCATTCAGAAAATTTTTTGGTTGTGATCAAAGGTGTTAACGCATTGGCCTGCCCATACCGACCACGAAGTTCCCATTGATTTTAGCATTACCTCCGAATGTCTATACCCGAAAATTCAAAATGGCGGTGTCTCTATACCCGAAATTTCGAATTGGCATTTTCAAAAATTTTTTTCCAAAAGGGATTAATGAATGCTCTGCAACTAAACTGGCTACAGATGGTATGAAATATACAAATAATATTCGGGTTGCAAAGTACCGCTGTCCGAATAGGTAGATGAGATATCAATACCTGGCTGATAGAGAGAACTAGCGGGAAATTTGATACAACCTTCATCATACAGATTGTTATTTTTCACAACTTTCTATTTATTATTTTCATTATTTCATTTTGTTTTTTTTTGTTTCTGCCATTTTTGTTGGTTGTATTATTCATTATCTGAACTCGAGAAAAATAGCTCTGTATACTCAGGTACAGATAAAACAAAGTGTAAGGATATTGATCAGTCTCTATGGTGATACTCAAGGAAAGTGCAGGAGCTTCTTAAGTGCCAAAATATGTACGCTTAGAGGATTGATGTGAGATGGAGGGGGGAGGGAGTACACAGTATGTATGACGCAAAGTGTTGCGTACGTCAAAATGCACAACACACATCTGACCGCACGACAAATATGCTCATACTGACACCCAACCTTACAAAGTATATTTTTGATATTTTTTGAACGAAAAATCATATAATTTATTTACTCATTTTCGTTTACTCACTTATTTATTCTTTCCCTACACGCGAATGAGTGCCATACTGCCACATCACTAATTTGAAATTTCGTGAGCGCTACTGTAAGCCTGAAAGTGAATTTTAGCCTAAGTCTAAGGAGGATTGGAGAGTTTCAAGGTTGTGAAGTCGTAAAAGCGTGCGTGCGTGCTGTAAGGTGTGTGTAGTGCAATGGTGAGCAGTGCTCGAATGTTACGTCATATTGCGTACTTCCTCATTTCACATCGATCCAGATTTGAGAATTTTTTGTTTGAAGTGGTACAATGAGGCTCACTGAATGGCTTTTAGCTCCAGTTTACTGATTTTACTACTTCAGCTTAATAACTCATAAGCTCATAATAACGGCTAATAATCCACGAAGAAAGGGGGGGGGGGAAGATTCACAAATTGGATTTTTTCGTATGAATGACCCGTATATGCCGTCCTTCACCATAGCCTATGTGGAGCATCTGGTTTCCGGCGGCTCATTTCATTTTATGCATACTACACTTGTACTTTATGAATAAAGCTATGGAAGATATATTTAGTAGCCGAAGAAATACATACAACCGCCGTTGTTTGTTCTTTCTCGGCATCCCAATCACAGCACATCCCCGTGGGAATTTACTTCATCATTTGCATAGAGCGAATCATCATGAGAAATTACTGAACCATCTCCCTCGCAGCGTATTCGAGAAAAAATCCCGCATAATCAATGGGTAAACTTTGATTTTATGAAAGAAAAAGAGCAGGAATTAATCTTTGTAAAGTTGGGTGTGAAAGAAAAAACAGCATAATTGCAGACTTTCATTTGACTTTTTTACTTGGGTCTTACTATTAGGGTCCTGGCTTAGGAAGCCGAAAGTTGCTCTTCTGCCATAACAGCGAGGAGAATCGTAAGACTGAGGTCGCCGTCAGACATTCTGAGTTTGCGTTTTTGAGATTTCACGATTCCGCAATTCTGCGATTTTGCGGCGTTGCACATTCGCTCGCGATACTACGATCTTGGGATTCTGCGATGCCGCAACTTCGCCTGCAAAACCGCGATACCGCATCGGAAAACGCAAAACAACGAAGTCACGGCAGCCTCAAGAGCCTGGGTGTGTAGTACGTCGGATTTTCGCATTGAGCCCTCGCACTCGCTGCACCATTAATATATGTAACTTGCCGCGGTTGGTTGAAAATCCGCTCAGGACGCATGGAGCTGGTACCTTGGAGTTCTTCAAAAAATAGCTGTTTATCTCATTATCATCTGAAAACAACAACTTGTGTTTTCAAGGACACAATAGTAATATAAGAAGTAAAGGAACAATACATTCACGTGATAACAATCTTAATCAAGAAATAATTAATTCGCGCGTAAAACCTACAGAGAGTGTACGCAGTACACGCAATCACACGCGAAGACATCCGTCGCCCCTCGCGCCACGAGCGGCCTCGCGAAATTCGCATAAGGCTACATATCCAAAGAGCCATGCCTCCCCATGGCTCTACTGACTGTTGAGGGTATTGTACGTGCTGATTTGAGTGTTTGCGAAGAAAAGTTATGCTCAATATTCTAAATGAAGACGCGATCCAAGCAGAGGAGGTGACGCGTTTTGCTGTGGGAAGCCCATTTAATAATACCTCCAAATTACCGTCTCATCTGCTGCGTGCTGCGGCTAGGTCTCATAGATCCACGTAATTCCTGTCGATACATATGTGACTGATACAGCACGCGGGAAACAGATCCACGATCAGAATCACAGTGTAAAGTGAGGGATTGGATTATGACTATTCCAGTCATTTCATTTTGTTTTTCTCTTCCCTGCAGCGTTGCTTTGCAGCTCTTTCTTCAATTTCAAGACAACTAAACACTGCACTCACTTTAATGGAGCCCGTCTTGGTACAAATGCAATTACAATTGAATGTCAAAGGCTTTACAGGGTAACACTCTGACGATAGTACCTCCCTTGGGGTCTCAAATGACGAAAAATGAGTCATTGAATGAAGGACAGGCTCACGTCGACCATGAGATCATCACTCAGCTACCACAGTATCTTAGGTTTGCAACTGACCGTATACCAACCCATAACTGGTACCAGCTTAAAGGCAATGGTAGGTGCAGTTCGTGCGAAATATGGAAAGTTTGCCAGATATTGAAGCGAGATTTTCAGAAATACGAAAGTGAAGAAAAAACCAAATGGAACGGTCAAAAAACTCGTGAAATAAGACCCCTCCCTCAACACACTTCGAGGGTTTTCATTTCTCACATTACTCTACCACTGCCTTGTCAGTCATGGGGTATACAATGCCTTTCGGAGGTAGACAAATGTTTGAGAAAGGGGAGCGTTTTGTCCTTTCGGAGAGATCTGTTCACAAACTCACCATCCCCGAACGGATGGAGCCCTTATGCTACTATGCTCGACAAGACGGGATTTATTACCGACCATACAAGCAGGAGAAACTCTATTCATCAACACTCTAAATTGTCGGGTGAGGGTCGATTGGTCGATTTTTCGCTTCGCGGCGCCGTCAGTACGAGTCGTTTGGAATTCCGCTCAAAACGCAGTGGGCCGGTACCGCAAGGGACCTTTAAAGATCGCGAGTTGAAGTTTCGGGAGCTCGCCTATCTTTGAAGGTCCCTTGCGATACCAGCCCATTGCACCTTGCGCGGAATTCCAAACGACTCGCACTCGCCGCGGGCGACCGCACGAAGATTCGACTAAACGATGCCCACCCTAAATTGTCCCATTCCTCCTGTATTGAAAGGTTCCCTCAGTACATGGAGAACGTGTGTCAGAAACGTGCTCTGATATAAATAAAATAGCCGTGAGATTTTTCGAAGCCTTGATCAAAGGAAAAAAACAGCTAAGGATTATATGAGTTATTATTTGCTCCAATCTGGCTGTGGAACTGATAGTCAAAGAGGTATTTTTGCATAAATTTTTTTCTGGAGTCAGTTTGATTTCCGTTTTGCATGGGCCCTGAGGCGGAAACCAAGCATTCAGCAGTATCCTCCTTTTGTGGTCATCAGTAAGGGAAAGGAGAAAGAACAACATTGTTGTACCAGCTGTTGTACCAGCTTATTCTTCTTATATCATGTGTTTGATACTATAATAATACAGCTTTTGTCGATGCGTCACTATGAAGCTTGACCACTAAGGTAGACACTTTGCTCATCAGCTAAGCTCCCTTCGGTTTTGTGCCATCGTTGTTGGTCCCGCCTTCCGTTTCTATTAGATTCATGTAGTCGCCGAACGTGTCCTCTTCTTTATTACAGGAAAATATCACAGCGTTTTATGATCAAAGATAGCTCATAGATCCGTGTTTATTTGTTTGTTGTTGAATAGAGCACAAACTGGATTCCATTACTCACCGTGAAACAGGATCATTTTGTTAATGTGAGGCCAGGTGAATAAAGCAGCAGAAAGGGCAGAAGCCACTACTTCCAAATTGCTCTTCCGAGCCTCAACCGCTTGTGTGCCCTGATTAAGGTATCACAGTCATTTTTCCATTTTATAGGAACCTGGCACTGGGGTTTCTAGACAATTGTTCTTCCAAGCCTCAACCTTTCTATCCACTGATCGAGGTTCAAGACATTCTCTTTTGCTTTTTTCCACTTTTTATAGAAACCTGAGGTTTCTATCTTTCAGCGATAATTCTTCTCCTTTATCTTTGAAGCATATTCGCTTGACGTCTATTGAATATGCTTTCTTCACCACAATATCTGTCACTTCCATACATTATCGTGGCTGTCACTTGTCTTTATATGTACCAATGAGCAGAAAAATGTCTCACGACACATATAGATTGCTCTAGTTTTTATATTTCTTCTTTGAAAAGGCTGACCGGAGCCGAAAGATAATTAATTACGACGATTTTTTCCTAGAGCACAAGGAAACTTGAGGAATATCGCCTTTAGGTATTACAGGTTCGGTAATATACTATTCTTTGCTTATCCTCTTCTGTTTGTGGTGAGGCAGCGTTTGAGCGGCAAAGATGAAAAATGCCGAATGTTTGCTTCACAATTCGTGAAAAACCTATCATAGTTTCAATTGGTTAATTCAACCGAGCATGTTCAAAACTCTTGAAGACCTCATTTTTGGTGTACGCAAAGCAGGCAGCATAACGGGCCATCACGCAAAGAGCAGAAAAGTTTTGAGTTGATGCTTGCGGAAGAAACTAGGCCAGAGCTATAATGTGGGTTTTGTGCACAGTATGGTCCACTGGTAGTTTATGCACAGAAACCTCCAATTTTGTGGAAGAGTTTTCAAGATGATCAGAGCAACTGAAGCACCGTCCTTGAGAAATCACAATTATTTGTGGCTACCACTTAGTCTACAGCAAATGTATATATAATACCAAATCATGCTTTCTGAATTATACTAAATTATACTTTCATTGTACTTATAAATATATATATAATTAATATAATAATGTATAATTATGATATTAATATATAATTATACTTCTAAATTATACTTTATTGATGATAATGCTAGTAACAGTGTCATAATATGACCACTGAAGGATAACAGAATGAAGTTTTTGGTTGTGATTGATCCCTTTTGTGGAATGCGGCGTGCATTCTAGTTCCATTCAAAATCATGGTGACTGGTGAATCCGATTTGGCCTGCACAATAACTTGCGGAAGCACCAATTCACCTACCCCGAAGGGATGAAAGACTTGGTTGCCTATGGCTTGAGCGGGCACTGATGCAGTATTTGATCCCTGCACAATGCGAGTGAAAGTGCGCGCCACGTGTCACTACACCGCCGGCCTCATATGACCATTAGTAGGACATTTACGAACAAAAATAGATCACTACCCCTCGGAAAAAGTACCATCTAATCCCGCATAGGTCCAAATTTTTCAATTATGATTACAAGCGGTACAGGTAACGGGAACGTGTTAATTTTTCCAGTTGCATATCGAAAAGTTGGAAAAATTGGTGAAAATCTCATCGAAACGGTATAAATATGTTCTAACAGCTACAATGCCATTACACATTCGAGGGAGGCATTGAAGCGATATGCCTCAGCATAAAGGCTTAAGACGTATGTACACTTAAAGTTCAGCTTTTGGTGACCGTCGTCCTGAACTTTCCTTCCTATTTTTTTTTTAGTATAAGCTGCTAAGCCTACACTTTTCTCATATAGCACAAATCCCATACCCTCAGATTCAATTATCGGATAAGCATTCATTACAGAATTTACTCAATTATCGAACTACACACACAAACATCTTGTCAAGGAAAGCTGAATGTTTCATCACGAGACACGACCCTCCTCTTCCCACCCCTCCCCTCCCTGGAACTTGGCCCGTCTCCCCAGAGCTTGATTAATAACTACTTTCTGTATTTTGTGCTGTTTTATTTGCCTTTTTGCTGTTTTTTTTTTGAAAGAAGATGTGGTTGAGTAAGTAAGGTAATTTGTACAGTATAAGGCTGATTCGAAGAAGGTGAAATACTGAAGCTGTAGGCCATATAGAGGTGATGTGTGTTGTGTTACGAAACTCGCATTGAAAATTCGTGGCTTATGGTCATATCGCGATCGCATAGCCCACCGAATCGTTCAGTCGTTCATCCACAGGGGACTTCTCGGCGAAGGTCGGACAATGTTCGCTCCCAGCTGATTTAGCCCCTTGCCCTCCTGCTCTACCTTCACTGGTCGTGATGCAGAAGTGGAAGGTGTGAGAGGTGCAGGTTCCTACTTCTCGTTTTTTTTCACCGTGCCACGTTCTCTCTTTAGTGTTGCACTGCTAGGTACCCCTACTTTCATTGATGGGCATATAGCTCGGATTTATCGAACACTGAAGGTCCTGCAGAAAAGCACTATCATTGCAGAATAAAAAGAAGAGAGAGTAAGTGAGCTTAGCGCCACAAGACCAATGATATCTGTTCTGTTGATCGTGTAGGTACTATTTGAACAATAATCTCGGGGTAGTGATCGAAATACATCTTTCTGCGCCACCATGAGCCATCACGCCGCCACATTAGCTCGAGTCCATTACTTTATCTCAGCGACCATTGAAGGAACCGGAAGGGGGTCCGAAACAAGAGAAACATACAAAGAAATGAGCATTTCGTAACGAACGCAGAAGGTTAGAAGCGATAATCGGTGAAAAAACCCGAACTCAAAAGTGCATCGCTGCGGTGTGTATTCGCGCCTCATTCGCATCATCGCATTGGCGTTCCGAGTTGTCCGCTGTAGGAGACGGCCGCGGGCCAACTTTAGTTGTAGCACCTGACTCCCAGCGCAGTGGAGTGGCCATTCCCAACTACATTAACATTCATGTAAGTACATCTAGAAACAATATAAGAAAGAACAAAGGAGAAGGTAAAAGGAATGAACAACTTTATAATGGAAACATCTTCTCTTGGCACCATGCCAAGGCGTCAAATTGGCGAGTTTGTGCAATGGCGGTCACTTGAACTCGTCCACACTACGTCTGTTCTACCGTAAGCCAAAATTACCCCCTTACGGTGTCTTTAAGGGAGCTCAAGTGGATGGCTAGTCACGTCGAAAGGGTTGAAGCTGTTGCACCGTCATAGCGTACCGTGGTGAAAAGGGTGCGTTCTAGATAGTTATCTGGAGATCTACTATCTAGTATCTCATACAGATTAGCGACCAATCTGATAATTGCGAGCTGTGCTTTCAAAACAAATCGCAAAATTATTTTGCATTATTTTTTGTTTGCACTTGTAAAAACATCTTTTAAGGTCTTTCTTCATAAAATGCAGGCGATGTTATACTCGACCAGTTGTAAGAAGATTCATCAATTTGCCTTCCTATAAGCCAGCTTGTTTTTCCCTTTAGGCGAATCGAAACATTACCAATCGTGAGCAAAATTTAGTGACATACCATCTGATTCGGATATTGTGAAATCTGAGATTTATAAGTTTTATTTTCTTCATTTCATGCATAAAAATTGTATAGGTACCAAAGACCAAACCTTATCTGTGTTCAGATGCTTCCTATTGCAATTAATCTTTTAGGATCTGTGCGGAAATTGGGTGACGATATAGGATTTCCGTTACCAAAGGTTACCCGGGCTAATTATTTATGTAGCCCGCTATCTTAACATGTTAGACAACCTCACGCAGGTGTATTCCAATACTTATCGATATTTCTGTGGGTTTGTCAGTATGCCTATCCGTCCGCAAGTAAGTGATTGTGATTAGGGAATGGTAGAGCAAAACAAACGCTTCGAAGGTTTTTCCTAGGAAAATGAGTTTCTTTGTTACCCACATATTTACGTGTATTTGCCTAATGTGGGCCCCATGCAAAGTTTCAAGCGAAAATGTGTAAATCAGCTAAAGATACAGCTCGCCAAACTCTAGGCCAGGTGGGCGGGATCTCCGAGCAAGCACCCGCCCCGTCGTCCGACACGGTTGAAACGGAGAGTGGGACTGTTTACATGACTTCTCGTTCTTACAATGCGTCTCCGACCGCGGCGGACGGCGAGGTGGGTACTTGCTCTGAGGCCCCGCCCACACGGCCAAGACCAGGTGGTGCTGTATCTTAGCCGAATCCTCACTTTTTCGCATGAAACTTTCGCATGAACTTTACATTAGACAAGCACAACATAAATATATGGGTAACACAAATACTTACTTTTCCGTGGACGATTCCCTTAGATGACTAGTAACTGCCCTTATTTGTTCCTATCATTGTCATTCTTTTTTGAAATGGATTTTTTTATCACCTGACAAAAAAACTAGACGAGATGTTTGTTCCAGTGCGCTAGTACTCTAGTTTAAAGGGCAGGTAGCTCGAATTTCTCGAGCATTGAACATATTTTTAGATACCGTACTATCGCTCCAGGATAAGAGTGAGAGAGAAAGGGAAAGCTAGCGCCACAAGGCTAATGAATTTAGATTCGTCTTAATCAGATAGGTATCATTTGACTGGCGTGGATTGGTAGGTTCCATTTTGTTCCTCAGCACTCCTTTTGAATTGAAAAAAAAAAATAGATTTCTTCATGACACGACAAAGTTTGAGGAGATATTCGTTGCAGTGCCCTAGTGCTTCAGTGTAAAGTGCATATTGCTCAAATTTCTTGAACATTGATCGTTTTGTAGACTAGACTATGCGATAGAAGATGAATAGAATGTGACACACCCCAGGGAAGGTGGCGTGGACTCGAACCCCACATAAACCCTTTCCAGAGTCTCAAGGATAATACAAATCGTCTCGTCTACACCCCTGGCCTGCTGTATTCTGAAGATCTTCAGAACTCTAAGTATGTCCAACTTTTGTTAGAGGTGTTTCAAAAGGAACCTGTCTGTCATGTGTCGTATTTGCCAATTGTATTTGACCCATATAAACAAGTCCTTAGCCTATAGCATTCACAGGTAGTCACAACTGTTTACCTTGGTTCAGTCACTTTTCTGTTATGTAAGCAATGCGAGTTGACAGCACTTGACAAGGTTAACTCACTGGTCCGATTAATTTTGGGACACAGAGGGTTCCGAAAATTATGGGCGCCTGAACTCGTAATTCTTCGCATTCCTCTATACGATTGTATCAATCCTTTTTCTTTCATTTGCTGCTCAGTGGGTGCACAGGATCTCCTTCTACCAAGGTGCATGCTTGTCGGGGTGAAGCTCATGGTATTTTGGAGATTTCAGAAGTTTACCAAATACACTTGGTGGTCATTCGCTTCAACGGTGACACGCACCTCGCCGTACTTTTGTTCGAGCGAAAAAATTTTCACGCCCTGAACCGCTAAGGGTAACCCACTGTAGCCAGCAACGTCTGGTAGGGTATACCATGCCGATAGGGTGTTTGGGTAACAGCAAGCGGGTCCCATCCATGACTGGGAGTCCGATAATGGCACGCTGTTGGTTTCCGTCGATTTCGGCGTAAAGCTTGCGGGAATGTGAACATGAGGAACTGGCTGTTGGACATAATAAAGCACTGTATTCACTAGTCTTTCGCAAAAATACTTGGTGAGTTTAGCGGCAAAGCGCTTTAGTTTACAGAATCAAATTAATACAAAAGCGCTGCCGACACGATTTTTTCGAATTCATCACTTTTCGAAACGTCCGTCAAACCTCCCGAAACACGATTCCATTGATCTCCTGCTGGGGTCCTGAACTAGGAGCAAGGTCTGGCGAGTCAGCCATCCTAGTATGGAGTCACATGAGATAGCCCTGAGAAAGATTTGGGATGGAATGTGTGGAAAAAGCAGCGTGTCACGGGCGGTTGAATGATAGAGAGACTTTGAGCTTGTATCCTTGTCTGGGCAGAGAAACTTATGATATGACTGCTGTGCCTTGTTACACATGTTTTGAGTAAAGTTGTGAATGGGTTGATTTTTCATTCACTCTATTGACGCCAACAAAATATTGCAATACATTGGCGCCCATAATTTTGGGACACCCTGTATATGTTGCAGAAGAATATGTATGCTGTTGTAGCCATGCTATTAAAACGACTGCTCCGATCTACGAGACCGATCTTCGTCATAATTCTAAGAATTCCCCAGGGAACACTTCCTTTTTTGCTATCAGAAGCGTCATCGTGGCTGTTTAGCAGCAGGACTAACGAGGCTCTGAAAACAAGGATCATAGGATATGAGCTATTTTCTTGAAAGGGATCACCAGTCTTCCTCGTATACGTTCTCAAGCAGTTGTATCGGTGTCATGAGCTCGGCGCTATGCCAAACTCGAGTCATGCACGGCACGAGCGGCAAGCGGAGGAGGGGCTTAGATCTACCATTTCACCCACCTGCAGTCCAAGTATGCCACGCGTGCGGACAGCGAGCCGTGTTTTGTCTTAAGCGTACATTCAAAGTCTCTGACACAGTGGTAAGACGGAAGTAATGCAATCATGGTACGAACAATGGTGCAGGTGCCGCCACTGCGTGCTTGAGCCTCCCAACACATTGAACCGAGCCTGCTTTGCAATCGCGTCCGATCGCATATGTAGGGTGTGTACCCTTACGTCAGGATTTCGCAAAGCGGCATGTCGCAAGAGGAGCAATGTGGACGAGCTAAAGGCGCCATATTGTTGGGTTCTTAAGCGACTACAAGTCAATTGCTTATCGCTCTCCTAGCATTACCCTATCTGTAATCGTTCTGAGACCCAACTACCACGACGCGCATAGCTCGTACACACTGCGTCGCACGCCGTTCGTCATCGTGCGAAATCCTGACACAAGGGTACACACCCGCGTATGTAGTGTGACTGTGTTGAGGAGTATGAACGCTGCTCGGCGACAAGTACCTCTGGAACACCCTCGGTAATGTAACTTCATCACTCAGAAAAAAAAGAACAATATGGTTATGTGCTTATTTTATACAACCAACTTTTTCTGTCCTTCCCGTAAGATTGCGATAGATTTTACCTTCCTGGTAAGGTAGGAAGATGTTTGTGCCCATAAATCACAATTACTTCATCGAATCTTATTATAGCTTCAAATCTTGATCTTGATCTTTCACTTTTTTTTACTTTTTCCGAGTATATACCAAAATAATGTGATAATTAGTGACATAAAGGATAGTCACATAAAATTATTTAGATGATGTAAACAAGTGATTGTCTTAAGAAAAGCCGGAAGTCTATAGAAGCCGATGTTCTCCCAGAAGAGTTTGACACTAATTAACTTACCCCGGAGGGATAGAAGGGCAGCATTCGATTGGGTGGGGGTCACGAGGTCGAATTTTTGCTTCGCGGCGATGCACTCGCAGCGCAACCAGTACGACTCGCCGTATCGATTGCCCTTGGGAGAACGGCCGAGCGTGACTGCGTCACGTCTGCGCTTCCACTCATACCACACTGCCTGGCTTGAAGGCTGCCATGCCCTGCCACTGGCATTCGCACCCGTCGCGCCGCTCGCCGCGCGCGGCCGCGCGGAAATTCGACCCCGTGACCCCCATCCCATTTGATTCCCGCATCAGAGAGTATCTGTGCGCCATCTGTCACTGTACCACCCCCGCTCCTGGTCGCGAAAGAAGACTTCATTTTTGTTAGTTGCCGGTTTTCGCCGCAGCATACGATGTGAAATTTGTTGTTATGATGCTGAGTTATAGGCAAAAGTTGTGGTCTCGGACGGGACTCGAACCCGCACTCCATACTTTCCTGGCATATGTGATAATCCATTACACTACAAGACAGAGTGATCTCGATGGTGTGATGGATTAGCACATATATCTGGAAAGGATGAAATGCGGATCTGAATCTGGTCCGATACCAAACTTTTTCCCATAGCTCAGCATCCTAATAACAACTATGCTTCATGTATTCCCTCTGTGAAGGTCTTTCCTAAAGGTCACTGTAACATCAACAGCCATATGAAATGTGCACGCTGGTATATAATCAAAGGTTTCCAGGAATGGCTAGCGCTGTCTTTTCATTATGATAATTAGCAAGCATAGCCATGATGATCGTAGTACATATTATATATAAGGCATGTTTTTACAGGGGTTGCCGAAAAAAAGGGTAATTTTTTCTCCTACACTTGCAAGCCACATAAGAACACCTCACTCTATCACTGTACTCCGTGAGAGCCTTCTGCACGAACAGGATCGGGAGATTATTCTGAGTGAATATGGTGTGTCACCTCAACACGGGAAAATCTGAGATTTCGTCAACCCTGCTAAGGTCCGTTCACTCTGGGTACCTGAGGGGATTCATATTGGGGGCTGCCCTTGAGTACTCCGATTTTTCCAGGTTTCCAACACCCTTCATTTCCGCGAAACAGAACATGCCATTACCACCGAAAACCCTCCGGAGGGCGATCGAGCGATGAAAATGACACTTCGGATAATAGAAGCATTGTCCGAGTAGCAAGAGCTCTGCAACTTCTGTGAACCGAAGGGCCAATTCTTAGGAAGCTTCTCACAAAAGACCTACCTTGGAACATGGCTCCACTGTTTCAAACGGACCTTGATACCGTAGGTGCTTTGAAGCCCGATTGCGCCGACTGAAGGCTCCATATTTTGACGATGATGAAAGTAGTGAGTCACAACTTGCTCCTGCTTCTGAAGGAACACTTCGAGAACTTTCCGCTTCAATACTTCCATCTCTTCCGTTACCTATGTTTTGCACAGAAAGAGAGATTTTGCTCACTGCTGACATCCACCATCATAATGGTGGATGTGAGCAGTGAGCAAAATCTCTCTTTCTTGGCACCCCCTGTAGATATCCCACTTCGACAGCCGCACTATCGAAATAAAAATGTTAAACCAAGTGTTATTTCGCGTGTACGGGTTCATAACGACAACTTCTTCATTTCAGTTGGGCCTGTTGACAAAACTTCAGTAGCCTTACCCACGCGATATTTGGACGTTATTTTCCTTCGAACGCACATAGCGTTTGAATGCATCCTAAGCCCTGAACGGAATAGCGGGCCATTCCTTCTCTGCCTTCAGAAAGCGAGGATGTTCTCAATAGGAGGAGTTGCAAGAACGTCACCGTTTTTTAGAAGGCTTGAAAGTGCCTGAAAATAGTAACACTTGATGGGTTTTTCGTACCCTTTCGTTTCTCCAAGAGGTAATGGTCATTAGCATATAAACCAGAAATCCTGGAAGATGTCTTGGAAGTCCTGGAAAAATTCCGTAAAATGTATCACCGAGATTAGTCATACATCGGTATCCGACAAACGGAAGTTTTATTTCGACGGAAGTGCCTTGCTTCCTTTTAGAGAGGGAGTCCTCATTCAGTGTAGCAATACTTTGATTGGGATTTCCATGCAGGAATACTTCGATGGGGATTTTTGTGATATTTTGGAAGGGATTTCATGAAAGATTTTCCAGCTGAAAGAAAAACTATTCAAAGGTCTCCTTTGATGGCATTCTCTGATTCATCATTTATTCAAATGCATGTGTTTGTTGTCGTCGGGACCGAGGGCACATCGGCAGAGGATTTCCGCCGAAAAATCCTATTATGCGAATTCTATTGCAAGAATAACATGGCTTCTTTGGTTTTGATTACGATGAAAGCTTTTGAGACGTTTTTTTTTCGAGTCTGTTTCGACATCGAACAACGGTCTCCAGGTTGTAACATTTTTATAATCTCACCTCCTCTGCCTTTAAACTGCTCAAACCATCCCAGAACCTTCCTGCTTCTCTGTATAGTAGGCTACAGCAGCACCGTCAGTCTGTCTTTTTCTTTGAGAAATGAAACGCTTCATTCCGTTTTTTCAAAGCCCTCACGAAAACACTCGACTATTGAACTGGTGATCTTCCAGTTATCCCGGAGGATCCAGTGATCCACCGCGGTGATCCAGCTGACATCGAAAATTTGCACCATATGATGGGTCTAATTGATCATCGGTGCAAGGCCAAGACAAGTGGAGCGTCCTTTCAGATCTTCGATCAAAAACGAAATTTACACCACCAGAGGTCCCACGTCATGTGTATGATAACCGAAGCACTCACAGATGTTCACCATAATCAAGACGGAGGGGGCGTTGCGACCAATTCCCATTCTCCAGGGAAACCATATTCTTCGTACCACTACCTCGCGAATTTTTCGCTCCAAATCATAAGCATTCACAAATTTTTCCAGTTTTCGTCAGGCATTTCTTGAGATTACAAAATCCCTTTGATAACACTCACATCAGCGTTTACCGTTTCAAAGAAAACCTATCCTTAACGGTGTCCTTTTGTTGATTCACGGAAAGAAAACCGTGAGAAGGGCACGCAATAGAAAAGCGAAACTGCCTCAGAAGTGAAATTGTTGAAAGTTCAAGTCCACTAACGGAGTGCAATTAAAAGTAGTTATCACACAATGTTTCAAAAGTTGTTTTAAATGTTTCCATGATCTTAATATTAGATAAATTTCAAAAAACCGCAATTTTCAGTGCCCCGTTACTCTGCTTCAAGTATTTTTGAATTACCGAGCAGAAAGAACCCCTCCTTTGTTGCTCGAAGAGAAAAAGTAAAGTGAAAGACGTCGTTTGTGGTACCCCAACGCATTGAATCTCCTAAGTGATTAACCCCCTCCCTTGGCGTTATCGTCTTTGGAGAAATGATTTTTGAGCTCCACATCACCTTGTTTTTCCTGAGAATCAAGCGTTTCCAGTTTAGCTCTGCTCTGACATTATTTCACGGTGAAATTGTGTGTAGCAACGGATTTGGTCGACGACTGCGCGAATAAACGTGTAGTCAATGGTGAAATTGCTTTCCGGTGGTTACTATTGTTGCCTTCGTGGAGCTAAATAACGAACTAAAATTGAATCTACGAGAGGTCTCCCATACACACGTTGGACGCCGATGACGATGCAGCCCTAGTGGTCCATTGCTTTCTTCAATCTCATCAGACTAGCTTAGAGAATTGAACCCTTCGCAATCGTCGTCCGATCATCGTAGACCGAAAAACCTTGAAATTTCAGCCTGGATTTGGCTTTTCCATTTCGGTGGTATTTGTTACATTTGAAAGACTCTTGAAAATCCCCTCAAGATAAGTCCAAGTGAATCAAAAGGTTGCATAAATTATGAGTAATGGCTTATTTGGAGGGAAAGATAGAAATGGAACCTCCAGGGTGCAGCTCGTCATGCGGTTCTTTCAATGAAAACACCGGGAGGTGGCAAATTCAGCCTCCGGTAAGACCTACCGTAACGCCTGCAGTTCGTTAGGTTACAGACCATGTCCACACGACACCTAGCGAAAAAGTGGAGTGTGAATTCATAGATTTTTTGTACTACGAACACTTTTCCTTGCCTCGTTTGTTCTCCCATTCATTGTTTCACTTAATTGCTGCTGTTTCTTGTTTCCTTTATTTCACATCATCATGATTGAATGAAATACACCTTACGAGACTACAAATGACATTTCCTACAGGGAGAAACTCGGAAAGGTGATGTTGCAGTTCGAAGAGATGCGCGGGCGATGTGAATACAGACCACAACTTTGTGCTTTTGAATCCGCTTTTCTTTACCGATTGCCGCTTTTAAACTCGAGTGTTCGTTTTAAAACGATCATTTCTTGCTTTCTTCCCCCTTCTAACGACCCCTCCCGGTTCCTTCGAGCTAATACTTACAGGATCATTCCATAAGACGATTTGGTGGAAATTAGATGTGAAGCAGTAACTCACATTTCCAGTAGCACACCAACCTCTGGACTCAACTTTCCCGGCAATGTTGCGAAGAATGAGAGCATAGACTCGCATAAGACTCAATAAGACAAACAGTGCAACTCATCGAAGTCACCAGAGGCCCCCATCTTCATTGAAAACATTTCTGTGATGCCCCTTCACTGTGACGTGGGGCTTTATTTGCAGGTTAAATCTGACACAATACCGTTAGCGACGCCCTTATGAAGAGTGTTTTTGCCCACTATCTAAAAGTGTTATCGACTTCATCCTAACCAGGATGACGCTATAAGCGGTGCTCGTTGAAATAGCTTACGATTATTCTAGAAATTGCAGTAATCCAGTGCTCAATTTTCCATGGTTGCTTGCAAGCGCTGAACAGTGAAGATTGTCAGCCACAGTTTGCATAGAAGTCGTGCAAAGATAAGAAAGTGAAGTGGCCGACATTTTTCTATCTTTTTGAGATGTCATAAGGGACCATCCCTTCCTCATGCTCCTAGAAACACTTGATAGCATGATTAGCTAATACTAGTGATGGGAGCGTTGAGAGCTTAGCTTGCGAATTTTCGTTCGAAGACAACGGAAGGAGCAAACTTGGAAGATTGTGAAATAGGAAAATAGGGGTGTTCAGCAGTGTAATAGTAGAGAAAAAATAAATAAAAAGGGAAACCTCAATAAATAGGAACCCGTGATACCCCCTCACTCCTTTCCTTTCGCATTCCTCTGCATCACTACAGGGGGTGCCAAAAAAAAGTAATTTTGTCTCCTCCGCTTTCACCCCACTTTAGTCAAACTACAGCAAATTCTGTTAAGGTATTCTCATCCCCAGATTCAAGAGCAGACCTCACTCTATCAATATACTCCGTGGCAGCCTTCTGCAAGAGCAGGAAAGGGAGCGAGGAAGGTGAACAGGATGTGTCACCTCAACTGCGCAAAATCCGAAATTTCGTCGCCCTCCTTCACAGCCTTGCTGAGGTCCGTTCACTCTGGGTACCTGAGCGGATTCATACTAGGTGGTGTTCTTCAACATTCCGTTTTTTCCGGGTTCCCAGCGCCCTTCGTTTCCAAGAGCCAAAACGTGCCCTTACCACTGAAACCACTCCGGAGGCGGATTTGGGCATGAAAATGATACTTCGGATCATAGCAGCCTTATCCAAGCAGCAGGGGCTCTGTGACTTCCATGAATCGAAGGGCCAATCCTCAGGAAGCTTCCCACAAAAGACCTACCACGGAACCTGGTTCCACTGTTTTAAGCGGATCTTGATACTGTAGGTACTCAAAAGCCCGACTGCGCCGAATGATAGCTCGATATTTTTATAAAGATGAACGTAGGGAGCCACAGCTTGTTCCTGCTTTTAGAGAAACATTTCGGGGATTTTTTGCCCCAATACTTTTATCTTTTTCGCTTCCCTATGTTTTGTATTATTGGCAGATGTGAGCCGTGGGCAAAATTACTTTATTTTTTGGCACCCCCTGTAGTCGATGGTAGATGCTGGTTGGCGAGGCGCTAACTCTGACGTAGCACAGCGCCACGTCCACGCGGCAACCCCTGGCGGATGGGTAGCAGCGCGACTCGCGGTGCAGCGCGATCAAGGCCGCGTTTAGTGTGAGTTTTGAAAAATATCACCTCTCCTGAACTGGGATGCTTGTGTTCAAAAATGTTTTTTCCATGTCTTTTCAGCTTTTCGTTTCTAGTTACCTCAGACACTGATTTTAAACTTGGAGCAGCAAAGCATTCCTGGGTGGACAAAGCACGTTCTCCAGACGGAAAAGGATGCAACACTTTGTAAAAGTGGTTTCATCTTCTTGGAAGCTCATGTCTTTCTATGAGCCATTTTCTTTCACTGTTCTCTCTTACCTTCCTACAAGCGAAAACGATCATTCATTGTCGTTCATGTAGGTGTTTTTAGCCTCCCTTGAGCTCAGAAACAACCCTTTGAGCCTGAGTGGGCGCGATCGGAACTGCTGAAGGTGCACGTCGGCAAATGCTCTTGTAGTCACCCCGAAGTTGTGCCTGCACACTTCATTGAGCCTGTCTTTGCGGGTACGGTACTTGATGAGTGCTTCCTTGACGCGTCTTTTTAATGACTATTAAATTCAACTTGATTATTTCAATTCTGTAGCTACCGGGTATTTTATGGACCCACATATAATAGCGTTGCGTGGTGCAGTGACAGGTGGCGCGCATTTCCACTGATATGATGCGGGATCAAGTCCTGCATCAATGCCCGTGCAGGTCAATCTCTAACCGCCTGATAGGCGAATTGTCACCAGACTCGTTTGGAAGCTAAAAGCACTGACTTGTACGTCCCCGCAAATCATTATATCTCAAATCAGTTCACTTGCCACTGCGATTCTGAGTGAGACTATTCGAATGCGTGGCCCATCCAGCAAAGGACGAGCATAATGCTTTATTTCCATTACATTGCCATTTTCTTCAAAACAATAAATATCATTCACGTGAGTTCCACTTTCTTCAAGAAAGAGCCACGTACGTTACTGGTGGCACTTTGATTTCGAAAGTCGCTGCTTATTTTGGACACGACGTCCCGACATTGTTGACAGTTTTGTCGTGCATCATCGCATTATGAACTACGGCCGCCGCGTAGACATCAGCGTCGTAGTAGTCCATGTCCTCTTGTGATTTCCGTAGGCAAGCAACGTATTCGCCACGTTTGCCGGTCTTGCTCTCCATCCTACATAGGACACTTTTGCTCCCATTCAACCTCCAGGAATCCAACCCACCCACCTTATTTTCTCATAACTATGCTGAATAAAAGTAAAAGGATCTATTAAACGAAGGGCGTCGGACAATCAAGTCATTGGAAACAAGTGGTCAAGAAAACGACGGTACATTGCCTATATTAATCTAATGTAAATACTGTCTATATTGATCTAAGAACATTGAAGTGATAAAATCTTGAAAAAGATAGCAGTGAAAGACTTTTGCATCAACTTAATTCCTCGTGTCAGACGAAATGCTAAGCAGAACACCAAAACATCTGAAAAAAATTTGAAGGGATTTCAAAGTCGCTGCCTCTACCCCTTGAAAAAAGGTCAGTGAACTTCTGTTCCAGCCCCAGTTCGTTCTAGCTATTCCATTTTCCTTCGAAGCAGCTTTTGTCTGGATCATGCATATACTACCGTACTTTTTTGCTCAGCAGTTCATATTTCAGCGCCTGAAAGTCAGGGAATTATTGCGAAGGCGTGGTATCGTCATGATAACACCCCTTTGCAATAGTTTTTTCTCATCTTTGCTCACTAACTTGTCTTTCTCTTTGCTCATGGTTTGCTGCACACGAATTGGGTTTTTGCAAGCTTCGATCCCTCCTCCATCTCCATTCTGCAAGCAGAATGGTACCTAATACATCTTTGCAACTAGACCCTAGACTATTTCTTTCTTGTATACTTTTAGTTTTTGGGACAGACCTAAAATAATTGACATACTTATCCTATACCACTCGAAAATTCGGTGCTATCGCAACGGGGAGGGGAGGGCATCCCACTAGGAACATTAGTTTCACCTAAGCTTAACGGGAAAAAATTCCCTTCTCCCCTCCATCAAGGCTTAGGCAAAAGTATATGCCTAGATCTGCAGATTGACCCCTCAAGGATCTGCTTAGATAAGCAACTTTTTATAAGATACCCCCCCCCCTCCCCCGCAATGCGATAGCACCAAAATCCTCTCAACAATTTCGTTTCCCCTTTCCCTTCATTTTTACTAGCGCTTTTACGTCCTAACACTAATTCTACAGTATCTGGTTTCCAAACAACTCGACGGGTCTTCATCTTCCTGCATACGTTGTAATTTTCGTAATGGTGACATTTGGTCTGGGAGAAACAAAAACTGAATTGGGTATGTCTAGCCCCTCAAAGTTGTACTTAACTTAGTCAACCCGTAATCATATACTAGCAAGATTACCAACGGAAATGATGTACTTAAATATATAGGTTCTCGTTGAAAGATCAGGATTTTCCAGCCTTGGAGAATAGGAGAAATTTCTATTTAATTCTGTACCCTTAATCTTTCTACGTCATCCATGCCTACAGTCCATTTCTGAGCGCCTGATAGGGGCGTGGCCTACGGACTTGGATGAGCGTGCATCAAACTCTCTCACTCCGTCACACACTCCCACTCCGCCCCTCACCCATGTCCGTAGGCCACGCCCTATCAGGCGCTCCAAAATGGAGTATACATATTCGATTCCTGGTCTTTCAGGCGCTACCAGGATGGACCAGCAATCATGCTCTTCACTTACCATTCTGCTATATCCGTAATCCTAGAAGATAACCTCAAAAACCTATTGCACTGAATAAAAGGCCCTCAAACCCTCAATGATGGAGGACTTTCGATGTCATTCTTTATGTTCCATGCCGATCGAATTTTCACATTGCTTTCGAAGATTTAGGTAATAAATTTCTGAAAATTTATTTGTTAGTTCGAAGAAGCATCAGCGCTGTATTTTGTCCCATTCAATGTAGGTCTTTCTGTCATTCGGAAACTCCTACTAAATATTATGTTCTAAAATATGCTGTAGACCTGAAAGCTTGTCCTTGCTCTACATCCATTCTTCGAGCCAAACTATTATTTCCGGCCTTATATAAAGTCGATTCTCGT
Source organism: Trichostrongylus colubriformis (assembly GCA_963978905.1). Classification (NCBI taxonomy): domain Eukaryota; kingdom Metazoa; phylum Nematoda; class Chromadorea; order Rhabditida; family Trichostrongylidae; genus Trichostrongylus; species Trichostrongylus colubriformis. The sequence goes on along the minus strand of OZ022258.1, from coordinate 8,163,759 downwards.
CGTGGTGCCGCCCAATTTCAGCTGCCGTCGTGGGGCCATTAGGACCATTTCGTGGATTTTGAAAGTTTGGTCTTTGACATTTGCGCGGGTCCGGACTAATGCGAAAGCTCGGCTGACTCAGCATGATGTGCAAGGCAGCACTTCCTTGCTGCCACATCAATCTTCATCCTTCTTCGTTAGATACTTCGCACTTGAGAGCCTTACCCAGAAGTGGAGGTTATGTTAGCGTCAGCTTCCTACAAGAGCCTTGCACTTTACCATCGCTTGAGGGCTTAAATTCATTTTCGGCTAAGTGGCTTTTGAGCCATGGAATCGAGCTCTCAGTCCCTCCAGTGGCTCTTACCCCACTGGTGAGGATGGGGAGGGGGGAAGGGACTGTCCTGGCTGATAAGCCAGTGTTTGCGACTCTGATTGGTCTTGTACCTGTAGACGATTGATCAGCATTGAACATTTTGCCTCTATCCATCCTTCCGCATCTACTAAGTGGTCCCTCTGAATTTCCCGTGACAGTTCCGCAGCAACAAGGTCATAAAGTCCTGTCGGACCGTAGAACTTTTCAGTATATGCTGATCTGATGGCTTCAAAGCCTACATTCCAAACCGATCCCACACAGGAAAAAATTGTACAACGATCACTAGATCGCGTTCGATTTACGAACCAAAGAAAAAGAGAAGGGGCTGAACGGGTCTTTTTTCTTTTTTCACTTACATATTTATTTATTTCCACTGCACATATTTCCACTGCGCTTTTGAAATCTGGGTGAACCATTTTTCTCTGCTCTTGAAACTCTTAGTTCTTTTATAAGTTTGTATAAACTGATTCTATGGTATCTGAAGATGTCACGAAATCATTAAGGGTTAAGCAACTTTCAGTAACGTCACTTTTTGCCCCTCTCGCTGCATGGTATTCTTCTTGTACCGTGTTAGAACCTACATATGTATGCTATGAGTGTTTTGTTTTGCCATAATTTTGCTTCCTTATAGCTTTTAAAAACTATTTGTAATCTTGTCTGGAAAATAAGTAAAACCTCTTTTTGATTTTTTTACGGGAACGTATTAGGTTTTTAACAAGTTGTCTCACGTACGAGGAACGTCTACATGGTTGAGCAAACGTGCGTAAAGCCTCCACCTAATGATTTATTGACGGCACTCGCCAATTTTCACACATTCAGATGGATACTCACGGAAAACTTCATCCTGAAAAAAACTCTTCAATGACGTATGATTTGAGAAAGTCTTTAAATACAGCACTCATTTCTTTTTAAAGTTAAAATATGAATCTGAGTCGTTGCTATGTATGTACAATTCAAAATAGTAAGGCTCTGTTTAGTCAGATAAAGTTGTGAATTGCTCACTGAATCGTATTCATTCCTTTATTTACGACGAGTTTTAACAGAAATGTAACTATTCAAATACTACCCTGAGCTACTTTACTTGCCTATTTGAGCGTTACTCAAATGCTGACCTAACTCTACTCATTACCAAGTGTCTTTTTTACTTCTTATTTTTATTTTTTATCTTTATTATATTGTATAATATTATCATATTCATTATTATATATATATACTATATTATATTTATTTTTTTATCTTATCTCAAAATCTAAAGAGCTCGTCCTCTCTTTCTGAAAAGTAATCATTCTCATATTTTTGATTCTTGAAAACCAGAACAGTAATCATTCTATTATTGGGTCATTCCATGAGTACGTATATTTACTGAAATAAAAATTATCATCGAAAGTCATGGGTTCTGCATCATTCGAAAGAGGTTTATGTTATGTACAAAAGGATGTTCAATTTCCAGATGTGTTACAATGGGGGTGGTAGGATCGGTCGACAAAAATGACCAAACCAGCACAACACTAACTTCTCTCCTGAAAAATCAATCAGTCATGTAATCCGTACCTGACACTCCTCTTTTACAGCCTCCCTCAACTTGTTGAGCGAGAAGTTCCTCTGCTCTTTTGGTTTTTTCGCCAAAATTCGATTATTTCTGACAATATCGTTGAACTTGGGCCAGAAAATCTCGCACTTTCGCATTTAAAATAGTGATGCACTCCAAAAAGAGGTACTGAGTAGGGGCGGAGGCACATCCCGAATTCTCAATTTTGAATGAATCTCACTGCTTTTGGAAAAAGCACTTTGTAAAACGGGTTCCGCTAGTTCTCTAATGGAACTTGTAGAAGATGTTGGGCCAAGTGCTGACACATGATGGAATGATTTTCCCAAAGTGAGATGTGGTGGTTTGAGGCCACGCGGAAATGCAGTTTTGGCCTACAGCAATTGCACACACCACACCTGACACCCTGCCAAGACGTCGAGTATGAAGTCACTGGATATTTTTCACATCAACACCTTTTTTACTCTTTCGCTTGCTCATCCTTTCATCGTTTTCCTTGTTGTTGCTGATTTATTATGCACTAGCTTGACATTATGATGAATGAAATCGAAATTCCCCTACGCCATCGAGTGACTCTTCCTCTGCCCGGCGCCAGTAGGTAACTCGGCCACCTAGGAGTGTAGTTCGAGGTGATGCGCGCTAGAATCGCAATAGCGCACCGAATGTGCGCTTTTCGACGCGATTTCGCTACACATTATGTCTTCTGAGCTCGAATAATCGTTCAGGAAATAGTGTTTCTAAACATGATTTCCTTCCTAGCTCCCAACCCCCCCCCCCCTCCCCGGTATCTTCAATGAATCGCCGGTTAGGTCAATTCTTGTCGACTCGATTTACCAACCTGCCATCCTGAAAATCAGTCTCATTCTGACATACCCAGAAATTGAACACTTTTTTCTGTAGCGTAGACGAATTCTTCGAGTGATTTATAACATGCTGCATAGCATCGAAGGAAATTGAAAAATAGCAAAATTACCTATGGAATGTTCTATTTTCAGGCATATACATACTCAAGCATGACTAAGGAAATAGGCAGCCGAAAGAGAATGTTCAATCTTCTTTCGTTTCAGAGGGAGCAGCAACCGTAGTCATTTGCAGATATGGTTCACTACTAAGAACTGTTCTTCATTCAAAGCTACTGGCAAATGCTATTCATGACGTAACTGTCCTGTTGTTTACCCAGAGCGCCTTTACACAGACCTTTAATAAGGAGACATTAGTATACCCTGCATAAATAACGACTTCATAATTTCATGTAGGAAAACACCTCAACTACTTCACTTCTTGAGAGTCGCTTCGTTTTTCCCCAAGAATTCAAGTCTTTGAGCATTTTTAGTTGTATCTTTTCGTAAATTAATTTTAGCCCACTTTCCCTTCTAAGATGTAAGAGGCCTAATGGGTACCCCAATTTCGTCAGCTGTTATTGAATACGTTGGGCTAGCGCACACTACTCAGCGGGGCGTCACTTGATCGATCAGAATTGCTCTTTTCTATAAATTTGCTCAGTATCCATCACCGTATCATTCGCCCGTTGTGGGTGAAATTTTTTCTCATTTTAAAGGCGTCGGGAGGGTTAAGGGATGACTGAGCCGGGCGAGATGCCGGCGAAGGCGGGACAATGCTCGCTACCGGCAGCCGCTTAGCCTCTCCGCCTGTCTGCAGTCGACCTCGGCTAGTGATGCAGAGGGATGTGAGGAAGAAAGAGGGTTCCGGGCTCCTAATTCTCGCGTTTTTCGCCGTTGTCTCGCTGTTCCCTACTTTTATATTGCTGAGCACTCCTGATGTCATTTCCTCAGTCAGTTAGATTTACTCCTTCCGCTGCCTTTGAGTGTGTTCAAAATAACTTGCACATTTTTCATTTCTGCCGATTTTTTCTTGATTGCAAGACAGCCTCGAAACCCCTGCAATCCAGACGCACCAACTCCTTAATGAACTCTCTCTCAACTCGATGAAGTATTCGTAGTACTTGAATTATCAGTAACACGGAAAGGAATCGTCTGCATGGCACATGTCCTGGGAAGTTGAAAGCATCCGTTTGACTCCATGTCCACTGCTAGACTCAAATTCACCCCAAAAATTTGTTGAATTCTACGTAGACAAATCTATCTTTTGCGCGAAGTTTTTTCACTGAAATTCTCTAAAAGAACTGTTGAAGTGTACCAGATCCCACCATTATAATAGCATTTGTAAGTATTACTGTCTTCCATCTCCCGGATACCCTTTTTCGGCAAAATAAATATATCAAAGGTCAATGTCATCTTCATTATCAAAAATTTTTTTTGACTTGCGTTAGAGAGGGAAGGGAGAAGATGATAATGCGATGGAGCAAGATCAGGGCTATAAGGTGGATGGGGTAGCACTTCCCATTCAAGCTCGAGAATTTTTTGGCGAGTCCCTTTTTCAATATGTGGGAAGACTCGTCGAAAAATTGACTCGCCAAAAAATTCTCGAGCTTGAATGGGAAGTGCTACCCCATCCACCTTATAGCCCTGATGTTGCTCCATCGGATTATCACCTTTTTCTTTCCCTGTCTAACGCCATTCAAAGAAAAATTTCTGTATTAAAAATGAGATTGACCTTTGATATGTTTAATTTGCCGAAAAAGGTTATCCGGGAGATGGAAGACAATAATACCTATAGATGAGTGAGGACTTGTACTACATATATGTACAGAAGAAATTGCTGGAAAGCAGTTTTGAGGGAAAAAAGGCAAGTTTTCAAAAAACGGAAGAACTTTCCCGACAACCTAATAGTTTCCACTCACAGAAGTTTTTGGAAACTTCAGCCAAGTTTCGTGAAAGAAAAATATCGCAACAATTATCCTGCATGCTAATGTTCTACTACTGTAATTGTGCAATAATCGAGTGCAGTTTCTATTTCCGGCATGGCAAGGCCTAGAGTGGATGGGCAAAAACGTCCAGGGTTTGGAAAGTGTGGAAGGATACATTTCCCTTCTATTCATTATTCAAAGGTGTCTGTGTTTGCTGTGCAAAAAATAGGCTCTGCATACTTACAAATTTTTGGCACTACTCCTGATTGTTTCGTTATCAATTGGCTACAAATTTAGCGCTTCATCTCTCAACTTATCATTTTTCGTACTGAAAGACAGCATTAGGGATAATGTGGTTTTTATGAGATCTTTAAAAAAAAAAGTCACTCACATGGAACCCATGAGCTGAGAAGCTTATTTATGGCCAAATTCCCGTCGAAAAGCGCGCTCCCGTGCTGTAGTGACGGCGTAACGGTTAACAACTGACACCTTTGGATGACAGACCCCGCCTCCAGGCCACGCAACTCCTGCTTGGTTACGGTGGGAGTTTCCAAGAAGATGCGGAAGGGTTAGAGGTATCGCGACGCGCTTTCGCAGTTTTAGCTTGAAGCTCACTCCAGAAAGTAGATGCTGTCGTATTTCCAAATATTCCTTCCAGTTTACTTGGCAACATGCCAATGGAAGAATAGTCCGGACTACCTGTCTCCTGATGGAAAGGTCGTTCGCGTCGAAAATCAACGGTGGAAGAGTGGCTTATTTCGCGGGTCTTTGGCTATTTCCTTCCGTTTTTCTTCACCATCGTATTACTAAGCACCTCGACTTTCATATTCACTACATTTTTCACTGTTGGTTCGAATTCCTGTCGTTGCCTCTAAATTTGTCAGATATGAGCGAATGAATTGAGTAAGTATTTGACCACATATTACAAATATGGAGCAACACTAGTATGGGTTGCTTTGTATCATATTAGGTGTATGCGGAATAAATGGCCAAAGCGGACCACTTTTTTTCAAAACGCCATAATTTCGCTCAGACACTTCTTTATATGTCGAAATAAAAACCTCCTGAATCTACACAACCTTGCCGACGATCTGGTAAAGAAAATATGCCATCGTGATAAAATTCTGGATTGCGAGAATTGATAACGTCAGGAATGGCATTTCTACCGTGCATAGTATCGGCGAATTTTTCTGACGCAGGTTTGCATCGAAAACCCGGAAAAAGTGGTAATCCGTCAGGGATAGGTCTGGGGAATAAGGGGGATGAGGGAGAGTCTCGATACCCGACTGCAGCAGTTTTTGCCGGTGACCTGCGAAGTGTGGGGTTTTACGTTGTTTTGCGCACCACCAAAAACTGAGGCAGTCGGGCATCGAGACTCTTCCTCACCCCCTTACTCCCCAGACCTATTCCCAGCGGATGACCACTTTTTCCGTGATCTCGATGCAAACCTGCGTCAGAAGGAGTTTGCCGATACGATGCAGTTTGAAAATGCCGTTGTTGACTTTATTTATTCTCGCAATCCAGAATTTCATCATGATTGCATATATTCTTTACCAGATCGTTGCTAAGGTTGTGTAGATTCGAAAGTTTTTATTTCGACAAATAAAGTTGTGTCTGAGCGAAGTTATGGCCAGTTATGTTTTGGCCATTTATTCTGCATACACCTAATGCATGCTGCCACGAGGTCTTTACGAGGCAGGAAACTTATCTTGGCTAACGTGTCGGCAACACTTAATTGTAGCAGTTTTCTCGTTTCTGTATTCGATGTTATCCTGATAGTTAAGAACCTGCTTTTAAAAAAATCTGGAAATGTTCCCCGCTTCGGAACCCGATCGACGTGAAAACCGACTCGTTTCCTTCACTTTTCATGCTCTTCTCCTTTCTGAGACACATCCTGACACTCATCATGTAGTTCCATCACGTCTTCTGCAGACTTCAGCAATTACCGTTGTCGCGACTGCTTCCTTCCGAATTGTGCAAATATTTGCCAGCACTCTTTTTTAATGACTTCCATATATTTCCTTTTGAATAGATCGACAACGTTTTTGTTGAATCATTTCAATAGCTGAGACTTTTGCACATGATTTTAGCCTTTCTCTTCTCGAGAAACCGAGGGAATCGTCGTCCTTCCTCAACTACCAATTTTACGGTACCCGAAAGATGCTGTAAGATTTAAGCTGAAAGATCAAATGCACCCTGGAGCAACAGGTGGCGCTTAATAATGCTCTACACCTGTGACGCATCTTCGGAGGCATTTAATAAGCAGTAAACATCATAAACAAGGAGAAAGGGACAAAAGTTTAGCGTCAATCAATCCCTTCTGCGAAATGCGCCGCGCATTCTAGTTCCATTCAGTATAGTGGTGGCAGTGAATGCGATTTGGCCTATACAAAGACCCGGGTCGGCTAGCCGATGGACAAGTTAGTGCTTCTATCCTCCCAGACGTGTCTGATTCCAATTCACCGTCCCCGAAGAAGGGAAAGCTTGGCTGGACTTGACGGACATTGATGCGAGATTCGATACCAGCACCATGGGAAAATCGCGTCACCTGTCACTACACCACCCCCTCTTCGAGCACCATAAATATATCAACTATGAACACTAGGAACAAATAAGATCGAGTAACAACTCTTGGAGAAGTTCCAACTTCTCTCTTCGTAGAACCTCGGCATCGTTATTAGTTTGATATTCTTCTGTTATGCCAACGAGGTTTTTAGGTGGAACATTTATTTACGGCCTAAAAACCGCCATAAATAAATGTTCCACCTAAATTTTTTAGGCCGTAAATAAATGTTCCACCTAAAAGCCTCGTTGGCATAACAGAAGAATATCAAACTCTTGGAGAATTCCATCAGAAACCATTGGCATAGTTTTGAATAGTAATATCCTTGGCGGATTACTAATCTGACCTAATACTGTGGTCTTAAAACACATTTATGAGCACCACCGTGAAAATCCAGGCTCCATGTGCCGAAACACAGCTCCACAATTCCATAAGGTCAGCGAGTTTCACTGTATCTCTTAAGATTGATTCACCCTTAGTTTTCTTTCGTAATTCGGAAAAAAGGGCGGAGGTGGTGTAGTGACAGATGGCGCACACTTCGCTCTCATGGTGCGGGGATCAATTCCCGCATGACGCCCGCCCAGGCCAACCGAGCTTTCCATTCCTCTAGGGTGAGCAAATTGGTACCAGACTCGTCTGGGAGGATAAAAGCACTGACTTGTACATCGGCTAGCCACGCAAGCCATTGTATAGGCCACATCACAATCACCAGCCATAACGATTTTGAATGGAACTAGAATGTGCGGCGCATCTCACGAAGGCGCCAAAAACTTTAACCTTTTTTAACTTTTTTTATCCTTACCCTTATAATTTGGAAAAAGGGTGGTCGACTTTTTGTACCACTTATATGTTTCGGCTTGATAGGCTGTGAAGAAGGCGATTTGTCGAAACGTCAGTTGAATAATAAAAACTATAACAATCTCGGAGGCTCATCACAAGCGTATTACTGATTGTGTAAAATGCCAAGATTAATGGAGAGTCGCACATGGAGTCTATCAATCTCGTTTGTAAACAAATAAACAATCGTCTAAATCCCCTCTTTCACAATCACCCGTCTATTCGTTGTGCGATCATCTATGGTTTGTTGTCTTATCTATTGAAAGCCTTTCCCCGGTTAACGTAATTTGTTGTGCGTGGGAATTGCTTCTAAAAATAGTATGCACACCACAATTAGAGAGCACCTGCAACGTCATCAAGGACTTTGTTGACAATGTATCGCCTTTTCTTTCTCTTCCAAATTCGTTGCAGGATGGAATTTCAGCTGCCCTGCTTATCCCGTTCTCCCACGTATGCGTAAATTGTTGGCTCCCACGCTCCAATGCTGCACCTCGTCATTTCAATTTTTGCTCTCAGTCTGTGAGACCGGAAGTTCATGTTGTTAAGACTGTAATACGCACTTCCATTTTCACTAGTTTCAACCCCAGGGGCGGTCACGGCCAATATCGGGCGCAGAATCCTTCATGGGATGTAATAATTTGATCGGCTGTGAAGGGTATCTTATTTGATATGTGGAATGGGGGTCGTAATGGTGCTCTAGTTAAACAAAAAGTTTACACCACTCATTTTTCTCGTACATACCAATTTTTGCGGATGTAATTTTGGATTTTTTATAGATTCGAGAAATTTCCAATTCGGAATTCCTAAGGAGAAATACGGTTCCAAGTTGGGACCGCATGTCATACCATAGAATATGAAGGCGCGGGGGTGGTGGTGGCGTGCGAAGCCACAAATACTTCCGAAACGACGTTCTCCCCGAGACTAGATCAGCTGCTGAGGACGAGTAGATTAGGCCATGCGTTCGCCTTTTACCTCTGAATTGTAGAAGCCATGTGACATCTGCAACTCATGTGGAGGCGTCGCCATGCCAATCTAACTTAGCTGATTTGGATTTTTCTGCCTACCTCAAAATCTGCAGCGCTACACGACTAGGATGGCTTACTTTTGGGAAGAAAACAAGCACATGCAAGGAAACGAGCAAAAAACAAAAACAAGAAAACAAAATAAAAACAATTATAAGTATAGCAGATTGCACCACATCTTGTTGTGCTTCAAAGCAGTAGTCATTCTAACACAATCTGCTCTCCGAAGGGGGCGAAAGCAGAGAAAAGACGGTGGAACCTCGCCGTTAGAGTTGCAGTTCTACTCGTAGAACAAGTTATGTATTTTGAATTTTTTTCGCGGGTTTTTGTATAGGATATTTTGGCGACTTCACAAAGTCAATGAAAATGAAATGTTGTAATGCTTTTTTTCAGAGTATTAGGTTCTAAATAATGAAGTAATGATTGAAGAGAAATTTTTGACGGGCTTCTTGTAATAAAGAGATGGTTTGTTTTCCGTTTCGCACGGGCCCTTAGACGGAAACTAAAAATTAATGAATATCCTTATTCTGTCCTTTAAGTTTAAAAGGGGTACATATGCAGATTGTGCTTAGTTGTCGATAAATTTAGCTAATCCAGCCCTCTTAAGAAACTCGAAATGGCCCACCCCTTTTCGGGACCCTCTTCCCTTCGAATCATTTGTAAGATTCTCTCATCACTTCTATAATGTAGGGAACGGGACTGCTTACTATGCTGAAGATCTAACGAGTTCAGTTCGCACTTGGTAATTTCCACCAGAATTGGTGAATATACGTAAACAATTCTCGGAAGAGTACGTCGTTATGTGGTTCAAACACATTTTAATACCGCTTTTGGGGTTATGTGGGTGATATGGGGGATTATAGTGAAAATTGGGCGGAGTTGGTGTAGTGACAGGTGGCGCACACCCCGTTCTCATGGTGCAGGGATCAAATCCCGCACCAACGACCGCCCAGGCCAACCAAGCCTTCCATTCCTTCGAGGACGGCAAATTGGTACCGAACTCGTCTGGAAGGATAAAAGCACTGACTTGTACTCTGGCTGGCCATCCCAAGTCATTGTATAGGCCACATCACATTCATCAGCCATCACGATTCTGAATGGAATTGGAATGTGCGGCACATCCCAAGAAAGGATTGATTATTTATTAAAAACTTTATCTTGTACCTTTTTTTTGAAGCGGCATGCGATCGATGCCAGAAACAATTCTTCCGTTTCCTACAACTCTTAAATCTTTCACAACGGAAGCAATTGACTGTCTAGGCCCATGCATTTCCTCGGATTTTAAGGAATCTATA